>OY294058.1:17791824-18485973 GCA_958510865.1 Myrrha octodecimguttata | reverse complement strand
TAGTCCCAAAACATATAACATCTAACCTGAAAAGTATACTGGGACTGTTTGAGTATGAGAATAAACAATTGAATAGAAGAATTAAAGAATTTAATGAAAGAACAATCAGAAGAATACTGAATTTGGAAATAAGTCAGGTTAATTATAAGATTCTGAAACTTGAAAGAAAGAACACAGAAGTGATCATTGCGTTAGAACATCTACCAAAACATATATTGGACGAGTATACTCGCAGATTAAAAACCACCTACAATAAGATCTTCCATAAGATAAAGACAACTAATAAGAAAAAAATAAAGGAGCTGAGTATTAACAAACAAAACTATATAGAAATTCAAGATAAATGGCTAAAAAATTTATCAAATAAAACTATTCCCGAAGAAGTGAAAAACCTCCTATCACTAGGCTCAAAATTTAGTTTACCAACAACAAGGAAGGACATCAAAGTAGAAAATGTAATAGCTGATCTAGAATATATCCTACTATCAGTACTTGAACACGGAAAAGATATACAAAGAGCACGAGCGACAAATTTGATCACAAATTTTGTCCAAAATGAAAATATGATAAATTCACCTGTAAATAAATGGTACAATCAAACAAAACAGTTCTTGAGACAAAATGAAGATCTTTTAGTACTTAATAGTGATAAAGGAGCTGTGACCGTTATAATGGATAAAGTGGAATATGAAGATAAAATTCAAGCTATACTTGACTCGAAAGATTTCAAAAAAATACCAAAAGATCCAACCTTAACCATCCAAAATAAATGCAATAAATATGTATCTAAACTATTCGAAAAGAAGTACATAACAGAGCAACAATCCAAAGAAATGAAGATCTATAACTCAGTTAGCCCACGAATATATGGAAACCCGAAAGTCCACAAGCAAGGAAACCCCATAAGACCGATTATATCGAGTACTAATAGCCCAATGACCAAGCTATCACAATTCATTGCAGACATTTTAAAATCAGCTTATGACACGGATAATGAATTTTACATCAAAGATACGTTTCAATTCGCTCAAAAAGTTAACGATTTCAATTTACCAGAGAACCACAAGTTAGTATCCTTTGATGTCATAAATTTATTTGGAAACTTAGATAAGAACATAATATTGAACATCCTAGAAAGTAAATGGCATAAAATTGAACAGCACACAAATGTTGATAAAAATTTGTTTTTTGAGATCACATCATTTTTATTAGAAAACAACTATTGTACATTCCAAGGAAAATTTTACCGACAGATATTTGGTTGTGCGATGGGATCGAAGTTGAGCCCGATTTTGTCGCTGTATGTTATGGATGATTTATGTGAAAACTGCTTAAAAAAGCTACAGTTCAACGTACCATTGTTGAAAAAGTTTGTGGACGATCTTATAATGGCATTGCCTGAGACAGAAATCCAGAACACCTTAGATTGCTTCAATTCCTACTGCAAAGATCTCCAGTTTACCTTAGAAATGGAAGATAAATTTCAGGGAGTACCCTTCTTGGACACAAAAGTTCACAGAATTGATAACAAAATAAAATTGAAGTGGTATAGAAAAAATACATGCTCCGACAAATTTATCAACTATTATTCATCCCAAAATATAAACATCAAAATTAATTTTATCAAGGGAATGAAGGAACGTATAATCAAGATTTGCCACGAAGCATTCCAACAAGATGGATTGAAGAACTTCCACCAGATTTTACGACAAAATTCCTACCCTAACACGATGATCAACAAATTGCTGTATGCAACAAATACAACATCAATAGAAAAACAGAAAGAAACAACATTAAATATACATTATGCATCTTTTCCAAACATACCAAAATTAACATCAAAAATCAAATCTATTTTTCAGGATGAAAAAGTACAAATTGCAACATATAACCAAAAAACAGTCAAAACATTGTACAGTGCCCTGTAAGATCCAATTCCAATACAACTGAGAAGCAATGTTATATATCAAATAAATTGCCAAGATTGTGAAGGAACATATATAGGTCAAACATCACAATGGGTTAAAAACAGAATAACACTCCATAAATCTGACATCACCACATTTAAAGATAGATGCGCCTTAGCGACACATGCGCATGACCGGGACCATAAAATTGATTTACAAAATATAAAAATATTGAAAACTGAAAGGAATTACCACAAAAGATTAGTACATGAAATGATACAAATAAAGAAACAGGATCACACTATGAACAAGAAATCGGACACACAAAAATTAAGTAACATATATAGCTACCTACTTGAAAAATCTAAGGAAGAAGAATACTACGAAGGTCCATTAGATGAATAACACAGAATAATAAAATGGAAGGAGAAGTTCTGTCGTCCCTAAATGTCATCAATATTGAAACGCAATAAGATAAACTGAGAAGATGAGTACCAGAAAATATAGGAATTAAATTAAAAGTTTATGTAAATTCGAGAAATGTCCAAAATGTCCCCTTCGTGTATTTATGTCAAAATTTTGTGTTTATTGTTGAAATGCTAATGTTTTCGTTGTTAAAATGCCAGTTAAATTAACCTCACTTTCGGTAAGAAAACAAAAATATCTATTTATGATCCATTTGTCAACTATATTAACTATGTCCTGTATTTTTATAGAAACCCTGATGAAGTAATAAAAACATTACGAAAGCTTGGTAAAGAAAAAAGAGTTCACCTTTAATTCTCCAAACTTAGAGTCTCTATGCCCTTAAACAAATCTTATTTCATACCTAAAGACTCTTAACGTATATATCTTAAATTAAAATGGGCTTTTATGAATCCATGAGTATTGAATACGGACCAGAAACAACTAAAAATCTTAAGGAATGGAGTTCAAACAACAGCAAGTTGGCATCGGCACGAAACAGACGCATATATCTACTCGAATGTAAAAGACAGGGATTAGTCCCAAAACATATAACATCTAACCTGAAAAGTATACTGGGACTGTTTGAGTATGAGAATAAACAATTGAATAGAAGAATTAAAGAATTTAATGAAAGAACAATCAGAAGAATACTGAATTTGGAAATAAGTCAGGTTAATTATAAGATTCTGAAACTTGAAAGAAAGAACACAGAAGTGATCATTGCGTTAGAACATCTACCAAAACATATATTGGACGAGTATACTCGCAGATTAAAAACCACCTACAATAAGATCTTCCATAAGATAAAGACAACTAATAAGAAAAAAATAAAGGAGCTGAGTATTAACAAACAAAACTATATAGAAATTCAAGATAAATGGCTAAAAAATTTATCAAATAAAACTATTCCCGAAGAAGTGAAAACCCTCCTATCACTAGGCTCAAAATTTAGTTTACCAACAACAAGGAAGGACATCAAAGTAGAAAATGTAATAGCTGATCTAGAATATATCCTACTATCAGTACTTGAACACGGAAAAGATATACAAAGAGCACGAGCGACAAATTTGATCACAAATTTTGTCCAAAATGAAAATATGATAAATTCACCTGTAAATAAATGGTACAATCAAACAAAACAGTTCTTGAGACAAAATGAAGATCTTTTAGTACTTAATAGTGATAAAGGAGCTGTGACCGTTATAATGGATAAAGTGGAATATGAAGATAAAATTCAAGCTATACTTGACTCGAAAGATTTCAAAAAAATACCAAAAGATCCAACCTTAACCATCCAAAATAAATGCAATAAATATGTATCTAAACTATTCGAAAAGAAGTACATAACAGAGCAACAATCCAAAGAAATGAAGATCTATAACTCAGTTAGCCCACGAATATATGGAAACCCGAAAGTCCACAAGCAAGGAAACCCCATAAGACCGATTATATCGAGTACTAATAGCCCAATGACCAAGCTATCACAATTCATTGCAGACATTTTAAAATCAGCTTATGACACGGATAATGAATTTTACATCAAAGATACGTTTCAATTCGCTCAAAAAGTTAACGATTTCAATTTACCAGAGAACCACAAGTTAGTATCCTTTGATGTCATAAATTTATTTGGAAACTTAGATAAGAACATAATATTGAACATCCTAGAAAGTAAATGGCATAAAATTGAACAGCACACAAATGTTGATAAAAATTTGTTTTTTGAGATCACATCATTTTTATTAGAAAACAACTATTGTACATTCCAAGGAAAATTTTACCGACAGATATTTGGTTGTGCGATGGGATCGAAGTTGAGCCCGATTTTGTCGCTGTATGTTATGGATGATTTATGTGAAAACTGCTTAAAAAAGCTACAGTTCAACGTACCATTGTTGAAAAAGTTTGTGGACGATCTTATAATGGCATTGCCTGAGACAGAAATCCAGAACACCTTAGATTGCTTCAATTCCTACTGCAAAGATCTCCAGTTTACCTTAGAAATGGAAGATAAATTTCAGGGAGTACCCTTCTTGGACACAAAAGTTCACAGAATTGATAACAAAATAAAATTGAAGTGGTATAGAAAAAATACATGCTCCGACAAATTTATCAACTATTATTCATCCCAAAATATAAACATCAAAATTAATTTTATCAAGGGAATGAAGGAACGTATAATCAAGATTTGCCACGAAGCATTCCAACAAGATGGATTGAAGAACTTCCACCAGATTTTACGACAAAATTCCTACCCTAACACGATGATCAACAAATTGCTGTATGCAACAAATACAACATCAATAGAAAAACAGAAAGAAACAACATTAAATATACATTATGCATCTTTTCCAAACATACCAAAATTAACATCAAAAATCAAATCTATTTTTCAGGATGAAAAAGTACAAATTGCAACATATAACCAAAAAACAGTCAAAACATTGTACAGTGCCCTGAAAGATCCAATTCCAATACAACTGAGAAGCAATGTTATATATCAAATAAATTGCCAAGATTGTGAAGGAACATATATAGGTCAAACATCACAATGGGTTAAAAACAGAATAACACTCCATAAATCTGACATCACCACATTTAAAGATAGATGCGCCTTAGCGACACATGCGCATGACCGGGACCATAAAATTGATTTACAAAATATAAAAATATTGAAAACTGAAAGGAATTACCACAAAAGATTAGTACATGAAATGATACAAATAAAGAAACAGGATCACACTATGAACAAGAAATCGGACACACAAAAATTAAGTAACATATATAGCTACCTACTTGAAAAATCTAAGGAAGAAGAATACTACGAAGGTCCATTAGATGAATAACACAGAATAATAAAATGGAAGGAGAAGTTCTGTCGTCCCTAAATGTCATCAATATTGAAACGCAATAAGATAAACTGAGAAGATGAGTACCAGAAAATATAGGAATTAAATTAAAAGTTTATGTAAATTCGAGAAATGTCCAAAATGTCCCCTTCGTGTATTTATGTCAAAATTTTGTGTTTATTGTTGAAATGCTAATGTTTTCGTTGTTAAAATGCCAGTTAAATTAACCTCACTTTCGGTAAGAAAACAAAAATATCTATTTATGATCCATTTGTCAACTATATTAACTATGTCCTGTATTTTTATAGAAACCCTGATGAAGTAATAAAAACATTACGAAAGCTTGGTAAAGAAAAAAGAGTTCACCTTTAATTCTCCAAACTTAGAGTCTCTATGCCCTTAAACAAATCTTATATTATTATATATATATATATATAATAAGAAAATTTGCCGAAAAATTCAATAATGAGGAATTTATTTGGGTGTCTTGGCAAAGTGCATTTAATTATTTAACCATTAGTCAAAAAATCTATATTTCAATCCTTGTTGGGACCTTCATCAGGATGCTAAAAAAGTTTTCACAAAAAAAAAGAAGAACAGGTACCAAAAAACTCAGCACTACTAACCAACAAATTACTCACAATAGACTAGTTAATAATCGAAAGTAGCCAACAGAAGAACATCCCTCTACGTCGAGGAAAGATATTTTCAAAAACAAAAAATGATTGTGAAGTTATTCAAAACTTTGTACATAAACAATTCGAAAGTAGAAAAATCATAAATTCAATCAAAACAATAACAATTATAATGACAGTTGTAACCACAGAAACACGAAAAGAACTACAGAAAGTCATGTTGAAAAATAGACAGGTTGATATAACATAGTTAGAGCTGGAAATATCAATCCATCACAAAAGGTGTATATTTCAGTCACTCCCACGATAATTGGAGTCAAAGTTACCATCCAGAATCAGCAAATAATTATAGATGTTGCTGAGACCCCGTATGTCCGACTTTTTATTGACGCATGCGTTATTCTCATTGATGAAACACATCTCCAAAAAAGTTCTTTTGTGATAATTCCCATTCGTGGCGAGCACCTTTGGGTGTTCGAAGTCAAAAATGTGTCCAGTGCTGGACGCATGAGCAGCCAATGCACACCTTTCGAGGTGGAGTCTCACACATCGCTTTTGTGGATGGCTATACGACGCTTCAAGATTTGTGACGTCTGCCCAACGTGAACACCAGAACAATTCTGACATGGAAGTAGGTAAACGCGGTCTGAGAAAGAGAGAGTTGGCGTTCCAAACTTTAGTCTGGAGAAAAGGAGACGGTTGGTATCGACACTGTATTTAGCCAACTTAAGGTTTTCAATCACACTAAAAATGTGACTTAGTTTATTAGTGAGGCCTGGAATAGATGGTATACAGGCAAACTTGACTCTCTCAGTCATATTCTAAGAATACATGAACATTTTGGTGAAACCCTCTATGAATGTTCTTAAAACGTGTGTGTGCTATCTGGGCGGGAGGATATGATATGGATCATCCAGTCATTATTTACGAATTTTCATTAATTGGATCATTTGATGTCACTATATCGACCCACGAGAAAAATGGCATGGATAACTGAACACGTTTTCTAAAAAAACTAGCCAGATCGAATTTGTCACAGAGTCCGTAAAGCTAGCAAAAAGAGAAACGACATCGATAGTTTCGAAGGATATGTATCAGGATTCGGCTTTTAGAGGATATATAGGGTTTTCTGCATTATGTAACGAATTTCAGATACTTTTTCGTCGCATCTAACAAAAATATGCGAGTTTAAAGTTTCTAGTACATATTATTTGTTGAAGATCGCGGCGCCGTCGCCGGCGAAACCTTCCAACAGTGGCGTGACACCAAATCTGAAAATTATGTGTGAGTCTATCAGCCAATCTGTTTTATGTTGAAAAATAATAATTCATGAAATAGGTTCGTTTATTCATTTCCATATTCTTCTATTTTTTCTTTCATTCTTTACGCGTTTGGTGTACTTATGCAGCTTTATTGAGCGATTTTGTGCGTTGTTTTCGGTGCATAACGTAAGGAGGAAAGATTTGAAAATGAAATAAATAAGATGAAGTAGTTAGGCCAAGTGGAATAATGCAAGAAGTGCAGTTATATGAAAGCAGAACATAGATTTCGTACGAAACAAGCTGATCCAGCATCCAGCGGGTTGATTTGTTATTCCGCTCTCATTTTTGCACTATGTATAAATTTGATGCTATATATTGTACACAATATTTCAGTTCTAATGGTCAAGTCTTCCTCTAACTTTGTTCATAACCGAAAAATAGCTCGTCCACTCCACCATTTTTGTTTGGTGTGATTATATACACCTCAAAACGTTAATCGCCACAGTTCGACGAGCTATATGGCAACGTGCAGTGTCTTGCTGAAAAAATTGTCTAGATTATGTTGCATTGTATTGTTGCCGATACCTTTATGTTCCACTGTGGAATCCTTCAGAAGCTAATGCTTGTGCAAGTTACAGTGTGTTCTGTATAGGCTTTGTTACTAATTCCTTGAGCATTTTCAGGATCAGCACTGTTGATTGTTTACTCAACAGCGAATAGTTGGACGGTTCCTTGAAAAGGAGAAAAATTCTCACCCAGCCAAGGGCTTGACCCCCCTTGATGTCCATTAAGATACGACAGTAGAGTGGTTTGTAGGACATCTCCAACATAATCCGCAGCTTTCATACCGACTCGAATAAACAGGAGTGCTGATCGCTGATCTCAATAGCAAACGCAATATCACATCGCTCTACACGACGGTGTCTTACTTTTTTGAGGCTTTGGTGCTTACCTAGATAGAATCGACATTCATCGCGGAATATGACACTATGTCATTCTGTACCTACTGCTGCCGCTCTTTGCACCAGTTCAAACCTTGACAACAGTGACTGCAGTTAAAGCCAACACTATTAGTGGACGGCATGAGAAGAGTCCGAAGGCTAGAACACAGCAACTCTACGTACGTGTAGTACTAGGTATACGTTCATCTCCGAATCATTGATCAGAGATTTGACACATAGTAGCAAAACGGTCTCGAAACAATCCCCTCAGGCCGAGATGGCATAACTAGGGTAGTTCGTGTTAGAACTGCTAGGGGGATGTATATTTGGTCTGTAAACGCCCGTTATGTTTTGGCTTACGCTCGTGTATTGACACGTAAATACTAGAAATGGTTTGGGCAAGGACTGTGACAGTGCCAGGGAAATCACAGAACCAAATCACAGCTCCTTTTCGGAGTCTTGACTGGGGTACGCATTCCGAAAGAATTCGAAGTCGTAACGTTTTAAGGAGTCATCAGGAACATGGTCTCATGGAACGACTGGAACGGCTGTGATATGATGGTACCTGCTTCTGTTCCCATATAGTTCCTACTTCGGACCTGAAACAAACAGCGAGATTCAACATTGATTTCTATACAACCGCAAGTCCTCCAATTCATGTTGAAATTATTGAAAAGGATGAATATATGTATACCTAGTGATATGGAAGCGATAGTATGAATGTTTCAACATGCAATAAGCAATGTAATCTCTATTAATTAACGGATTATTTTGATTTAACCAAGCTGAATAAATTTTTTCGATATTCGCCTGAATATATTAAAATATTTCGAAGAAATAATTATTTATTTAAATTCTAGGTCAGTGCATTTTCTGCTTTGTCTGATGAAAGAGTCAGATTTGTACTTTGAAACGTCACAGTTCGCTTTCGTTATCGTTTTATTGTTACTGTATTGTTCATTAGGCAATCTGATTTTCAAGAAACTGCCCTTGGCGAATAGTTTGATACTGCAATACGCAAGGGCTTGTTTCGTAGAAAAAAACAATTTTATTTAATTTCTGGTAATTCTGTTTCAGATATTGGGAGTCGAAACCTATAAAAAACCTTAAAATGATGCGAAATCCTCCCAAAATAAGCTTTAATCGAACGAAGTGATCATCAGTTATATTTAAAGGTGGATTGAACTTCGAAGAATGATCAAAGATGGTCGAGAGACCACGTATATTCAAGTGGAATACACTTTCAGCATAGTAGCGGACTACAGATCCAAAGGCTATGTGACCTTTATTCAATATGATATGTTTACGAAGGAGCACGAACTAAATTTCGGCAACTGACTCTCACTATTCGAAAATTGCAAAAAGCATACTCCATTCCATTTTATAAACTAAGGTAGGTGTATACAATATCGCCATGCTAAGAAATATCGCAGATTTCAGACACTTAATATTGAAAAAAAGGAAAAGCTAGTTCATTATTTTATGGCCTAGGCTTCACATTAAAGAATAGTAACAATTAAATTTGATTATATTTACTATCACTAACTAATTTGGGCTTTCTAGAAAATAATGTTAATTGGCGATATTGTCAACCCCTGTAGTCAATATCGCCAGGAGGTCACTTTCGACATCACTTCATCTTGAATACTGTATATACATAATGAAAGGAAAGCCTTACTAGCCGAATTGACAGATTGTCCATTTCTCACAGCTAATATTGCATTCTGCATGTTTTCTTCTTTCCATTTGCCCCTGATACCTCTATTTCTCTAGTTTGGCATGATTATTCTGAAAAATAAAACATTTTCTTTCCCATATTCTTATGTCACCTCTTTGTTGATAGTATAATACCGCTGTATCGATATCTGGTTTGTCAATATCAATGGTGATATTGCAGAGCACTCAGAGTGGCGATATTACCAACAATGAAGTAGTTTGCTTTCATCGCTGAAACGACGGATTGAATCCATTGAAACAAAAATGTTCTCTTGTTAATAAAAACTTGAATATTCTCTGATATTTCATTGAAAAAGAAAAAGACACCTACCTCAATTCGCACTTTCAGCAGCAAACCAAATATTGAAACTTTTTATTAGAATCACCTGAATAACCGGCAGACGATGCATACAAGTGAAATTTGAGGTTAAAATCTTATGAACTACTCTCATAATACCGAGATTATGGTAAGTGACGAGACACCCAGCACCATCTCCATTCAAATGACAAAACAACAGAAATATAGATGACTGGCGAAATTGCAAACATGGCGGTATTACCTACACCTACCTTATTACGGTTGGCCATAACATGCTTACGCATTTCACCGTGTAAAATGTTAGGTTATACCCATTTTCCTGTCAGATAGCTACACAACGTTGTCCTCTCTACACAGAGGTCGTAATAATTACGTATTTTTCAAAATGTGAATTTACTTTGAGAAAATAATGAACTTGAAAAGATATTATGTGGATTCGATAACTCCAAAGACCTGGCGAATGTTGAAGAAACTTTTTTCTGTGTAAATACTGGGAATGTTTCACGTATATAAACATGGTTGGAAGATTCAGTTATGCTATTTTCTTGTACGGAAATCGAATCGAGTGTTGCAATTTTACTGAAAAATCAGTAGTCCGTTACTTTGTGATAGTTCATTTGAAAAATAAATTAAAGTACTAGAATAACCCTGCAGTAAAGCTTCTGAACGACCTATAGAATTCCCCACTTTTCGAAAGTCTACAGAAGGCACTTAAATACCTTTTTGCACAACTTGAAATACTCCAGTATGAAAATGTTGGACAGCTCATAAAAAATTATTGATTCCAAATTATCATGGTTAGTATAAGAAGAAGCAGATTTCAATTCACATAGCACTCCTGATACTTTGTCTTTACTTCTTCAGACCTACATTCGGCATTTTTACTTTCCAATCGTGATGATTATGTTGAGATTTAGAGTAGAAATTGACATTGGCATTTGGCAACATCTCTGAGAATTATTTTAACAGTTTTGAGTAAAAAAAACTTGATAGGCCTAAATAATGGCCAACCGGGATAGTTTACAAAAGTGAATAGAGTATATCTCAGATAGAAGAGACTAACCGTCGGTTTCACGAAATGGTTGAGTTGAAAATGAACTGAAATCGAGCGCAGAATTTCCTGTTGATTGACAATCAAATCGTTGCTAATCGATAAGTTCCATTACATTAACATAAGCAAATCATTATGTTGCCAAAATGGTAGAAATTTGGTGGCAAACCCTGTTAGCAACACATTATGATGAAAACATGACATATCAACATGGTCGTCAATGTGCTTGTTGGTGTTTAACATTCCAGGCGTGTAGCAAGGCTGCCAATATTTCACAGTATAATAGGGTGCGTTTTGATTTAAATCGCAATGTCTAATCGATAGATCCCTTTCTTAATCTGCTTGTGTTTTCAACAAAATGAAAGGGACGCAAAGGTCAACCGATTAGATATTTTCATTGGAATGAAAACGTATCAATACTTACATATAATATGGTCAACTTCATCTTCATTCTGCCACTTTACACAAAGAATTTAGATATTATACAGTATTTCATGGATCGATCAAAAATTTATTGACGAATTTGGCTTCATGAGTTTGCAATATTACCTAATGTTTATGCACAGGACAACAGACAGAAATAGTAACGAACGATTTTCATTAATCATTTCATGTTCCTTGTCTGTAAACCAAAAACGACGATTCAATGTTTTCTATTTTTTCGACGAACTGTTACTACACAAGATTCATCTTTCTCGAATTTGTCTTTCCTTGCGATTTTCAGGGGTCTGAAGCTGATTCACATAGACTTCAAAAAACCGGTGAAAAAGACATCTGGAATTTCCGAATGAGGAAACTGTCTGTGCAAACAACCAAAATGAGAGATTAGGCGTATAGATATTGAAGTTATCAGAATTTCGAAAACAGCTCGTGGTTGCATTTTGTTGAAACCGCATGTTTTTCTGCAATCCATATAGAACGTATTGAGCAACGAGAAAGTCGTTGGGAATGGCTTCGTATCGATCACTGTCCACAGTCCACAGTATTCGTTTGTCATTTTTGCATCCAGAATCTTCCGCATACCTGTACTGGGATTACACTTGTGCGCAGTGTTGTGCTCTTTGTGATCAAATATGAAATAAAGAATGAAAAACTTGACAAAAATTCACAACAGCTGTTTCCTTCCTTTCATACCATGACTTCTTCAGGTGAATATATATAACTCATATTTGTACAAATGCAGGGGATGTTCTTGAATGGTGAGATTTATGAAAATACGAAAGTGTCGACCAATGGTCATCGAAAGCTGGTCAATATATTCTAAAAATTTTTTTTTCGATAAAGATATCGATAATTTTAGAAAAACCATTTTTCAAGAATTTTTGACGATTGAAGCACTAAACTTTGCAGTGTTGCGCGTTGATATTCTTCAAATAGTCACGAAGTTTCAATGTGATCGATTTTGTACTTCTGGAGATATTGAGGAAATAACCTCAAAATTTCAAACAACGAGATTTCACATATTTTTCCAAAAGTAAATATCTCATGGAATAGAATTTCAAATATTCACGAATAATTTTTTTTACATGTTCTAACTATCAGATCAACACGAAAGTTTGCACCTTGTTGCACGTTGGTATTCTTCAACTGATAACGAATTTTCGATCTGATTGCATCTGTTAGTGAGTTCTTAGAGCTTTATAGCTCTCTTGGCAAATCTTTTTTGATGTTTAATCCAGATAGTCAATATGGTTATGGTGTACTGACCACAATTTCCACAATTATGGGTATCGAAACCACTGGGACTCTTTTGAAGCATTCAGACCAAACTGTTGCTGACGTCGAGAACATGTTCAATATTTGTGGGAAATAGAACATTTTTCCTCTGTGGTATTCGGTGTTATTCGTTCTTTGAAAGAGGAAGCTAGCAGTGTGGGCCTTTCTTTATGGACTGGCCTCATTCTTGAGGTTTTTATGAAATTTCTCATTAACTCCATTTTTGTGATGCACTTATAGTTGAGCGAAAGAGTACAACGATGGATCGTCTATAGCGGTTGTAGCAATTATTTGAATAATACTGCCAAATGAGCAAGTATTTCGAATATAATAATGTTTACCATTATGAGCACTAGTTTTCAATGCGATCGGAAAATAATAATTTGAATAAATCTGCCAAACCATCCGGTGAATTTTACCCATTGACGAATTCGGTCTTCGTAGTGTAAAGGTTCAAACCTACTCAACAAATATGAAGTCGTTTCTTCCGCAACATATTGTGTTTACGATTGGGTGCTAATCGGACCGACTCTGATTTGAAGTGAATATAATACTTGGTTTAAAAATGACGGCTTGATCATTCATGCAGAATTTCGTAAGCTCATGTCACAAAAAGATGACAAAATCGTTTTATCAGTAAGTTAACTACATTGAGCGTGGTTAACACTTGGATGGTTTTTGAATGAATTTGTAAAAGCTCGTAAAATATCCTGACTTCACGCCAATGTTAGTTTCACACGGAGAGGATATTGAGCCCTTATAGCAGCTGATGGCAGTCTCCGAAACCGAGGTGAAATATTCGGAAAAAGTCTCCGCTACAATTTCAGATTCCTCAAATAAAACGCCGTCAACAGCAAGTGCAATGAATCTTCGATACTTATTCTCACGATAGCGTTCACCACATTCCACACTGTTCAATTTTTATTATCAGATGGCTCAATTAGGATTTTTTCGATGATGCTAACAAAATGTTGGCTTCTGAGTCTGTTGCAGTGCAGATTATCATCTTGACCTAGATAGAAACGATTAATTGATTTTTGAAAGCTTATTGGAGAATATAGGAATTTTCGAAAATTTAAATTTGGTTTTTCCAGTCCTTCCTCTTTTTCGGATTTTCATGAAGATGCATTCACTACACAATAAATAAACAGTAAAATTCGGTTGGTTTCGTTATCAAAAAGTGCTATTGAACGTTCTCATATTGAAATACTTAATTGGCAACAAACAATAGAAACATTTATTATAATTTCATTAGCTTCTATCCTTAGCTTCACTGAGGACAAATGGTAACAAAGTTCATACCTACCAAATAACACATCAAATTGCGACGCCACTGATGTTCAGCGAGAAATCTATAAGCTTAGGTGCAATAAAGGGGTGCATTCACCTCCGCCGAAACGGTCTTCTAAATTTATAGCTTCAATGTACCATCAATCTTTTCCTGTTTGCATTGTACGCGCTGTTTACCCCTAACTCATTTTCTTCCATTGCATTTTGCGCAGAATACGTTGTTATTTCAGATCTTTGAGATTTATATTCAAATGTCACATAGTTTGAATCAGTTTCGATTCGAATAAAAATGATATTCTTCATTCTTCAGCTATTTTGATCGAAATATTGGGGTAGTCTTTGTTTAGATTATAAATGGAAGAGAGGCACTCGATAATTTCATCATCACAAGTTCATTTTCTTGTTTTCTTTAGATGAATTAATCAAACAGAAAGTTTCAGAAAAATGGCACGAGTTAAGGTGAATAATTTGACCTAAGCACTACTTAAGTAGAGTCAGAAGATTTAGCTTGTTATTAAAATTAAAAGTCGAACTAGTCACTCATTCAAGTATGGACACTGCAGAATGGCGGTTTATATCGTGATAAAATAATTTTGCGATTTTAATATCGTATGCTCCCCACGATATTCTACCTGAACGCATAAACCTCTAGGCGCGCTTTTTCAATCAAGTATTTAAATTCAATCTGATCTGTATTTTTTTTATTTTTGCAATGGTCAAATGAAGTGTTTAATTGCCAAATGGCTTGACGTGAAAAACAGAATTTCCAGGAAAAGCGAGATAAATAATCGATATTTGTTCAGTCCATTCGGTACAGTTACCTACGAAATAAAAATGTTCACTTAATCGTTTAACTTTAATTAATTCCCTATTAAGTGGCCAGTAACATGAAATCAAACATAATGAAGCTGAATGATCACTCCTAGATAGTCTCAAGGTACTCGGCAAAATCATCAACTCTCTTCAGGTTTTACAAATATATTATTGAAGCTCGGAATATACGTATTACCACTGAGTTCCTAAATATTTTTATTTATTTGAAAACTCAATGGTATTACACAGGGTGGTCCAAATAGTGACGTGTGTGGTCAGAACGAAATTATTGTAAATTTACACGAGCTACAGTTACACAAGAATTTAAATTAAAGTTACTTTGAAATGATATTTTCGAGTTAAATTTAACATAAGAATGATAAAAAGTAGAAAAACAACTTTCGATTATTTTTAACCTATCCGCCTTCAAGTGCCGATTGCAACAAAAGATGCTTTTAAACTACTGTTTTTTTCTTATGATTTCGGTAGTTTAGGACCAGGCACAGTTTTCAAATTCAGCCATTGAAGTTGAATGAGTGAATCTTACTGAAAACTAGAGTTCTAACTTTCAAACTTTTTTGACTAACTTTGAGGAATTTCATTTGAGTTATTTTGTCATTTAAACAACATTCAGGGAGATGATGCTACAAAAAAAAATGCAAAATACCTACCACATAAGGAGATATGAATTTTTGAATCCTCGCTGGCATAATTAATTGAAAATATACAAAAAAATTATAGCTCGGAAACTACAAGGAATCGCGTAACATACATGGGGTATTTTTGGATACCTCCAGGTGTGAGGAATCTAAAAAACATGAATGACATCACTTCTTGGACCACCCTGTGTACAAAATTATTCGAGTTCGGCCTATAAAACAGCTGAACCTACAGAATTTTAGGTTTCTACTTAGCCCAATAATATTTAACGTTGTAATCACATACAATCCAACGAGATTTCGCTCAAAGTTGCGCGTCATTATGCTTCAACTAACTGCCAGATTTCACTCCCACCGCTCCAGTAGTTCCTGGAATATTACGGAAATAACTTCAAAATTTCAAATCACCGTAACTTCGAAACCTTTAAGCCGATTTGGCCCATTAACTAAGTTAACCGCGGCATTTCGATGCGCGAACTACCATAAAAGTTTCAAGTTGCTAGCTTGCTTCTTTCGATAGTTATCGTGTCCACGTTCGGACGGACAAATTCGATTTTGACACCGGATCCGTCATTAGTGACTCGCTTTGTTCCTCTCAAGGTGAGGAAGAATTTAAAATATCCGTCAGGGTTCAGCAGGGAATTCGTTAAACTTATTAATAATAATAATAATAATGAAGTTTATTTCGGTAAATTCATCACAGAGATTGTGAACCCTTTTTTCGGGCTTGTGTGACTAAACGGTTTAAATTTAGTTTCTCGGGCGCCAGTTGCAAATTTTGGTCCAAGGTTGCAACTCCTTGTCGTACACTCCTCTGACCTTCCCAGGTAGCCTCTACACAGTTGGAGAAGGGTTCGGTGCAATCTAATAGGTCTTAGCGATTGCTTAGTGGTAATTTCTTTGTTTATAAAGAAGACAAAGATCACATGAATAAAGCTCACACTATATATGTACAAATATAATAGAAAACTTTCACGGTGTCACTTACACTGTTGACCACAATAATATTTACACAAAGAGCTGTCTGATGTGGATTGTCAACGTGTCTTAACTTGTTATGATATGACCAAAATAATTATTTACACAGTATAAGAGTTGATCAAAGCAATGAAATAATGTACAGTCAGATGTTAACAGAGCAAAAATGTGTGATCTTGAAATAAGCAGAACTTTAAACGGTATTAAGAAATGAGATGAGCGAGCAGAGCAGGTGATAAAAGCGGTGAAAAATGACGGTATCGGTAAATCGGTGAATGACGGACAATGAGAGCATATAATGAGCAAATACAAGTGAGAAAGCAGTAAACGGACAGGGCCGGCTTCGACTACAGTATTGACCTGTGTTCCAAGAAAACAAGTTGGTCAAAATGTCTCAAACAACGATGAGTGTGCGGCCTGAAGGGTGCACTCACTTCAATTCGTAAAAGCCACGGCCAACTAAATCGACAGTACTTCTGTGTCCGTATTACCGGTTCAAACCCCTAATACTAGGTTGAATGGTTCGCCCGAGCTCAGTCCAGGGCGTTCGACGCAACCCAATAAAAGAGGAAAATTCGGAAATAATGTCGACCTGCTCCAAAAATACTGTCGAATATAACTTACCAAAATACAAGGCCGTGATGACAAAACACTCCGTGAATCTAAAAGGGACTATCGGGAACGTTTCGCTAATTCAAACTCGAATCACAGCCTGCATCCTTCGCCCGAACTCGGCCTCAGAGCGTCGGATACAACCAGATAATTCGAGGATAACTCAGGTACAGTACCACCTCAATTCAACCCCTATGGAAGGGCAACTGAACGAAGGTTGTAGGTAATGTCCCTCACAACGTCCCCGAAAACAATCTACAAATGACGTACTAAAATATTACACTAGTGCTCCGAACTACAGAATGAACAAACCGGCTATTTCAGGAACGTTTCGCTAATTCAAACTCGAATCACAGCCTGTATCTTTCGCCCGAACTCAGCCAAGAGCGTCGGATACAACCAGATAATTCGAAGATAACTTGGGTACAGTACCACCTCAATTCAACCCCTAGAGAGGGCAATTGAACGAAGGTTGCAGGTAATGTCCCCCACAACGTTCCCGAAAACAATCTAAAAATTATTCACCGGAATACCAAATAATATAGCTAAATTATTTCTCGATTCGTATTGAACGGAAAATGGAAATGGAACACAGGAAAATATACAGAAATCAAACGGAAAGCCGAATAAAGTCCAAAGGGTTCTTACCAGGTAAAACACCACTTTCACTCACTGTATACGGTTGTCAAATTTGAAGACTTAATTACTTCTCAAATTAACTTGAAATAATTGTCGGATCGACACGATAAAAATGTTAATAACTAGTTATTGCAGAATAGTGAATTAATCGGGAATAGCAAAATCTAACTAGACTTGACGGCTCGAAATACTCTTAAAAAGTTGCCCCATTTCGTCTGGACAAGTTCTTTTATAACTTCGGGAAAGTGGGGATGTCACATGTACAAAATTTCGAGAAATTTCCTAGAGTAGGATGCATTACGGTTCCCTGATTGGTTCATTCAAATTCCTTTTTTCTCTGAAAGAATTATACAGCGGGTCGCGTAAACACGCATTTAACCGTTTTTCATACAATTCAATCTCCGAGACCGTCGTAAACACGTGAAAAAACTGCGATAAGCAATAAATCGCCGAGTACGGCATGGTTTTTATACATAGGACGGAAACTGAAAATGCATCGAAATAAATATGATGGAAGAATTCCTTTTGATAGGAAATTTCTTGAAACGAAATAAAATTAATTTGACAATTCCTAAGTGACGAAAATCACTTAGTTAAAATAAGTCGGAGATTGAAATGCATCGGAATAGATTTGAAGTAATAATTCTTTCATTCCTTCTAGGAAATCTCTCGTAATAAACGAAACAAATTGAATAATTTCTTAGTAACGAAAATCACTTCGTTACAAGATATATAATAATATTATAATCTGTACGTGATATTTAAAACAATATATAATTCTAAAATATGCTCTATAATGAAAAGAAAAAATTAACATATGGACAACCATAAATCCACAGAAATATTTGAAGAAAATGATGAATTTATCAAATCGGGCAAGTTTAGGATACAATCGGGCTGTACAATGTCAAAAATCTAGTGCAAAAATCCTGGTAATGGGAAAGCTATATGAAATTACAAATTTTTTTTCCTTTTTTTTAACTCATCAAGTAATTGATCGTTTCTCTCCTTTCGTGATTTAACCAAGTCTTCATTCTCTTTTTGAACGTTTTTATATTTTTTTATATTTTTCAGCTGTCGGGGAATCAAGTTAAAAAGTTTTGGTGAGAAATAAATATGACTTCTTTGCCCGATACTCTTGTGGCATCTTGGTGGTTGGTAGGTATTTTCTCCTCTGGTTGCATAATTATGTTGCAAAGTACTAACAGATATTTTACGTGAAGCGATATTTAAAAGAATTTTTGTGGCGTATAATTGTCTCTCGTCCTGCACATTTGCCAACTCAAATAATTGTTGACTTGGAAAATCACGCTTCTTCTGATGAATTATCTTCATCACCAATTTCTGTATAACCTCCAAAGGTTTCACGTGAATTTGGTAAGCACCACCCCATCCAACTATACCATAACTTATTTGCGACTCAACCAAGGCCTTGTAGAATATTGTCAAGTATTTTGTAGTGTTCATATGATTTCGGACATATTTGAATTTGAAAAGCAAACCTCTTATCTTGTTCACAAGGTTCTTTATGTGTGCGTCCCATTTCAATCGCTGATCAATTGTCATTCCCAAATATTTAATATTTTTTGTTTCCGTTATTGATGTCTCATTATCAATTGAAAGATCTCCTAAAGTTGGCAAATTGGAAGTGTACGAACTGAAGGTCATGTATTTCGTCTTATCAAGATTAAGGGTGCGTTTATTGTTTTTGAACCATTTTTTTATTCCTGAAAAACTTCTTTCAGCTTTCTCTTTCAATTCTCCCCATGAATCTCCTTTATATTGAACAACCACGTCATCGGCAAAACAAATTGCGTCTTCAGTTTCAGTTTTATCTTGAGCAGACTGTTTATGTAAATAAGGAACAAAACAGGTCCCAGCACAGTACTCTACGGTACTCCATATGTAATAACACGTTCTGAACTTCTGTATTCTCCAATTTCTACGACTTGTTTTCTTTTAGATAAATAACTTTTCAGTAAGTTATAAATGGGTCCCCTGAATCCGAATTTTTTCACCTTTTCAGCAAACGCATATAGCAAACCGTATCAAATGCCTTACACAAATCCACAAATATGCAGAGTGAAGGAATTTCTGTATCTAAGCATTCGTACAATCTTCCTGATAAGTCTCGTATTGCATCCTCTGTTGATCTACCTTCAGTAAATCCATATTGTTTTTCATCGATGATGTGATATTTTTTCATATATTTAACTATACGTGTTTTCAAAGCCTTCTCAACAATTTTTGCCAATTCGAAATAAGAGAGATAGGTCTATAGTTCGTCACTTGAGAGCGATCTCCGCTCTTATGAAGTGGTCTAATAATACCTTATTTCAAACTAGAAAGCATCCTTTTTCAAAACATTGGTTAATCAAATAAGCAAGTGGTATCGATATTTGTGATTTAACTTTTTTTTAAATTTCAGATTTTATTGAGTCGTGACCTGCAGCCTTACCGGACTTGAGATGCCCTATAATTTCCTGTAGTCCTGAAGAGTCTACTGGGGCCAAGAAGAATGAATTAGATTGGCTCGCATCAACATCCTTATATTCTTGCGAACATTCGATTTTATCGGAATATATTCGACCTATACTACTGTAGTAATCATTAAATAGATTTGCTATTTCCTATTTATTTTCAAAGTGATTTCCCTCATATTCTATCCGCTTTATTTCCGTCTCTGTTCGGTGTGCATTCCCGTATAAACTGGCCATGCATTTCCATACTGCGTTCGACTCACATTGACCAGTGTCTAATATTTTTTGAAGATAATCTTTCTTTTACTTTAGATACAGGTTGTTTTTTCTATTAATTGCTTTGAGCAGAGAAGGAGTAATCCATTTTTTACGGATAATATTCTTTTTTTTAAGTCTAACAGAATGCGTATTATTTTTATATGTTTTGTAAGAGTTTTGATAAATGAGGTAGTTATGCTGTTGACGTTATTTTGTTAATACTTAGTTTTTTATAGTTGATATAGTTTTTCATATTTCCTCCTTTATCCTTACGTTTTGATATTTTATTAGCTAATTCTAAATTAAGGATGACCGGAAAATGATCAGTTATAAGATATTGTATGCATAACCCTTTATGCTGTCTAAGTGATTTTCCATGTTAGCTTTCGTGAGAAATATATGGTCCATGCAACTGTTTCCTGCGGGTCTTGTGCATTCATTTACTATGGACATGAATCCGAAAGTAGATAAAACATTTCTATATTCATCAACAAAGTCGTCATCCGTCAGCAAATTAATGTTTAGGTCTACTATCAACACATGTGTTTCAACGTGATTCATATTCTCCAAGTAAGCGAACAAATCTTCATTAAAGGTCTTCACACATGTGTGGGGAGATCTATAAACCGTTGTTAATGTTAGTGCATTCGCACCAGAAATACCTTTTTCAATCGATTCAATTTTACCCAAAGTTATTATTCTGTAAGTGAATTCTATATCTTCTCTCAGATAAACTAGCAAACCATCGTTCCTATTTAGGTTGCCTTCATTATATATAGTTTTGTATCCGCTTATGTTGAATATTTCTGGCGGAAATTTATCGAGTGTTTCTATTATCTTTGTCCTATATTTACCCTCTTGACATTCCCTGATATATTGATTCATGGCTTCCCCAATGAAAATTTCAAGTAACAAATAAAACAAAAAGTGAAGCTCAACTACATACAAAATTCAAAAACAAAACAAAAGAAATCCAATTGCATACATTTATTATTTCGTCGAAGCAGTTCTAAGCTTCATGCCCAGTTTTGATTCCTTCTTACATGGTGATCTTTTCTTCTGGAGTTTCTGAGCTTTGTCCAGCTTCGTGGATTGTTGGGAACCTGATGGCTTCGCTGCTGAACCAGAGGACCTCACGAGAACGTCAGTGGTCTCCCAGTCTACTTCTCCATCATCTACGTCCTCGTCATTTTCAGGTCTTGTAGCATTTGCAGATTTATCAAAGGTGGATGGTGTCGAAGGAGCACTATTGGGTTTATTTTTTTGAGGAACTAGACTAGACTAGACTAGACTAGATCTTCAATTGTGTATTCTGTAGTACCGATTACGAGGCGGTTACCTCGTATGAATGATTTTTGGGATGTGTTGATCCTCGCCCGGAGAAGATTTGACCTCAGTACTTTGAGTTCGTTTCATTTTTTTTCAGTTAAATCATGTGCTATACTAAGACTGGTTCCCTTCAATTTTTTGACGCTTGAAAAGATGGATTTTTTCTTCAGGTTTGATTATCTGGTTATTGATCTGAAAAAACGTGTACCTAAGAAATTTAAGAAAACTCGCAGCTCATGTGACTATGAAAACTTTATTGCCCTTCGTAATAGATGTCACATACTTGGTAAAAGTCTTTATGAGAATTACATTACGAGCGTGGAGAATAGTTTGCACTCTGATCCGCAGGCATTTCGGAGGTTTGTTAATTTGAAGCGTGGTCACGATAGTTTGCCAGGTCGTATGGAGTATAAGCGTGCCGAGTCACACTTGAACGGAGTTGTTAGCTTATTTGCGAAATTTTTGTCGGAAACTTATAGTAGGGAGTTAATTATTCCGCCTAAGGTCTAGTGTGAGAGTACGGACAGCCTCAATTCCTGTCAATTTTTCCCCTCCGAAATTCATCAGGTCATTGATAATATCAAACCTTAGATGTCAGTGGGACCAGACAAAATACCAGGTTTTATTATTAAAAGGTGTGTCTGTACTCTATCTGAGCCGTTGGCAACCTTGTTCAATAATTCTCTGAGTACAGGTATGTTCCCGTCACTATGGAAGAAAGCTTACGTTATACCAATTTTCAAATCTGGCATACAGAATAAAATTAGTAATTATATGGGTGTATGCATTCAGTCGGTTATTCCGAAGCTTTTAGATAGTTTAGTTTGCAGTTTCTTTTCATGGCACTGCAGCCCTCTTCTTGTGGGCGAGCAGTATGGGTTTCGTCGGGGGCGTTCAACATCAACAAATTTGTTACTTTTTCTAAAGGTTATCGTTGATAGTTTTGAATCAGGACATCGAGTGGATACAATTTACACTGATTTCTTCAAAGCGTTTGACAAAGTTAATAACAACTTACTCATAATGAAGTTGAAAGCTCTTGGGATATCTGACATGTTGCTCAGCTGGTTCAAAAGTTTTGTTTGTGGACGTTCCCAGTCGGTTAGATGCGGAGATTTCATATCGGATGAGGTTTTGGTCACATCAAGGGTCCCACAAGGTTCTCACCTTGGCCCCTTACTCTTCAATTTATTCATAAATGATATTAAATTATCCCTACAAACGAGTTTTTTGCTGTTCGCTGATGATTTGAAGATGTATAGATAGTATTGTGAAAAATAATAGTGATTGTTGTTATTTGCAGGATCAAATCAATTTGTTTTATGACTGGACTTTAGTTACCTAATTGTTTGTACTTGAATGTTGACAAATGTTATGTAATGTCTTTCAGTCGCTCGAGTAAACCTCTTGAGCATCAGTATTCCATTGAGGAGGAGCTGCTTACACGCGTTTACCGCATCCGTGACTTGGGAATAACTTTTGATCCTCGTTTAGATTTCAAGGAACATGTGAAAGAGGTTACGTCTAAGGCATATAGGATGTTGGGTTTCCTCATACGCTGCGGTCGTCAATTTTCCGTTGCGACTTTGAAGGCCTTGTATTGTTCACTGGTAAGAGGTGGCTTAGAGTATGGTTCATGTCACCTTACTATCTCGGTGACACAGATGTTATTGAAAAAGTTCAGCGGAAATTCCTTCGGTACTTAGCATATCGTTCGAACTTGTATGCTGTTAATTCTGAACATCTCAACTCTGAACACCTGAAAGTCTACTTTGAGTTCATGGAATTGAAACGTAGAAGACAAGTTGTGGATTTGTGTTTAAAATACTAAATGGAATGATTGACTGTCCCGATCTGTTGAGTTTAATTTATTTCAGTTTTCCCCCGTGAATTACAAGAATTATTGTCTTATTCAGACCTATTCTACAAAGATTCAATTATGGAAGAAGTTTTTTTTAACAGATCTTTAGAGTTGGCGGATAGTGTCCACGGGGATATTGATTTCTTTTGTTCGACTTTGTCAGCATTCAGGCGCAGTTTATTTAGGATACTGGGTTGATAGTTGGAGCAGATTTTTTGTATATTCTGTGAAACTGTGGATATTAGTTTTAGTTTATGCATCTTATTGTTTTATATGGGGGTAACCCGTTTAATCATCACTGTATGATAAATACATCATTGAGTCCAACCTATTCGTTTGAGACCATTTCTAGCTCAAGGTCGAAAATAACATATATTCAGACAAAAAGAAAGCAAGCTGTTTCCCTAGAAAATGAGCCCAAAACAGGAATTTTTCAAGGAAATGTTGTTTATAGTTAAAATTCAACTGTTCAGGTCTGTGAAAAGGGAATTCACCAATTTCATGTTGTGTTCTAATGCTCGGCCCAACGGTGGGCGCTAGTGTTAAGGAATGAGGTGTTCACTCAATCGTTTAACTTTAATGAATGCCCAATTAATTGGCCAGTAAAATGGAATTAAAGATAATGAAGCTGAATGATTGCTCTCAGATAATCTCAGGGTACTTGGCAAAATCATCAACTCTCTTCAGGTTTTAGAAATATATTAAAATTCTAAATATTATATTATTATATATATTATGAACAATATTATTCGAGCTCGACCTATAAAACAGCTGAATCTATGCAAGTTCAGGTTTCTACCTAGCTCAATAATATTTCTCCTCTTGAAGCTTCCCTCCAAGGTAGGAATCTTCCAATGAAGTAGGTACTCGTCTTTTATTACAAGTGGTTATCAACTGATCAAAAATGATGATGCCAATGATACTTCCCGATATATTAGGTTTCAGGTACAGAAGTGCAGTAAGAGATGTTGAGTTTCATCTAGGAAAATACAAATAAAATTCAATGGAACTGTATGATTCTGCTGAGTCCCAGAGGAGCGGTAATTTTTCAGTCCCAAGGAGAACTGTATACTTCAAGTCCCAAGGGGACGGCTGTGAATTATTTCAAATCCATTATATACACTACAGCACATTTGCATCCCTTCAGGCCCGAAGATATCACTGAATTAGCTTTAATTTCACAGAAAAGGAAAATTGTATCCGAGAGGAATCTCAGAAATATAAATGGTCATGAAAGGAAATAAACTAACATGAGAAATCACATAGATATAACACAAACTTGAAAATCGTGCACAAAAAATTTTTGGTCTTCAGTGAGTTACTCTCAAAAATATCATATCAGAAACTAAAATGAACTGACAGTGAATGAATGTCACTCCAATATAAAATTGAAGCTATATTCAACAAATTAATCAGAGAAAACGAAATTTCGATTTCACAATTGAAGGAAAATCGATAAATTCATTCCGGAAAAATAAATCATCAAGTTGCTTGTCTTAATAGAAAGAAACCTTGACCTAGAACCGTTACAGACCTCAGTAATGAACACTGACTTCGTGGACGGGTAAAATCCGCCCAATTACTTCTACTATTCCTTATTTCAAAATAGAGGAAATATTCAACAGATACAAAAAACGCACGTTCTAGAAAAAGGTGCTGAAATATCCTAACGTAAAATTGGCCATTTACGTGCCAGAAACTTTGGTTGCCAACGTCTCCCGTAATCCTTGAATAAGGCTAATCTGTTGCATCGCCTTGCAAATATAAACGATCTACGTCAAGCGATATGAATTACTCGAACAATTTTTTGATCTAGGGCAACGTGTTCCATACATAATACTTCAAAATATGGAAATACCAATTCCTAAATTCCTAATTCAATCTTTTGAAATAAATCTTCACTACGAATGATAGGGTCTCACATCGAATCGAAAAACCGAAAGAAAATAATTCTTGAAATTTTCTAATTTGTCTGATGAAATAGTCAGATTTGTACAATGAAACGTCACAGTTCACTTTCTTTATTGTTTGTATTGTTCCTGTATTGTTCATTAGACAATCTGTTCTTCAAGAAACTGCTCTTGACAAATCACAGCCCAACAAAAAAAATTTGTCTTGCTGCCGAAAAAAAAACTGGTTTTGGTTAATTCATCTGTGCTGATTCCAAAAATACAAAACCTTTTTCTTGTATCAGCTCTGCAGGTTTCTGAGATATACTTATGAAATACTTGTATATTTCTGTATATTCCACCACTATAATTGCAATATGTTTTTGAACAAACTTGACAAATTCTAAGAAAAATGCATACTAATGACTTCTAATTAAAGTGAGCTCATTGTAAATGCCCATAACTTGAAATTAGCGCTTATTGCTTCTTAACTATTGTCCGATAAGTGAACAGTATTTACTCTGAAATTCCTATAAAGTCGACTGCATTCCATTGTAAAATTTAGTCTGAAATTGAGTTTCGTTGCAAGAGTTTGTTTTTGACAACTGAAAACCATGGCTTCTACGAGCAGGCGTTGTTGTGTGAATAACCCGGACGTTTCATGCTACATATGTGGCGAGTATATTGTGAAGGAAAGTAGAAAACCAGTTTGTGATTTTATAAAAACGGCATATCAAGCCTATTTTTGTGTTCATTAAGGAGACCAAGATAAATCCTGGGCTCCACATGTAGTGTGCAAATCTTGCCTTGAAAACTTGCGACAGTAGACGAAAGGACAACGAAAATGTTTAAAGTTTGGTGTTCCAATAGTATGGAGGGAACCAAAAAATCATTTTGACGATTGCTATTTCTGTCTTGTGAATATGAAGGGCATTAATTGTAACAATCGACATACGAGGACATATCCTAACCTGGATTTAGCAATAAGACCAATTCCACATCAGCTTGACCAGATACCCATTCCAATATTTAACATCCTACCTACGTTACCAGAGGATAATGTCGAAACGTTATCTGACGAACTACAGACTAATAGATTTGAGGAAGACGACAGTGACTTTGAAGGAAATTCAACACGTCCTGAGCTCTTTACTCAGGAAGAGCTAATCGATCTTATTAGAGATTTGAACCTTCCAAAGGATTCTTCCGAGTTGTTTGCCTCCAGACTAAAGGAAAATAATTTTCTTCACCAAGACACCAAAATAACATACTACCGTAATAGTTGATGATTTTTGTGAGTGTATGGTTGTACAATAAATATCTTACTTTTTATTCGTGTTTCGTTTATTTGATGGATAGCAGCACTTCATATATGTAGGTAGTGCTGCGTTAAATTACCCTATATGTTAGAAATGTGATCTGTTGTCGTATTTTCTTAAAACGATCTGATGGAGCAAATCTGGTGGCATTTTTGGATTCAGCAGACCCAAATTACCTGGAAACAGAAGAAAAATTTCCGGCAGCAAACTGTGTGTTTACCAGTGTAGTTTGATACTGCAACCCGCCTAGGCGTTTTTCATGAAAAAAACAATTTTATTTAATTTTTTTAATAGTTCTGTTTCAGATATTGGGGGTGAAAACCCATAAAACCCAAAAAACTGGCTTTTTTCTATTCCTTTAATCAATCTTCTCAATCAAGCTCGAACCTGCTCCATAAATTTCGAGGTCTTTAGATTAATAGTGCTGACGACTTAATCGCCGATTGTGAAGAAAACTACAGAAAGAATCTACTAAGGAACCTGATAATGGTAGAGCAGGTTTGGAGTTCAATTGCGATTTTTCCCAAGTGTCCTAACAGGTAGTTCCTCCAATAAGTCCGGAACTTCAAACTTATCGCTTCAATACTTTTTGAATTATTATTATTTATCGATCAACAAACTTTCAAATGGACATAACGCCGAAACTGTTTGACGAATTCACCCATTACGAAATTAACCGAGATTTCAAGACTCAAAACCTGACTTAAGAATTTCAACTAGAGCGTATTCGCAACTACTGCTGAGCGATACGCCCTCTGGCGAGAGAAATTCGAACACTTCCAAGCTAGTAGTTTTTTGACGTGCCGTTATTCCAACGTGTTTTGCCTTCTTTCAGAGTTCATTTTCGAGCTTTGTGTTGTTCTCCGAGTCGAAATTTTGGTATACCAAAAGTGTTTGTGATATCCATCAATCGATTCCTTTCTTTCCGATCAAAAATTTCGATCGTATTCATTGGAAAATGGCATCTTCCCGAAATGACTATTGTTGTGTGCCTCAACTCAATGTTATATTCATGGTCAAAGAAGAGAGAATCTACACCACCTTAAGTTTAAATTTTTTCGGATGCCAAATGGAAGTAAAGTTAATTTGGAAACAGCATTTGGCAGGGAATTCGTTGATAGAAGAAAGCCCTGGATTTTAAAGATTGAAAAACAGGTCACGAAATACCTCTTCACTGCATTTCTTTGAAGATTATTATTTTTATGAAGAATTACAATTTATTCATTTGAAAACAACTTTACGCTCATATGTTTTTAGATGTTAATGGAAATAAGAGAATTTTGATGAAGAATGCTGTTCCTTCAGAAAAACTACCGAACACATCTTCAGCTGCCTACTTCACATACTACATAACATCATATTCAAAGAGAGTAATCTGATTGAAAAACTGATAAAAACCAGATATACTGTTATTGTCGATAATAGCTACAGTTAATTATATTAATACATAAATATTTTTCAATTGTATGTAGGCAGTTTTGGTTAAACCAGCTGAGACATTTTTCATTTTGCTAGTATCTTGAGCTGCTATGATATGAAAATAAAAACATAATATATATTTTATATCTATCTGTTTCCTTCTATTTTGAAATACGATGCAAAAAAACTATAGCAGAAAAGCCATCTTTCCATTTTATTGATTCTCCCGTTTGAAAACGAGAAGATATAAGCATTGAATAAATGTATTTATACAATGATATAAGTCATATCATTCAGAGTGATTCTAGATTTACCAGACAATGTGGCCTGCATTCAGCACTTTTTCATATTAATTAGAGTCCTTGAATTACTTATTGTGGCGCCTATTTTTACAAAAGTTCAAGTAAACTCAGCTATTGGTTCATTTTGATCCACCAAGCAAGAGACACAAAAATAACGGGGAAATTATACCCCAACCACGATATTATATCATGATCCAAACGAAAAGTTCCTTCTCAACCAATCTGACACAGAATTATGATAATTTCTCTAAATATTGTAACTCTGCTTGATATCCTTCGCCTTCTCCACCAAATTTCTACGACGGACTGAAGGACTGCCCGGCATAGTTGAATTTTAACCGGAAATCCAACCAAATCGACAGACATTTGGGCAAGCGATAACGCGCTTTTCCCCATACAAAGCACTTAAAAACCACCCTATATTCAACACGAGCTTGAACTAGTCATAAGTATAAAAATAGAACGATTAATGATCTGCGATTTCTATTCCCGTTTCCGGAAGCGAAGAGTTCATCAACACTAGATTTTCGCAGACGCTAAATTGTTTTCGGAGTGATTTTTCCACGGAAAGTAGGCTGTTGCTAGCCGACAGATCCATACAACACCTGGAATGGGGTCGTTAGTCGATTGAGCTTTGAGAAGTGGGTCACTAGATGCAAGTGGTGCACGGGGCTACAACAGGGGTGCTCCATGGGGCCAACGACCTCAGATTTCTAGGCCGAACCAAATTTATGTCAATTCCGATTCTACTGAAAATGAAGGACTCATCATCATACGCTTCCCTAACATGGAACTGTCCACGTTATGAACACAGTCATGATTTGGTTTATGAAATCAGGGTTTGAACTATTTTTACCCTACTGATCGAAGAAAGAGGAAGGTAATGTTTTTCAAGCGTCGGTGTATGTAGGTACGACCATTTCTTCAAGTCGTGTACTGATCGTATCAAAATCATTCTCTCGAATCTTCTTTTTGTAGTTGAAAGACTTGGGGGAGAGTCGGGTAATTGTGCGCACCTAAGCCAAAATTGAAATAATTTCGAAATGACAGAAGATTGGACTTCTAGATTTGCAGTCAAGATTCTTCAAAGTCTTGGCTATAATAATTTCTTGTACATTTCGAATGAAAATACACATTATGGTTTTAAAATATGAAATACGAAAAAAGTACACTGCGCACAATTACCCGAAGTATGCGGCTGATGGTGCGCATAGGTAGGATAATTGTGCGCATTGAAGAGGGAAACCAACAACACAATTTATTGAACGTAAGAAGATATTCATTTATCTAATAGGGCAAAAATACATTAAATTAAACTAAACTCTAACGATATATCGAAAATATAATAGAATGAAAATAATTAAAACGTTCATTACGTGTCACAAAAATCGCAAATATATCCCTCAGGGCTATCTACTCCTGTGCATAGGGCATGAGCCCATTTTTCACAAACCGAACATTTGAACCACATCTCGTTTTTTATACTGCCCTCCCCGCAAATAACGCATCGCTCATTTTCATCCGTTTCAAGATCGTCCAACTCGTCATCGTTATGCAGCTCTCTCTCTGATATATCTTCAGATTCACTGCTCTCTTTGAACACTTTTCTTTTTGTACTACTCTTCTGACTTGCTTTAGGCCCTTTTATAATATTTTTTCCTTTTTCACATTGTTCTTGTTTTTCTTTTAATTTCCTCTGTCTCAATGTCCTTTTCGCTGCGGCGGTTTCCAAATTTTCTCTGTTTGGTGTATCTGTTAATATTTCAGACGTCTGTTTTTTGCGACTTTGTCCTTTAGCTACATTCGGTTTTGGAAGGGGACTCAACTGTTCTAAAATAGCAGATGTACTAGGACCAGGATCATCGCTATTTTCGGTTCTGTACAGGAAGTTTAAATTCTTTTCCTCAGTAAGGTTACGATTCGGATTGTCGAGTTGAAGAGAAGCTGGTATAGAGCTGGCGTGTGAACAGGAAGTAGAAGGTTAGTCGTCCTCATCAATCACAATTGGGAGGTGGTCAGTGGCTGGTAGAAAATCCTCATCGGTGAACTTATCTGGTTGATAAGGCTATATCACACAAGTTCTGAATCCTGATTGGGCCTTATCCGTTGTAGCAACATGAGTATAGGCTTTGTTAAATATTGCAGCTAAGTCGTATTGTGTGATTTTTGTGGCCGATGTTAGGTGATAGTCACATTGCCTATTAAACGCTGATTTTAATGGACCATAAAAACTTACGTCCAATGGTTGGAGCCTATGGGAAGTATGAGGGGGTATCGTGAGAAGAATAATGCCATATTCCTTACAAAAGTCAAAAATTGGTGAGGAAATATGGCTGGAATGATTGTCCAAGAGCAATAATACAGGTTCGTCCTTTGATGATTTAACGGTTTTTTTGAAGTGTTGTAGCCACTTATGAAAAAGCTCTTCATTGCTCCAGCCACTTTTTGAACAAGAATAAATTGCATTAGGAGGTCCATTTTTGGTTAATGTATTTGTCATTCTAATGCGGGAAAATATAAACATTGGTGGCACGTAGCAAGTTCCAGAAGCATTGAAACAGCAGATAACTGTTGTTCCTCTTTCACCAGATGTCTTAGCGCCAAATTGTTTAACCCCCTTGGGACCGAGTCTCTTGCATGGCTTTTGTACCGTAAAAATACCAGTTTCATCTACGTTAAATATTGCATCCTCTTTAAACTTGAATATGTCGTATACTTTTTTAAGGTTTTGGAAGAAGGTGGAAACCTCACGTTTGTTAAAAGCTGAGATTCGGGCGATACTAGTAGCTTCCGGTTTTCTCAGCGTTATCTCTGGGTTTCTCTTTTCCGGCCATTTTAAATTCAATCTTAAAGTTGTGCTTTATGTGGTTGACCTCGGCAAAAGAAAAGGCTAAGTTGAACTTTAGTCATTCCATGATAAAGTTTTGCCAACTTGAGAACGTGGTCTTTTAATGCCATTTCTTGTTCGGGTGAAAAAACACAGTATTTTCCAATATGTGGTCCAACAACATCAAGTCCATCGTCATATGCCCTTTTTCTTTTTCGTATTGAAGACTCTGGGATATTGAACATTTTACCAGCCTGTCTTATTGATTCTCCATTTTCAACAAATTTTATTGCCCGAATCATGGTTTCTCGATCCCATAGCGCCTTTCTAGTTTTACGTTGGTATTTGGGCATCTGCAAGAATGCAAAATATCATAAGCGATTATTTAAAACGCAATGTTAACAATGCTTAAAACATATAGGTTAATTGTGCGCACTTGAGGCTAATCGTGCGCACTGCGCCCAATTAACCGAAATTAGTAGTTTCACTTTCAAATTTTATAAAATAATAAAAAAAACCTTTCCTGCCTAAACTACATATATCAGTATCAAGTAGATCAATTGAGAAATGTATTGATGCAAACGGCTTTTAAAAAATATAAAAATTGAAATAATTACGGCTTATTTTTTCCTAGACACATGCTAGTACAACACATACGTAAACAATGAAGCGGTCATGTTGGATAAATGAGGGGCAGCGACGAACCTTTCTCGTATGTGATAGAATAAAGTTTTGTCAAGAGATGGAGCCTGAATCACGCTTTCGAAATTATATTACCCGATTGTGGAAATAAAGGTATGCGCACGATTAGACGCTGCGCACAATTACCCGACGCTCCCCTAAACTTCAAACAAACGCCATCTCTCGGACAGAAATCGCACGATTTCAAGAGATCCATGACATCTGAAAAAACCATAGTTAGATGCAAGATTCATAGGAAATTAGAAATTATCAGAAGTCCCTATTCTTGAATCGGGGATGGGAGAAAAAAGGCGTGTCGACGCTGTTGTCAAGAATACGCGGTTCATTTTTGATGGAACGATAGAGAACGTTCATACCATCCACATTCCTACCCACTAAAATTTTGAGATTTATTTATTTTTCATTTATTCTTTTGAGAACGAGCATTACTTTCTTTGATATATTACAGTGTTAGCAGAGGAAATGTGAACGGGGTAACATACATTTTACGTATGATACAAGAGCACAGATAAAAACCTCAGCAAAATCTCTGTCTCCCCGTATAAGTGCAGGAATTTTGTTGAAGGACATGGAGGGCATCTTTTTCATTGGAAAATAATTTTTGCGTCATCTTAAATTTATTTAAACCAAATATCTTGACATAATATCTGAAACAGAAAGAGGGACAGAAAACCAGCAGGAAGCAGTAAGTAAAATTACCTATATTTACTCTCTGACCAGGAAAGTCTTTCAACAAGGTCCGGTCCTCCAAGCGATGATATTTCAGATCCTAAGATAAACGAAGAACGCTACAGGCCCCTTATATTGGGAACTCATCACCCATAGATCCATAATTGGTTATTTTACACTAATAATCTAACAAAATATCGGGATAAATAGAGATATAGCAAATTTTGAATAGCGCAAGCGCAATGTATTGGGGCATTTAATATTAGGGCGCGCTAAATACAATTACGTTTTGGTTTTAACGGTCGTTCGAAAAGTAGACGTATTGCTACACGTTTTTGTTACCGTTGTGTTGCTATTAGTTTTTTTTGTTTAGGTTATATGAGACGTCAGGTTATATAGAGGAACTGTGATAACATATTCCTACCACTTATAGAGGAGACTACTCAGGTGATTATCAAATGACTATTCAAAAGTGCCATCATCTCTTCATAATTGTTATTCCGTCTGATTTTCGGTTTTTACCGAAAACTCCGTCATAACTTTTGAACGGTTATCCCGAATCGATTGAAATTTTTAAGGAATATTGTCTTGAAGGATCTTCAGGTATCAACTCGTTCATAATGCGGAAAATCCAGGTCGGGCTTTGAACATTTCTGTTGTTTTGGTCTTTCGTAAAAATTTCACTCTGTTCATGTTTTTTTTTCTATGTTTGATGAGGAATATTGAAACCATAAAGATTAGGGAGGAAAACTGTCAATAAGATTTTTTCAACTTTATTGCACGATTTTCAATTGAACAATGCGAATTTCAGTGATTATTTTCTCTTGGCTTTGGATAACAATTTTTCATTGAATTTAGTATAAAGAGCCAGAGTTAGTATAATCTTTACATATCATAGAGTATTTTCTTAAGTCAGTGCCGTTCCAGGAACGGCTTATGAAAATTTCCCAATTCAATTTGATCTTAGTTTTGGAGAGTTTCGAACATTCTCAAAGTATCCTTAACTTTCAATTAATCATTTTAGATTTTAATACATAATATAAATAAATAAATTTCCCTTAACCTTCCGAAAACTTAGAACAACAGTTGGGACGTTGAAATCGTTGATAGAACCATTGTATAAAGACAACATAGTAGCATTGTATAAAGACAACAATACAATACAATGATAGTAGTACAACCCTATGAAGAAACGATTTCATACGTTTTCAGGCGACATCTAGCAAAAATATTCACAAACTTTGAAATAAGAGCCCGTACAGAGGCACCCTCGTCATAAATTCATATGAAAAGCATTAGAAAATCCAGGGATGGCTTGAGGATATGTTCTGTACGGATAGTGGGTAAAGAATACATTCGTGCAAGCATTGTTTAAGGAATTCTCCTTAAACAATGGTGCAAGTAATTATTTAACCACAACTCTTGGTGTATAGTACTAAAAATATATTCATTTACATTTCCAAGTATTCGTATTTTACCTTATAGTGATTTTATCGATTTCCTTTTATAATTTCTTGACTTCGGCCGTTTCGAAATAATTAATTTACCGATGATAAAAGTGTCAAAAATGAAAAGGGAAAGATGGTGCCTTATTTTCTCAATGGCTTATTCTTTCCACATCAAACAGAAGTAATACTAATTCTCTCTTCACAGCTCGAAACTGCAAAATTTCTAATAGATAGCTTAGATTTCCTCAATCATTAGCATTAGAAATGTCATGCGTCCAATACCTCTGCTAAGTAAGGTGTTTCGGAAGTGTTCAGGAACTTCGGTCCATTTATGTTACCTAAGTTAAGTCATTGTATAAAGATCTGATCTTCATTGAAGTCAGACGGACAATTCTTTGATTCCCGGGGATCTGCCAAACGCCACGTTGAGCGCACGTGCACGTACTTAGAACGGGTTTATTTATGATGTAAGCCTAGTAAATTTAAATAGAAAAAGCCCTTCCACCCTTCTTCGTTATTGCAGCAATCCCTCTGAATTGCTTTCGGTGCAATATTTCTTAAAAATTATTAATTCGGAATAGTTCACATGGTGAATTTTTCATTGAAGTCTTTCAGGTAAAAATGTCACATGATATTTATTTGAATGAATACGATATCGTGGCATCGATATTTTTCGGTCATTTCGAATATGTGAATTGAGCTAGAATTTCGATGATTTCATTGAAATTTGGTGTGAACCCCAAAAAATTAATATTCGACAAATTAATTAAAAAATTATTCATATTTCTAGGTATTGTTGTTAATTTCCAAAATATACTCAAAAAACTGATCTTATCATAATAAAACGGCAAATGCGTAAAATTATGCGAAATTTCGTGATGATCTTGTCGTCAGACCAAGCTTTCAGAGGCTTGTTCAATATGAATCATTTTTGTCCGATATCCCGGAAATATACAGGGTGAGTCTTTGACCTTGCAGAATATTTTAACAGAAGATTCCTGAAGCCAAAAGAAACACTTTTTTCCCTTACCATTTTTTCCGAGTCGGCTTGGTTCGTAAGATACAGACTGTTGAAAATCCATAAAAAAATTTAATTTTCGATTATATCTCGCGAACGATCCCATCGAATGAGATGATTTTTGGAATATAGTTTTTTATTGATACGATGAATGTTCCTGGATTACAAAATTTCATCCACATCCTCCAGTTTCTTTAATATGACCACAACATTTCATAAAAATATCAGAAATTCAAAGAATCCAACTTTTAAAGATATTTTGAATGCTATTCAACGAATTTTCGACCATTTTGGAAAGTAAAAGTATTCTTTATTTTTTTTCGTATGATGCGCGGTCTTCGAGTAATCTGAAATTCAAAAATAAAAAATATCTGTGAAATCCCGAGAATTGGGTACTTTGGCTGAATGCAACTCTGTTCAAAAATTCACAGAATTCAATTTTTCCGCGTTGCCACAGCTAAAAGTTGAGAATGGAATCCTAGCATTTTTTATTTGGAATGATTTGTAAGCGGAGTAGCCGACTTTGCCCAGTTCACAATGGACGTAACCGTAAGAATCCCGCAACTCGTGCGTAAAAATCAAAGAGGAAACTACAAAACTCATAAGTACCAAAATCTTCCATTCTATCTATCCATTCATGAAGCTTCCTTTTCAATTTCGAGCTAATTTGTGTAGTATAATTGATTAACTTCTCACTTTTCCATGATAATGGGGATTCTTACTGGTTACTGGTCTTTCTGCTGACCCAAATTTCTTGAAATTATTTATGTACAGAACTTTGATAGTATTTATTGATATGTATTTATTTTGAGCTATTCTTCAAATGCGCTTTCATAACATAACAACCCATGGTGGAAGAAATCCACCACGACATAACCTTAAAACCACGGAGCCACAGATTTATAGTTCAGAATCATAGACTTTACAAGTGTATACATAGAATTAGTATATTGTGTGTTGTTTGATTTCGAAGAGTTCTTTCTTTCTGTTCGTCAATTTGACAACATTTGTACGTTCATAGATAAATTAGGTACATCTGTTTCATTTATTTATGAAAATGAAATTTTGAATGGGTTATGTCTGAATCTGATAATTCTTGGAGAAAATAAAATAAACGAAGAAAATTAATAATTACAAATTGAAGATGAATCTCAAAGCTAATAAGAGAGGTAGCTAGATGAATTCCTCATTATCGAAAATGAAACCAAGAGAAGAATATTCAACTTTTATCGCCCACGAAATTTGGAATACCTAACTTGTTTATTGTGCTATAAATACAAATTTTTTCACTAACTGGAATTTAAAAAGTAAGTTGACGCTTGTTTTCATAACAGTGTTGCTTATTTCGAAGATTTGAATGGTATATCTTAGGCTTGGAAAAACTTCAGTGTTCAGGTTTCCAGGGGCGGCTAGCCTATTATGAAAATTTATAATGCCTATTACTTTGTTTCTAGGCCGAATCGGAAAAAATGGTAGAGGACAAATGTGTTTCTTTCAGCTTCAAGAATTTTCTGTTAAAATATTCTGCAAGGTCAAAGACTCACCCTGTATATCGAAACAAACTGACGCTGTTCTCGAATATTAATTTCGAGGGTTGAACCAAATTTCAAAGGAATTATTGAAATTTTCAAGATTTTTTTCTTACTGATGGAAAGATTTGACGATGTTATTTTCATCTTTTCCACACAAAATTCTTCATGTACCTTCAAGCTATCTTTTTTCAATCCAATACACTAGATTTCAATTCGATCCGATCTGTGTACTTTGGAAACTATTGAGAAAATAAAATTTGAACAAGAATGTCTACGAAACATTAGGTAGATTTCACCCATTGGCATGAATCCGCTTCGTAATTAAGCCCTGCACCTACTCGTATCAATAAATATCGAATCTCGAAATTTTGTGTTCAAGGCTTTCCTAAACACCGATCGTAAACGAAATTCACTCAAACATTGAACATCAATTTGGAAATACCATCGATTTTTTATTTGGAGATTTTCAAAAGAGCTAGTGTAAACGACGAATAGCAACGACGAAGCAGAATTAAGACAAAAATTTTCAGAAGCGGAAAGCAAAATGAAACAAAAAAACGTTGACTATAATGTGTTCAAAATGGAGGAAGGGATTTTGAAGATTTATTATAGTGAATAATAATTTTTCAGTAATTTGTTCTTCCATTTCTCATCCAAAAGTACCTACCAATTTCGAAATATGCTAACATTTTCAATCAGTGGTGAGACCAAAATTTTTGTAAAAATTACACTAGCTACAGTTATAGTTTAAAGGAATTTCAATTAAAATCACTTTAGAAACACATTTTTGAGTTCAATTTACCATAGGAATGATAAAAAGTAGAAAAATTAGTTTAATCGTCTTTCAATGATTTTTAACCTATCCGCCTTCAAAGGCCAATCACAGCAAAAAAAAGTCCCTTAAAGTACTATTTTTTTCTTATGATTTTGGTAGATTAGGACCGTGCAAAGGGTTTTAACTCAGCCAGAAGCTATGAAAACTCCTTTTTGTATTTTTAAATTGATGTTGAATGTTTGAGGGAATTCTACTGAAAACTAAGGTAAATTTCAAGCCTTTTTTGAGTAACTTTGATTGGTTTCAGAAAGCTGAGTTATTTTTGTTATCAAAACAACATTCAGGAAGATCATGCTTCAGAAAAAAATCGGCAAAATACCTACCACATAAAATCATATGAATTTTTGATTCCTCGCCGGCATAATAAATCGAAAAAACACAAAAAAATTATAACTCGAAAACTACGAAAAAATCGCATAACATACAAGGGGTATTTTCGGATACCCACAGGTTTGAGGAATCTAAAAAACAATTATTGACGACACTACTTGGACCGCCCTGTATACAAACTCAATATTTTTTTTCTCGATATTTTCGGCAATACAGATTGGCTCGAATCGACATTGTACTTGATTGAAGAAAGACAGCGTTCAGGTTGCTGCCAAATTTCGTGAGGACCATCTATTATTATAGCAAAATATATAATACTTGAAAACAAAATTTTGCACAAGTTTGCGCATCAGCACACGTCAATGAGTTTCAAGTTTAATCAAGATCGGGTTAGCATTAGTGAATGATTCTGAAAAAAACTTTGATGCGAAGGAAATAAGCAAAATATTTGAATTTTTTTTCCCAATAGCTCCGAATATGAATACCCAATCAAACTGGAATTTTGAACAGTTCAAGGTCTGCGCCAAACTCTGTCACAGCCGAATGAATATTTTCTGAAAATAACAGTTTGTTACAACAAACATAAGGAAAATTCTGCGAAGAACATTTTTTTTTTATTTTCTACCTGTCGGTATTTTTGAACTGATAGTAAAGTTTTAACTTGATTAGCGTCAGTTCATCCAGAGATTTCAAGAAAATAATGTTAAAATTTCAAAGAGCCACGTAATATTTGACATTCCAGAAAATAAGTTACGGATCGACCGGAAAATTGGTATGTGCCAAATTTCATTGTATTCTGATTCACTTTCCGAAAACCCGGAAATTTCCAACAAAAATCAGAATTTTTTCAATTTCCTAGCCTGTAGATACCCATAAAATACTGCACCAAGTTGCAAGTTGGTATTCCTCATCTAATTCCGCGAAGATCCAAGCTGATGGCATTAGTGGGTTTCGAGATATTGAAGGAAAAAATTCGAAAATTACAGACATTGTGACGAAATGATAACACGCTGTTCCCTAGAACAGGCGCGTAAAAACTCCAAAATTTGAAATGGGCATAACTCCGAACCCGCCTGGCTGATTCCACCTATAATCGAATTAAATCGAGATATTTGAACCATAAACAAAATTCGTGAGTTCCAAGTCGCTCAGTCGTTTTCTTGGAAAGTTACAGTAGATACGGACGGACAGCCAGCAGGACAGAATTGAATTAGACCACCAATTCTTCTGCAGAGAGTCCAACCTAATCGTTTAGACCATTTTCGGCTTAAACTCCAAAAATTATAGACATTTTGAGAAAACAATAACACTCTGTTCCCCAGAACAAACGCGTAAAAATAAATTTTCTCACATACTTATCTTTCTATCATAATAATATGAATCTCACGAAATTTTTATGGACCTTCTGGCTGTCATTTTTCAATCAAATACCTATTCGATTTCAATTCGATCTGTATTTTCGAAACAAAAAAATAAAATTTTAAATGGGCAAAATCTCCTGACCTCACTTGTCTAGAATTTTCATTCCAATGGTGCGATTAGCGAAAAATAAAATATTTCTCGACCTTCGACACTTACAAAATATTGCCCATAAACTTCAAAATCATATTAACGATACGAAGTTCATTGTGCGCGACGGAAAAGAAATGGACTAAGGACAAAATTCGTTTTATTAAATGGTATTTGCCTACCCGAAATCCAAGATTCCAGAATTTTTATCCTAGAGGTTATTAACAAGAAATATTTTCTGAGGGATTGAATTGATGAGGCAGCATTGAAGACAATCTATTTTTTGAATTTTCAATCACTGATGACAGACGGAATCATTTTCTGGGGTGGTGGCTCAGGCGCAGAAAATGTATTAATTGCTCAGAAAATTGCTTTGAGAACGATGTTTAATATGGGGTTCAGGACTACATGTATTCAGGAGCAACAATGTGATGACATTTCCAGGACTGTATATATGTTTATATATAATAAGAGATATATAAAGAGAGAGAGAACTTTGTTGTTTTTCGTAAAAAATAATGGTTACTAGGATAATTACAGAAATTGTAATAACACTAAGAAAATATGTAGTTACTTTTTCCCTACACATAAATTCTCATTAACTGAACGCAGTGTAATATATATGGGAATTAAACTTTTTGAATACCTTCCGAGTACAATAAAAAGACTAAATGAATTATTAATGGAAAAATTAATTGATTAATTATTGAATGTGAACCGTATTATATGTATGAATTCAAGATCTTTTGTGGTACATTTCCATAAGATACTAAAACAAAACATCTGTAACTTCTCTCTCCAAATGGTGAATTTGGAATAGTGAAATTTTTAATGATTCGTAATATTAAAGAGGTTTTTTAGAGAAATAATGATAATTGTGAAAGTTAATATTTACAGAATTCCAATTGATCCTATACCAAAATCATACAAAAAATTTTTCAATTCAATTAATTTTTCTCTATTTTATTTTCGTTTGGACGAAATTTTACTCAGAATTCAATGAAGAATTTGAATGAGACAGCGCACACTTGACCGCTACGGAACACAGCAAATAAGTAGCAAAATAAGTTTCCGTTTTGCCGTGGTTCGGGATGTTGCTGATGAGTGAACGTTGGCCTTAAACCGGATGTCATAGAAACACCTAGTTTACCTCAGTCGATAGAAAACAATCTGTATTATCAATATGCAAACTTTCAATCCGATATCTTGTTAAATGAAGATTATTTTGGGGCTGAACCTGATTCTTGGTAACACCCGGTATACAGGGGGAGTCACGTGATCAGGCTTGCCAGCGAGTCACTATTGTCACTTTTTTTCACTATTTTGAAATCGTCTCACTTTTTTCACTATTCACGAAATTTGGTAACTATATGTCACTATTTCAGAGCTCAGAACTGGTCAATTTGGGTGTCCGGATTTAGTAGGGGTCAGATTTCCACCCTGACTCGATTACTGACTGAGCTTTTTGGAATTTTCCATGCAAACGTTTGTGAAATAAACTGAGAATCAGTAGTTGAATGTATATTTTATAATATTAAAATAATCTTTATTCAAATTCATTGCCAAGGCGCCCAAAGCGGTTATTTTTTCTTGTATTGACCCCGCCAAACACACCTTCACTTCTTGATAGAAAGAGTTGGCGATCTTCATTTCATATGGTTCGAATTAAATTCTGAATGGACCTTCTAGCTACCTACTATTTTACAATCAAGTACTAGATTTTAATTCGATCCAGTTTGTATTTTTGGAAATATTCTGGAAAAATAAACTTTTGAATGGGTATATCTGCGGCCTTCGCAATTAAGGTCCAAGTCTACTCTACAAATATCGAGTTTCTAAGTAGTTATTTCGGGAAGTTATTGTGTTTAGGGTTCACCGTAGCTACTTCTAGCTACTATTTTTCAATAAAGTACTGGATATCGATTTAATATAATGTGTTTTTTTGGAAATATTGGAAAAATAAAATTGTGAATGGGTATATCTGAGGAATCATTGGGTGGATTCAACCTATTCACGAATCTGGCCTTCCTAATTGATGTCCAAACTTTCTCTATCGTGTTTCTCAGCCATTTCTTCCAGAACTCATTATATTCACGACGTGACGATTCAAAATTTTATTTTGTAATATGTCCGAAAATATAGATTGAAGTCTAGTACCCGATTGAAGAATCATTGCTTGAAAGTTTGTTCAGAATTTCACGAGGACCAAATTATGGAAATAAGTTCGCCGAATATTTCCATCAGGAAGTAACGGTGCGTTCAGCGGGGGCCAAAACTTGGAAAGACGACCGCATCGGCAGATCAGCATTCTTCAACTGGTTATCAAGTGTCATCATAATCAAATTTGAGAAATAACCAAGTAAAATATACCCATTCAAAATTTTATTTTTACAATATGTCCAAAAATACAGATATGATCGAATTGAAATCCAGTAATTTATCAGAAAAAAATTTCAAAAAGCACTGCCGCGAAGGCAGCAACTTTTGCGCGCATGTTCAATGTAGATGACCGCTTCAGCAACGAATTTGAACGTGCGCGCAAAAGCTGCTGCCTTCACGGCAGTGCTTTTTGAAATTTTTTTCTGATAAATTACTGGATTTCAATTCGATCATATCTGTATTTTTGGACATATTGTAAAAATAAAATTTTGAATGGGTATATCTACGGAATCATTGGGCGGATTTTACCCTAACGGCCGACTGCGTAAACACAATAACTTCCGAAAGAAACAACTTAGAAACTCGATATTTGTAGAGAAGGTTTGGACCTTAATTACGAAGGCCGAATTCGTGAATGGGTAAAATCCACCCAATGATTCCGTAGATATGCCCAATCAAAATTTTATTTTTCCAATATTTCTAAAAACACAGATCAGATCGAATTGAAATCCAGTACTTCATCGAAAATAACAGTTCGAAGTTTCATACAGAATTTAATGAGGATGATATGATGAGAAAATCATAGAAATTTTTTTTTTCAAATTGTTCTAATAACACGATTATCACGAAATTTCGCATAAAGTTGTCTTTCAGCATCTTAAAACTAGCTGTGAAGTTTAATCAGGACTGAATCAGTATTTCTCGAGTAATAACGAAAAAATCAACGATATCGAGAAGAAAACCTCGAAATTTGACATATTTTTTCCCGATATCTCCAAAACTTATGATCGTATCGAACTGAAATTTGGTACACTGCTGTGAAATTAGAAGGTCAAAGTGTGAGTATAATTTTTTTCTAGATATGATAAATGGTTTCCGAAAAAAAAAATTTTTTGGAAAAAAATTAAAAAAAAAATTTTTTTTTTAATTCACTGATAATCTGATCCTGACGAAGTTTGGCTCAAAGTTGCGCGTCGTTATACTCCACCCCACTGCCAAGTTTGAATCTAATCTCTCAAGTAGTTTCTGAAATAAAAAATAAATAACTTCAAAACTTCAACTGCCTATAACTCCGAAACTATTCGACCGATTTGGCCCATTAACGAACTTAACCGCGGCATTCTGATGCGCAACCTATCCTGAAAGTTTCAAGTTGCTAACTTGCTTCTGTCGACAGTTAGCGTGTCTACGGCCGGCCGGCACAGACTTGTGCATCAGCATTTTTCAATTAGTGACCAAGTTTCATTATGATTTAATCGATAATTTTCTAATTATTTCGGAAGTACAAAACGATACCGAAAAAAAATATATTATGATATTTGCCATATTTTCACCAATATCCCTGAAAATTGATATCGAAACTAACTGAAATTTCGTATTATGTTGATTTATATGGAGTTCAAGGCTAGTGACACTTTTTTTCCGAAATCTGATGAAAAGTTTTCGAAATGAAATTTTTTCAATTGTTTTAATGATACGATCGTTGAGAAATTTTGCACAAAGTTTTGCATAAGTATTTTGCAACTAGCTGCCAGGCTTTTGGATTCGTATTCTTCGATTTATTCTGGAAATAACAAAGATACCGAGCAAAAAACCTCAACCGTACGGTCGTACGGACAATCTTATCGACCTGAAACTTTCAGGGTAGGTTGTATTTCAAAATGCGACGGAAGAGATCGTTAATGGGTAAAATCGGCCAAACGGTTTCGAAGTTAGAGGTTTTTAAAGTTTTGGCGTTATCTAAGCAATAATTCGGGAACTACTGAAACGATTTGACCCAAACTTAGCAGTCAGTTGCAGTACAGCAACGCGCAATTCAGTTGAGATCATACAATCAGTAAATTTTTTTAATTTTTTTTTTCTAGAACTATTCATCACATTCGAAAACAAAATTCAGGGCTCACATTGAGCTCCATATTTAACAGCAGTGTACCGAATTTCAATTCGATACGGCTGACAGTTTTGGAGGTACATTTTGGGAAAAAATACATGTAAAGTTTCATGGTTTTCTTCTCGATATCGTTGTTTTTTTCGGAGAAACTCAAGAAATACTGATTCAATCATGATGAAACTTCACAGCTAGTTTGGAGATACTGAAAGACAAAATCCCTCGTAGAAATACTACAAATGAGCTCTGAAATGGTATTAATAATTGAAAACTCCTCAATTGGTCGAAAAAATGTGTCGAGGCGAAAAAGTCACTATTATGTCACTTTTTCTCGGAACGATACGTCACTTTTCAACTATTTTTGACCCGCTGAAGTGCTGGCAACCCTGGGGACGATGCGCTGTACATATTCCTATCGCGTATAGAGACTACTTGGGTATCAAATGACCATTTAAAAGTGCCTTTCTCTCTTCATGAATTTTATACAGGATGATTTTCGAAAACTTCGATGGGTCATAACTTTCGAACGGTTACCTGAAATCAGTTGTAATTTTCAGGGAATATTCTCTTGCAGTGCAGGTTTTTTTCTATGTTTGATGAGGAATATTGAAATCATAATGAATATGTGGGAAACCTGCCGAAGATTTTTCCTAACACTATTCTGTGATTTTCAGTGGAATGATGAGTTTCAGTGATTAATTTTGCCAAGCTTTGAATAACAATTTTCTAATTGAATTCAGAATAAGGAGAAAGATTAAGTATCATACATTTACAATCATAGTACATTTTCCTAATTCAGAGTAGTTTCCAGTACTGGCTTATGGCTTATGAATTTCCCAATTTGATTTGTTCTTAGGGTTGGAACACCCTATTTGGCTGTTTTTGGGAAAAATTCATAAAATTTCCTAAACTTTCAAAAAATTTAATGCGATCTGAATGTACAAGTACCTCCACATTTTTCGGTTGCTGTTCGCCAATATCGAATTAAACATACGGTTCTAGATGGATAGGGAGAGGAGGTCCTATTCCTTGGCCACCAAGGTCCCCCGATTTAAATCCTATTGATTAAATCGTTTTTGGGAGACTGAAAGAACTGGTGTATGCAGAACACACACCAAGAATTGATAAGAAAAATAATTAACTCTTCCAATATCATTAGGAACTATCCAGATTTGCACAATCAGGAAGGCAGTTAGACATTTAACTATAACACAACAGTAATATGTGAGGGAGCCGGAGCATTTCATTTTGGAAAAATTTAAAATAATTCTTGTTGGTTATGTTTGTTTTTGTTTCAATTATTGTCATAAAAATTTTTGTCTTCCTCGCTTATGTTTGGTTCCATTTCTTTCAAACAATGATGGTTCATGTCTCATTATTTGATATATGACAATTATTATCACAAAAAAGTAGGAGATATTACACGCGGCTTTTTTTAAATAGTACTTTTACCTTAGTCAATTTCCTATGCCTTCATCATCATCTGGAGTTTTGAACCTTAAGAAAAAAACTATATATAGCCTAACAACCATCAACAACCAAGTGAAAAGGACGGACCTTGCGGGATGCAGAACATACCTACTGAGGTGCTCATCAAAAGTTATATATCTCTTTTTACACAAACAGAAATTAAAGCCATGTAATGCTAACTCCATGAAGCTAATAATAGAATATTTCAGGTAGCACTTAATAGTTCCACTAACAATTTCAACGTCCCGATGGTTGTTTTAAGTTTTCGAAAGTCTAAGGGAAATTTCTGCATAATTTTGTGTATTAATAAGATTGGCTGAAAGTATTAATTGAAAGTTTGGGAAATTTTAAGAATTTTTCAGCTGTTTAGTTCTCAATAAAAAGCCAAACAGAGTGTTCCAGAACTAAGATGAAATTAAATTGAGAAATTTTCATAAGCTTGTCCTGAAAAGGGCACTGAATCTAGAAAATGCTGCATGATGTGTAAAGATGACACTTACCCTGGCTCCTTGAACTGAATTTAATGAGAAAATTGTTAATTAAAAATAAGCGAAAATAATCGCTGAAATTCATTATTTAATTGAAAATCATACAATATTTTAGAAAGAATTTTTTTGATAATTTTCATCCTTACTTATTAAGGTTTCAATATTCTCCGTCAAACATAGAAAAAACCATAAACAAAAAACAACAAAAATTTTCAGAGCTGGACCTTATTGATTTCCAGAATTATGAACAAGGTGGTTCCTGAAGGTACTTCAAGGCAATATTTCCTGAAAATTTCAATCGATACGGATTAACGTTCAAAAGTTATGATGGATCGAAATTTCCGGTGAAAACCGAGAATCACTCTGTATAATACTTAAGAAGAGAGGAAAGCAATTTTAAATGGTCATTTGATATTCACCTGAGTAGCATCTATATACGTGGTAGGAATATGTACAGTTACACGTGACTTACCCTGTATGAAAGGGTGGTCCGCGACTAACTGAACATCGTTGGATGGTAATTGTAATTAGATGGTACCTTGGAAAGCCAGAAAACAACAAGTAAATATGAGCTAAGGCCATTCGTTCTGCGATGCAGGATGATTTATCGATTTCGGCAGAATCTTACGAGGGCTATAACTCCTGAAAAATTGAACGTATTCGCTTAAATTTGGTAGGTGTTATAATCTCAGGGCATCGAACTGTTCCTATGAACCATACCGACATAGTGCAGTCTAGGACTAGGAAATTTCGATTTCTATTTCCAGGTCTTATGAATCACTCTGTTCATGGAAAATCCATTTGTCTAACTATCGTCCGATTCCGCATATATTTTTCTTTCGAATACTTTTTCCACGGAACGGTATACCAAACGTTAATTTTTTTCAATCGCATTTTAATTAAGCGCTTATGATTTTTCAGATTTAAGTATTGACTTTGGCAGAACTTTTGAACCGTTCAAGTATATTTAATAACAATAATAATTATCTCTTCAATGAAATCAATGATATAAACTTGAATGTTTTGAGATCGAACGCCAACTATGTTTCGTTCCAGTGATATATATATATATATATATATATATATATATATATATATACGCATATTCCTATGAACTCGAGATCCGATACATATTCGGACCTACCAGAGATCCGGCTGTGGCAATTCATAAATCTGAAAAATATTCATTGAAATGTCATCAAAAAAATTAATTGAAGGGCCATTCACGTCGAGGGGGAAGCTATTTTGAAATTTTTTTTATACAAGAATTTTCGTACACTGAACCAGATCCGATGATATGGTCTCGATTGTTCGAGATCCGAGGCTGTATATAGTGACGTTTTGACAACTGATCGAGATCCAGCGACGTAGTACGATTTCTTGGGATTCCGTATGACTGGGATGTTAAAATATTATAACTCCGCGTTGTTTATCAAATGATAACCAAATGACTCGCTGTGAATAACGGTTGTTGATAGATTTCAACTATGAATAATTCCCTGATATCTCAGTTACTTATTTCGTCGTAATTAAATAATAATAATCTACTGTTAGCTCTCCTTCCCAGCATTTAAATCGATTTAGAACGGATCATATTTTCCTGCGAAGATCATAACTAGGAACTCCATTCGAAGAATGAATAATTAGATCTTTGCTGGAAATATCGCATGTATTCGATTAGGACTGCCAAATTTTCCTATCGCTCTCATCAAATTAAGAACAGGAGTACGAACATTCAAAAAATAAGTAACATCACCATTTTCATCATCTTCAATACCGAAATTCTTTTATTTTCTGGCCAAAGGACACAGATCGTACTTAGAGTTCTCTACCCTACTATTTTCAGTTTGTTCCCATCAGTGAGGTAGGTAGGTAACAATAAAAGTTTTCCTTACCACAAATGATATAGACTAATTTTCTGTTTCTAGAAATCGATGCTGTAAATTTTTGTTCTCTCATGAGTTTTTCATCAAGCATCCTTCATTGAAGACAGGAATAGGTCCCTTATCTAAAGATAAACATTTGAAATCCACGATTGTAGCGAACATTTCATTAATAACATACTGGAGCTGTGTTTTCTCCATGAACCAATTCCTATTTCATGAATGTTGCACTGATGATTTTGAAGGATTCTTAAATTATTCTCTCGGATAATTTCTAGAATCTCAGCATAGTTGAATTGATTTTGCTATCTTCCAATCATATAGTCCTAATCATAAGTACTGCATGAACCTTTAAGCTGTCATTTTTTAACCAAGTACTAGATTTCGATTAGATCCGATCTGTATTTTGGAATTTTTAACATTCACTAATTTGAACGACGTAATCAAGCATCACGAATGATTTTAAATACAATAACTCCCGAAAGAAACAACTTAAAGATTCGACATTCGTATAACAGATTTGGACCTTAATCGCGAGGAGCAAATTCGTGAATGGGTGAAATCCGTCCAAGGATTCTGTAGATATACCCATTACAGATCTTATTTTCCCAATATTTCCAATAATACAAATAGGAAGAAATGTAAATCCAGTAATTGGTTGAAAAATGACGACTTTAATTATTGTCATGCAGAATTTTGTGTAATATTATGATCGAATGATCGCAAAAATCGTCTCATAACGAAGTAAAGCTGATTTTGATGGGGTCAATACTTGATTGGGTGACCTCTTTGGCAACGTATTTGAAAACTCACATAAAAACTCCTGACTTCACGTCAGTGCTCTTCTAGAATTTTTTTTCCCCATTCATTTATTGACGAAACAACTGTATGCATGCCCAATGAACCTATAGTGGGTATTCGAGATTATTATTATGGTAAGATAATAACCTAGGCATGTTTTTTTTCACAAATTTTCAATGAATTTAGGACGTATTCTATCGGAATTTGCAGCTTTTTAATATGTAGTGTTGATCGGATTTTGGAGATAAGCTCTACAGCTAAGGTAGATGTCCTAAATCTGTACGATTTAAACTATATGTTTTCAATCGAATTAGAAACATCAAAGAGTCAACTAGCAGTCAATTTATGCTTAATCTTCGAAAATTAACTTAGTAGAAGAGTAACTTAACTAATTTCTCAAAAAACATTCCATTAAGTCCTATTCGGATGTATAAAATTTGCAAAGAATTCTATGGCTTCTGATAAATTTTGGAACATCATTCTACTAGGAATGATCATTTCGAATGATAATCAAAAGTTATAGGCCCTATTTCTTCATAGGAAGAAGTCTATTTCGTTCGATTTTATTTCCAAGATGTAATTTGAAATTTCATATATGTTATGTTAGGTGAGTATTTACACTTGTGACTAAATTTGACGAAAGCAGAGATCATGGTAATTTAAGCCCCATTTTTGCTTGCGATATTATTCAAACATCATGTGGCTCCTTTCGTAAACAAGGATAGGGTAGACCACAGAAATTTATAAATTCGCCTGTGAGGAACTTGAAACTGTTATTTCAAAAGTTGCTGGTGTTTGCCGGTGTCTACTTCAGCCCGAAAGTAAGTAAAAGTTTATTTTCTATTAATAGCAATTGATAATTGATTTGAACGATTGGTTACTTTACCCATTATATGTGTCAAATTTCGTGTTATTTCCTCGGTATCAATGATTTTTTCCGGAAAAACTCCAAAAATAATAACCCTATCATGATAAGCCTTGGTTATTAGTTGAAAAACACCTGCCTCTGCTCGAAAAATTTTGTTGGGATTGTACTCGTAGTAAATAAAAAGGAATATTCTAAAAAATTTTCCAAATGTAAGTCAAAATTTAACAACAAAGTACCAATTTCCAGTTTGATCTCATTTGAATTTTTTTCCACGGCATTTTTGTAGTTTCAGGAATAACTAAAAAAAACTGATCCGATCATGATGAAATTTCTAGCTAGTTGGCAAATGCTAATGCAAATTTCCCTGATGATCGTGTCATTTCAACAATTTGAAAAATTGTTCCTTCCCTACGAATTTGAACGTGCACGCTAAAGCTCCTGATTTCGCGTCAGTACATTTCGAGTTTTTTTTCAGTAACTATTACAATATTCTAATTAAATTCTAGTTGAATTGCACATTGATTTATAATTCTGAGAAAAGTCGAACGATATATCCCTCTGGGTTTTTTATCTACAAAAGTTGTTTTAATTTCCGTACCTTTTTTTTGAAGTTTGATCTACTGGCCCATTGCTTTTTTCATGGCCATTCTATCGTTTCTTAAAATTTTTTGGAATATAAAAACCGTTCACACAACATATTTTCCACATCGAAACAATAATAATTAAACGTGACATTTTGAAATCCAGAAAAATTCATTTACATTGGAGGTGTTTTCATGAATCGAAATTCAATATGAAATATCGCGGTGATTCCATGATTTTCTCAATACAAGCCTCCACAGTGAAACGAAAATAGTAATTTCTAATAAATTTCCTACTTCGCCAGACTTCCTTCCACCAATAAGACCCCTTTTATATAACTGAAAAAGTAGACTCTAACATGAAAATTTGAAATCTCTAGGTATTTCTCTTCGGATATTAGAGACTTTTTGGCAGGCCAACCTATTCCATCAAGACCAAAATGATAGTTATTTGAACTTTTGTTTCCCAGAACACGAGCGATAATAGAACATTAATACTCACAATGACTTCCACAGAAGAATATTGCATTAACATCATCGATTTGGAGTGAAATAAAAAAAAATTCTCAAGGTATAACAGGAGCGCACAAGTTCGAAAAATAAGTGCGATGCCTGTTCTTATCATCTTTAATTTCATAGTTACTATCCCCCCGAATCGAAGGACTCAGATCATAGTTGTAATTTTTCTCCTCTTTTGTGCAATTCTGTATCTCCCAAAGTTTCAAAGTAGAAAAGACAGTGACTATGAATGTGCAATCAATTTCCGATAAAACTGGTTTAACCTATTCTTTTACAAAACTGCACATCATATTAATGGAACCTTATTTCGAAGTACCTATGTTTTTTGTGATACTGGCGATAAACCCCATAAATCGTATAACAATATGATCCCAACCAAATTTCACGACAAATAAGTCGTCGTTATTCTACAACTACCATGTTTGAATTCGATCACATAATTGAACAGTTCCTAAGATATTGAGGAAATGACACCTTAAAGTCACCTTGAAGTGGTTTCTCCTATTTTCTCTATAAAATATCTCTTATTTTTATTACAGATGATCACTGTAGTAATCTTCGTTCTCATACCACTTTTCTTACCGGTAGTTGAAATGGTCAATACCCTTCCATGCACGGAAAACCCTTCAAGACAGGATGAAGATAGAGCAAGAGCAGTTATAGAAGATGCAACACCCCCTGGCTACACATGTATCAATGTACGACCAGAAGTAAGACTTGGAAGACATCCCCACCGGTGGATTGGCATATTCCACGAAAATACTGGTGCCTATGATTCTGGGTGCCTGGCAATGACTCATTTAAAACGACAATTCAATAGGTTGGTCCCACAAGGGTCGGATATTTCTTCAGTTCGCATTATACCAAGCACATCGGGAAGAACAATAGAAGTTGAATACTTAGTAAATTGTATGTGCACAAAGGTTTCTCGATCAAAACGGAGTATGTATCCAAATTGCCAAAAACGAGGTTACACAAGAGAACCCGGATTATGCAGAAAATAAATAAAGTTATATTAAATACATTGAATGTAAATATGAATTTCGGTACTCACTTTTGAATTTTCTTAAGGAAAACATACTCAAACCAACTTCTTTTACAAGCAATGGTAAACGCACCGTTTACCATTTAATACTTAATCAGAGTTCATAAGAACGAATTATTCGTGGTCGGAATATTGCTTGTAAAAGAAGTTGGTTTGAGTATGTTTTCCTCAAGAAAATTCAAAAGTGAGTTCGGTACTCACTTTTGAATTTTCTTGAGGAAAACATACTCAAACCAACTTCTTTTACAAGCAATATTCCGACCACGAATAATTCGTTCTTATGAACTCTGATTAAGTATTAAATGGTAAACGGTGCGTTTACCATTGCTTGTAAAAGAAGTTGGTTTGAGTATGTTTTCCTCAAGAAAATTCAAAAGTGAGTACCGAAATTCATATTTACATTCAATGTATTTAATATAACATTATTTATTTTCTTGTAAAAGGAGTTGGTTTGCAAATATGGTGCATATTTGCAAACCAGTTGAACTGGGACTCACTAATACGTGAACTTCAAATAACTTCGAATATTTTTTTGAACTTTCATTAGAAATAAATTTTATATTTCTATATGATCTTTTGAAAAAAAAATGTTGTCATAACTTTACTTCTGATAAGTTCTGTTTTATAGTCCTTTCTAAGGAAAGATTGATTTAAGTGAAGAGCTTTCACTAATCACTTTGTGTGAAATTCTATATTTATTATGAAAAATTGAAATTCAGAGAATGAACTCTCATTGACATTCAGACCGAAGTAGACACCACATAAACCAGTAATTTTGAAAAAATATTTCCACATATTCTATACATTATAATAGCTGAGAGACATTTTATACTTTTATTATATGTACTTGAATAAAACGAATGGAATAGAACTAATATATTATGTTTTTATTGCTAAACAATTACAATCCTAGATACTTATGATTCACAATCAAATGTATGAGAACATAACAAATTCTGAAAAATATTATTGATTTACGACCTTATTGAATATTTCTAATTCACAGAAAGGCATCTGAGCGGATAAGCTCAAATGATATGAATGATATGATATAAAAAAATACTGGAAACGTGTTACATGAAATTTATACATTTCTCAATTATTAAAAGACTAATATCTCAATTGTTCACAAGTGAATTCGATATAGGGAAATAATTATCATTCTTAGCTGTTATTCATCCTACAATCACAATGAAAATAAACCCACAAACAAATGTATTGCCTCACAAAATTCTACATTTGAAAAAAATTGATGCACAGAAAAATTATATAAATTATCAAATCAATAATTGTTTCTGAAGAAAAAAACGAAATGGTTCAGAGATTTTCGATTTTTTAAATCTGAAACATTAAATGTAAGAATGTCACAACTATAAAATGTATATATGCATATGAAAGATGAAATGATGAGCAAGCAAAGATTCAAGAAAGGATATAGTAAAGAGAAGGAAAATTTCAAAAAATATTATAATTTCATTCATTACCTTGCTTTTAGCTATTCAGCCTGTAACTATTATATACGAATGTTTTAATTTGTAACCAAGTCTTGGATTTAAATTTATCTAAATATTTTTCTCTCAATTCTAAGCATTCGGCTTTTTTCGGTGCTATTTTCTTCTTAATGTGATTTTTGAAATACTGTACCATAATTTTCTTTTGGTCGCTGTTCCATGTTCCCCGAACTTGTTGCTTTTTCTGATTACTGACGGAGCATTCCTTACCTATTGAAGATTCTGTAGCAACCTCTGATTCATTGGGACCTTCTCGAACCTCCTCTATTGATTCTATGAACAAAAAAAAATATTTCACTGAAATACTCGGTTCATAATTTATTATTGTAACTATAATCTGAAAGATTCGACTACATAGTTTTTTTTTAGGGATGATGTCAATTATTCATAACCATAAACAATTCAAAGCGTCCAAGGAATGGACGGCTTAAAATATTGTCTTATTCTCTCGACAGCTGTTTGATAACAAAGTTCATGCTCCCTGAATTCATAGGTGCTATCGATTACAGCTATTCGCTCATGTTATCTGGGAATGTTGTAAACGATAAACGATGCCAGATAACTCAAGCGCATAGGTGTAATCGATCCTGAAAAATTTACCTTCGATATCCACTGGTGAAGTATCTTGTTTTTCCATATCTGCTTCATTTTCATTCCAAGTTCCTAATTCGAAATCAATTTCATCAAGGGTCCTGCCTTGTTCTTGAGTACTGATACCTTTTTCCATTGTCATTAAAAGTAATTTAGCCACCTTTGATGTCTGAAATAATTCCTGAGGCAACCTAAAATCGAGTACATATTCTGAAAATCAACGACAAAATCAATTGAATCATTTCACCTGTAAAATTGTTCATGTGTTTTTTTTGTATGACCCATAAATTTTGCAATTTGTTCCATTTCAACTTCGCTCAGATTCAAAATTTGTAGAACAGTAGCTATCTGTTTCCTAAGTCGAGAAGATGTTATAGTTTCTGGATTTGCTGCACCGCAAGATTTAGCATATTTCCTTAACGTGCTAGGACCATCGATCCATTTCGAAGTACTTCCAGCCAAAGCAAACAAGTACGGATTTTCTTCCGGGACCAATGTTGTTTCTTTTCGGATACGAAGTAACATTGAGATGTAAGTTTGAATTTTTTTGGGGAAGAGTAAAGGAACAGCTCTACTACCCTTTCCAATAGTAACAATTCTTTTGAAATATTTAGTAATTTGTTTTTCTGCATCAGATAGCATATCTATACAATCATTATTACCTCGTTCGGTAGTATATGCTTCTATCTTAGTATATTGAACATCGCCCACTCTTTTGCGGTTAATAGATATTGTGATGACTAATACAATTTCTGAAAGTTTCTTAAAATATTCTAAATTATTCATGTCGGATTTCAACTCACTTGCAGCTCGGTCGGCCATATCATAACAATACCTATTAAACAAAATGAGGTCTTTTGTCAGAGGCAGCCTCTGTGGAGTCAATGATTGTTTTTCTGTGAGATCTTTGAGTGCTAAGCTACTCATTTCGAATTTCCAATTGGATGCGACCAATAATTTGAAATGTTTAATATCTTTTAGTGTTTCTTTCTGATCATGCACTTTAATCAATGGATGTTTCTTGAGGATCATAGTCTCGGCGGTCGAACAGACCTGTACTAAATTTGTTCTGAAGTGTAAAGCAAGTGAAGGAGCTTTGAAACTTTTTGATGATTCATTGTAACCACTTATAATTCTTGCAGCAGTAACAACTTTATCGAAATGCTGAGGTTTCAGAGATTCTAATATGGACTTGAGCCCAAATTCATCCTTCAACTGAATCAAAAGTCTTCCTAGTTCTCTTATCTTATTACTAACCAAATTTTTGATGTGTGGTCTTTTATGTTTTTTTAGATAATCTTCTGCATATTGACAAACGATGGGATCTTTCATACCTTCGAATGCTATTCTGTCAGCATGCATACTGCCAAATACTTCCGTTTTAAGACGTAATCTATTCAAATATGGTCTTTTTGATTCCTCAAAAGCGAGCATCGTCAATGCTTCACTACAATATCTGTTTCCCTGTTTAAGATTCTCATTACGCATGAGACAAATTTGTATATGTTTCTTGAGTGAGTTTTTTTTGTATAACCCTTTACAGAATTTACAAGGTAAAAAATTCAAGTTTCCGGATGTTGAAGTTGAAGGTCTTTGAACGGGCCTAATAGTATTCTCTGCATAAAGACTGAAATTGCCATCTTTTCTCAATGAATTGATCAGTAATTTTCTCTTTGGATTATTTTTAGGAAAGCTCAATATTTTTTTCACACTAACTTCTTCAGAATGATTTCGAAAAATATGTCTAGAAAAATTCGTAACGTCATTATTGCAGAATATACAGCGATCCTTCTTATCCCATACGCGCCCTTTCCTTCTACTTAATTCAATTGAGTAATCACCTTGCTGAAAATTACATTTAAATCAAATTACCTGATATTTTCCTAATACTTCATTCAATACTGAGCAGTTGCAAGGATTTTTTTGAGCATTACTCACCAGTACAGTGACAGGTCCCCTCTTCTTAGTTTGACTTGAAACACAGGATTCATTATTCTGATTTTCTGTTCCTTCACCTAATATCACTTCTGCATTTTCGGTACCTATTTCTGCTGATGGTCGAGTTGTATTCAGCTGCAAATAGTGGATAATATTTAAAAAAATATAATAAACAATTATTGCTTTTCCTACCCCTTCTATATTATCATTGTTCTCATTTCCATTCAAGGAATTTGATTCGGATGAACTTGAACTTGATTCGGATGAACTTGAACTTGATTCGGATGAACTTGGTTTTGTGAAAGACAGAAGACTTGATCTAGAATGCGATCCACTAACTGATGAAGACGAATCCTCAGTATCCTGAAAAAATAAATATTATCAATACCAGTTATTTTGTGAATTACCATAATAGAGCAAGTTTTATTTCTCACCAAATTTAATTCATTTTCGGTCGGAACCTGAAATATTATGATATTTAGAATTTTTCCATCTAATTATGAATGATAACTCACTTCAATTTCTTTCCCATCATTCTTATTTTGCTTCAAAAAATTATATCTGTGCCAAGAATCATCTGTTTCTTCATCGAAATCATATTCTTTTGTCACTGAAAATAATAGACTAAGCTAAGTCAGTAAAGAATTCTGTACTTAACTCACCTGTTGATTTTTCAATATCGATTGGTTCTGATGCAGCCAATTCCAAAATTCTTTGACTTCGAGCAGATTTGAAGAATTTTCGAGATTTTAATGACATTATCAATATACAGAATTATACCTTCTGTACCAACTCTTTCAACCCAATATCTTGCCTGAAAATTTCTGAAATCGAAAAATAGTACTTAGTTGGATAGCAAATAACGATTCTTTTTTCAATATATGAAAGTATTTGAAAGTAGACATAGAGAAGATAGAGACAGGAAGCAGTATGCAATTCAGGAGGAATCATTCATTACAGTATTATATCACAGATAATTTGCATTGAAATTTGAATTGGTTTCACTCTGCACCATCAGTACATTATTCGATCACAGTTTCCACGTCTGTACCACATTTAATAATTCTGTTGATCCAGAGTCACTTCTGCATATATCAGGATCGAAAGGAGTTCCTATTTTTTCAATCCGAAGTTGGCATAGTTTGATCAGAAGCGAAGAAGATTTTGTCTCCACTTGATAAGCAAATGATGCACCATATTGCTTCAGATGTAACTGATTTCACTTCTTCATGCCCCCAAATTCTATCTGAATTAGATTTCACGTGTTGGAATAATTCGGTGAACGTAACTCCTTATCTATTCTAATGAAAAATTTATATTGTAATAAATAAGTGATAGTCATAAAGTTCAGACTTACCTTTTTTATTTCAGTAACTTCAGTATATGACCAATGACCACATTGACCACCGTCACCAATGAATATTCAAATTCAAATACTGAGGTCGAACTTCGTACTGTACAATAATTCTATTAGGATCTCACTTAGAGCCCGATATCAGTTGCATGTTGCATATCAGGCAAAAAGCGAAACAATGATTCTTTTCTTCCCGATCGACCGTAGGCAGCTAGTGAAAAGACGTAATTTAAACGTTCTTTTATTATTGGAATTCAATAGTAAAATTTTCGAATGAGTTTTTTTTGAGCACTGTGTTTGTCTCAAAATTTTATGCTTGGATTTTTTATCCATTTTTTCTGGATGCGAAAAAACGTAACGAAAGTGATATTTCAATGAATACTAATTCGACCTTTCCAAAGTACTTCTAATAAAGCCAATATGAATTTTTTGTCTTTTGTTAATGTAAATAACTTCAACCCATATTTGCAACTATCATATAATTATAATAATTATATAGAATTTCATACTTTTTTAAATAATTCGATTTTATCTGGCGATATATCAAATAATATTATATTTCGTTGATTACATAAATAGGTATATCAAACATAAATTTCGAGCCCCATCACTGAATTTCATTTTCCTTATTTTTCGTTTTCCTTCGAGAACGAGTACCCACATCTCTCTGCTTTACCTTTCATATTAGACAAGATAAGCCTAACATCAAACATCTATCTAGAAAAGCACTGACGTGAAGTCAGCAGCTTTTGTGGGTGACCTTTCAATCTTTTTATCCTGACAGAATTCTGTTCGAACCAGTTATTTTTCAATCAAGTACTGGATTTCATTTCGATCTTATCTGTATTTTTGGAAATATTGGGATAATATAATTTTGAATGGGTATATATATTGAATCATTGGGCGGATTTTAACCATTCACGAATTCGAACTTCGTAATTGAGCTCCAAACCTTACTCTACAAATAACGAGTTTCTAAGTTATTTCTTTTGGAATTTATCGTGTTTACGATCAACCGTTAGGCCGACCGTACCCATTCAAAATTGTATCTTCCCAATATTTTCAAAAATATAGATGAGATCGAGTTGAAATCCAGTACTGGATTGAAAAATGACAGCGTGAAGGTTCATACAGAATTTCGTGAGGATAATATGATTAGGAAATCGCAGAATATTGAATATTTGACAAAAAATTATTATTATTATTTTTTTCCGATTTGTTTTAATGACACGATCATCACGAAATTCTGCACAAAGTTGTTCATCAGCATTTCCAAAGTAGTTATCAAGTTTCATCATAATTGAATCAGTATTTTTCAAAATAAGGATATCGAGGAAAAAACCACGAAATTTGATATTTTTTCTCCAATATGTGTCTTCTAAAATTATGGACGTGTCGAACTGAAATTTGGTCAACTGTGAAATATAGAGTTCAAGATATGGTCAAATTTTTTTCAAATATGCTGGATACGATTTCAACAAAATTTGCAAGAAGTTGCGTGTCATTATGCTTCAACTAACTGCAAAGCTTCAATCCAATCGCTTAAGTAGTTTCTGAAATATCTAGAAAATAACCGCAAAATTTTAAATGGCTATAACTCCGAAACCGTTGGGCCGATTTTGCCCACTAAATCACTTAACCACGGCATTCTGATGCGCGACCTACCAGGTGTTCCAAGCCGATAGCTTGCTCTGTTCGACAGTAATTGTGTCATTTAGGTGTTTTCGGGTTTTCAATTCCAATATCTGAAACAGAACTATTAAAAATTAATTAAAAATTGTTTTTTCATGGAAAACGCCCCTGTGGATTGCAGTATTAAACTATTCGTCAAGGGTAGTTTCTTGGAAAACAGATTGCTTAATGAACAATATAGGAACAATACGAACAATAAAAAAAGCGAATATCGTTCATTTGGTTCCTGTATTGTTCATGATGCAATCTGTTTTCCAAAAAACTGCCCTTGACAAATAGTTTAATACTGCAATCCACAAGGGCGTTTTCCATGAAAAAACCCTTTTTAATTCATTTTTAATAATTCTGTTCCAGATATTGGAAGTGAAAACCCAGAAAAAACCTAAAAAATGATGCAAAATCCTCCCTCAATAAGTTGTAATCGATAAGTAATTGTGTCTTCGCCCGAACGGCCGGCTGAACAGAATCGATTTTGACAACGGATATTTCATCAGTGAGCCCAAACTAGATGGGCTTGTTCCCAAGAACTTCAATTTTCTCTGATTCTGATGATAAACACTGAATTTTGCACGAAACTTGAAATATGTATTTCACATCCACATCAACTATTCATAACTTGATGTCACGGAAATATCAAGATTATTCCTCGATATTTTGATTTAATTTTCTATAGTTACATCAACACGAAACTTTCATGAAACTTGTTATTCCGAATATGAATGCACAATTTCAAAAAATCGTTGTCGCAGTTTCCAGAATATCAAAAAATTTCTAGTTCCTCAATTTCAATTCAAATTTTAAAATTACAGACATCGTGACGACATGAGATAGCCCTCGTTTGAGAAGAACGAAAGTGCAAAAAAAATGATCTATTTATATATGAAGTCTAAATAAATGTTGAATTCCCAACAGAAGAATTTGGGGAGTGTAATGCCATGTACATTCACATGATTGCCATTTCAATTGATACCCAATATTCAAATATGTGAAAATTATTACTGAACAGAAATTGGAAGACTAAAAACTCAAAATGGTATTTTCGCCTCTTATTAACTTTATGAGATGGTAAATGATTTTAACAGAAAATTTTTTTTTCTATTGGTTATTTTCTTCGATATTCTGATTGTATTTTCTTTAGTAAGATCAACACAAAACTTCCATGAAGCTTGAAATGGTTATTCTGAATCTGAATGCACAATTTCAAAAAATCGTAGTCGTAGTTTTCAAATTATCAGGAGAATTCCTAGTCGAATTCAACCCATTAATTTCAATTCGAATTAGAAGTATTCATTTAAGTAGAACGACCGCCCAATGAAAAATGGTTTATTCATATATTAAGTCTAAAAAAATGTTAAATTCCATATATAGTGGCGTACCGTGTACCTTTACATGATTGCCATTTAAACTGCTATCCAATATTGAAATATGTTAAAATTATGACTGAACAGAAATTAGAAGACGAAAAGTTCAAAATGTTGTTTTCGCCTCTTCTGAACTATATGAGTAATTTTATTGAAACTCTAATGTGATTACATAAATTTCCCTCAATATGTCCTATTCGAATTCGAATCTGAACTCCAGCGTTATCATAACATGAAGTTATTTCCGTCCGAGGTAAGAAATCCCTTATCGATAAACATTTCGCGAACGAACTAAACCAGGCATACTGGAATACAGATGGTTATGCATTTTGTCTGTTGAAATTTCGAATTCGAATTCATTTTATGTACAGTCATCTCGTCTTGGATAATTGTTAGTTGGATAAAGATATTTGAAGTATTATACAGGGGTTATTATTTTTTCAATGCTTCAACAATGCATTCCAGAAATTCTAGGAATGCACTGACTTGAGTTCGAGAGTTTTTACGCGCTCGTTCAAGTTTGTGGCAGCTTCACGCTGATTCCCTTCGTTATAAAACGATTTTGCGATCTTATAATCATATGATCCTCACAACAGTCTGCATGAATCTTCAAGCTATAATTTTCCAACCAAGTACTAGATTTCAGTTCAATCCAATCTGTATTTTTGGGAATATTCGAGGAAAAAAAGGAATGGATATATTATGTAAGTATCTACGGAATGATTCGGCGGAATTAGCCCATTCACGAATTTGACTTGCGCCCCAAAACTGTTCTACGAATATCGAGTCTCTAAGTCGTTTTTTTTTGGAGCGTATACAACTTCGGCAACAACCTCTAAGAAATAGCTTAAAGGACGAATTCATGAATGGGTAAAATCCACCCAAATATTCTGCAGATATACCTATAGCAAATTTTATTTTCCAAATATGCAAGTCGAATCGAATTCAAATTTAGTACCTGGTTGAAAAAAGACAGCATAAAGCTTCATGCGGAATGTCCTGAGGACCATACGATTAGAAGATCCCAAAATATTTTCATCTATTTTATAATATACCTACCATTTCAGATTTTTCTTATTTTTCAAGTGATACAATCATTACGAAACTTTGCATATGCCTTCGTGTCAATACCAAATACCAAGTGTCAATTCATGCATGAAAAGGAAGCAATATGTATTATGAAAATTTTGTAAAAAACCCTGAACAGGGGCTCTTGAGTGCTCATTCATTGAGGGAGCCATAATTTAATAAACATGATAAAATTTGCCATCAGCATTCGGGTCTACATTTCGCATTAACAAACTGGATTTCAAAGGATAAGTAGTTAAGGAAATATTGAGTGTTATTTTTCGATATTTTCCTTCAATCATCTCTGATTATGATAATACGATCAACACTAAATTGTGCACGAAACTTAAAATATGTATTTTACATCCACGTCAACTTGTCGTAACTTGATGTCACAGAAATATCGAGATTATTCTTCGATATTTCGATTGAATCTTCTATAATTTGATGAACACAAAACCTTCATGAAGTTCGAAATTGAAACTCTGAATCTAAATGCAGCATTTCAAAAAATTCTGGGAAAGCAACTTTTGCGTTGTTCAAATTCAATGGTAAAGCGGTAATCTTTCACGTATTGACCCCGTCAAAGGCACTCTTGGTGGTCTCCAAATCATATTATCGTCACGAAATTCTGTATGAACCTTCAATCTGTCATTTTCCAAACAAGTACTGGATTTCAATTTGATCTAATCTGTATTTTTGAAAATATTGAGAAAATAAAATTTTGAATGGGCATATCTACGGAATCATTGGGCGGACCTTCTCTACAAATATCGAGTTTCTAACTGCCGACAGTAAACACAATACCTTCCGCAAGAAACAACTTAGTAACTGGATATTTGTAGAGAAGGTTTGGACCTTAATTATGAAGGCCGAATTCGTGAATGGATGAAATCCAACCAATGATTCCGCAAATATACCCATTCAAAATTTCATTTTCCAATATTTCCAAAAATACAGATTAGATCGAATTGCAATCTAGTTCTTCATCGAAAAAAGACACTTAGAAGGCCCATACAGAATTAGATTAGGATAATATGATAAGAAGATCACAGAATATCGAATATTTGAAAGAAAAATTTAAAATTTTTTTTTTCGAATCTTACTAATGACACGATCATCAAGAAATTTCGCACAAAGTTGCCCATCAGCATCTCCGAACTAGCTGCGAAGTTTCATCATGATTGAAACAGTATTTCTTGAGTTATAACGGATAAATCAACGATATCTAGAAGGAAACCACGAAATTTGACACATTTTTCCCCAATATCTCCCAAAATTATGATCGTATCGAACTGGTAAACTGCTGTAAAATATGAAGGTCACAATCTGAGTGGAACTTTTTTTCGAATATAATAAACGGTTTCCAAAAAAAATTTTTCTAACAAAATTTGTAGAAAAATTTTTTCTAGATTTACTGACAGTACTATCTCGACAAAATTTCGCTAAAAGTTGCGCATCGTCATACTCCAACTAACTGCCAAGTTTCAATCCAATCGCTTCAGTAGTTTCTGAAATAAGAAATAAATACCTTCAAAATTTCAAGTGGCTATAACTCGGAAACCGTTTGACCGATTTGACTAACTTAACAGCGGCATTCCAATGCGCGACCTACCCTGAAAGTTTCAAGTTGTTAGCTTGCTCCTTTCGACAGTTATCGTGTCGTCAGCCGGCCGGACTTAATCAATTTTGACACCGGATTCATCAGTGAGTTCAACCTAGTCGTTTGAGACCATTTTCGGGAAGGAATTCGAAAATTACAGCATTTGGACAAAACGATAGTACGTTGTTCCCCTAGAACATGTGCGCAAAAAAATTTTGTGATAAAATTCGAAAATTACCGAAAAGAATTAATTTTTTATTTTCTGCCTCTATAATCCACAGGAATTTTGGCGAAAAATTCAACACGTTATCGTTTGATATTGACTCCAAGGTGTGTGCCCAACTTCATCGATATCTAATTGGTAGTCTCCGGGAAAAAAAATTTTAAGCAAAAATGTGAAAAATTTCCGAATGAAATTTCCTTAAATTTTCATACTTCTAGATCAAGACGAAATTTGGCAGTGGGTTGGTATTCTCTTACTGATTACGACGTTTCAATCTAATCGCATCTTCTACTTCTTGAGATATTGAAGAAAATTTTAAATAATAACGAAATTTGACATATTTTTTCTTAATATCTCCGAAAATGAAAATTGTATCCGATTGAAATTCAGAACAGCATTGTTGAATATTGATTTCAAGGTTTATGCTGAATTTCGTTGAAATCTGATCAGTATTTTCCGAGAAAAAATTTTTTCAAAGAAAATTTTAAAAATTTCGAATCAACATATTTTGAATTTTCCAATGAATGAAACTTTGCATTAAATTAGGCATTGGTATTCTCGAACTTGCTACGAAGTTTCAATCTGATCAGTACTTCATGAGATATCAAGGAATTGACCTCAAAATTTCATATTGCTATAACTTCGAAACCATTCGGCAGGTTTTGCCCACTAACGAACTCAAAACCAAACCTCAAAATTTAGAGACCCTTGGCACATACGGCTGGCCGCCCGGACAGAAGAATTTGAGGAATGAATTACCGTTTTCATTTACCTGATTGCCATTTCAACGGCCATCCAATATTGTAATATGTGGAAATCATTACTGAACAGAAATTAGAAGACGAAAAGCTCAAAATGTTTTTTTTGCCTCTTCTGAACTTTATGAAAAGGTTAATGAGTTTTTTCAGAAAGAACTAGTTTCTTCCTTTCTTCCGAATTATGGTGATACCCAGTTACATTCCAGTTCTCTTGAATTATCTTTTGTATTTTTTTTTTCTCTAAACCTTCTTGATATAAGTTTAGTCATTGAGGTGAAGAAAAGTCGTTTCGAACGATTTTCCAACGATGAATGAAAATAACTCACAAATCAATAATGGTATTGAAACTCTAATGCGATTACATAAACTTCCTTCGATACGTTCTATTTGAATTCGAACCTAAACTCCAGCATCTATCATAACATGAAATTATTCACATCGAAGATAAGAAATCCCTTATCAATAAACATTTCGCGAATGAACGACACCAGCTGATAAATCGAGTTGGAAGTCGGGATTCAGCGTTGCCGGTTTGAATGCATCTATTCTTTGGAAATGAGACCCGATATACACACAGCGATGTTGGAGCCGCCTATCATTGATTAGAGGAACTAAAACTGTATAAAAAAATGATAAAAACTTTTCCAACGAGATCCGACCGAAATTTTCGGGGATAAGTGTATGGAGATCACTGATGAATTATCTACCCATATACACGTAAAAAAAAGCGAGATCCGAAATCGGATCTCGTTCGTCAAAACGGATCTCACACAGCTCGGAATACATCATGAACGGATCTCGTTCTTATGGGAATATATATATATATATATATATATATATATATATATATATATATATATATATATATATATATATATATGTATATGTGAATATTTAGAATAGGAACTATTGTAAAATTCTCCCGTTCGTTTCTCGAGTGATGTTGTATGTGGCAAATACACCACAGGCAACATCACACGCGTTCGATATCATTCATGTTTTTGACCACGACAAAATTGTTACTTCCTTTGAATAAAGAAGCTTACTTCCGAGGTAGATTTTTATAATAGTAGATTATTCAAGGAGCATATTCGCCACTACTGCGAAGCGATACGCCCTCTGGCAATAGAAATTCGAACACTTCCAAGCTAGTAGTTTTTCGAGCTTTTGTGTTGTTCTCCGAGTTGGAATTTTGGTATACCGAGAGTGTTTGTAATATTCATCAATCGATTCCTTTCTTTCCGATTAAAATTTTCACTTGTATTAATTCGAAATGGCATCCTCCTGAAACTACTATATTGTTGTGTGCCTCAACTCAATGTTATATTCATGGTTGAAGAAGAAAGGATCACCTACTGCCTCAAGTTTTCATTTTTTCCAAAGCCAAATGAAAGTAAAGTTAATTTGGGAACAGCATTTAGCAGGGAACTCAATGATAGCAGAAAGGCCTGGATTTGGAGATTGAAGATTGGAAAACAGGTCACGAAATACATGAAAGTATGTTCACTGCATTTCTCTGAAGATTATTATTTTCATAAAGGTAGATTACAATCCTATTCATTTCCAAACAACCTCATGTCGAGATATTTTTAGTGTGAACTAAAATAAAGGAATTTTGATGAAAAATGCTGATCCTGCAGAGAAACCACCAAAAGCACTTCTACAGCTACCTACTTAACACGCTTCACAAAATCATATTCAAAGAGTCTTGTGATTGAAAACCTGACCAAAAAATAAATATACTATTATAGTTGATAATAGCTCCAAGTTATTCATATAAATAAATCGATATTTTTCGTTTCTATATAGGTAGGTTGAACCAGCCGTCTTTTCATTTTATTGATTCACTCGTTTGCAAACAAAGAGAACGAGTCATGTCATTTAGACTGATTCTAGATTTACCACATAATATGGCTTGCATTCAGCACTTCTTCGCATTGATAAGTCTTTGAATTTCTTATTGAGGTGCCTATTTTTCCAGAAATTCAGGTAAACCTAGATATTGGTTCATTTTGATCCACCAAGCAACACTAAAATAACATCGAAATTATCCTCCAGGAACGATTTAAAGCATGATTTTATAACGTCATCCGAAAAATAAAAGTCCCTTCGCAGATAATCTTACACAAAATTATAATAATTTCTAAAAATATTCTAGCTCTGCTCAATAAATATTCGTTCGTTCTCCACCACATTTCTACGGTGTGTTTACATAAAACTACTAGTTTGGACAAGTTCCAAATTTATCCGTTAGGGCGCTGGCATCTTCGTCTTTAATAAGTGAAGATTTCGTTTCAAAAATAGAAAGAATTAAAATGAATTTTCGTGCAGTGCATAAAGCACATGGTAATTGGAACCTGTTAACTTCTTCAGAAGAGCATAACACCTAACTCAAATAAAACATGTTTTACTCTTCAGGTGAAGAACAATACAACCAAATTCCGATTAGGTTAGGAGGAAACACCTGGAAAGGAATATAATATTTATTTTTATATACAACAAAAAACACAATTCTAAAAAAATAGTAAAATACAAAATTCAACAAGGGTTCACAGCATACAGGAAGTATGTAGGAAAAACGAAAAAATACTCCATTCTTCATGTTTCAACTCTTACGAAAACTTCTCAATATTGGATAAATGTTATCCAAGGCTTCTTTGATGTCATTTCTCGTTTTTGCTCCAGTAAAAACGATTTTTCCATTGACAAATATCAAGAGAACTAGTTGAGGCTTTATCATGCGATATATAAGTCCAGGAAATAATTCTGGTTCATAACTAGAAAAAAAAAATTGTTCAGAGATAAGAAGCAAACTTGCGAAAAATTGTTCTCACCTGCTGAATTGGTTGTGCATCTGATTCAAATTTTCGAGTTTAATTGGGAATTTGAGATCACATGTAGCTACTAAGTTTTGTATCGTAAATTCTTCAAATTTGATCTGTAAGAATATGAAAATCAGATATATATTTATACCTATTTTTTTGTGTATTGGGATATTTCTTCAGGATAATCTTCTAAACACAAGCAGCAAAATTAAAAAAAAATTAATTCAACCGAAATCACATGAAAGATTTCTTAACAGAAGTAGCATTCATTTACGTATCGGTTATAAAACAATTGTAATAGGACTGTTATCTAATTCAATGATATTTAGCATTTTGGCTCCTCTCATACCGTAGTCACCTGGATGTGAATATGTCAATCTGAAAAACAGCATACTTCTACGTTGTTTGAAAATATCCTTGTATCATCCATAGTTGCAGGTGCGAGACTGAAGCATGACACAATGAGATGAAACTGTCTTAGATGGTAAGTTTACTTGAGCTTGCTTCAATAAATCACTTGCAACAACTCAATCACTAACAAGCAGGTTACTACTTAGTTTGGATCGAAATACTTAACTGTTTAGAGGCTCCTTCAAACATTTCATGCAATATTTAGATTTATACTTCTATGGTGAATTAATTATCATTACAGCAAATTAACAACTACACTCTACTGAAGAGTATTTGTTACTGCTCTTGAATAGCATCAGATGAAGTTATGATAGTAGGCATTCAATATTAGTCAAAGGATTTATTACATAAACATAAATATGAAATAAAATTATCATAATCACAAGGGCGAATATCTGTCGATAATTCAATAAATATTCCATCTTGATCAGAGCTAATCATCCCATCTACATTATTTTTTATTTATTTATTTAAGCCATTCACCATTCAACAGCTGAAGTCAATTATAGAATGGGAATAATATCAAATTGCTTCACAACGAAATATATCTAAAAATTACATACATATTAAAATTTACTCAAACAAGAAAAAAAAAAGGTTTAATTGAAACTGGACATGAGCAAAAAAAAACTCAATGAGAAAAAAGCTCACGTCCAGCTTCGACAGCTAAGTCAAAACAACTCTCCTTATGTCGGAGGGCGTACAATGAAAAATATCAATACTATTCTGATAATATATATAATCATGACATACTCTATACAGTTGTGAAAAAAGGATAATATTAGGACGTGGAAAGGATGAGTAAAAGGTGGTAACATTTCTGACAGGAAGCCATGGTACATTTAAATTTATCAACCCTAGCAAATAGGGACAGTCGATAAGTGAACACAAAATTTGCTGTAGAAATAAAATGCCCAGATAAACACGACGCCGCTTTAAGGAATTAACCTGAAGTCTACCCAAGACTTGTTCATGTGGAGTAGCTCGGCTTGGATAGACTCCGTCAATTCTGAAGCACAAGTACTTGAAAAATCGCCTTTGCACCCCTTCCAAACTACCCATATGGACACCATATCCCGGGCTGCATATCACACATCCATACTCAATCCCCGACCTCACAAGAGCATTGAATAGTAGAAAAAATGTATTAGCATTCTGAAACCATTTAGAATTTCTCAATATGAAACCGAGGGTCTTAAAAGCAATCGTTACAATAGAGTGGATGTGAGGCACAAAACTAAGTTTTTGATCAAACAATACGCCAAGGTCCTCATATTCCGACACTCTTTCAAGGGCACAACCACCCACATTGTATGGAAAATCGATCATCACTCTTCCTCGACCAAACGACAACACCTTACATTTAGATATGTTCAGGGGAAGTAAGTTTTCACTGCACCAACGATTCAACCCGTCAATGTCTATTTGAAGATCTTGGCAGTCCGTGGCTGACTTGATACGATGAAACAGTTTACAATCGTCCACATAGAGAAGACAAAAACAGATTACATAACAACAAATATCATTAATGAAGATGATAAAAAGCAGTGGACCCATTATGGACCCCTGAGGTACACCAGAGGATGCAATGAACTCGAACGATCTGTAACCCGCTTGGGTTGAACCCAAAGTTTTCTATCCTTGAGATATGACTTCAAAAACAGAACAAAATTTATAGTCAATCCAAAAGAGGACAATTTCTCGAGAAGTATACCATGGTCCAGTCGGTCGAAAGCCTTAGAAAGGTCTGTATAAATTACATCGACTTGGGAAGATTCATCCAAAGCAGTACTGACGAATTGAGTTATGCTGGTTAGATTGGTCACAGTTGATCGACCTTTAATGAAGCCATGTTGGCAAATGGATATCTGGCTCTGTATATGTGAATAAATAATATCATACAGAACTCTCTCGAAAACCTTACTGAAGTTGTACAGAATAACGACGGGTCTATAGTTATCAATGCTTCCGCGGTCGCCCTTTTTGAAAACAGGACAGACCCGTCCCTCTTTCCATATGTTGGGAAAACAGAGCTTCGAAAGTGATAGATTGTAAATCACAGCAAGCGGTTTGGCAAAAACCATTGCGCAGTCTTTCAGTAGAAAAGATGGAATCCCGTCAGGCCCTGCTGTCAAACTCGCTTTGCATTTTTTTAATGACTTGAGTACTGCATCCTCAGCAATATCAGGAACACCCAGAGCTCGCGCGTAAGAGTTGGAAGCGGATTCATTCAGACAGAAATCGGACGATTCAATGAAGGCGAAAAAATGATGCAAAGAAATCCACGATATACTTTGGATCCGATGAGTGATGATCCCCAACATTCATCGAACCCGGAATGGAAGCACCGTAACGGATGACGTTCAAGTAAGTCCAAAATTTGGATGGATCCGCCGAAAGATCGTTCTCAGCCTTTCCCGCGAAGTTAGTTCTAGCGAGAATAATATCTTTTTTCAGGTTCCTGCGGAGATCTTTGTAAATATTCAGGATGTTAATATCCCCGGAACGCTCATATTCCCGTAAGTAACTATCCTTGGCCTTCAGCCCACTGATGATTTGACCCGTAAACCATGTTTGGTAGGTACACTTACTGCTGGATGATCCAGGTACACATTCCGAAAAGATAGCATCGAGTTCCTCATAAAACCTACCACAAGCCAAGTTGGCGTCATCGTATGTCTCCAGAAAATCCCAGCTAGTATGCAATAGAAGATCGTAGAGACGAGGCAAATCGGCTTTCCTGAAACTATAACTCTCCAGGCGAACTCTAGGGAAGTTTTTCGGTCTCAATACTGACCCCAAAGAAAATTACAAAGGTGGATGATGTGAATCGACAGCAACAAGAGGAAATAGGGATTTTCGAACAACAATAGAGCTTTTACTGAAAATAAGATCTAACATTTTGCGATGTGCATTCAAGGTGCAATTATACTGTGCGAGGGCAAGAAAGTTCATGAAAATGTTGAGGGCATCAATTTGGACATTCCGCAAATTTTTCTCTATAAAACCAATATACTCAGGAATATTGAAATCACCTAACACAATCAGATTATCGACTTCAGTGAGCAAATCTGGAAGACTGGAGACTACATCGAATATTTCATCATATTGATGAAACTTTGTATCCGGTGGTATATAAATATTTATGATGATAAAATCAGAACCACCCAACCTCAACTTCAGACCAACCATATCAACTCCGGAAATTGCTTCACTAACGGAACTCAAATCCAGCGGACAAACCAACAAGTCTGACCTCACCGCGATCAACATGCCACCCCCTCTCGTTTTACCCGTGGATCCAAAATCGCGATCGGTTCTATACAGAACATACCGATCACCACAAATTTCAGAATCAAAAATGTCAGGTGAAAGCCAGGTCTCTGTCAAAACATATTATATCAAAATTACAGTGTGAAATGCTATCATAAATACCGTGGGTCTTAGACCTCAGTCCCCTAACATTCTGGTAAAAACAATCTAGTTCAGTTCTATGGGACCCTGGAAAACGGTCATTATTGTCGGGCATTGACTGCTACTTGTTCACAAAAATAGAAGACTTGAGATTATTCATTTTTTTTCTGTAAATTGGGCACTTCGCAGCGCCCCACACAACATGAGCAGTAGCAGCTAAATTTGCATTGCTACAGTTTATACATTTAAGAACAGAGTTAGTACATTCAGTCAGGGTATGATTACCGGCACACTTCGGACAAGCTGTCTTCTGGGAACAGATGACCTGACTATGATAGAAACCACTACATTTAGCAGATTTTAACATCCGTAGCATCGTAGACAGAACAAGCATCAAAATTCACGAAAACCATCCCCCTATCCATTATCAAACCATAAGTAACAGCATCCAACTCAACCAATGATTGGAAAACGTTCCCATTCTTCTTGGTAGGCCAAGTTGTCAATATCTTCAAATGGGATTCATCGGAGAAAACAGTATTCTGACCTCTCAGGAACTTAACCATATCTTCATTCGAATAACCTTCAAGACCTTAGGGTGATATTTTCGGACATCAGATATTTTGTAGTGCGATGCGAGTCTTTCATCAGCAAGTTTCTTAAAATCTTTGGCGCCAGCAGGGTCATCACAGCCAATAAGAATACCCCCATCTTTGATCTGCTTTATTTGGGAGACTTTGAGATTCAGGTTGACAGGGTCAATATTCTTCATAATGTCTAGTTTAGTCTATGCATTAGGCTGCTCCGAATTCTTAGGCCTTACGACCACAATTGACTGTGACTTGACTATGTTTGAGTAAGCATTAACCTCGTCAACAGGTCGTGGAACCGAAGAAATCCCATCAAAGGCATTTTCATATGCTCCTCTTACTTATTCCTAATCTCGAAACAATCGGGACAATACCAACAAAAACCAGGAGATTTCAAACATAATAAGTTATCCGGGAAGATTCCGACACATTTCGCCTGATAAGTTTTTGCACATATGCCAGAGCACAATATGCTCGGAGATTTGCGACGATCGAATGATAGCCAACACCTGTCCTTGTTATACATATCAAAACTATATGAATTAATAAAACTGAAATAGACAGGTTTGTTGGATTCACCTCAATATGACAGAAATTTGTAAAATGCATTTGATAATATACTCACATTGAAACCTAATTTTTGAATAATTCGTGCGAATTTCTTCATAGCTAAAAGACTACTCTGTTCGTTTCTTGCCCCTGTGCACACAATTTTACCAGATCTGAAAATTAATGCTGTTGCCCTAGGCTCACGAATTCTCATGACCAACCCATGAAATCTTGCAGGGTTATACTCAGAATTCCTTGTTCTAGCATTAATTGCGGCTAAGTTCAATTCTGTACCTAATGCAACAGTAGAAACACAATTCCTGAAATTTAGAACGACAAGGTAGATATCCAAGTTTTGTCATCTTGCAGATAGTGATAAGATTTTGTTTATGATACCCACTGAAATGTAACTGTAGTTTGTGGTTCTCCAGCAGTTCCCCCTGGAATTGCGACAAGCATGGTAGCACATGATTTCTGCAGCTGTAAAAAAAATTATAAGAAATTGGATGAATGTTGTGAGAATAACTTACAACTGAAGTTGGTGTATCTGGGGTATTCCAATTGGGTATAGGTAAAGCTGGAGGTCCTTTCGAGGGACTATTCAATAAAGCCTTAATATGGGAATTTTCTTGCGTTGTTTGTTGCTTCAACTCCATGACTCAAGTATAGCACGATGCAGTTCTGATGAATATAAATAGTTTTGAGTTATAAAGGAAGTAAAATTGTTCACACCAGCCTTTCAATACAGGATCATCTTTGTCGACTACGACCAGCTGTTTTACTTTCTATTTACTAACATCCAAACGAAACTTCCATCCTCAGACCCTAAAAAATAGGGTTAAATCACAGACAAAGACAAGACAAGTGGTCAGTGGTCACCACATAACAGGGTTACCAGAACATTTGGCTCGATTTCCCCAGTCGAAATTCAAAAATCCCCTAAATTCGAGACTTTTCAAAAAAAATCCCCAATTTATTTTTCTTACTATTATAATTTCAAATTATGGTATTTACTGAATATTTGTTTCTAAATATCTTCAGTAGGTCTCAAAATACCCCAAAAATGAACTGCTTCAAAAAAAAATCCTCAATGCAAGTTTGTAATGAATGAGGTTAGTTTTCGCGAAAATGAAACAGTAAAATGTTTGGCTCATTAATTCCTGAAAATAAACAACAGAATGAAATCCAACAAATGTATGGAATGGAAAAAACATGGGTTCCAGAGAACTTCTCAGTACTATTTCAAATAACGTTCTATGTCGTAAATTATCAAATTACTACAATATTGGTCTACAGTTGCTATGTCAGTGCTATCATGATCTTCAATTATATATTTATTATACTAAATATATGTTACAAATAAAATAATTCATATGAAATTTTTTCCTTGAACACCGATTTCGATTCATCCTCAAAAAATTCTTTACTATCCATATAAAATGCTTTTTTATTATGCAGATGCAACATTAGGGCTTTCATTATCTTTAATAATTGACAATAAGGTCAATTCGAAACATCTTATAAACAACAAAATATAGAAGTTCCATCCTTGAGTAGTCGAGCCACATCGGAACGTGTTCGGTTGAGAACAGAGAAAGTTATCTGGTTCATTATTATTATAAAATGCATGCAATATTTTGACAAATCTATCACATAACGAATTGCCTTTATAAATCATATGGAGATGCGAGTGGTAACCATTCAGGATGGGTTTGTCATTCATTACGCCAGCTATTGTAGTGTCGAGAAGATATAATTCTTGAAATGTGTATAACAGACACGAAATATTCTTATCATACTTATCTCATCATGAGTCAACTTATTAAACAGAACAAATTAAATAGATAGTCTATCATAATGCCTTAAACAGTGTGGAAATGCCTCCAACAAACTCTACCATAGCTTGTTACTTTGTCAGAACAGTTTTTTCAATTTATGGCGTGAATATAGGATGTTTGCCTTCTCTGGGATAGTTCACATAGTATTCTATTTCTTCGAATACCAAATAAAACTCAGGGGAATGGGTCAAAAATGCAAATATTCAAATATAAAGTCTACACTACAATATATCTTAAAAATCGGATTCCTTCGTCTCTCGGTGTATTTATGTTGTATTTCACAACGAAACAATAACTAGGCCTAGTTATTCATTTTAACTTGTGAATTTATCCTGAAATTGTTGAAAATGCTGTACTTCATAACATAAACAAAGCGGGTAAGTGAGGTTGTTTTACCTCCAACGTATGACAAATGTCAAACGACGCACGAAACCAATTAATTAGGGATGCAAGCAAAGTATCGATACTTCGGAAGTATCGATACTTTCGTTTCGATACCAAGTAATTTTGGCATCGATACTTTGAAAGAGATACTTACTTGGTATCGATACTTCAAATCCGGGTATCGGTTAAGTACCTTATCTCGGTAATGTAGGTTTTCACTAAAAAGCGCCATCTGTTATTTTGTAAGAGAACCGGCATAATAATAACATTTGAACTTGTAGATTTCTTCTCAAACCGGGGAAAAACCGGAGGAACAAACGGGGGAAATATCACACTTGCAATATAAATACTTTCGTCGTTGATATTGCACGATTTCGTTTTTAGTTCTAAACTTGTTAGTTCATATTTTCATTAATTTTTTTAATTTTTATTATATACCTACTACATTTTCAGTTTTTTATATTTTTGCAATAAAATTCATAATACTTAAATGAATTTCTTTCTTGCCCACATAAAACATTATAACCAAAGGTAAAAAAGAGATGATTTTTTGAGCAATGAGCAACTTAATATTTAGAATTTCGATGTTTTGATCATTTGAGGATTGAGGTAAGATCTAAATGATAAATAATGCGAGATAACTTTCATCATAGAATATGTTATTGTATGTTCTGTGAATTTTGTTTTGAAGTATCGATACTTCGATACTTCATGGTATCGATACTTTTGAAACAAGTATTCAAGTAGTATCGATACCTTAGTGTGAAGTATTGAATGAGTACATGGTATCGATACCTTCTGGGTATCGTTGCATCCCTACAATTAATCCTTCTTTTAAGCCCCCAAATTCCAGGGTTTAAATTTAATAGTCAGTTAAGGCCATTGAACGTGGATTACGTGACGGTGCAAGATAATTTTTTACCTAAACATTGGTTATGGTCTTAATCTATGGTTTTGGTACAAAATTATCTTGCACCGTCACGTAATCCTCGTTAAAAGGCCTTAACAGACTGTTATATTTAAGCCTACGAATTTGGGGGTTTAAAAGAAGGATTAATGGTAAGCTTTGGAATCTAACCCTACTTTCGAGCGATTTCGTACAAGTTTGACATTTTTCTGGACGTAACCTCCAATTTGTTTACGTTTTTTTTTATTTACATTGGACATTGATGGAGAACTCCTACGAGTTGATATTCAAATTTTGATTAAAAGTGGTTGATTTTCAGATGATATTTATGAAAAATGATATAGGGAGAAACTGGCATCAGTAGGCATTGATTCGTATGTTTTAAAGCATGCAGAATTAACACCAGTATTTCCATGGAGTTCGTAAACTTAATGGTATTTCCAGAAGCCTTCAACTATTTGAAATGAAAAAGTTACAATGATATGCTCATTTATTTCCAAGAGCGAATAGCAGAATGAAATCGAAGACATATTTGGAATGAGAAAACATAGTTTCATGAAGATTCTTCAGTACTATTTCATTCAGTGATATATTACGTGGAAAGCTATCATGTACTACTTCATTATTGTGCAGTCATTATCCTCTATTATATATTAATTGGACTCAAAATATAACTACAAACGAATTAATGTGAAAGAAATTGCATCCTCGTGTTAGACAATCTTCAAACGTACACCTTTGTCAATCCATCCATGATACTTCAATATTTATATAGAATACTTTTTAGTCTGCGGATCCACATCAGAGTTTTCATTATCTTCGACCAAAAATTAACTCAATTCATAATATACTTATAATAATTTAATAGAAAGTCTACTCTTAGGTGAGCCGTTCCTTATCGGAAAGTTGTTTCGGATAAATCAATACTATTCATTTATTCATCTTACAAACGCCAGGATTGTAATTCCATGCAGAAACTTAAATCTTGAGATTTACTTGAGTATATGACTATAAATTTGAATAAGGTTTAAAGCCTGATGCAGAGGTAAGAGCACAGGTCTGTGGTAAGAGATCCCTATAGTCTTAATGATAATAAACAAGTCAGGAACATTACATGCAATATTTTTATGGAAGCTATAAAGTCTGTCATATATATTTTTTCGTTGGGTTTTTCAATGGATGCATTTTGATTTTTCATAACTTATGGAAATATGGTGGTAGTAACCCATAATAATGGGTTTCATCTTTTGAATTAAAATATTTCTCCAATTAGGGTTAAAATAAACAACATGAAGCTAGTCACAAGTACCAATTCATGAGAAAGTAACCAGATTTGTAGATTAATTTTAATCTAGTTACATTCAGCCTCGGTGCAAGCCGAATATTTAAAGCAGAGTTTAATAAGTTTATCGTTGCTTAACTAACTGTAGCTTAAGACGAAAACGGTGCAATTGGCCCTCAATGATCTAATAATAATATAATATAATAATAGTATATATAAGATCATTGGGTGCCCTTAGATTGGGAAAAATAAACAAAACATAACGCTTGGACTGATGACTCATGGAATATTTAAGGTTATGTTGAATGCCGTTGGACTGTGAACCTACATTTGAGATGAGAGATTTCTTATAAGTTATATTTTGTGAGATTTTATAATGTCTCAAAGATTTCGAGTTATTGATCTGTACAAAAGAGTGAGTTACTTACTATTCATTGTTACCAGGCAGATCTTCATAAACTGAAATATTCTAGTTGCTACATTTGGGAAAAGATTATCCATCAGGATATGAATTATTCCGTTCTAGATTACATAATGTCTTTCTGAAGAATAGCAATGAGATGGATCCTCAGAAAATTGAGAAAATGATAGCTCACGGAGAATATGTTGTCAAAGAATTGGAGGCCCTTTATATGTTGAAGAAATACAGAACACTTAAGCGTAGATATTATGAAAGCTAAATCTTATCCTTGTATAAGAAAATTATATTTTGAAGAATTCTATTGAATGAATTCTTTACATCAATCGTTTCCACTCTTATACATGTATGGTTATAGAAATCTAGAGGATAATCATGAGAACATCTGTCTCGGTTGATCCCTGAATTATACTTGCTCTGAGTTGATGGAGATCTATAACCCTCCGTAAGAACTTCAAATGATAAGGCTGTAGTTTTAAGTTCGAAGTGTAGAAAGTTGTAGAAATGTACCTCATGGATGTGGAAATAGATCTTTATAGTTGCAGATTTTAATATGATCTGAATACAAATACTTACCAATGTTTAGAGATGAAGGTATGAGAAATGAGTAGAAATCTATCAATAAAACCAGTGATATGATTTATTTTGTCTACTCAACAATAGCAAATTTTGCCATTTCATTTTTTCACGATATATTTCATAGTTTTTGATAGTTTATTGTTCGTCATTATGATGGAAATCAACTTATTTTAATGATATTTTCACAGTGCTTTGTTCAAAATAGATAAAGTTATAAGCCTGATATCATGTAGGAAGTAAACAAAAATCCAACAATTTCAACATTCATGTTACACTTCTAGTTTATACATCCTATATATTGCCATCTTTATAATCTCAAGCTAGTGCAGACTATACTTTTCGATCATTCTTCATGTATAGTATTTTTTTTCAGTTTTTCATTACTTTATCTCTATTTCAAACTGAGGATCAACTATGATTTTCTGGAACTCAGAGCTTCTCATAAGAATTCAACGAAATGAGAAAAACTAACAGGGAGATATGGTTAGTTATCTACAATGTGCAAATAATTTAGTTTCTTCACCAAGTATGTGAGTATATTTTCATATTTGGGCCCAATATGGTATGATAAAGAACAAGACTAAGTATGTAGATAACATTAAGGGGCTACCAAATTCGTTCAACAAGAATATATAATATACAATAAAACACTATTTATATATATAATTATGTACAAAAGGAAGATTTACGAATATCAGTAGTTGGTTGAGAGTATTCGAAATTCAGTTGAATGAAATAGAACTGCTTCCTCTTCTTTAGGATGTTTTCTAAAGAAACCCCTACTACTAAAATCTTCAGGGGGGAACTTATTTTTCCTGGAATCTACCATTTCATCTCTATCCAAATACCTTACACATCTATACGACAATACAAACATCCTGTGCAAAAACAATGCATTCTTTCATTCACTTGAATTTTTTCCCAATGATTCCTGAGAATCATTACAATTGTTTCAGAGATGTAAGTTAACAAGGTAACAATAACGAAATCTTATACTCAAATCGAATCTATTCGCTTTTCTATGAAATATTGAACTAAAATAAGAAATTATTCATTCCTGAAAATTCAGGAAATTCCGAAGATAACTTGTGCTTCGAAAAATTCATCAATAGCCCATTATTGAATATTTTCTTAAGACTACATGCTATTGTCATTTTCTAAGGTGTTGAAGGCTTCAGAAAAAAGTAATAAAGAAAGTCAGTTTTCTACATTACATACAATAATATACATATCACTGAGAAAATAATCATTTCCTATATACAGGGTCTCTGAATAACGATTTAAACTATAAACACTGAAATAATTGAAGAATACTAAAAATACGTTAGAAACGTAAACTTCATTTTAAAGTTGTTTTTGTTTTACATAAAATTAAAAAAAAATTGTGATCAAAAACACCAATAAAATGTATCACTGTAGCACCGAATTGAATTTGATTCTAATTTAAAGTAACACATTGTTGATTACGATACTCAAAGAACATTGAGATTTAAAGCATTAACTTTCTAACTCGCGTATCTCCATATTATCAACTTTAAGACATTGATTGAAACTTATCAACAGTATACAACTTGAGTCCGTTGAGAAATCAAGAGAAAATTAAGAAAACAAGCGGGTAGCGAAAATCTCATGTCTTCTAGACAGTATATCATGAAAGACATGATATGTTCTAAACCCTCTTATTGTCATTAATTTTTCAAGAATTTCACAATTCCTATATTATGGATAGAAAGCAAAATCAAAACAAAAATATAATTATCATCGAATGCTCGTGGGATATTACACCTATAATTTATAAGGTATATAGGTTAAGTATGTCATGAAGATGATGAGTTCAAAGCAGGGTTCGTCAAGGGTTTCCACGATGACCTGTAAAACATTACTTATTCGTCAAACCTATTAATATTAATTTATATATTATTGGTGCTTTCATGTGAGAGGGATCAACTACAGAAATATACAACTGATCTACATCTACATAGATTGTAGACCGTCAAGCTGCTTGATCAAGTCATTTGAAGTAAGCACACTCTATGCTCAGCTCAAGCAGCAATTTCCTATACGATCAACTATTTCTGAATCAATCTCTTGACTCTTGTTTTGAACAACATATTTTGGGTCTCTAAGTGTTTTGACTGGGTGTACCACGCTTGTACGACATTCGCATGGAAATAGATGTTCTAAGTTTGCCTATGGGTATTTTCACTAAAAACCCTTTTACCTTTCATTTTTTAACAAGTTGTACATCAAATTCATAAACTCTGATATTTTTTCTTGAAAAAAGTTTCTCTTGTGTGATATTGCCCAGTTGCACCGGTTTTCAGAAAAATAAATTTGAAATTTTCTCTCCACTCACTACTCAATGCTCGTTATCTAAATCATAATAGAAAAATGTAAAATTCCAACACTTTAGGTGGCGCCGTTTTGGAGATATGTGACAAAAAGTGTTGCCTCGACGTCATCTTCTAGGGACCCAGCTCCTTAACAAAGCATTTATGTATAATATGAATTGAAAAGAATGTGTCTAAAATAACGTCTACTAGAATATACACTAGAAGCTTGTCGGTCTAATTAAAGGACCGCCTGTATATCTTGGGAATTTTCGTGTTACCTCAATCATTTCACCTTGATTCACTGTTCTCGAGCCCATCACACAGCTGGTGAAATGAAAACGCTAACGCAGATTGGATTCCGGACCTGACCACGTTTCAATAATTTTCATTTCATTTGCAACACACGATATTGTGTACCTGAGAAAAATTAGTACCAGCATCTACCGAGGGGGCGAAACATTACCGGTGTTCATACCAGCAGTTTCAAAATGAATATTGTTGGGTCTGCAGCACAAATTTCATGGTTGCGTATTGTGGGTTGCCGACTTATATTACGCTTTATAAGAAGCTAAAGGCGATTAGCATATTCGAATTCGTCGCTCATTTCCTTCCAAGACAAAATGTTCCATCTGGAGCAGTTTTTGAATGAATGATGAAAAAACACTTCGCATAAAAACCTTGAATGAGGTCGTTTCTTCGGAACTTACGCTAGTGAAAATTATTGGAATTCTCGAACCGCTATAAAGACATTTTTTGCTATTTATTCCAAGTGAATAACCGCAATAAACAATTTCGTTAGTAAAGTTTTAGTTTTAAGTGAATTAGTTCAAGGACAAGAACTCCCAACTTGTAAAGTGAAACAGACACTTCTTATCAAGATTCGCCCCAGTCAAGTTCAACTTGAGGGATCCCTCCAGGTCAACGAAACTCAGGAACGAGCCACCCCCAACTGCAACAAAAGGTAAGGCGTCTTATGAGTTGGCAATCTATCTACTGATTCCTGATAATTTTGTGCTCGCAATTTTTTTACGCAACATCCTTCAGAAACCATACAGTCCTAACTAGCTCTATTTTAAGAGAATACGCTACAAATATTCTTGTGAAATTTGTTAACGAAAAGAAATTAATCCGAAATCACAATTCATATTTTGAAGTAGGTACATAATATGTCCCTTGCATGTAATTTTTGCACACCTGTTTTGGGGCACAGCGTTGGTTGGACTCATTGATGAAGAATCCGATGCCAAATTCGATTATGTCCGGCCGGCCGTCAGTAGGCACGGTTACGGACGTACGGAGGATACTATCGACTATATGAAACTTTAAGGGGTCCTTATTCTCGAATCGGGGAAGGGCGTGTCGACGCTGTTGTCAAGGAACCGCGGTGCATTTTTGATGGAACGATAGAGAACGTTCATTTCATCACATTCAAGAATAGGGTCCAGGGAAGGTTGCATTTTGCATTTCAAAATGTGACAGTTAAGTTCGTACAAAATCGGCCGAACGGTTTCCCAGTTATAGCCATTTGAACTTTTGCGATTTTTCCTTGATATTTCAAAAACTACTGCAGCGATTGGACTTGAACTTGGCAGTTAGCTGAGTCATAACAACGCGTAACTTTTCGCGAAATTTTGTTGAAATCGTACTGTCAGTAATTTGAAAAAATTTCGAATTTTTTTTCGGAAACAATTTGTCCTATTCGGAAAAACTCTTGTTCAGACCTTGAGATCAATATTTCACAGCCCTGTACAGAATTTCAGTTTGATGCTATTATAATTTTTGGACATATTTGGAAAAATATTTCAAATTCCGTTATGTTTTCCTCGGTATTCTTGTTTTTTCCAGATAAATTTAAAAATACTGATTCCATAATGATGAAACTTTCTAAATAGTTCGAAATTTTTATAACCATAATTTTCTGCAGAATTTCGTGATGAATGTGTTATCAGAACAATCTGAAAAAAATATTTTCAAATTTTTATTTCAAATATTCAATATTCTGTGATCTTCATTATCCGGACGGAATTCTGTATGAACCTTCTGTCGTCATTCTTCAATCACGTTCTGAATTTCAGTTCGATCCTATCTGTATTTGTGAAAATATTTGGAAAATGAAATTTCGAATGGGTATATCTGCGGAATCTTGGTTGATTTACCCATTCACGAATCCGGCCTTCGTAATTAATGTCCGAGCCTACTCAAAAAATATCGAATTTCCAAGTTGATTCTTTCGTAATAAGTAATTATCGTTCAAAGTGTTGCTGCATGATACCAAGGGATATAAAAAATGACCCCTAACTTTTTCCTCATTCGTGATTGCTATTCAAAAACGAATTTCAGATCTCGTCATTTATTCTGAAGAAAAAATGGGTCTTGTGATTTTTTGCTGAAATTTACAGTTTTCAAGAAAACAAAAATTTATCAACAGGTACGTAGTATGACTTATATGGCTGGGAACGTCATGTCAAATTTAAGGGTTCATTCTTTCTACCTCTCGAAATCATGGAGCAACGCTATAATAAATCTTTTTGGTGCCTTCTCGGTCGCCTAAAATATCTATTCAGTTTCATTTTTGTGAGATATTTGGTTTTTGAGAAAATAATTTGTCAGTTGTTATATCAAGAACCCCACCCTATTTTTGACAAGGATTAACCTCTTAATTTTCTTCTCAACTATTGATTTACACCTTCTATATATAATGAAATCATAAACTTGTTTTTATGAATTCGGCCAATTTTTGGTTTTTATACCTGAAATAATGAACTCTGTTTAGAACGTATAGTTTCTGTCCAACTTGAAGGAATTATATCTAATGTAGGCAAAGTTTTTTAACTCACCAAATTGGTGTGGTGAAAGAGTGATAGATCCACCAAATCGTTTTTATATTGTTGTTTGAATGACGTAAATGTCAAATTATCTAGTCCAACATCCACCGTTCATGTTCTATGTCCACCATACTCCACCACAACCACTCCAGTTGGGTGAATTAAAACACGCGCAAGTATAATGCTCCGAAAAGAATAATATCTTTTTCTTTGAGAAGGTGGACATGCTGATCATATTACCTTCATTGAATTGAGGAGTGAAAACTGATTTACCTTCAAATTAAAGTAGGCTAAGTTTGGACTGATTAATCTTTCTTGTCGTCTTCGGGGTCTTTCAGGGTATGCCATTGCGCTATGGGCCTACGGGGGGAAGCCAACATGTCGGACCAGTGTCGTAGTTCTGTACCACTTGCATTGTAACCCAATACCACTTTTCCTATGGGTTCGGACGTACCAATTCTATCATAGTCCACAACTGTCACAACCAAGTTCACTTTCTGTAAATCAAAGACATTGAATTGATAATAGCAATTCCATATTATTTTCATTCCTCACCTGTATTTGTTCGAATGGTACTTCAAATGTGAAAGATTCATTGTAATATGGATTGAGAGTACATTTTTTGATACTGGTCTTCTTCTTCTTGAGCCTCTTTCCGTTTTGCATAAGCGCAATTTTCACGTAAGGATCTACAGTTAGATAAAGAAAATACCAATTAACGTCTTAAGAATATAATAATCCCCACGTTGTTTTAGAAGCAATAACTACAGTGTCTTCTGTTTTTTTGGAATAATTAAAGTGTAAATTCTAGGAAGCATTCAGTCAGTCATTGCTTCTCAGTAGCTACGTAAGAGTGCTAGGTACAGGAGAGTATCTGGGGAATAACTATTTTTAATATATCCCCTGGGATAGTTCAATGAATGGAGTCAAACGATGGCGAGTCAACTCAGCATATTTATTTTTTAGGTTATTACGGGTTGTCACTCCCAATATCTGAAACAGAACTATCCAAAATTAAGTAAAAATTGTTTTTTTCATGAAAAACGCTCTTGCGGATTGGAGTATCAACTATTTTTCAATGGCAGTTTCTTGCAGAAAATATTGCCTAATGAACAACACAGGAACAATACAAACGATAAAGAAAACGAATTGTGACGTTTCAGAGTTCAAATCTGACAAAATAGAAAATTTTAAGAATTATTTTCTTTCGATTTGAGACTTTGGTCACATTAACATTTTGAGAAAAAAACTGACAATGTGACAAAAGTCTCAAATCGAAAGAAAGGAATTCTTCCTATCTCGACAGTAGCTGCCTGGCAGTCGCGACCCGGCGGCTACCACCATACCGCTTCCAGGGAATTACATGCAACACTATACGATACAAGCAGCGCCGCACGTGCAGCGCTGCTCGTTTCGGCAAGTGTTGCATGTAATTCCCTGGAAGCGGTATGGTGGTCGCCGCCGGGTCGCGACTGTCAGGTAGCTACTGCCGAGATCCGAATCGTACCCTTAAAATCGTTAGTTGATACTGCAATCCGCAAGGGCGTTTTTCATGACAAAAACAATTTTTATTTAATTTTGATAGTTCTGTTTCAGATAATGGCAGTGAAAACCCATAAAACCTAAAAAATAATGCAAAATCCTCCCAAAATAAGCTTCAAGCGATTCAGCATATTTTCTTTGATATTCTGGATATGAAGTGCGATCTCCAAAGCTCCCCTCTTCATTGCGCGAGTTACATATCCCTAGAACATGGAAGATGCTGACCCGGCCATTTCGATCGTGTTCCAGGGAGTCTAATGCTGATCAGCTCATTCCATATATTATAAATCTCATTATGAACAATTCACACTTTCAGCCTTGATATTAATACTTATCGCTAATCTATGTCCGAATATCACTAGAATTATTCCGTTGTATCATTTCCAATAAAGTTTATATTTTAAAAACTTTACCGCTCATCCCTGTTCGTTAATAGGCCAAACCGGCCGAACTGTTTTGGAGTTACAGCCATTTGAAATTTTTCTGATATTTCAGGAACTTTTGTATCGGTTGGATTGAAACTTGGTAGTCAGTTATTGGGGCATATCGACAAACAACTTCTTGCAAAATTTCATTGAGTTCGTATCGTCACTTAATTGGAAGATTTTTTTTCTTTGAAATTTTTCGAAGAAACTATTCATTATATTCGAAAAAAATTTTGGTCCTTCCTTGAGCTCCATATTTCACAGCAGTGCACCCAATTTCAATTTGATACCGTCTCAATTTTCGGAGATACTGGAAAAAAATCTGTTAAGTGTCGCGGTTTTTTCCTGGATATCGTTGTTTTTCTCCGAAATAACTCAATAAATACTGATTCAATATTGATGAAACTTGGTATCTAGTATGAAAATACCGATGAACAACTTTATGCAAAACTTCGTGATGATCGTGTCATTTGGACAATTAAAAAAAATATTTTTTCAAATACTCGATATTCTGCGATTTTTTCATCATATAATCCTCCCAAATTTCTGTATAACGTTCAAGAAGCCATTTTTTGATCATATGCTGGAATTTAATTCGGCCTCATCAGTTAACATTGTCCAACCCAGTAATTCAATGAATTGAATTGAGTCATTAGTTCAGACGTTTCATTTTTAGGTTTTCACCTTTTCTGTTTCAAGGATTGAATCAAATTCGATGAAAGACTCTGTGGGACATAAATTAAGATGATTGTAGACAGATTGTATTTTTCAAATACCTACTTAATAACTAATGAATGTTCGAGTTTGTTCATATCCACGACATTATAGAAAGTCCATAAATCCCTGTACATTCAAGATGAAATGAATAAAAATGATTTAAAATAGAAATGTTATTGAAGGTATACAATCGATTTCTATTTTACTTCAAGCAGGGATTTTCTTTTTCGGTTCAGGCTCATCAAAAAACGAAGGTGAAATTTCAATGTGAGAGGAAATCGAGATTTATACCATCACAAACCCAACTCAATCCGTGAATTCTATTATTCCCGCCATACATACAAGTTCCTTCTGTGACTGTTGGTGGCTCTAGTTAACAGCCGACTAATATGGCCGCCAAATTGTTTCCATAAATTAGTAAGGAGTTTACACTTATATATTTGTATTCTGTGCTGACGGCAAAGTTGTCGCCTCGCTGTGGTTGGCAAGTGGTCTATACATGCGACCATGATGTAAGTAGAAAATGGTGTGCTCATCTGTGATCGTATTTACCAATGATGACGTCACTTTTTTCATTCAAATTCAAGGCAGAGAATATATATTTCCTTGCATTTCAATCTTGCTGACGTCACTGTTTTTCAGATGAGCACACCATGTTTTTTATATCATGCATGCGACAGCCCGACGACCGTTTTGTGGTTGCGATGTGGTAAGTGTGAGTGAAGCCTAAGCAGGACATTACTCACATATTCTTGTCTCGCTGTCTCGTTGGAAGAATCAACTTCAACTGGTATTCTTCGGCGGACAGTGGGAGTATAGCTGAACTATTTGATTTTTGAGTACCTATATTTATTATTTGAGTATGCTATCGAAGTCTATGCAAGCGAACGAAAACAAAGCAAGATTTATGGAATTTCTGAAAATAGAAATGTTAACGTATTTGCATATTCAGACGCCGAGTCAACCCTTTAAACTATTACATTCGAATGAAACGACGTCGGTACTTGATAGTTGTAGACACGGTTTGGGGATTGATTTTTGTCGAATTCATGGAAAAGTGAATTTCATAACCGCAATCCAATTCGAAATTGTATTCTTCAATATTTCCGAAAATACACATCTGATCGACTTCAAGGTATCTTAAGAATACCGAAATTATTTCAGATATTTCATTTAATAGAGTGAACCGAAAGGTACGAAAAATACGAAAAAAGGTTGGTAATTTCTCGACGTTTCTCAAATCTCCGAAAAAATCTGACGAATTTTTTTGTGATTTGTTAACACATTTCTTTCCCTGTACTTGTATCTCAAAGGCCTATTACACTACCCAATATCCCGGGACCGGCAGGCAGAGACCGTGTAGTGTAATAACGAATCGGCAGCCAGGATCCTGATCTAGGGCGATCGAGTGGACCCGATCTGACAAGCTTCCTACCGGCTATTGTACAGGGTGGTATCCTAGCAACGCCGAGAGCTTTCATTCAGGAATAGAATGGAAGCTGCCGCCATCTAGGGTGGTGTCACACCCAACCCGGCAGATTGGTCACCCGGTATGCCGGACCCTTGAGATTTGATAGTGTAGTAGGCCTTTTACACCTTGAACTCATATTTCACAGGAGTGTATCAAATTTCAGGTCGATACATTCATAAATTTCGGAGATATTGGGAAAAAATATTTATTTATTTATTAGAGAATTGGGGATACAAACAGGTGTGGAACCCAGGAACAGTATCCACAATAGAGAACATCAAGAGACGTGTTTATAACTCAAAAATAGGCCTTATATGGTAGTAACATGCATCCTAACATTACATCCTAACTAAGGAGCAAACAAATAAACAGAACCTCGAGCAAGACTTATGACGAACACAATGAAAATTAAAGTTGGATTTATACCTCTATAGGTATAAACTGACTTATCAATCTTGAACAATCAAAAAAAGGAGAAAAAAGGCAGTAAATACAAATTAGAATTAACAAAGACAAAGGATAACTGAAATTGGAAAAAATGTGATTCAATGATAATTAATGTATGACTTCTTCAAAATTATTTTAATTTTTTGTGGCGAGAGGTGAAATATGTCAACTAAGGGTTGCGACTCATTGGCGGAACGTAGCATTCTAACGACTGGACCATTTTTAGTGTAATTACTACGCTTGAATTCAACATGAAACAACTCATGTTGCCTCAGATTGAATGACGGAATGTTGATTTTTAGTTTTTCAAGAATATCAGCAGCGTGCAGATCGCCACCCAAGATTTTTGACAGGAACATGACGTCGTTCATTTTACGTCTGTCTTCGAGAGATAATATTTTAAATTCTTTTCTCAAAAGGGGATAGCGATCTTCACTATGCTGGAGAGGCAGGTTCATTCCGAGGGCAACGCGTTTCAGAAATCGGTTCTGGACTCTTTCAAGGCGTGAGATATAAGTTTTATACTGTGGGTTCCAGATTACTGAGGCAAAGTTTAAGCGGCTGAACACGTATGCGTAGTAGACGTGTATTAGGGGTAGAGTGTTTCGAAAACGTTTGCATTGTCTAAAAATAAATCCGAGCATTTTACTAGCTGATCCGACAACACTTTCAATGTGGTTGTTGAACAAAAGTTTAGAGTCAAATGTAACCCCTAAGTCTTTTATTTTAGTAACTCGGGTAAGCGCTGTTTCGATAATTTTATAGGAGATTGGTAATGGATTCCTCGTGAATGAGATGACGTAACATTTATTTATATTCAAAACGAGATAGTTCAACGTGCAGAACTCTGTGAATGAATCTAATTCCCTCTGGATGTTTAAGCAGTCCGCCAAGTTTCTGACGAGTAAAAATATCTTCAAATCATCTGCGTACATAAGAAAACGACATAATTTGAAGACGAAATGTAGACTATTGATGTATATCAAAAAGAGAAGCGGACCCAGGTGTGAACCCTGGGGGACGCCAGACGTACAATCGATATCCTCCGACATGAACTCTCCATCAATAGACACGTATTGACTTCTTCCGATTATGGATGATTTTGTCCAGTTCAACAGCGAACCACAGATTCCAACAGCATCTAATCTCCTATTTAATATGTCGTGGTTTATTTTATAAAACATTTCGTAAAATCGGTATAGACAACGTCAACCTGAATTCTCTCATCGAGGGCCTCATAAGTATATTCTAGGAAATTAATTAAATTGGTTTCAATAGACTTTCCCTTCAGAAACCCGTGCTGTTCGGGTATCATCAAATTTTTGACGAGTGGCAGGATATTTTTATATACGAGTGATTCGAATAGTTTCGCAACTATACAGAGTTTGCTTATCGGCCGGTAATTCTCAACGCGAGTCTTGTCCCCACCTTTGTAGATTGGTACTACAATAGCACGCTTTCAGATATCAGGGAAGTTGCCATGTTCTAACGATTTATTAAAAATTATCTCAAGAGGTATACTAAGAGAAGGGCAACACTGCACAAAATGAGAGGGGATAACATCAGGACCGGGTCCTCTACGTCGGTCAAGAGATCGTATGGATTTTTCTATTTCCTCAGCCGTCAACAATATTGAAGTTAAGTAGGGAAAGTGATGTTCGTCAGAATTGTTAATCGAAACTGACGGATCGTTCGTCGACCTCTGAAATACGCTCCGGAAAAAACCCGCAAACAAATTGCACACCTCCTCCCCGCCAGTAGCCACTCGATCAGCCAATGTCATAATAGATGGATATTTGCTAGTTCTTGTTTTGTTCTTTATCGAAGTCATATTGAATATTAACTTAGGGTCATGTGAAACTTGATCTTCGAGGTGGGTCACGTAATTGGAATAGTCGTTTTTTATTTGTGTTTTCGATAGGACATGCAAGGATCTATAGCGGATCAGGTCGCAGGTATTTCCATAGATTTTCAATTTTTTATGGACACGATTTTTTAGTTTGATAAGTTTAACAGTCTGTTCGGAATAAAAATTTGGAAATTTTCCGTCGATAGTTTTTCTAGGGACAAAGTCCTCAATTGCTTTGTTAACAATATTGTACATTATTTCTACGTCCTTATTAATATCATGGTCTATCAGAAGAGTCGATCACGGAACGGATAAAAAATGCTGATTTATTGCGTCATAATTAGCTCTCTTATAATTGAACATAGTGCGTTTATTATTGTTTTTCAATGGATGGTTGTGTACTTTTGATATCAGTTCGACACAAGGATGATAATTGTCCTCCGGTACCAAAGAGTGATCACTTTTATCTAAGAAACTTAGGCGAATTTTGTTACATAAGATCAAGTCAAGAATTCTGTTCTGATGGTTGAGCAAGTAGTTGAACTGTTCAAACTCACAAAAGGATAAAGTGTCTATTAAATTGGTATATTGATTTTCAAAGTCTTCAGCTTCAAGGGGATACCGGCTTGTAGATGTTCGAGGTGTCCACCTTATCGTCGAGCAATTGAAATCCCCACAAATGAGTATCAAGTTGTCTTCTATGTTACTTTCAATTGAATCCAATATGCAGGAAAACGTATCCATAGCCAACTTATCACCAGGTGGAAGGTAAACACAGCAAAGGTAAACAGGAACGTTATTAATAATCAGCTTCACCCACACACCCTCCGCGTCACTCTGGAGATTACCAACAAGGACTGCGTCGAGTACATTTTTCACCGCAATGAAAACACCACCACCAGTTTTTTTGTGACTTGCAGTTGCACAAGTTTCACGGTCTCGCCTGAATATATTGTATTAAGTCTGAATTCTGTTAGTTTAGTTCGAAGTCCTCTGACGTTTTGATATGTGATGCTTGGAGCCATCCTGAACAACTGTTTGAAATATTGAGATCTTTGGACATATACTTGTTATTTTATATTCTTGAGGTCGCTTGCTTTACTGATATGGATGATCTTACTAGAATCGTCTTTACGCATTAGGATGTTTCCATTTTGTACCCAAGTATATTTATAATTTCTTTCCTTGGCTGTCTCGCGGGCATCCCTGTAGAGTTGTTTGTTCATCACAGTCAGATGTTCATTCACATATATTTTATCCCTAGATAATGATTCAATCTTCATTCCAGGATGATTAGACTCACTACGTTTGGATTAAGATTTGACCACAAACTCATCGCGATTTAATTTCGATAAAAATCGCACAATTATGTTCTTCGGTTTTTCGGTGTTCATGGTAGGCACACGGGTAACAAAATCAATGTCGGATTTATTGACAGTATAACCCACGTATTTCCCTATGGTTTCCACAACATTTATAAGATTTTCATTCCTCTTCTGCTATATGACACCCTGTATCTCGACGTTGTTTGCCCTACTAAACTGTTCTGCATTATTAATTTTCGTACTGAGAGTCTTGATTTCCTCCTTCCGTTCTCCTTCTTCAGATCTTCAGTCGTGGTTCAACTGAGTCTCGAAATCAGAGACCTTTTCCGAGCAGAAAGCAACGCACTTTCGAAGTTCCGCAATATCACCTCGGAGGAGGGAAATCTCGCTTCGCAGGCCGTCATTTTCATCGCCTCCCGCGCTCGGGGTCCGCCGTCGCGATTGACTGGGACGCCGACCACGCGAAGGTGGCGGGCTAATCCGGTCAGATCGACAGCTCCTACAACGCCATTGACCGCCGGGAAGATTGACGAGAGACAGCTGATGTTTGTTTATATCCGAACATACGAAGTTAGCGTGAAAGAACAATCCACAAAAACCACCGCACCGAAGACCCGGTGCCTTCTTGGAGATTCCCACGTTCACATACACTGCACTGATTACTCATTTTTCCTGAAAAATTATGAGGTAATTTGTAATGGAGTTTAATCAAGTTGGTGCAATTTTTGGAATTTTGATTATGTTGAATTAGACCGTTTCTCTTTGAGCTGCACGAATACACGTCCTACTCGCACGAAGCATATGTATTAATATGTCTTATTTTTTTCATCTGATCATATTATCCTCACCTTGAACTTTCAAGCTGTCCTTTTTCAATTGGGTATTGGATATCAATTCGATCTTATCTGTATTTTCGGAAATATTGGGAAAATAAAAATTCCAAAAAACAGATAAGTTCGAATTGAAATCCAGTAGTTGTTTGAAAAATTACAACTTGAAGGTACATACAGAATTTCGTGACGATAATATGTGTTGCGTAGGCAGCACAAATTTGATGGTTGCGTATTGTGTTGCCTTATCAGAAGCTAAAGGCGATTTACATATTGGTCACTTATTTCTTCCTAAGACTAAATTTTCCATCTGGAGCAGTTTCGATTTGAATGATAAAAACATTCGCAAAAACACTGAATGAGATCGCTTCTTCCGAACTTACGCTAGTGAAAAATCGCACCGCTATAAAGGCATTGTTTTTTTCTATTTATTCCAAGTGAATATCCGCAACCGCAATGAAAAATTTCGTTAGTTATGTTTAGTTTTAAGTGAATCAGTTTAAAGACCAGAACTCCCAACACTTCAAGATTCGCCCCATCAAGTTCAATTTGAGGGATCCCTCCAGGTCAACGAAACTCAGGAACGAGCCACCCCCAACTGCAACAAAAGGTAAGGCATCTTATGAGTTGTTAATTTATCTACTGATTCCTGATAATTTTGTGCTTACAATTATTCACTCAACATCCTTCAGAAACCATACAGTCCTAACTAGCTCAATTTAAAGCGGATACGCTATAATATGATTGGAAGGTCACCAAATCTTTCCCTCAGGTATTAAAGGTGCGTTTGGCGAGTTCAATACTTGAACAGATGACGAATTTGAAGATGAGCCTTAAAGCTGCTGACTGCTCGTCAGTGCTTTTTCAACCTAATCTGTGCTAATTCCACAAGCTAACTTCTGAAAATGTGTCGAAATCATTTTATGATACCGGCCATTAGTTGATCATTATTTTCAATTTGTTCATATATTTCACAGTGAATAATAAATTTGAACTTTGATTCGCCCTCGATAATTGTTTCGGGGATATTTTCCTGTTCCTAGCTATTAAATTTGTATATACAAACCGGATAAACCACCAACGTCCATCTTCTTCAAGTTCTTCGCTTCCAGGATTACCACTGTCAGTTTTCCTGCTGTTGGAACGTATCTCAAAGAAAAGCATATATCTCCAAGCTTGTTTTCCTGTAATAGTCCCACATAAAGTACAATTCAAATACTGCGTGTCTCAAGCTCAATCACATTAGTCTGTTTTTGCGATGCTTTTTGAAAAACGTTTTTCTTGGGCATATTTGTTTGCGATTCCCCCCATTCAGATACGAACAGAAACAGGAAGAATTCTAAAAATGTACAGGATAGAATAGATGGTAGAGATATTCTAGAATTCTCGAGTAACGAGTATATGTTTTTTCATTGAGAATTTTATCGCTGAATTAAAAATTTGTTTGTTGGAACTTGGAAAAACTAGAATTCATCAAAGCTATTCTGAAAAAAAAACTTTAATATAAAACACAGGAAAAAAATCTACCAAACTACAGGAGCCGCTTTTCCAGACTTTCGAAAGACTTGATGAAAAGCAACACGTTCCAAATAGCTTTATTGTGAAGACACTTATACAAGGTGACTGCTGAACGTTAGTCTTACAGTTGGTTATAGTTAGGAGGGATTTTGTATTATTAATTGAAATCAGGATATAAAACGTTATGTGTTTGATCCACTGAAACGAAACTAGTGAATGCATTTTAACTTAAACTTACGGAAGGAAGATGGCAAGTTTTCAAAATAATTTTGGCTTACATCAATTGTGGAATTCGAAATTTGTAGGAACTGTTGAAAATCGAATGAATTGAAATATCTCGGAAACTGTTGATTTGCGGTAATCAGTAAAAATGTTCCGAACGATAGTAAATGAGTCATACTACACCTCCTACGAGGTTCACGTCAAATTTGGAATGACCTTGTATACTTCATAGACTGAAAAGGTTTGGCTGTGCGCGTCCTCAAATAAGCGTAAAATAAGGGTGAATTCGGGACGCTCGAAATTAAAAATACTGTTTGCACAAGTGTCTCTGTTCTTTGATAATGACAGATAAAAATAACATTTTTTACATGCTGTATGGTTCTTTTGGACAGACTAAAGTGGGTTATTTCAGTGTCGCTACTGACCTATTTTTAGAATATTCAATATCATTTCCTAGTAGGAGTTGACAACGTGCATTATAACACAGAAATACAACAATTAAGCTTCAATGGTTCTAGAGTTATACCACATCAAAATTTCCTCATATTCCGAAGATCGCGCTGGGAGATGTTCGAAATGAATAGAACGTAGCTGATAATTTTTGAATAAGTACCTATACATGTGTCCTTACTACAACCAACCCTTGTATTCTGGGCCGTCAGTCATACTGTATATCTATCAGTATATTCGATTTCTAGATTATCATTTACCATCTAAACAGAAAATTTAACAATATTGTGTCCGTTCTTGAATATTACTCACAAAATGTTGTTTGCATGTATAACAGTGTGAACACATTAAGTCATACTGAACACATAGAGATAATTTTTAAAATTGAATTTCTTTTAGAACACGCATGCGCAATCATAGAATAGTGTGGTCAAGCTTCACAGAGTGTTTTTGGACCATGGTAAGGGGTTTTTGGACAGAAGAATAGGATGGAGCAGGGGCACAACATCTATATGATGGTCAGACGAAATTCACTTTAGCGGATTTGTGTATGCCTATAAAGCAGTTCAGAAACATTGACTGCGTATCATAAAGAACTCATTAAATCATTAGCCACTTTGTATGCCTTATTTAGTACATCAACACTCATTCTTGAAACCAGTAGTTAATTTAAACCAGTAAATTTCAATTGAGAAAGGTGAAAAGTTTTAAGCACAATGCAGGTCAATGGTTCTGAAAAAAATGTAACAGAAGATATTTTATGAAATATATTCTTCATTTTCGTGTCTGCACTTTTTCACTAAAAATCAATGAATTATTTCTAAACACCCAGCTCAAACCAGCTTGTCGATAACTATTTTCGTCATTTTACTAACACAGTACAAAATTTACTATCTAAAGTATTAATCTATCGAAAAATTGCTGAAAATATATAGTGTAATCGATCCTATACAAAAAACATTAAAACGAATTTCTTTAAATGTTTGGAAAATGTAATACCTTAATTTCAAGATCTGGAACTCCGTTAAAAGATTAAGAACAGCTAAACAGATTTTACTCAAATAATATGTACTGTGCTTCAATGAACTAGCTATGGTGCATATTCATGCTTTTTTGAGATCAGATTAATTAACTTTCAAAAAAGGGGGAAGAATTGGAAACAAGAACAGAGTACCTTTAGATAGGTACCTTTTTCGGTACTGATTGACAACTTTCGAATCCACATGTATAAATGTGAAATTCGATTCGATTTTTTCAATAGTTCGAAAAATGAAATATTACGTTGTCAACAAAAATCTATGTACCCTATTGAAACTGTCAGATCCATTATGTACAATAAATAATTGAATACATGAAAAATTACACACAGGGTGTATCTGAATAACACCGAAAAAATTTGAGGGGTGATTCTGTGATGCAAATGAAGGTAGGTATTTGGTATAAATTTTCTTGAGAAATCTCCCCCCGGAAAAGTGACACCCCTCCGAAGATAAACAAAAAAATTGTTTTCCTTTCTTATTTTCTCTGTATATTAAGCTCAAGATACGAAACTTGGTTAGTATTATTTGTCAATGAAATTACACATTTTGGAATTTTTTTCAACCCTGAAGTATGCTGAGAAGGGATCAAAAAGTCAACCCCTAAGATATATTTTCTTACAAACTTTTTTGGATGAAAATTTTCCTTCGAAAAAAACATGACTTGAAAGCCCAATTCATTCTCTAACTTTTTTATCTCTACATGAAACTAAAGCATTTACGAGAAAAACAACTCATTTAAATAGCATTTTGTTGAACAGCAAACCAAATTATATTTCTACTAGGCTGAGACTTTTACAATTGAAAAAGTAGCAAACAATGAACAAAAACCTGTCGAATATTGACGAAACAATAATGATAAATGTTTAAAATAACCGCCTCCAGCTTTAGTACAAGCATTCACTCTTTTCCCCATTGAAATGCGTATGCGATGAAATATGCCTGCTGAATTTCTTATCGTTTCACACCTTGCTACAATGCGGTTTCTCAGATCATCATTTTTTTTTCGTGCTTAAGTTTGCGGAAAAGCTTGTAGAGATAAAAGAGTTTGTAGATTAATTGGGCTTTTCATGCATGTGGTTTTAAAAGAAAATGTGTATCCAAAAAAAGTTGTAAGAAAAAATATAAAAATATCTTAGGGGTTGAATATTTCAGCCCTTTCTGAGCATATTTCAGGGTTGAAAATATTCCAAAATGTTTAATTTTATCAACAAATAAAATTTACCAAGTTTTGTGGTCTCAGCGTGATATACAGTAATGTCTTACTTCGATATAAGATGGGTATTCCATTGAGCGAATGTGCTCCTACCTTATTCGTGCGCGCACGGATAACGTGCGAGAAGGCCCAGAGTCTGTATAAGCGCCGGTATTATAAACTAATTTTGACAAATAACTAGAAGTTGAATTGTGAAATCTGACCAAAAGCACCAGGTTATAGTTACGGTTATCCAACTGACATATACGCAAAGGATAATCTGTCGATGTAGATAAGCATAATAATAACCGAAGCTTTTGGTCCATCGCTTGATATGGCTTCAAATTTCATAATACCGGCCCTAAATATGTGTATGTACGTTAATAAGACAAATAACCAAAATTTTGCTGCATAGTTATTCGTGAGCGCACATTTGCCCGAATGAATACCCGCCTATCCATGCTCAGAATAAAATGATCATGATGCCAAGAATAGGTGATTATAATTTTCAGCTTTCTTATATCGTATGTTCTTTTGTTTCCAATTGTTCCAGATCCAATGAGAAATATTTTTCAGCTAAAAATTCTCCACCAGACATAACTGATGTTATATTAACTTTCATGAATACAACAATAATGAAAAAACCTCAAAAACAATTACAGCCATTTGCAAAATGCGAACAAAAGGGTACATGCAAATGCAGAAATATAGGAACATAGGTAAAAAGTTGTGGGGCAATCAAGAGAAAAATTTGAAAGTTTTAAATATACATAACTACATATACATATGGTTTCTGCGTCCAAACTGAATATTTTTGATTTTGTTCGAGTATGGATATTTCAATGTTTCTAGGATTAGGAAGTGCCATCAGTTTGAATGCGTCTTTTAAACACAAGTCGTGTAATTTTCAGTTCATATTAAAAGTATCATCATGATATAAATATGGATGCAAAAAAACGAAGTGTGTTGGATGATGTAGAATATTTTTCAATTGGATTATTTTTAGTGAGTTTGTTTCAGATGAAATTTATTTTCGATGAACTCATTTCTAAATCATCAACTACTGTGTGTCGAAAGCAGAAACAAGCAAGAACGACTAAGAGATAGTTTAAAGAAACACATATGACCTGTTTCATGTTGCTTCTTTCTGCCTGTATTTCAAAGAGTTCTCAACATTGTAGAATCAATGACCATTCAACTTTATCTTGATTATTAAGTGATATGGTCATGGAGTCTTGTTCTTGTGTCAATATGATGAGTTTGTTATACTTACGTGAATAAGTTTGATTGTTTGGAAGCATCATGCATATACGCATTTATGCGATGGCACAACACCATAACAGAGCCATACCAAAAGCAGAGCAGAGAAATTTAGGGAAAAGAGAAAAAACGGTTTACGTCAATACAAGTCCACTTCATCGGATGTAAAATATAGTTCCGATCAACTTTGCTTCCTTCGGCAGTTTCCTGTAATCTTTATCTTTTTTGTAAACAGATTGAACTAATTTTTGCCCATCAATCCCGATTTTATGGAATGTTTGAAAAAAGTTTCTTTTAATCACATCAGAATCATGGGATGTATTAAAATTATTTGTCTGGGTTACTTTATTAGGACATTCGATTGGGGTTGATGGTTGAATTCGATGATAATTATTGCCCTTGACTGCAGTGTCATATTAATTTAAATTCAAGGCCAAATATTTTGAAAGATTTTCTTCTTTCCATTTGCTGTCATCATGTCTTTCATGAGGTTTCAAGTTCAACCGAATTTCGTTTAGGATAACGATATAGAATATTACTTTGTATATAATAATATATATAATTATATACAATAAGAATGGGCACGATTAACATAAACACAAGAAATATCCATTGATGAATCAACAAATATCTCCTTCTGAGTGTTACTTTCCTGATAATACAAACTTTGATGACAGTGCTGAAACACTGCAGATAATACAAATCTTCCAGAGCATAGGTACTATTAAAATTACTCGAAATGCAACTCAGAGCATACTATAAATATAACTCGAAATGTAACACTGAGAATGGCGCCATCCAGGTGCGTTATTGTTGAATCCTGGGAAGAGAACAAATGTGACGAAATGGGCGTATCGACGCTGTTGGCAAGGAAACGCGATGGATTTATGATGGAACCACGATAGAAATACCCGGAATGCTATTATGCAAGGAAAAAGAGATGGACAATGATCTCACTTACACATTTCCTAAGTAAATGCTCTCTAGTCTTGCACAGTACGTCATATTGTGTGAGTGAGATCATTCTCCATCTCTCTTCCAATGTCCAATCGTATTGTGCCAACCGTGGTTTCTACGTTTCTAATAAGGAAAGCATACCGGGTATTTGTACCGTGGATGGAACGATAGAGAACGCTCATACCATCGCAGTCAAGAATAGGGACCCAAGACAGCTACGTAGCACTACCAGGTTACTCATCGATCATCAAGGTAGCTGGGCCAGAACGATACGATGGAGTTCCAAGAAAAATTAGCCCTGTGGCGACGATCTTCTAGAAGTGTTTTCTATCCTGCGACACTTCACCTGAAGACCGATTTACATCTGACAAGAATGTTCTCATTCAAGTTCTTGCTCTTTGTTCTGTTGGTTTAAACCCACCTTGAGGAGATCCCTACGGACTCCAGCTCTCTTCGAGGAAGAAACCTTGAGCAATGTATACTACGTTTATCCATATGTCTTTTAAGGAAGCTGCACCTGCGATTTTTAAGTTGCCTAAACTGATCATGATTTGGAAATGCTCAGTTCAAACAGTAGACACAAGTAAGTCTTATGAAAGAAGCAATTGTAAAACCATATATAACCTGAGAGTGTTCACATCGTCATAGGTCACTTGGCAAAATCGCAAAAACAGTTTCCCGAAACAACAAATAGAGGTGATAAGAGATGAACGCCGTGCAATCACTTATTGGGTTACTTGATCACAGAGGGTTGAAGGTAGCCGGCACCTTTGTAGGTGGCACTGTCCAGATAATAATATATTACCGCCATTGGACGTAAGATTCCCAGAACTGCTTTGTATCATTCAAGGCAAATCGTCGCAAATGACCAGGATACTAGAGTTGCCAACTTTCAATTATAAAAATGAAGGACATTGAATTGAAATTAGGAACATGAGATAATTTCTGATTGGCTCAAAAAATTTCAGGTTCTTGCAATATGTACTTATGTTTTTCGACTATTCAACCATTTATGGTTATTTTTTTACTCTTTTTTGATTGAGGAGTTTAATATCAAACAATCTTCCTATTTTATCCCCAAAAACACTTTCAAATAGCGTATGTACCTAAAATATGGATGAAAACAATCATTGTGAACCACGAAACATACAGATTGCATCCTTCAATGAAATTCAATCAAAAATTCAACATTTAAAACTCATGAAATATATTTTTGAAGCAAATTTCATTCTCTTCATTCTGTTCTTTGATGCAATAGACTTTTCACCCCACAATAGAGAATGATCTATCTGTACAACGCCTTAAAAAAATATAATTTCTCTGATTCAGTGGAACTCAACAAAAACGCCGCGAATTTTATACATAAATTCAATTTTCTCAGCTGAATATCCAAATCCCCCTATCCAGTGTTGAATCCAGGGGAGGGCACGGGAGGGTCATACCCTCCCTAAGCGTGGCCGATACACCCCCTGAGCAAAAGACTTTCCCTGATTACAAAATTTTTGACCACCCCCCTTCACCCCCTGGATGTTCATTTACCCCCCCGGAGCAAATTGTCTAGATTCAACACTGCCCCTATCAATATTCATTTCAATTCTTAATATGATCACACTCTCATTGCTGCGAGTAGTTCGAATGAAAACTTTGACTCTGGAATAAATCAATTTATTGAATCCCTTTATATATATATCATGAAGTCTTTGTTATTAAGAGAGCACTAATGGGTCTAGTAAGTTGCGAAGGTCTTCTCGAGCTTTTGGCTAAAAGCATTGAGTATTAAACACTCAATGCTAAAAAGGAGGTCCCTTATGAGCTTATATGTGTAGGACAACTTATTGAGCGTGGAACTCATAGAAATTATATATAAATTTAGGTTAAGGAGAAAGTGGAACAGAATTGTTGTGCCCACAGCTGTGCATAATAGTAATTTGAGAAAATTTAAGGAAGAGCCGATTGCCAATTGCTATTTGAATGGAAATCTATCTTGCTGATGCTGAATTTGTATATTTTTGTATTATTCATATATACATGAAACTGTTGTCTATTTTATATTACTACGTTAGTAGTGACAAGTTTGTTTGTGCTGCATTTTTTTTTGTATAACTTTGTAGAAATGGATATTTGATATGATCATTGGTCCGTTGACATTAAATAAAATAATATAAACATTGTTTTTGAAGAACGCTCTGAAATGCAAACCCATTTCAATTTTATTGATCATTTCCAAGATATTCAATTTTCAAATGTTCTCCAAGGATTTGAAGATTGAGAAGCTAAAACTTTAGGAGATAATCGTTCCTAGAATTTACCTACTTTTTTTGGGGTAAGATAATGTCATTTTCAATATATTTTACCCATCCTTCAAAATACTAATCAAACACATTGCGGTGAAGAAACAATTATGTTTCAGTTTCATGTAAATAATGAATATGGAATTAATTTTTCCCCATCGGAATACCTATACGAATTTTTTTCTCTATATTTATATATTTTCAATTCCAACCCCTCATGTTTAGCCCATAGAGCAGACAGATCTGGCTGAAAATCTTAGGGAAGCATCTACCCATTTTCATGGATTTCCCGTCCTAAATTTCAGATAAAAACAATCGGACAACGGACAGCCGACATCGGAATTTCTAGTCAAGCACTCAATTCATTTTGATGAAATATGATGATGAACCAAAATAGTAAAGTGCTATGAAATAAGCACACACGCAAAAACACCATAGATAAACTTATTTTATTTCAACCACAGTAAGCAGTTAATTCAATTTTTGAACCAGATTTCACTAGATATCTTCTAATTACTAACACATATGTCGAAATAGTTTCATGATACCGGCCCAGAAGGTGTTAATGCTCTAGATGAACAGAATAAATAAATAATAAATGCTTCGCATACGTTAGCCTACTGTAACTGCTCGAAGGAAAAACCACAATGTAATTTCAAATGAAACATCAGGGAATGCGGAATCACCGGCATATTTCAAGTGTTGCAAACTGTGACATAATATTACATCATAACGGTGATTAAAAACAAATTATTCATTTTGGTTTGTTTTGTGTTTATTACACCTGAATTTAAGATTCTTGGGATTTCAAAGGATATTGATGGTCCTTAGACAGCTTTCAAAAGGTAAAAAGACTTAAATTCCTAATAAAAGACTATCCTTCTGAATGAAAGAAGATTGGGAACCTCACAGAAACCCGGTATGTGATTGTACTGACTGGCACCATCCTTTTTGGAGACATGTATGGTTTGTGTGATGACATGAGGCGCTCTCGATTGGGAATTGGTTCTGGTTCCGGTAGATGTTAAAATGAAAGACAGTTTTGTTGGACGAAGAAGTGAAACGAATGGAATGGTTACCAGTTACGGTTGACATTGAAAGGCCTAACCTATTATTTGTGTTGTATCTACCAAAGACTAACAGTCGATCGTAACACAATAACTTCCGAAAGAAACCACTGAGGAACTCGATGATTGAAGAGAACCTTGGGACTTAATTACGAAGGCCGAATACGTGAATGAGTGAAATTCGCCCAATGATTCCGCAGATATTACCATTCAAAATTTTATTTTTCCAATATTGTCAAAAATGCAGATCGAATCGAATTGAAATCCAGTACTTGATTGAAGAATGACAGCTTGAAACTTCATGCAAAAGTTCGGTAGGACCATATGATTTATATATAGTAAAATATAAAACATAAGTAAGACATTCTTGAAAATTGTTTCAATGACACGATTATCAGGATATTTCGCGAATGTTTGCGCATCAGCATTTGCTTACTAGTAACCAAGTTTCATCATGACCGAATAAATATTTTTTGAGTTATCTAGTAAATAACCACGGTTCTGAGAAATTAACTGCGAAATTCGACATTCATTTCCAAAATCTTCGAGTATAAATATCGGGATCCAATTTTTGTTGAATATCGACTTCAGATTAGAGACCAATGAACCATCGTTGTTAATTTTTTCAACAAAATCGTCATAACATTAAAGAGAGAAAGATGATACCGCTGATTTGGAATAACACTCTGAGCTGGTTCTATAAAATCAGAACCTGGTCCCATCCTTGACGTCATCGGCTATGAATCGAGTACGGTTGGATCAGTTGAGGTTAACTTTTAAGTCGCGTCCAGATATACGAACCGAATACTCGGTGTGATTTTTGATTGTGCGAATCTCTTTGATATTCGTCAAGAAACTGACTTCTATCGGAGGAGATTCAGCGGTTTCTTGACACAGATCATGTGATTCGTGCAATTATAAATTGCACGCGGCTTTATGTGATACCAGAGTCAATCGAGAACGCCTATATGATCACCTCAGCAGAAGGATGAACTTATGTGGATTCATCCCTGAATAATTGTACTTGTGTTTATGCTGATCCTTATCATTTTGGAGTTCTCCCATCTCCCTGAACCTTATTTCTTTCATTATACATTTCTGAATACGACACTCTCTTCATTTCAAAGATGTTCCTAATTTTATCCTGTTTTATTGGGTTGATTCAAGTTAGATGATAGTTTTTCTTGATAATAATCGATATTTGTGATAATGAGTCGAGTTCATAATTAACATTGACTATTTAACTCTTTCCATTTTAAGTGAAAAAATTTCCATAGCGACACTCATTTCATGGCGATGAAACGTGCAAGCCAACAAAACTTAGCAACTTTCTTTTTCAGCGATAAAATTCTGATATATCTCAAATTCACGATTACTTGAATTGTTGTTTTCTTGGCTTTCTCATTATGTGACTATATTACTGTTCGACATATTTTCACGTGGAAAACTTAAAATTTGTCTGTTGTTATATTCAAGTTTGTTGCTTTTCGGGAATTTCGCTCATGACATTTTATTCCGAAATCACTCGTCTCGGGGCTCGAGATTTTGATACAAATTTCATACGTGAAATTGTCAAGCAACAAACTTTCGTATAACAATAGAGAAATTTTGCCGGAAAAAATTTGCAGCAATTGACGATCTCTATCCTTTCTGAAAGTATCTACTAGATCTCTCCTCTGATAGTTGTCTCTTTTTATAGAAGTACTATTTACAATGATTATGTTGCCCACTCTGAACTTCTTTCAAATATTCCTGCTTAATATAAATTGCGATATCGCAAAATATTAAAAATTGGGTCTGTGGAACACTCTTTCAGTATCTTATTTTTCGGTAAGTACATCCTTTTTAAATAGGCAGTGGGTTATACGAGCAGTTTCTCAGTAAGTTTTTATTTTGTTCTGGAAGATCTGCTGTATTCAGATTTCTGTTAATTGACCAATCAATATAGATTTGATCGAGTACCAGTATTCAACAGAAGCGAAAGAAGAAACTTTTTTCGATAAAATAATTATCGAGGCAATTTATTTCAATCTGTTTTCAAAAAAATATGATTGCTCTGAGTAAAATGTAAAACTGTTAATATTTCATATCAAATGATAGGAATGAAAAATATTCAAAACTACTTCGGGATATTCCAAAATTCCTACTGATACATCTTTGGCGTTTTTTATCTCGATATTATATCTATTCATTTATTTTCATTCTGTATCAGCAGAAATTACTGAATATCGATATGTATGAAAATACTTTTGTGCCATGATATATTTATGCAAGCAACCAACGGTCAGAACTGGGTGTAGTGTTCAGCATGAAGACATTGGCGTCAATCATGGAACTCGAAATAGAAGAAATGAGGAAATAACATCGTTACCTACTTCAAGATTAGATTTACGGTTTTCTGAAAAATAAGAATTTCGACTGTTCGAGTTATGTCACAGAGAAATAATGGAGTCATCTCGTGAAATTTCAATCCACAGCTCGATTTCTGAAATTTTTCAATCGAAACTGCCATCGAATCCTTGAAATACAGAGTCTTCGGGAAGTATAAAGTAGTTTGAAAAATTAGGAAAATAATTCGTTTCCCATAAGTCAATGAAATGGTGCAAATAGTGCCTAGCCATTGTATGCACTTATTACCTCTCTCTGAAATATTATAATTGCACTGTGCCTTGGAAAGAAAATTACAGCAATATATTAATATTACTATGATTCAACATGAATAACTTTGACAGACTATTGAAATATGACTTTGATTAGCTATTTCCAGTAATTCATACTCGGGATTGACAAGCGTCATGATTCCGAGTGTGAGTTTTTATTCACGTATTTTCTAGGATTATCCAAATGTTTGTAATTTTGGGATGAAAACGGTCTAAAACTATTGAGTTTTACTCACTGATCAAGGATCTTTGTATCCGAATTTTTTTTGAGGAGTGTCAATGGACTAACGAACCTGTGCTTTAGTATCTTCTTGGGATTTGTAACTAGAGGTTGGAATGATGGAAACAAACGAGTAACGGCGCGTCTACTACAACGTTGTGCTTCTGCGTTTGCGGTCCCACTAAAGATTATTTTCTCGGAATCACTAAAAACATCATCCATCCCGAGCGATTGGCTTTCTGCGTCAATAACCCCAATCTTCAAGAAAGGTGACAAGCTCGATCCCCATAACTACCGACCAATCAGCATCCTGTCATCCGTTTCGAAGGTTCTGGAGAGAATAGTGAGTGACCGTATCGTGCAGTTCTGCTTGCCGAGTGGTATCATACCTAACAGTCAGCATGGCTTCCTTCCTCGTCGTTCTACAACTACCAACCTTCTATCATGTTTTGCAGAGTGGACTTCAGCATTGGACTCCGAAAACTCTGTTGACGTAGTTTATTTAGATTTCGCGAGGGCGTTTGACCGAGTGCCACACCGTCATCTTCTGGCAAAGCTAGAGCATCTTGGAATCAGGGGCAGATTGTTGGGGTGGATAAGATCATTCTTGTCAAATCAAAAATTCTGAGTACGAGTTGGAAACGCTCACTCATCTGCAGAAAGAGAGGTAACATCTGGTGTGCCGCAGGGCTCAGTGCTAGGACCAATTCTATTTCTTTTGTACATATCAGATTCACCGTACCTTCTGACTTCGCACTGTTCCCTGTTCGCTGACGATACGAAGCTTTTCAACCTTCCACTAAAGTTCTCCCACCTTCTGCAAGCTGACCCGTATATCCTTTCGAACTGGTGCCAAGACTGGTTGTTGCCTCTTAACATTGACAAATGCTGTGTATTACATATTGGTAAAAATAACCCTCACCTACCTCACAACATCAGCGGACATCAGCTGAGATCAGTTTCAAGCCATACAGACATTGGGGTTACAATTAATTCTGATCTAACCTGGTCAGATCACATTTCTAATGTTGTTGCAAGAGCGAAACAAATGATTTTCCTTTTCGGTAAGGTTCTGATGTCGCCACGCACCGTTTTATCTATAAGACTTATATACGCCCAATTATGGAGTACGCAGGACAGGTTTGGTGGCCGTCGTCCAGGTTGGATGCAAATTTACTCGAATCCGTTCAACGAAAGGCTACTCGTCTGCCTTTTGGTTACCCTAGAGCATCTTACGAAGAACGTCTGAGCATGTTTGGAATTCCTACCTTTGTCGACTGCCGTGATCGCGGCGACCTTATATTTGCTTTCAAGGCTCTAACTGACCAGTTTGGCGAATAGTCAAAGAATATGTTTCAACTGAATAAGAACAGCTTAAGAGGGCACCAGTTCAAGCTGTCGAAGGAACCTTTCAAGACGACTCAACGACAGATGTTCCTTCCAAACAGAATATTCAACCTGTGGAATCAGCTACCATCTCAAGTTGTGTAAGCACCTTCTGTCAATGCGTTTAAAAACAGAATCGATGAATGCAGAGTCTTCCCGTCACTGAATTAACAATATAAGTTTATATTCTTTTTTTTGTCTTTTCACTAGTTTGTTGTTATTTAAATAAAAAAAAATAAAAAAACTATGGCACAGTGAATCATTTATATTGAAATTTTGCAACAAGAAAGGAGTGCCTCAATGTCTTGGTCCTCATGAGTGGAATTTACGGAATTGAACATTTGTGTTGTGTTCATGAATGCTTGCCGATGAGAGGATTTTCGGACAGTCCAGAGGCAGCACTTCTCAACAAATTAGGACTTTTCATCTTTGGAACCAGCTGTCTGGGGACCTGGGAAATGCTTTTCCCGCTAATATCTTCAAGAATGGCTACGACACCACGCTCGCTGATTTAAGAAATATCAGCATTGTTTCATTTCATTTGTTTGCTATAACCTCATTCACAGCTTAAGCATATATTTGTGCGATTGTTATTTCGGTTAGAGTTGATTGTTTTTATACCTCTTCTCTTATTATAATATAATAATAATAAGATTACAGAATGTATATGCTGAGTGAGTGATTTCATCCTGGCTTTTCATACCAGCTCGACTGGAAAATATCATTGAATAATTTTTTTGAGGTAATGAAAATTTGATAATGTTATGTGGATCTACTCCAAGTCGGTTGTTTCAGTTTTCAAAATTACTGAGCATGGGTATCAACTAAATTCGATATTTTTTTTTACTTTCATGATTTAAAGATTGATGAAAAATGGTTGTAGAAATATGATTTTGAAATATTTTCAAATATTGTAGTACCTACTAGAATACTCAGTTCATAACATTTTCCTTCGAAGATGTTATGACGATGAAGCCGCATCAGACTCAATGACTCATGGAAAATGAATTAATTTTCACGAAAATACCCACGGAACTCCCTTTTTCTGTTTTTAGTTTAGTTGAACATAATATTTTCTGATGTTCCCCATACTCAATAAATTCTCAGATTATTGCATCAGATAACATGCTAAATACGTGCAAAAGTTGTACAGAATATCATGAAAAGTTTGAAGAATGTAGGTATATACAGTGTGATTGGATACCTTGAAGAATATTGAACATGGTGATTACCTGAACCATGACCGTTCACGATATCAAACGTTCTATCATTAAAAACATCAACGTTCTCGAAACACTCAGCACTGATTTGAACTTGTATTCTTAACTTGGTAGAGATAACTAATTTAAAAGTTATTTTTGTTTCTCACTGAGGAATGGGAGCAGACATATTTTTTTGCGCATGTTCTTGAGAACGGCGTACTATCGTTTTTTCAAAATGTCTGTAAATGTCGTATACCCATCCAAAATTTTGTTTTTCAATATTTTCGAAAATTGAAGAATTGAAGACTGAATCAAACTGAAATCTAGTACTCGATTGGAAAATTATAGCTTGAACTTTCATTCAGTATTCCATGGGGAACATATGAAGTAAAGACTGCCAAATATTTCCATCAGGAGTTAATGGTGCGTTCGGCAGGGTCAATACTTGAAGAGATGACCGCTTTGGCAACGAATTCGAACATGCGCGCAAAAGCTTTTCAAATCATAGCATTCCTTTTCTAGAACTACAACCTTGAATATGTACAATATTATTATTTGATTGTTTTACCGCGATATTCATAGGTATAGGACCTTATTCAAAATTCTTAAAAATAAACATCATACAAAGCCAACAATTTAAAAAATTTCAACCTTCTCAGGAATACAACAACTTATCAATAATCATAAGATAATGCAAAGACTAATACTGGGAGTATTTTGTATTTGTGAGTATTTCCTACTGGAATGAATTGTTCCTGAATTGAATTTGAATATCCTCCCATTTATTTCAGCATCATCTCGTAGCTATATTTTCAGTATTCTGTACAACTTCTGTTAGTAAAGGGGGGGATCACGAACGATCATTGCGTCCAAATTCACACTGCTCGTGTTTATATCAGAAAAGAATTCTCCAAAATAGCACTCCATTGACTCTGTACCTCAAACGTCGAACTTTTCCGATTGAAGCAAGGACCGGACTATAAAGAAATGATCAAATTTTGACTTCACCTGGCCACCCTCTCCTTCTACACTTTGTAGCTCCCTCCATTCCTCGATGGTTTGGGCCAAGTCTATTGTGCAAAGTGGAACCTTTACCTCTCCGATCTGGTCATGTTTGGAAAAACGATCGAAGTCAAATATGGCAAACACAAGGGTTTTGTTCATGGCATCGGCGTAAGGGATATTCTGAAAAGATATGCAATGATATGAACTGAAATGGAAAAGGGAAAATTGAAACGTTAATTTAACACGGATGTCTGTTATTTTCTAATTTGCCCGGTCGAAATGATTTTTTGTCTGGCGTCTTCATGCACTCCTACTCCTGAAAGAAAACTTATTACGCAAATTCGTATTTGTCGAAATTTCGAGAAAAGACTCATTGGAAGTTGCTTGTTTGTGGGCTCACGAGCCAAGATAATGATTATAGTAGAAGTAAAATAAAATCAATGAAAAATCATTATTATGGCTCTGCCCTGAATAAACAAATATATTTTGCGGAAGGTTGGCACATTAGGTATGATGTGTTGATCTATACCACTGAATTCCTCATTCCTCTTATCCAACATGATGAAAATAACAATGAGAAGTTGAAGTTTTCAAAATTTTCAATTTCAATGAGTATGCGCCAGTTGACAGGATTTTAATTATTTCATCAACAAACAATGGTTATGGTACATTAAAGTTTGGGAAAAATGTTTACTTGATAAAATTATCCACAAATTGTCATTGAAAAGTCTGTAAATAAAAGTTTAAATTTCAATTTGTGTTTTGGCATATTGAAAGATATAAGGTTGAGCTTTTACGAATGTTGTATCCTGTGGTTAAGCTATGACTCGACTTTTTTTCGAAAGTAAGTGTTCGCGGACAACTGGGCGAAGGGTTTTGAACTTTATCACAAATCATGAAGTCAAACTCGATCGTTCGAGATCATTTTCTTCTCGTGTTTTTGAAAATTACAGATATTTGATCAGTATTATAGCTGAGGAGAAGTAGTTTTTATTGAGTATGAGAAAATGGAGTTTTCTTCAGAACGAGCAGGGTTTTTCGATTGCTTACCTTGAAGCAAAATGTTTCGTTGAACACTGGATTCAAAGTTTTTCGATGGACTTTCGTCTCAAATTTCTTCTTCTTGTCAGGAAGTAGATAAACCTTAACATATGGGTCGGAAGTACCACCCATATCGAGAGCAGGCAATTCTTCCGCTTGTATGACTGTTACAGATAAACTGTTCTGGTTGAAGTCGTACTCAAGCTGTAAATTTTTATAATAATCAAAAACAGTATATCAACTGATTTATGACAACACTGTTATTCTTTAGCCCATAAAATACATGATCAAATTTTATTCAGTGCATATTTTCATCGGACGACAACATTTTCTTGTTCGTATTGGAAGCAAATAATCAAATACATCGGAACAAAAAAAAACAACAGGTTATATCAATATCATATATTCATTCCATTCACGAATTCAACGAGAATACGCCTTCGATGTGAATTTTGAAACCCTGTTGAAATTAGATAGGTTAGAACATCTGCGAATGCCTGAAAAGCATATCAACCGAAACTCGGACATGGAGAAATGATATTACATATTTGAAGATGAGATCCGTAAAATCAACCAACCAACCCTTTGCCCATAAATGAACTCTCTCTTGTAAGTATGGAAATTGCATATATGATTTTTTCCAAAATTCCGAACGCTTGCATATGAATCCACCCTAGGCATTGAGAAAAACTTAGATTTATATTAGGATTCAAGTAGCGTCTATTACGAATCCAAAGTCTCCTGAATCGCTGTCTATAGGTTGGTTACTTTTTGAACTCGGTGCAATTGTAAGTTCATATTCATGACAAGGAAGCAGCATCAATGAGATGACGGTGCCCTTAGCTGAGTTTTAACAACGATAGATTACGGATTCTTTTCAGCGGATTTAATATGTTTAGCTGAGAAAGATTTTTCAACCAAATGCAAATCTGCAGCTGTGAAATTTTACCCTAAGTCACCTTCAAGTCGTCGATGCTCCTTCATATAATTATGATATATTCATAACGTTGAAGTAAGTTGATGTAACTGACAGTTGCATCTAATTTAGCTATTTTGTTGAATGCTAAAACTCGAAAAGATTTAGATCACGTCCATGAGAGATTTAGGTTAAGATGGGGTTCATAGGTGAATTCCCACTATATGATTCTGCACTTTATCTACTTCTGCCATAACTGTTGATCATGAGAATTGGGTGCCGATTTGAGTGATACGAAAATCCATCCATAAATTTCTTTCCCATATGAGCTGACTTGATGAAAACATTTATATCTTTCAGTGACCTCAGAATAGAAATTCAATACGGCACTCTACTTCCTAAAAAGCAATTATTATATTTTTATTGCGTCGCCTAAAGTGAGAACAGTGAATAACCCTTTGCACTGAATAAATTGTGATCACTTTGACAGGAAAAAGAGTGGAATCTACTCCTTCTATTTACAATGAAAGCAAATACATATAAGATTTGGTCCACAACCTGAAAATACAAACAAGCCGAAAGCACATATATACACTATATATTCTCGTCATATGATTTCCCTTTTCAACCACCATTTTTTTGAGTGCCACACATCTACAGACGCACATCAAACAAACCTTATATTGCAGTTTTCCCAGCTTTTGAATTTCAGGTTTTTCCCCTTCATCTGGTTCCTCAGCATTTTCAGTTAATTCATCCATGTCAGGTTGTACCTAAAATCCAAACTTGTGAATTATGTTCCAACATTCTGTAGAAAAACTTTGAACTCATTAACTGTTTCTAATGTCTAATTTTGACTAAAAGGAAATTTTTCATTATGCAAATTTTTTCGCAATGGGGCAATAATAAAATCTCTTTTTTTTCTCAATGAAAGCAAACTTATGAATATTTCACCCCATTACGAATGTTGAAGTTAGATTTTCACCATTTTCGTTAATAATTTCATATTTCCAAAGTTTTGCTGCATAATGAAACAATTACCTCACTACTGAGAGGTATATATATGTATATATTTGTATGTGAGTAATTTATATATAAATATATATACCTTTTCCTTGTAAGATGAGCCCAATAGCTGTACCGATTTTAGATCCACCCCTTTCATTCCCTTGCCCTTGCCATCTTTTGCTCTTCTTTTCCTGAAGCATCTTCTTATACAGCAGAAGCAGATTCCAAGAATAATAGCACATACAGCTGAAAAATTCATTTTATAGGCCATTGGCATTATGAGAAAACTGGAAAAATATACTAATATTCCTAGGCCAATCAACGTTCTTGCAAGAAATTCAGTTATTTGGAATTGACTATTGAGTATTTATAGGTAGATTGTATTTTCTGAAAATACCGGCTTGACTATTCATTTGGATATAATCGATTCCCTAGATATTTCTGACGACAAAAAAATTGCAGAAGAATATCCTACAATTTATGTTCTTTCAAAAATCAAAACAGTGAGTATCTAATCACTAATTCACTGCAAATAAATATAACGCACACTTCTGTAACGATATGTTTCTTGGCGAAGGAAGCGTTGTTTCCGAAACGTGCGTGAGATGCCAAAGTGTAAGTTATTCAAGACTCATATATAAATATATCTCATTCTTTCAGAATGATTTGTTGAGTAGCTCGATCCTTATAACACCAGGCTAGCTTCCAAACGAAATCAAAACAGGGCGACGTATAACATGCGCTGGATTTAGAAGGTGAATCGAAACAAAAGATAAATCCATAACCTACATATACCTGGCCGCGTGAAGTTAGCGAAAAATTGATAAAACAAATTCCGAAACTAAGTTCAATATTTAGTTTCGAATTTGTTTTGTATGAAACTTTTCATGCACCATCATGGTTTTTGAATAAATCGCATTTCTATGATTTGATGCTGACTTCACACTCCGCACCAACATTTTCCAGTTTCGAGAAAAAATTTTGATGCCAATAATTAGTCAGCAATTTGTTTCAATTTGTCTTGTTGAAAAAATCTCATCATCTTCAGAAGATGTTTTTATTTTCGCATTAATAATATTTAGTGCCAACTTCACCCTCAACATCAAAACTTTTTGGTTTCGAAAAAATTTCAGAGTCAATACTCGGTAACCAATTTGTTTCAATTTGTTTCGTTAGAATTACTTCAATATCTGTTTGAGTTTTCGAGTAATTCACGCTTGTTTTCAATGAAGCCTTAAGTTAGCGAAAGGTGTAGACTTCTTTTACTTATTTTCATTTTTTTTGCGCCAATAATTTGTTATCAATTTGTCTTAATTTGTCACGTTGGAATGAGTTCCAGAACATCAGTAACTTTTGAGTTATTAACAATTTTGTGTTTTACACACAACGCCATCTATGAAAACCAATCCGTAATTGAGTTGTCAACCCCTCATGGCAGTGTTCAGAGCGGCTCTTTCAAAGAGAGGATGATTATATCGTAAACATATTTTTGGGATAATGGGAATATGGTCGTAAATCAGATGTGACAAGTGTGCGTTGCTTTTATGAAATAGGAAGCAAGTCGACAAACGTGTTCTCCTTATGATATATTCGCAGATTGAGATTCGGTTTCGTCAGAATAAATTTGTTTTATTTCTTCCATTAACCTGTATTTGCAATCATCTGAAAAACAGAATTGAATCACATTTTTGACTTTTTTGTCACTTCAATGAATGTGTTTTCTGTAAATTTTATGAGTGTTTTTTGGGAAAAGGGAGTCAGCGTCCTGTATATAAACAAAGGTGTACAATTCTGAAGCAATTCGGCATATTTGAAGAACATACAATGGTGAATGGTGATAAAATGATTGATGCCAATTGTAATAGTAGTGTTCTTCCGTACTGATTGAACTGATGGAACTTGTTCCGCGATTAGAATAATCATTTGCAATCACTTTAGAGTTGTGGAAGGGAGAACTGATTGAAACGAAAGAACGATCGCTTCAACTGATCTCTCTGATTGAAGTTATATAAATCACTTCGTTCAGTACGAAAGAACATCACTAATATAACATTTGTTACATCGCGAATCTTCAGAGACTTCCCATGCGCAGTGGAGACATCGAGATGCGACGGATGTCCGACCACTGTGAAAACTAGGGGTATATTTTTCATTGCCGTTTACCTAGATAATTTGAAAACAATGGGGATTCAATCGCCTGCAAGAATGCATCGATTTTGATCCCCCATCACATTCAACTTGCAAAAAATGTGCAATGGAATTAAGCGTTGAAAGGAAATATACGGAATATTTATTGATTGATTGTGATGTGGGAGGATCGATCGTTCTTAGGCAATTTCCATTAGCACTGATTGTTCAGTCTAAAACTTACATCCTTAGAGGAGTTGCCAATTTCATAAGTCCGACGGCAGGAGTAGGGATCGGCCATTATACTTCCTTTTGTCGTCGAAATGATGGACAGTGGAAAGAGTACAATGATTTGGTGCAAGAATTAGAAAATGGGAGGAATGATATTTTAGTCAACCCTCATTTACTGGTTTAGACGATTTAGTTATTTGTAGTTATATTTTGTTTATGTGGTTTACCAGAATTTTAGTTGATTTTGAATAATAAAACACAAACAGCAATGTCTACCTTTAATTCTTGAGGTGGCACCTTAAGTCAGTAGAATGAAAAAAATATTGAATTTCATTGAAGGCTCCTAAAATTTTCTATTCTTTCAGCTCGAAAAATTTAATTTCGACCTTGGAGAAATAAAAAAGTGAGAATCATCGTTAACAGAAGATAGTTTACGAATGAGAATGGAAGGTATGTGAATACCTATTCCATCAGAATTCACCGCTCCTAATGTTGCATTACATTCCCCACATCTTCCAAATATTTTCATGCTAATATTATTTTGTTCGAATAAGTATTTGGTTTGTCGTTAGTTACACTATAGTTTTTTTTCAATTCAGGTCAAGAAAATAGGTTGGAAAATTTTGAAATTTCAAAAACCTACTAGAGTTTCGGTTATGGCCTAACCCATAAGAGAAGCATAAATACTGTTCAGTTACCTCCAAATCAAATTTCGGTGGGTCACATATTTTATATAGAAAAAGAGACCTTAATATATTGATATGTGAGCTAATCCCACACTTACGTTAAAATATAGAAATACATATTATAATATTGCTCGACAGCATCGACAAGGCATCGACCGCTATCGTACTACTGACTCAGAATTTACTATATAAGACAATATTCTAATCAAATATATAGAAGTCGATACATATCAGTTGTGTGGAACGTATCTAACATAATCTGAGAATAAACTTCTCTTAGTATTTTTTTTAAATATGGTTTTCCAAGAGCAAAAACATAATTGTTTAGAAACTAATGAAATATTTCATATTGTGATTTATTCATTTTCATTTCTCGAATTCCAATTTGATCGCGATAACATAAACAGGTACTTCTGGTATTAAGTAATAATAGCCAGTTTTTAGACCGATAAACAAATTCGAATAAATGAGGTTTTCACGCAGAAAATTCATTGTAGTGGCAAAAAAGTGATTCAATTCTGCTTTTTAGATGATTGCAAATACAGGTTAATGAAAGAAATAAAACAAATTTATTCTGAGGAAACGGAATCTCAATCTGCGAATATATCATAAAACACGTTTGTCGAGTTGCTTCCTATTTCATAAAAGCAACGCACTCTCGTCACATCTGATTTACGACCATATTCCCATTATCCCAAAACTATGTTTACGACATAATCATCCTCCCTTTGGAAGAGCCGCTCCGAACACTGCCATGAGGGGTTGAAAACTCAATTACGGATTGGTTTTCATAGATGGCGCTGTGTGTAAAACACAAAATTGTTAATAACTCAAAAGTTACCGATGTTCTGGAACTCATTATAACGTGACAAATTAAGACAAATTGATTACAAATTATTGGCGCCAAAAAATGTGAATAAAAGTAAAAGAAGTGAATACTTTTCGCTGACTTCACGCTTCATTGAAAACAAGTGTGAATAACTTGAAAACTCAAACAGATATTGAAGTAATTCTAACAAAACAAATGGAAACAAATTGGTTACCGAGTATTGACATTGAAACTTTTTCGAAACCAAAAAGTTTTGATGTTGAGCGTGCAGTTGGCACTTAATGTTATTAATGCGAATATAAAAACATCTACTGAAGATATTGAGTTTTTTTCAACAAGACAAATTGAAACAAATTGCTGACTAATTATTGGCATCAAAATTTTTTCAAAACTGGAAAATGTTGGTGCGGAGTGTGAAGTCAGCACCGAATCATAGAAATGCGATTTATTCAAAAACCATGATGGTGCATGAAAAGTTTCATACAAAACAAATTGAAACAAATTCGAAACTAAATATTGAACTTAGTTTCCGAGTTTGTTTTATCAACTTTTCGCTAACTTCACGCGGCCCATATACCTACTACATGACGATCAGGCCAAAATTGCCTTATACAAAAGTTGTAAGTTTTCTAGTTAGATAGTGTGAAATTTCCTTCGAAAAAATGGTAAAAGTACCATAAGAAAGAATATTATTTTAGTAGCAACCTGAACAGTGCGGGTGAATCCACAGGGCGCTTCGGCAGGCGACTAGGGGCCCGGGGCTCAAAGAGGACCCCAAAAGAATTTTCGGTTTGAAAGCCGTCAAGGGGGGCCCGTCGGTCTTCTGTGCCCCGAGTCCGCAGAAACCTTGAACCGGCACTGAGCCTAAACATTGATATCAGGGTTTTTTCCAGGGGAAATTGCAATATGTGATTGATTTTGATGTAACTTATATGGGGCGCTGGGTGTAGCCAATTACATACACGAAACCTGCCAATTTTTCATTTGTGAAAATTATCCAAATATAATTGGGAAAACTTAAAGAACAGACTCTTTTGTTGAAATATGATTTCTACTCAATATCACAATTCTTATACGGACGGTAGATTTTCTATGAAAGTTTTACTGCATGTATGCGAATATTTCAGGTTATGCATTGTGAAACACTAAGTTGAACTGGCTATATTTATATAAGCCAAGTGTGGCTTGAATAAAGTAATATTAGTTCTGTGTCTTGTTCCTATAAATTTGATTCGTTTATATTCACCCTGTATATTTGAACCATTCAAATCCATCTACCAAATCACAAGAAGATGGTTTAGATGGAATTATCGACTAGAGTAAAAATATTATCTATAAGTTTACTTGAAGACAGTAATTTTGGAACAATTTTCAGAGAAAATCTCAAAAGTTCTCCTTATTGAAATGTAAATACGTCAAAAGTGCAATTTTTGAGCCGAACATCACGACTATCTCAGTTGAAATGAAAAATTAGATATAGTACCTATTCCTATCGATACAACCATCCAAGTATCAAGTCCTGTCTTTTCTCCAACGAAGTCAGCTCCTGAGAGTATGACATTTTCAGTTTTTTTGAGCAGGCTGGTTTCATTTTTTGCCACAGCAGCTAGAAAAAAATACAATAGGTTATAAACATATGCTCTTAAGCAGTGCCAAACTTAAATTAGGCCACTTCATTTCCGCCTCACAAAATTGTAGATAATAAAAATAAACATTATAACATAATAAAAATAAATAATGGATCCTTTCGTCCTTCCAAATTGTTGATGAGTTATCGATAAAAGGTTCTTTTTCCTATTCCGATCCATTGATTTCGACCCCTACAGATCATTAATCTGGCTGAGAAGCTCGGAAATCCTCTTGAATCTGCGTTCAGTGCTTTCGAGGAAAAGTTTCGTACAATGAACGGCAACGGTGGATGTACGGATTTTTTCGATGGTTTATAGGAATTCATATAATTCGAAACATATACTGTGAGATTTTCATGGGGTTGATTTCTTTTTCATGGCGAAAAATTCAGCACACGGAATATTTTTCTGTTTCCTGATACCCATGGTTACAGTTTTGCATCAGTAATTCGGCCCTATGCAGGCATCAGTTGTGGCATCTTGTACTATTAGTTTGCTCGAAGGAACTATACTTACTAGTAGTTTCCAGAGTTGTTGTTGGAATTGTAACAGTGGTAGTGGTTGTCGTAGTTGTTGGAGCTACTTCGATTGGATTCACCTTCGGAGCTTCAGTTGTGGTTGTGGTACCATTAACATCTTCAACTGCTTCCCTCTTGAATAGGGCAACTATCGACGGCGCCATTTCTCTGCGAATAAGACAGTATAATATTATTTCTGGAATGCAAGGTGAAGTGAGATTTCCATTACACAATACATTTGTATCGGGTATTAGACTCTTCAATGGCTCCGCCGACCTTTCGTGAGGAAGCCTCAAATCGGTTTTCTAATATCGAGTCTCTAAGCTGTTTCTCACGGAAGAAATTATATTTATGACCTCTGCTAAATTGAGAGAGTCGGATTCGTGAATGATTGCGATCTACTCAATGATTCTGCAGCTACTTCCATTCAGAATTTTATTTCCTTGATAGTTGCGAAAATATAGGTCACATAGAACTAATTTCTAGTTTCTACTTGGCAGGGAAGTAACGGGTGTGAAGATTCATGTAATTTTTGTAAGTATCATTTTTACGGAATGATTGGACGGAATTGACCCATTAAATACTTTGTTGTCAGTTACTCTTGGAATATCACAATGTTAGTTTCTTTCAGAAGTTGTTTCCAATTCCACCAGAAATTCCGCCATCCGAAATTATGTTTTCTCAAAAAAAAGTTCCGATCGGGCTGAAACGTGAATAACAGACCGATCGAAATACATTTTTCTCAAAAGAAATTTCAATTTTGAGAGAAATGATTCTAATTTTTTTCTATCGAAATAATTGAAGGGGATGAAACTGTATTTAAAAAGTGACTACCGAATTTCAATCTGATTGCATCCGTATCAAAATTTCAGAACACACAAAACTGTTGATCAGATGAGTTCACTTACGAACTCAACTGTCATTCACTTGCATAGCTCTCCTGGAAAATTACAAGAAATTCATAAATTACGTAGTTGCAACTGAAGACAACGAAAAACTAGAAGCTGTGCAGTGTGCAAAACTCATCTATTTCATTGGTGATAAGGGCGTAGCAATTCAGAATACGTTCGTATTCACGAAGGCCGTAAAGGATCAAATCCAGCCTTTATAATTGAAAAGTTCGAGCAATATTTTGTGCCTAAGAGAAACGTCGATTCCAAACGATATTTTTCACATTGAGTCAATGTCATAAAACCATTGCCAACAATTGTGAATTTCATGCAGAAAGTGAGGATGGACTCAGAAAAAGAATGTTAGCGATAGTAGTGAAAAATGAATCGTTGCGTGAAAAATTACTTCAAAATTTAGATTTGAAATTGAATAAAGCAATTTAATTGTGTTTAGTGCGTGAAATTGCAAAAAAATAGTCTGAATCAATGAAAAACGGAAATGATAATTCTGAAGAAGTTAACAGTGTGAATAAAAATTCAGAAGTCATCGACAGCCGTCAGTTTCCAAGGTCACCTCTTCGGTTCAGCAAGCAAGAAAGTCCTCGTATGGTAGCTATCAAAATTGAGAATGGAGATGATTTTGATTAAGCAATTCTACTAATTTTGAAAAATACACCAGTTCATTATGAAATGAGTCCTTCTGACATTCTTATGTCAAGACGTTTGCGAGATAATTTACCCATGAATGAAAACATCTTACAACCTTGAATCATAGATAGGAATATCTTACATAGCAGAATAAAATCAGATCAATTGAAATCAAGAACTACTATGCTAAAAAATATAAAAACTTACGTGAATTGCAACCTAACGAACTAATAGAATTGAAAGAGAAGATGATGGATCAACTCTTATTAGACATCGTGTTCATTTGAAATAAACTTTAGATCAACCGATTAGAAAAGACCTTTACTTATTTATGATGATATTTTTGATAAAATGCTTGTAGAAAAATTGATACATGAAAATGATAGTAATGATGTTGAAAAATCTCACATTCCTAAAAAAATGCAGAATATAATTGTGAAAATAATAATGAAAACAAATTTGATGATGGTAAAATGAAAATGTTGACACTAAAAAGGAAAAAAGATTATTGAATAAAGATAAAATTGTTACCAGATATGGTTGGGCTGTGAAAACAATTATAATATCTAATGTATTAATGAATTTATTCCTTTCTCTGATGTTTTTATGATGGATGAGTTAGAATGTATTTCCTTGTTTATTACAAATAATATATACAAAAGAGTCAAGATGTTGTATCGTGATGAACTGATATTGAATATTGTTTTGATGAGTTTACATTTTTTCTGGTTAATTCAGTTGGAATTTTCCGAATTGGTTTTATCCAATTGAATGGGTTTTATTAGTTCTCAAAAAGACAATTTGATTTTATCAAATAATAAACCAAAATGACAACTTTCAAGTTTCATAGAGAATTTATTTTTTATAATTTGATCTTGATGATTAAGAAAAAAAATATTTGTTTTCTTCGAATTGTGTCAATCACACGGTTATAACGAAATTTCACAGAAAGTTGTACATCATCATTTTCAAACTAGGTACCAGATTCCATCATGATTGTTTCAGTATTTCTCGAGTTATTCCGGAAAAAAACAAAGATACCGAGGAAAGAATCACGGAATTTCACATATTTCACAATTTCTCCAATAATAATCGTATCGAACTGAAGTTTATTTGACTGCTGTAAAATATGCTCAAGATTGAAGGATCTTTTTTTCAAATACCGTCTCGACGATTTCGCCCATTAAAGAGCTGTTGCATTTTGAAATTCGACCACCTTGAAAGTTCTAATGAGTAGATAGGGTTAGATTGCAACCTAGACGTTTGAAACCAATTTCAGCTCAAAATTCGAAAATTTCAGACATTTGAACAAAACGATAGCACTCCATATCCCTCAGAACATATACGCCAAAACGATGGATGTCCTTTATAAGCGATCATGAAATATAGGATCAAACAATTCGAAAGCGGTTAATTCTCTATCGATTACCACCACTTTCAGATTTTCCGACTAAAAATTAATTCAATTGGGAAATTATTGTTTCAATGCCGCCTGTTCGAAATCGCAGTTGATAGATGTATTCTTATTGAAAAATCAGACAACTCACCAGAAGACTGATATCTTTTTGTCGACATTTATTATTCCAATCAAAAAATCTAACACTTCTGATTTGCAGACATCACTTCCTTCGAGTTTCGTCTTGTGTATTCAATATAGACACATTACTGATTCTCATAAAACAATATTCTCTATATTGTGGTAGAATCGATACACCCAAAATTAAACCCTGACCACATTTTACTGTTTATTATCATATGAGCGGAAAACTATCCTGTAATATCAGTTAACTGGATATGGTGCATTCGAATGAACGCGGATTCGAAATGTCAAATGAATGCCCTATAAACTTAAATGTATTCGATAGGGAATGTAGAAAAGACTAATGGAAAATGCGAAAAATTTATTCGTGTCACGTAGGATTCAAAATATTGACGTACGTGTTATTTATGTTGGTGTGTGCACGTTCCAGGGAATACAAGTATTTCAAATATTCCCATTTTTCTAATTTTGAGAGCAAATTCGTTTCAGATAAGTTCCCTGGTTATATGAATTCAAATTGTGCTGGCCGGAAATAAACAAGGAAAGAATTGAGATCTTGAAATCTACAGGACTTGAAGGTAGTAAACAAGGTTTTTAAGTGGGAAAAATGACACCACATGTAACGCCCATTAGGGTGAAATAGATTGACCCATTCAAGGAATGCAGTAGAAAGAAAAAGAGAAAAATGAATTGGAAGATTATGGGAAAAATTAAATAGAAGAAAAAATGGAAATTCAAGCACAGAAGAAAGTAATTAAAAACATAGAAAAGCACAGACGTGAGGTCAGGAGCTTTTATGCTCTTGTTCGAATTCGTTGCCAAATATGCCAACGATGTCACCTACTCACGTATTGACCATGACATACTCAGCTCTACTCCCATATGCTCCTTACGACATTCTGCACGAACCTCATCACTTTTAGATCAAGTTTGTACTAGATTTCAATTCGATCCCATCTATATTCTTGGAAATCTTGGAAAAATAACATTTTGAATAGTTACCTCCATCCACTGAACTCTTGTAGGCCAGTTTTTATTGAAAGGACAATCTTGACAATACCTATACGATATTTATTTTTGAATGCTTGCTCTATGCTAAAGAAAATGAATATAAATGGTTAAAATTATCAGATCATCACAAGTATGAGACGAGGAACTGTGAGACTTTTTCATTTCCAAAGCATAGAACACACAGAGTTGAATGCAATCCTACATATAGAAGTATGAAATTATATAATCATTTACCAGCTTCTGTGAAGAAATTGAATTTTAAAATGTTTCACAATGAAATCAAGGACCTTCTTATAAAAAAAGGTTTTCACTCTGTAGATGAATATTTGTGTGACTCCTGCTTAGTTTAAGACTGACACGTCCTTAACACTGTGTGGTGTCTTAAAGAATTAAATACATTTATTATTGTTATCACCTTCATCTACAGAATCATTGGGCGACTTGAATCCATTCAAAAATTCGACCTTCGAGGGAGAACCGAAAACCTTCCCTATAAATATCGAGAGTCTAAGTCGTTTATATTATTTTCACAATTATTGTGTTTACGGCCGGTCTTACTGCTGATAGTGAACAAACGTTTCAATCTGATCGCCTCGGTATATTGGGCAAATAACCTAAAAGTTTCAAATACCACTGAAAGTTGATATATTTTTCCCAATATCTCCAAAAATTAACATCGAATCAGATTGAAATTGGAAACACTGTTGTTAACCATTAAATATTTTCAATGTCTGTGCCTAACTTCATCGAAATTTAATGAATAGTTCCCGAAAAAAAACTTGTTCCGACAAACGAATTTTCGAAAAAAATTTCGTTCAAATTTACCAACAATTGGATCCTCGCGATCTGTTGCACTTATATAGTTGCCGGTTTTATTCTTCAACTAATAACGCAGCTTCAACCTGATCGCATCAATACGAACCTTCTATCTGATCGTATTTCTTGAGATCTAGGGAAACCATCCTGGAAAAAATTTGTTTTCATCCGACACGCATGTATGACTTTAGCATAGTCAAATTGGTAATTTCTATCTGTTATGTTGCCTTATTCTCAGAGAAAAATAATTTTCATTTCAAGAATACGCAGAAGAATCCATTATATTTTTACATAAATATCACATCCTTCACAGGCGGCACTGGTTTCAATACTAAAACACCTTCAACACCAAGAAATAGCTACAGATGCTCCACTGAGCAAAATTAATCACAAGACCTCTGCCTTGTGACATATTTCATAGAAATATCAGACGATAGAGTTATGATAAGGGAATGATTCGTTTCTCAAAACTTTACTGCCTGTAGCAAAGAAGTTTTGAATTTCTCTTCTTGAAATCATCTAGGGATTCAAATTTCAACAATTAAATACAGATTTTTCTGTATTAACCTTTACATAATAATATCTTTCGATATTGATTTGATATCTTTCGATATACTTTTTATGTCGTCGACGTACTACGTCTTCAATGACAAAATTATTATATCAACTGGCATATAATGATCAAAGTAAAAAACCTTAGAAAAGGGTAAAAAATGAAATACAACCTAAAAACAATACTAGACACAGTGTTTCATCTTCTATCTTTCGATTTAGAATCATCAGTAGCATTTATTCTATATTATATATCAAAAACTTACCACGTGTTTCAACTCACATTTCACATCAACGGAAATAACCAGATTTAAGTCCATACGCATGCTTGTTAGAATTGTGCATAGAAAACAATAATGCCACAGATTTTACTTAAACCTTCTTTTTTCCTTGATCAACTATCAACTGTCATTTAATTTTTGAAGTTATAAAGATTTTGGAAAATGTTTTTTACTGCATTTCATCTGTCAAGGAAAAAAGAAGGTTTAAGTAAAATCTGTGGCATTATTGTTTTCTATGCACAATTCTAACAAGCATGCGTATGGACTTAAATCTGGTTATTTCCGTTGATGTGAAATGTGAGTTGAAACACGTGGTAAGTTTTTGATATATAATATAGAATAAATGCTACTGATGATTCTAAATCGAAAGATAGAAGATGAAACACTGTGTCTAGTATTGTTTTTAGGTTGTATTTCATTTTTTTACCCTTTTCTAAGGTTTTTTACTTTGATCATTATATGCCAGTTGATATAATAATTTTGTCATTGAAGACGTAGTACGTCGACGACATAAAAAGTATATCGAAAGATATCAAATCAATATCGAAAGATATTATTATGAAAAGGTTAATACAGAAAAATCTGTATTTAATTGTTGTATCAATAGCCTTTAACAAGTAGACTTTTTTGAATTTAATATTTGAATGAAAACTTATAGTTTTCAAAGGTCAATATCAACTGTCATTTAATTTTTGAAGTTATAAAGATTTTGGAAAATGTTTTTTACTGCATTTCATCTGTCAAGGAAAAAAGAAGGTTTAAGTAAAATTTGTGGCATTATTGTTTTCTATGCACAATTCTAACAAGCATGCGTATGGACTTAAATCTGGTTATTTCCGTTGATGTGAAATGTGAGTTGAAACACGTGGTAAGTTTTTGATATATAATATAGAATAAATGCTACTGATGATTCTAAATCGAAAGATAGAAGATGAAACACTGTGTCTAGTATTGTTTTTAGGTTGTATTTCATTTTTTTACCCTTTTCTAAGGTTTTTTACTTTGATCATTATATGCCAGTTGATATAATAATTTTGTCATTGAAGACATAGTACGTCGACGACATAAAAAGTATATCGAAAGATATCAAATCAATATCGAAAGATATTATTATATTATGTAAAGGTTAATACAGAAAAATCTGTATTTAATTGTTGTATCAATAGCCTTTAACAAGTAGACTTTTTTGAATTTAATATTCAAATTTCATTCTGGAGCAGCCCGTTAATGAAATTTTCGGTTTTTCGTAATGTTTCTGGTTATACATTCGTTATTGAATTTTCATCAGTCTTCTTGTCAGTACTTCAAACCCAACTTCCAAGGCACCATTCGCACAATTCGATCCGAACGGTATTCTTCAAGATACATAGTGAGAACAAAATTACAAATACCCACTGGAAATCAATCCTGGGCGTTCCGCGCAGATCGTATACCCAAGCGAAATTTTCGATTTTCGCAAGTTTTGCATGAATAAACACGCGAACAAACATGTCAAACAATTAAAAAGGTTCAATCATTGTATAAAGAATTCAATTCAGATAGAAACAAGCGCGTAAAAATGAAACAGGTTCAATCAGATAAATAAAAAACTCTCCTCTGCTGGTAATGAATCCGCAGCCGTCAATAGCTATCATCAGAAACTTACGTTGGAACTCATCTACTACAGCGCCTATAATGAGGTTGATAATAATCTATGCGTATTCAGGACAAATTGAGTTACTATGATTTTTCTGAATTTTTCTATTCATACGATCAACACGAAACCTTGCAAAAATCTTTATGTTTATACTGTGCAACTATAGGAATCAAGTTACAATTCGATCAAATAAATAGTTTTTGAGTTATTCGAAAATAAAAATTTCGGATTGCTATAACACTGAAACTATCCTTCGGATTCATCTCATTAACGAACTTAACCAAGATATTAAGAATCTTGACCTAGCCTGAGAATTTCAAGATTTTTAGGTCCTTTTCTTTAAAAGTTAGAATACACACGACCAGACGAACAGAATCAAATTTGACCAAGTATTTTTCATCACTGAGTCCATCCTATAGTCGTTTGAGACTAATTTCAGCTCTAAATTCGAAAATTACAGACAATGTGACGAAACGATAACGCGCTGTTTGCCAGAACAAGCGCGTAAAAACGCAACCAAAGTAAAAAAGAATTCATGAATTATTGAACATTTGATTTTATTCGGAATATTATTTGATCGTCATCTGACTTTCCTATGAATTTTCAAGTAACAACCCTCCGAGAGAAGTTTTAATTCTAAAAAGACTATAAAAACGAATTTTCTAAGATATTATAGCCTTGGTCATGAGAGCCATTGAGGGGAGTTTTGAGAGTAAAACTGATTAAAGCAAGTTTCACGTTTGTTTTATGGAAGGAGACCGTTATCATGCAGTCCAATGTATGCTTTTCTAGAATCTTCAGCCGAAAATTATCTAGGAAAATAAGTCGGAGATTCTGATTGATCTGCCGCGGCATTGTCATTGTTGAGAAAGAAAGAGAGAGAGAACTTTTTGTGAAGTATCCACACGAAATCTTATACGAAATTCATAATTATTGTATATCAAGATGAATAAACGATTCTTTTTCGGTAACTCTGATATCCCAGAAACTATTCTTCACATTCTGCTGAAATTTTTGTCTATATGTAAGGCATCATACAAAGACCTTGTCTTGCTTCCAGAAAGACTCAATTGAGTTGAGACATTGAGTTTTCAAATATTTTTGAAATATATTTGAAAACTCAATGGTTGAGATCAAGTTTATGCTATTTAAATGGCTGAAATGAAGCTTTTTCGATACGTATTCGATAAGCGATTAATTAGTAGATGAATCAGTTGAATAAGCCGGTGGATTCGTATAAAAGTCATGAGTTAGACTTCATAAGAAGATTATAGAAAATATTTAAATGATTTCGGGACGAAAATGTTCTCCAAAATATAGGTTGGATGTACCCTGATGAATTCGTGATCGAATTCCATTCAGTACTTCTTATGGCCCGCCGTGAAAGCACTCCAATTTGAAAAGAATAGTTGAAGAGATCTGGGAATTTCAAGGTGGGTTTCAGTTCTAAATATATAGGCATTCCAAACTGTATTGGGTGTAGTAATTAGGTACCAGGATGGTTATTCTAGTTGTTTCATGTTTGAGATATTTGCATTATTCCAAGCAACTTCAAAAAAAGAGCCTTCGGTTTTTTCAAGAAAACGAATTCCGGAATCCTCCCGAACTTTACATATATGAAATACTTGCTTATGAATTTCAGAATCCCCTCGAACTTTTGATATATGAAATACTTGCTAATGAATTTTCAATTCGTTCCAGAATTGTCGGAAATGTAGTTTTCACGCGCTTGTTTTGGGTAACACCTTGACGGATTTCGACTCAATAATAGTTTCTAACTTGCTGATGAAGAATGCCATCTTTTTAGTTCCGGTATCATAAAACATATTTTTACCACAGAGAGCCGTTAACCTTCATTGTTTCATATTTGTCAAAATAGTTTTATAATACAGGCTCGAAAACAGAGCTAGAAACTTAAAATTTACTGTTCAGTTGGTGTGGCGCCTTGAATAGAGAGATATTTTTGAAGAGCGCAAGCTTGATGTTATTACGGTTACGCTTAATATTACGTTTTGGTTTCAACGGTCGTTCCAAAAGTAGACGTATTGCTACACGTTTCTGTTACGGTTGCGTTAGTTATCAGTTTGTTAGGTTAGGTTATGTGATACGTCAGATTTTTGTGTTACAAACTCACGTTTAAACTCCTAAAGTTTAATCATTGGCATTTCTGCATTAGTTTTTTGATTATGGACGAAATGAAAAAGGAATCAGAAGCCTTAATTTCAGCTGGAGCTAAGGCGGAAGTGGAACTAGTTATATTGCTCAATATAATTGGCATGGTTCGAAATATTCCTAATTTCAAACCCCTCATGTTGCTTCCAAAAGTATTTCTCAATTCGTGAAAAAGTAACAAGTACCTATATATGAATAAAATTTGCTGTGGTAGAACTAATAAATCTTAATGTTTGATTTCAGTTGTGTATAGAGGGTATTATAATAGATTTAAAAACTCCGAGGAACCAACACCAAAAAACGAAAAAATATATAAACAAACAGGTTTTCTCTGACGGTGATCGGAGCCGGAAGGACCCGAAGCTTAACGAATCCTTCCTATATAGAATAACGGGACGTAAATTGCGGCTCGGAATTTTCCGTAAATAACGCCAACGCTATTAACGTCGCGTTATTCTGAAACTGAATTTGCGTATGCTTAGATGTCAAAAATAACGTTTGCTGTAATAACGTCACACAAATTTGACACTGCAATATCTCTCTAATATATCGGTTGAGTTAGTTTGTGGATAATTTGCTCAAAGGTTTCGGGGATATATCCATCTGAAATTCAGTTGTATTTTTCAATAATTTCATTGAAAAAAGCCTAGAAAAGCACCCACCTAAAGTCCGCAGCTTTTTGCGCGCATGTTCAAAGGACACCACCATCCGAAATCACAATAACTTCTGAAAGAAACGACTTAGGAATTTGATATTTTTTAAGTCCGAGTAAGATTTCAAATGTAATAACAGTTTCCGAGAAAAAAATTTTTCTGAAAAAATTTTGAAAAAAATTTTTCGAAAATTTACTGACAGCACGATCTCAACAGAATTTTCGCCCATTAACAAACTTAACCTTCGAATTTTGAGATGCAATCACCCCTGAAATTTTCAAGTCGATAGAATCCTCCGTAAGCCCTTAATCGTGCGTACGGGCGGCCGGCCAGACGAAATCAATTTTGACACCGCACTCGTCATCAGTGTTCAACCTAGTCGTTTTAGACCATTTCCAGATCAAAACTCGAGAATTACAGATAGCACGCTGTTGTCCTAGAACATGCTCGCAAAAAGCAAAAGATGTCAAAATTTAATACCACCAGGAACCATTCATCAGATGAAATTCTGCATAAGCCGGGAAGCAAGCATTTTACAGCATGCAGATTTCTGCACGATGTAATTTGGATTAAAAAAATTGTTTCATCACATTGTGGTTTCGTCAGGATTACATTTTGAACTGATTTCAAAGAAGTGAAAGATATCGCTATATGAATGGCGTTGAGTTTTATTGGGGTGTGCACATTCATGAAGTTTACTGTCCTTATAAACTAGCAACCCTACACTGCAAATATCCAGTCAATAAGTTGTTTCAAGGTGAGGCTTATCGTTGACACGAAAACATCCAATGCAAATAACTTAGAGACCGGGTAGTTTCGCCTGATGATCCCGTAGATGAAGTCAAGTAATTGGTTGAAAATTTACTCCATGAAGATTCATGAAATCTCCAATTCAAGTTGAGTTATGACTGATTATCTCCCCACTGCAATTCCTTGATAATGTTATTTCGCGATATTTTCATCACATGATCATTGAGGACGTTCGCTTAAATCTTCACGCTATCAATTTCCAACCAGGATTTAGATTTCAATCAGATTTGGAAAAATAAAATCAATAACAGATTTTTTTATGCACGAATCATCATTTGACTACAATTTTGATTCTTTTGGAGGTAATTGTGCTTATTACCGGCTGTAGGTAGAGCAATTTAATTTTTGATGTCGGAACTATCACAAAGGTATTGTTAATATTCTGAATAAAAGTCGCATTAAGAATGTATTAACAGGTATCATCCAATGCAATTGATTCTTTCTGTTCACTCGATTCAAAATTTGGATTTTGTATGATTCTAGCTCCATATCTTCTGAATGCCATCATTGCAATGAACTCTATGGAAATAAGTCATTATTTATATCGTACTATTTGTAAAGAACAACAACAAGTCAATAATTTCTTATAGTTACTTGATTTTCATTTTGACGATGTCAATAAATTGACGCATAGTCTTTTCAGTAATGTCATTTATATTTTGATTTATAGGTGGCGCTTTATGGTCCCAGATTTATCTTAAATTTAACCTAACCTAGGATTTCTCTTATAACCTCTCATACATTGAGTTCATGTTTCCTCCTATTCGAATTTAGTTATCAGCGATATCGAATCTCATGATACAAAAAACAATTTATCTAATGGAGAAATCACATTTGATCTATACATGAAGGATTATGAATAATTCGTGTATTCATTTATCTTTCGTCACATGAAGAATAATCTCAAACATTTTCTTTTTAGTAGTGATAAAATATTGAGGAACTTAATAAACGAATTTCTCGCGCAATCTGGTTCCGAGTATGGAAGGGTGAGATTTTTAGATGAATTTGGTACCTACATACCTACTGAAAAATGAGTAATCAATACTTTTGAAAAACCTATTCTCGAATTGCAAATCCGGGAAATCGAAAAGTTTATAGGTTTTCCTCTTTCCCATTGCATTAAAAGGAGAGACTTAACTATTTAATATTAAACGAGTTATGGGGTTCAAGAAACTTTCGTAGAGGTCAGTTCATATTACACGGAGTGATCGAATTCAATTCAACATGTATAAACACGAATTTCCATCTAATTTTGACTTTGAAATTTGGCTTCTTATTTTTTGAGTATGGGGGATTCAAGATTCCAGGAAATAATATAAAAACCGTTTTTAGTGTAGAAAAAATTTACATTTGATCACCTAGTAGAGGACTGTAACTTTCAAATCGTTCAACCCCTACCACACTACAGAATCGTTCAACCCTAACCAGGTACCCAACAAAGAAGGAGTTGAAATCAAGTGACAAAAATTCTGGTTGGTAGGAATTGCCCTCCAACACAACGCAAACATAAACAACTAGCATTTCCTTTACTGGAGAAGGACATATACTACCATTATATAATGTCTTTACTCACTTATGTCCGTAGAATCAGCACGAGTGAAGATGTAACGATAGACTCAGAATAACCAGTGCATTTTGCCACCTCGAACTGTTTTGTTAACTGTGGATTTTCAGGCGATTTCCACGCGAAAAGCTCTAGCGAACGGTTTTCAGGCGCCAATATGGCGAAGACAGCACCCAGCTGAAATCGATATGAAAGCTTATTACTTCACGCAAGAGCAGCAGTTTGTTGGGAATGCGCAAGTAAGGTGGTGGCTTCTGAAGATTGTTCTGATTAGGTTGACTTCAACCTCTTGGTCTCAAATCTCCATTCATTGACCATTGATTGATAAAATCGAGGGCATTGCTGGGATTATATCGGAGCGACACGTGAATCGATCATTAATGTGGTAGTTTTTATGGTCTGTTTACAAACAAAAGTTTATATGATCCTCTATTTCACCCACCTGCAGTTTAGGGTCATAAGTTTTTCAGATCGAAAGAAAACTTAAATTATTTAATGAAACCTTCATATGAAAATTAATTTTTTTTTCTCAAAAAATTATTCAATTTCAGGTGAGAACAAGAGTAGTGGCAATGAAGAGACCACAGAAAAGAACTGACGTGAGTTAAGGAGCTTTTATGCGCTCGTTCAAAATCGTTGCCAACGCAGTCACCAACTTACGTAGTGACTCTGTCGAAAGCAACCTCTTTTCGAATGGTCCTCATGAAATTGGATGAACCTTCGAGCTATCATTCTTCAAGCAAGAACTAAATTCCAATTCCATTGGATCTGTATTTTGGAAATATTGGAAAAATAAAATTTCAATTAGTATATATACGAACTATTGGGACGATTTGACCCATTCCCGAATTCGGCTTTCGTAATAAGCCCCAAACCTTCTCCATAACTATTTAGTCTTTAAGTCACTCCTTTCGGAAGTTATTGTATTGATGGATGTCCCGTCGTAACCACAATAACTACGGAAAGAATCTATTCTCAGACTTGCTCACGGTTTCATGAATTCAGAATTCGTGAATTGGTAACACCCAATGTTTCCTCCGATAAATTTCATTTTATTTCACCAACATTGCTAGGAATATAGATTAGATGGAATTGAAATCCAGTTCAGATTGAAAAATGAGGTTCAACAGGCAGAATCTCGTAAGGACTATATGACCTGAAGATCGACAAATATAAAATATTCGAAAACAAAATTTTGATTTTTTTTTGTGAATTGAAACGAAGAAAAATCAATTTTGCGAGAGTTTGCGCATTATCATTTGCCAATCAGTTACCAAGTTTAATTATGATTAGGGAAGCATTTCAAAATTGTTCCGAAAAATTCTATAATACCGAGGAAATAAGGACGAAAATTTGACATAATGTTTTCCAATTTCTCCGAAGATAAATATCCGATAAAACTTATAATTGAAAAACTTCTGCTGAGTAGTCATCTCAATGTCTAAGCTGAACTTAACTGCAGGCTAATGAAAAGTGTTCGAAAAATTATTTTCTTCAACTTACACAGCAAACATTAGGAAGTGGACACATTCGGTTCAGATTAGTATCAGTCACTTTCAGTGACATAACTTTTATATATTGATAGCTAATATTTACTTTAACCAAAAAAGTTCGATGGAGGAATGTCGAATCTGGTTAATAAGTTCATTAAATAGTATTATAATCAAGTAGATAAGGATGGTTCAAGTCATTGGGGATTTATTATCGAATCGAAACATGTTTTTCCCCCTTCAGTCACCCATAATTTGAATCTTCTTTCAAATTCTTCAGCTCCATTTGAACCACAGCATAAATTCCTAAAGCAAGGTAAATGAAACATCTTTGGCGAATGCGTTTTTCTGCTCTAGGCGTAAGATATTAATCCATCTTATTTCTTGTTTCATATTCATGCTCTGAAAGTTCAAGTTGAATTTTTCCCCCACTAATGCCAAGCAATATATGTAGCAATCAGCCGATGGAAACAGGAGGGGCTTCCCATAAATGACACGGAGCAACCATTACTGGACTACTTCAACTCTCTTCATATAATTGAAAATTAAACTGCTGTATGGAGGGGTACGGAACATGTATTCACAACAGTTGATATTGTTGTTAATGTTGTATTGTCCAACTCATTGTTGCTATTCTGCCCACGCACAAGTTTTACTTTTGTTGGTCTCACTTTATTTATTCACTATTTGTTATATTGCATATATTGTATACTTCAGTTTAAATTTCTGGTAAATAAATATTATTATTATTGTATTATTATTATTATAAGAAATATATGTACCGCCCCAACTCATTATACCATATCTTACCTGGGACTGAAACAGAGCTGTGCCAAAGCCTTGTGCTTAGTGCTCGTGAAAGCACTCGAAGCACTTTTGTGCTCCTAAGTACAGTGCTCGCAAGCACTTTATCAAGCCGGTGCTTAGTGCTTCGATAATTTTTTGAGAAGGCTCAGTGCTTAGTAATTCGGAAAAGTGCTCCTAAGCACCGCAAAGTGCTCCCGAGCACCGCAAAGTGCTCCCAAGCACCGCAGTGCTCCCGAGCCCCGCGAAGTGCTCCCGAGCACCGCAGGGCTTCGAAGCACTCTTCGGGATTACTAAGCACTAAGCCCTCATGAACTTGTCGAAACAGGAAAATGTCTGGCTATCGAGTGTTTGGAGTAGAAGGAGAGAACTAATATATCTGTTGTCTCTGGTGTTTGGGGTCATTCGACAAGGAATGCAATGATTCTCATTCGACACATTTGTGATATATGTGTTTAAGTTTAGTTCTGTGCTACACTACCTATGAAAACAATGAAATGCTGTCAGAGTCAAATTGTCAAAGCGTAACCTTTCAGCTGGGAACATCGAGATAGAAGATTTCGTATTATGTCTCGATCATGGAGATTTTAGAATTCCGTTCTAAAGTGGGTTAGAAAATTTCAAAAAATCCACTGACGTGAAGTCACGTGGTGTATACTTATTGAATTTTCGTATTCGTATGTCACACATTCCGGTTCACACTATATATTTCATTATTTTTTCTCTATAATTTCGAACCTAATGATCTGATTGACATGATGTTTTGCATTCTTTGATATAGTATGATTGCGTGCAGGTTCGTGAGAAATTCCGAGAGTATCGCAAAATTGGAATAATTAAGAAAATTATATTTCTCGATCTTTACAGGATCCTGGATGAGTAATGTACGTCATTTATGGCAGATGACCAACCTCTACATTCAAATACTATAAATATCAATTGACTCAGATTATTAGTTATATGATGGGAAAAATAGAAATAAATATTGTTTTTTGAGCTCCTGATTAAACGGTCACCATGAAACTTGGCACAAAGCTGCCCATTTTAAAAGTTATGGGACAAAAACATATAACTATGCTAACGTTAATAACTCTGTACATACTCAACCGATTATGCCTATAAAGAACTTAGCCGAGATATTCAGGCTCTGAACATACCCTGTAATTTTCAGGGCTCCTGATTTTTCCTTTGGAGAGTAATCGTGTTAACGGACGGCTGAAAAGCCAAACATCGATATTGATAATGGATTCATCATCATGGAGTCAAGCACGTCGTTTGAGAGAATTTCCGGCTCATAAGTTCAAAATTACAGACATTGGAGCAAAATGCACTATTTTTCCTATGGAACCATAGAACTATAGCGCTAAAAACTCAACTTCATAATAGAGTTACTTTTCCTGAAGTTTCTGGTCATAAATGTGGTCGGCGGTCGCCCTAGAATTCTGTCAATTCTTCGTATTAGATCATTCTGAAGTAAAATGCTGTGAATCATTGTGCAAATTATCAAAAATAGGGAAAACCGTAGATATTGAATAGTGGGCCATTAATGACTCTCGATTGTCTATTCAATGCAATATCAATAAATACAAATACACCATGGTTTCACTCTTATCGATACCCAATTGTTTCTTGCCTAATAAATCGTATTTTACAGAGAACATCTATAGAAGCACTGACGTGAAGTCAGCAGCTTTTGCGCACACGTTCAAATTCGTTGCCAAAGTGGTTATATTCTCACGTTTTGACACCGCCTAGTTGAAAGATTTGGTAATCTTCTAATCATATTATCTTCACGAAACTCTCTACGAACTTTTAAGCTGTCATTTTACAATCAAGAACTGGATTTTAATTCGACAATATCTGAGTTTTTTTTTTGGAAATTTTTGGAATGGATATATCAACGGAATCATTGGGCGGATTTTACCCATTGACGAACTCTAACTTCGTAATATATTCACATGCAAAATTTCATATCCCCAGTATTTCTTAAAATAAAGATCAGATCGAATATGATATCCAGTACTTCAATGAAAAATGACAACTTGGAGGTTCGCTACAGAATTTCGTGAGGAACATGATTAGCGGATCCCCAAATATGAAATTTGTGGAAACAAAGCTTTGAATTTTATTTCAATCTAATTAAACGATCATCACGAAATCGTACGAATGTGCTCATTAGCTTTCATCAAAGAGCCGAACGGCCGATAATAAACACAATAACTTCCGAAAGAAACAACTAAAAACTCGATATTTGTAGAGCCTTATTTACGTCGGCCGAATTCGTGACCACTCACCCAATGATTGCGCAGATATACCCATTCAAAATTTTAACACCCAATATTTTCAAAAATACAGATAAGATCGAATCAAAATCCAATATTTGATTGAAAAATGACAGCTTGAAGGTATACACAGAATTTCGTGAGAATAATATGATCAGAAGATCACAGAATGTGGAATATTTGAAACAAAGATATTTTTTTTTTAGATTGTTCTAATGACACGGTCATCACGAAATATCGCACAAAGTTGCAAATCAGCAGTTTCGAACTATTTACCAAGTTTCACAATGATAGAGATTGTATTTTTTGAGTTATTTCGGAAAAACAACGATACCGAGTAAAAAACCTCCGAAATTTCTTTCAAATATTTTTTCCCCATATCTCTGAAAATTATGAACATATCGAAGTGAAATTTGGTACCCTGCTATGAAATATGGAGCTCAAGGCACGAGCAGATTGTTTTTTATGTAGTGATTGTTTCCGATAAGTAAAATTCTGAAAAAATGTTGAAAAAAATGTTTTTTCGAACTTACTGACCGTACGATCTCAATTAAATTCTGCAGGAAGTTGCGTGTCATTGTGCCTCAACTAAGTGCTTAGTTTCAATATCAGGAAAATGACCTCAAAATTTCAAATGGCTATAATGCTGAAACCGTTGGGCCACTTGTGCCCATTAACGAACATGACCGCGGCATTCGGATGAGCGACCTATCCTGAAAGTTTTAAGCCGCTAGTTTGCTCCGTTCGACAGATATTGGGCACTCGGTTGGACGGCCGGCCGAACAGAATCGACTTTGACACCGAATTCTCCATCAGTGGGTTTAACCTTGTCGTTCGAGACCATTTTCGGCTCAAAATTCGAGAATAACAGACAAACCAAACACCAAACGATAGCACGCTATTCACTAGAACATGCGTGCAAAAACGAGTTCGCCGTAGGCCATGGACTCTCTGAGGCATGTCTTTATGTTCCCATTATTTCGACAACATATTATTATGACGTAAACTACATTGGAAAGTAATCGAATGTCGGTATGTAAGTTTGAAATTTTGAACCGAAAATGGTTTCAAACGAGAATTTTGAAATCCGTAGTCAAAATCGATTTTGTCCAGTCGTAAACACGATAAATGTCAAAGGAGAAAAGCTCTGTTCGGGTTCCAAGTTATAGTAGGTCCTAGAATGGTTTTCAGACTTCGAGAAACCAATGTGCAGTGGTAAATCTGTTTCGAGCTGCCCTGAGATCATCCTAGGACCTTCCTCAACTCGAAACCAGAATGAAGCACAAGAGACTTCGTCAGTTAACAAAATCGCTCGAATGGTTCCGGAGATATTGGCGTCTGAAATTCCATATAATTAATAAATGATTGTATGCGACCTTTTTCGGCCAAAAATGCCAAAACTACAGACAATTTGCTGAAAAAGTCTCAGAATCGAAGTTTCATATTGAAAAATGCTTAGTGCTCGGTGCTCGTATAAACGAATTACTTTCTGAAAGTGCTTGGAAATCGCGAGCATGGTCTTAGTTACCTCTATATATATATCTACTTCAATGATTTTCATTGCGGCGCTCAAGTTTTCTGGTAGGTTTGATTGATATTCCTACGTCAGCGATTTTTCTTGATGAATGTAGAACATATTTGAGATGCTGGGACTTGAGGGAAATTTTCACATTTATAAAATCAATAACACACTCCGAGCATTTTTCGAGAAAATGGCGGATGAACTTCATATTGGTTTCTTTATTGGTCTGAGTTTTTTACTGAACCTGTATTCTTTCGGTTCTTGTTGAATTTGCTCAAGCGAAACTAAACACGGTAAATGTAGCACCTTGATCTCTTTCGATTAAGGGGACATTTTTTCCTTTGGTCTCGTCGTTCCGGAGATATTTCTCTCTTTTCTATAGAAAGTTAAGGAAGTTTACAAAAAAGTCAAAATAATTGATATCTGTGGAACCTGGGGGTTTGAGGAAGAAATTATAAGCACATTCTATGTTAGAAATGACCTGTACTATCACCTCCTTGAAAACTGTACATCAATTCTGTTACACACTATATAATTAACTGATTTCATTTCAGATATACCATCAACAAAACTCTCTTATAAAATTCAAATTAAGAATTTTCGTCGGAAGCATTACTACACACTCATATAACATACACATGGAAGTAACAGAAGTCGATAATATGACGTCTGTCGTCTGTCGCGTTTGATGATCCACAATAGACGACTTCGGTCTAAGTTGCCAACCCACAAATTTCGTCCAAATTTACCGTATCCGTAAAAGATGCATTGGCTCCTCAAACAAAATAATTCCTTCCAAATGTAGGTTTCGTTAAGGGTATGTCCGATTGGCTGAAATTCAACTTGGGGTTACTGGTTTCATGTTAAAAGTGTCAACTTTATATAGGATATGTTCCGCAAATCAACTTGGATATCTCGGTTGCTGGTTTTCCGTTCTGTAGATATGAAATATTCGGTTGGTTCCTGAAAAAATTAATCAATTACAGAATTTGATTGATGAAAAAGTGATCTTTCTGTCACCAGAATAACAGTCAATGTTCTATGGTAACATATCCATAGCATAGAACAATCTTTATTTATACTTAATGATCCATAGAGCATGGACGAAACAAAAATCAATAATGAAAAAATTACTGAAACTAAGTATGGAATCAAATTCCGTAATTAACTTTTTTTCAGGAACCAACCGAATGTTTCATATTTACGGAACCGAAAACCGGCAACCGAAATAACAAAGTTGATTCGCGGAACAAATCCTATATAAACCTGGCACTATTGACATGAAATCAGGAATTCCAACTTAAATTTCAGCCAATCGGAGATGATCTCTACAAAAACTGTTGTAACCTCGTAATTCTAATTCTTTATATTCAATATTATTATTTTCTTTATTTCATACCTTAATCATATTCCATTGTTTTCAAATTTCACTTCAAATTAATTTCATTTACTTTCAATCCCCCTGTAAACCTCAAATCCTCACGTCTATCGAGGACATATGGATTCATATTCATTCCGTTTTTCTAACACGAAGCTGAAGGAAGTTTGTTCGTGCTACGTATCAAATTATAAATTTTCATTTTCCATATTTTCTACTGAACTTATGACAAGAAAAGTGCAGTTTGGGACCCCATTCCCACCTACAACCTGGAATTCCAGTTCAAGACACACACACGCACACCAAATACCCAACCAAGCCAGACAATAAAGGTAGGATTTGAAGGTTTTCTTTAACATCTAAAACCATATTCATATACAGTTCACTAGCTTAAATCCTACATTATTTGGTCCGATTCGGGCAAGGATGGTTAATTTGGGGTGTAATTTCATTTATAACCAAAGTATATTTCAGTTTTGTTCAATTCAAATAATTTTTCAAATTCAACTCATTCCTTATCGGTCTGTTGTTTCATGCATATGTTCAGCGGAGCGGTCTTGATCGCACCAGTGTTTTTTGCCACTTTCAATGCGCTGTGTTTTGTATGGTACATAAGTTGGTATCTATTGCAACTTTCGATTTCATCCAAGTTTAATAAGTTAAATTCATTTCACAATTTTTTCATCAAAGTTTCTAAATCATTTCTTACATTTCTTTTAAATTATCTCGTTTGAATTTCATCCTTAATTCAAATAAATTTCAAATCTATAACATTTAAATTTTCAATAAATTAGTTCATCATGACAGATAAAGTGAAAAAATGACTAAATCTACGTCAAACACAATACAACTCGCTGGAGGATATTTATAAAATTGCCGTTCATGCAGAAAAAGATATTAAATTGTTTTCACTATTGAAAGTATCTGTAGAGAATTTAGATCAGATAAAGACTCACTTCTACACACACCACAATTTGATTATTGGGGTAGCTCATTCCGCTGAGGGTTTATCTTTCATTGAACAAGACGCTGTGGGGGAGCAATTCAATGATAAATTTATATAAAAGTCAGAGAAGTTTTTTATGATCTGGATTCAAAACAGTTGTAAAATGAACATCAGCATGATAGTCATCAGATTCATAATATTCAATTGAAGCAGATTGAACTCAAGTGCTTTTCTGGCGATATTACAGAATTTCCAACATGGATTGACATGTATGATGCTGTTGTTCATAATAATAAGAAATTAAGTTCTATCGAAAAATTCAATGACCTTTTAAATTCTGTGAAAGGTCCTGCCTTTTCACTGGTTCAAACCTTTCCTATGACTTCAGTCAATTATGAGATTGCCTATGATACTTTAGTCGAAAGGTATAAAAATACACGTCATTTAGCTGATGCATACTGGTCTAGGATTTAAAATAGTTCAAATATGACATCTAATGATCCCAGAGAATTGAGAATTCTTTTGGACAATTTCGAAGAAAATAAACGAGCTCTTCTAAATTTGAAAATTGATAATATTTGGGACTTCGTTATGATGCAAATGCTACTTAATCGTTTGAATGTTTCGACTGCTTCACGTTTCGAGCTCTTTCATAATTCTTCAGAGATTCCTACGTATCCAAAACTTTACGATTTTCTTTCAAAACAATGCCATGCATTGAATAATGTGAACCTTGGTAATTCTACTAAAGGCTCAAGAAAGAATATTCATTCTAAAAAACCAATTTCTACTTCATCATTCATTTCACGGACTTATAGAACCTCGTCTCTAGTATGTCATTTATGCAAATCAAACCATCTGGTTTATAGATGTCTTAAATTAATTGATGTTACCCCTCAACAGAGAATTAAAGTAGTTCAAAGAGCAAAATTATGTATTAATTGTCCAAATAAACATACTTTAACAGCTTGTCAATCAAAAAATTCTTGTTTCACATGCGGTCAACTACATCACACTCTTTTGCACATCGATTCTCCTTCCACTTCTGTTCAGCCTCAAAATTCTTCAAATTCAATTCAGTCACCGAATCGTAGATCATTCTCACAAAATCATCGAAATTCATCTATAAATGCTGGTTTTCTATCGTCAACTTCTAGTGTTCTGCTTGCCACGGCCACAATCAATGTCCTAGACAGTTTTAATAATTTTCAATCGTGTCGTTGCGTCCTGGATTCAGGAAGCATGACTTCTTTCATTTGTCAAAGATTTCTGCAAAAACTAGGTTTTCGTAGTAAAGATTTGACTATCAATTTAAAAGGACTAGAGTCGATGAGTACTGCTTCACGATTAGGTTGTGTATCTCTCACAATAACTCCTCATTTCGACCCTAGTACTGTGTTCCACATCGAGGCTATCGTTCTCAAGAAAATTTGTGAAAATTTACCTTCTTCGCCCATTTCTTTGGCTCTACCTAATATATCGAACGTGGTTTTAGCGGATCTACAGTTTTCCTCACCAGGCTCCTTAGATATTCTTCTGGGAGCAGATTTATTCTCCAAAATCCTCCTGAATGGAGATATTCGAGGATCTTCTGGGGAACCAGACGCTGTGAATACAGAGCTAGGATATGTTCTGATGGGAAGCATAGCATATTCACCCTCAAATAATTCGGTTTCCTCATTTCTCTGTCACCCTTCTACAGAGGAATTAGCTTATGATTCAAAGAAATTTTGGGAAATCGAAGAAATTCCTCCTTATTCTTCAATCACTGAAGAAGATTCGTTATGTGAGAAAATATTCTCGGACACATGTTCACGCAATTCCAATGGATGATTTATTGTATATTTGCCTTTCAAAAATTTTCCATCTCTTCCGGAGTTTTCTGGTATTAAAGAACTTGCTCTTCGCCAATTCAAGGCATTGAAAAAAAGACTCTTACGAAATCCTGTCCTGCATGACCAATATTGTTCCTTCATGAAGAAATACCTTGAGTTAGGGCACATGGAACCTTGTGCACCCTGTAAAAATAATTTCAATTATTTTATTCCTCATCATCCCGTTTTAAAGCCTGATAGTTCAACCACTAAACTGAGAGTTGTTTCTAATGCTTCTGCTCATCAGCCATAACAATCTTCATTGAATGAAGAACTGTTAACTGGGCCTAAGTTACAACTAGATTTTTATTCTATTTTACTCCTCTTTCATTTACACGCTGTAGTATTCACTGCTGACATTCAAATGATGTACCGACAAATTTTCATTCACCCTAGTCATTGCAATTATCAGAGAATCTTCTGGCGATTTTCACCTGATGAACTTATTCAAGAATATCGTCTTCTCACTGTCACTTATGGTTTGGCTCCATCTCCATACCTAGCAATTCGTACACTCATTGAATTGGCTAAAAGAGAAGATAAGCGCTTCCCCTTAGCTGCTACCGCAATTCTAACTCGGACATACGTTGATGATGTCGTTCTTGGTGCTAATTCCTTAGATAAGCCTTTGTGTCTTCAAACCGAACTGAAAGATCTTTTATCTCTTAAGAGGAGGTTTTCATCTGAGAAAATGGACAAGTAATTCCGTTGAATTATTGTCGCACTTGCCACCTACTGATCTAAACTATACGCCACTTCAGTTCGATGATAGAACCACAGTAAAGGTTCTGGGACTGCAATGGGAGCCCAAGTCAGATACATGTCAGTTTTCCTGTGACGTCCAAAATACAAAATGTACTAAACGAATTATTCTTTCACATGTAGCCAGAATTTTCGACCCTCTGGGGATCTTATCACCATTAACGTTTCTTCTAAAATATTTTATTCAATTGATATGGATTTCAAGAGTTGATTGGGACGAAACCCCTTCTTGGGGGGTCCAAAACATGTGGGAACTTTACTTGCAGGAGATTCCACTAATGGCAAATTTTAAGGTTCCACGTTTTATTTTTTCTCTTTCTGAGAATTGTAGATACGAACTGCATTGTTTCGGTGATGCAAGTGAAAGGGGATATTGCGGTGTCATTTATCTCCGCACCATCATACCTGACAAGGATTTTCAAGTTCAATTTTTAACCTCCAGAGCTAAAGTTGCTCCTGTAAAAAGAGTAAGTCTGCTCAGATTGGAACTGTGCGCTGCGGTTCTTCTTGCTAAACTGGCTTTTCATGTTATCCAAACTTTTCGATTTAACTTGCTTATCAGTCACACCTATTATTATAACTTTCTCAACGATTGTATTAAGTTGGATAAAAGCTTCCCCACACAAGTGAAAAACATTTGTAGGCAATAGAGTTGCTTCAATTCACTCTAAATCATCATCAAATTCATGGTTTCATGTTCATTCTCCCGAGAATCCTGCTGATATCGGATCACGTGAATCTACCCCCAAGGATTTACTTTCAAGTTCTCATTGGTTAGCGGGTCCAGTATTTCTCACAAATATCAATTTTCAACCCAAAACTGGCGATATTTCTGACTGTCAGGAAGTTCTTGCTGAAGAACGAAAAATTTCACTTCATATCATTCCAAGTCCTAATATTTAAGACGATTTAATTTCAAAATATTCTTCATTTTCGACCCTCAATCGAATCATTGATTACATGCTTCGGTTCATTAATTATTCTCGATTTCCGGAAAAACGTGAAACTGGATGTCTTTGTTCAGTTGAGCTTCATGAAGCTTCACTCCTTCTGATTCGACGTGTGCAAGCATCAGTTTTTGAGGAAGAAATTTCGAAAATGCGAAAAAATGTGTTTTCGTTTGTTTTTCAACTAAGGCGGTACATCTCGAGCTTGCGTCAGATCTTTCAACTGATTCATTTCTAGCTGCCCTTAAAGGGTTTTTTGCGCGACGAGGCCGCTGTTCTCATATGTACAGTGATTGTGGTACCAACTTTGTGGGTGCTCACAAACATTTGAACAAATTGTTTGCGAACGCTGCTTATCACGAAGCCATAAAGTGGCACTTCAATCCGGCCTCTGCTCCACATTTCGGAGGCCTTTGGGAGGCTTCAGTGAAAAATGTTAAAACACACATTTATCATGTAGTCGGAGACCAGACTCTTTCTTACGAAGAGTTTTATACACTCCTCACTCAGGTTGAGGCTATTGTTAATTCAAGACCATTAACGCCAGTCAGTCATTTCCTTACGATGAAATCTCTCACTGCCATACCTGATCCCGATTATACGACTACTTCTATTAATCGACTCACTCGCTGGCAACTCCTTCAGCGTATGCACCGTGATTTTTGGACTCGTTGGTCTAAATAATATTTACACCATTTACAACAAAGAAGTAAATGGCATATCACAGATACTCCTATCAAGGAAAATACTTTAGTTCTGATAAAATCAGAGAATCTACCACCATGTAAATGGCCACTAGGACGTATAATTCAATTACATCCTGGTAGCGACGGTCACACAAGAGTTGCGTCTGTTAAAACTACAGATAATATTCTGAGGAGACCTATCATTAAACTTTGCCCACTGCCTATAAGCGACAATTAAACACTGCGTATTTAAGGGGGCCGGCATGTTGCAACCTCGTAATTCTAATTCTTTATATTCAATATTATTATTTTCTTTATTTCATACCTTAATCATATTCCATTGTTTTCAAATTTCACTTCAAATTAATTTCATTTACTTTCAATCCCCCTGTATACCTTCAAATCCTCACGTCTCTCGAGGACATATGGATTCATATTCATTCCGTTTTTCTAACACGAAGCTGAAGGAAGTTTGTTCGTGCTACGTATCAAATTATAAATTTTCATTTTCCAGATTTTCTACTGATCTTTCAACAAGAAAAGTGCAATTTGGGTTCCCATTCCCACCTACAACCTGGAATTCCAGTTCAAGACACACACACGCACACCAATTACCCAACCAAGTCAGACAATAAAGGTAGGATTTGAAGGTTTTCTTTAACATCTAAAACCATATTTATATACAGTTCACTAGCTTAAATCCTACAAAAACCTATATTTGGAGGAAATTATCTTGTTTGAGGAGCGGAGGCACCGTTTGCATATATTTATAAATATCGCGAACCTTCTCATATATAATTTGTTTTGAAATTCCCCTTCCCTAGTGATAGTTAATTCGGACGAAATTTCTGAGTTGGTAACTTGTATTGAAGTCGTCTATTAATTGTGATCCACATTACACGAAATGCATGATGGATATATTTGGAAGATTAGGCTATCGCATAATGAAAAAAACACATTCATACTTTATCTAGGGTATAGAACCCAATTTCAGCATATATTCACATGTACACAGTAGTCAGAACATCATGTAAAATGTGGAACTTTACCTTAAGTACAGATAATCTCAAACAATTAGACAGCCAACAAAAAAATGTAACGAGTAGTAGGTTACCAACATATGAGATGAAATGGTGGCAATGTTTAGCACTTGGGAATTTAAACAATAGTGTTCTCCCTTTTATCCTTATATTATAGGATGTTATATTATTACTCAAATTTTGTGAATCAGTTCTTTTGTTGTTGGTGACGTCAGCAAGATTGAAATACGACGAAATTATATTCTGTGCTTTGAATTTGAAAGAAAAAAGTGATTTCATCATTGTTAAATACGATAACAGATGAGCAGATGAGCACACCATGTTTTACTTACTTTATGGTTGTGGTCATCGTTGTTCCATATGAGAGTATCGAACAATAAATGTGAGAAACGTACACAGAGTTTTATTGTGTTTGATTCACCTACCCCACAAATTATGTCCAATGTAGCCAACATTTACCACTTACCAAATGCAAAGTTTCAAATAAAATCTCTGCGCGGGAGATTAGGGCTCGAATCTTTCTCAGTGGTTCTGTTTCCTGAAAACTCAAAAAAAGCGATTCGATTGAATTTCGTGAATATTGTATTACTAAAAACTCGGTATAAATATTCAAAACTGTGATCGCCGAAGTTTTCCTTCGGAATCCGCTGAGATTTTTCATGAACCTTCAAGCTGTCATTTTTCAACATAGTGCTATTCTCCATTCGATGGAATCTGTATTTTGGATACTAGTTGGAGAATAAAATTTGAAAAGATATATCTGTGGAACCATTTCGCGAATTTCACTCTTCATAACTTAATCCCACAACTACCAAATCAAAATTGAGTTTCTAAATCTCCAAAGTTTGATGTATAAATTGTGATATTCAAACTCGAAGAATCACGAAGCCAGGAATTTTCAGTGTTTTTTTTGAAGTTCGCAGGTACGTGGTGAGAATTTCTAGGGGAACTTTGATATAGCATTATTTATTGCCTATATATCACATTTATCGGGATCATTTTTATTATTGAAAGTGAGCGCTCATATCTCGGAGGAAGAAGTATTTACTTTTCACTCCGAGTATGTTATTAGTTTATAAAGAAGGCAGTTTTATTGAAACGGAAATTTTGATATTGACAAAGTGGAGAGTACAGAGAAGGAATAAACTTCCGTGTAAAATAAATAGATTTTTCGATGATAATACCCTGAAATTAGATAACAAATAAATAGATTGAAACTTCTTCGATTTCTTCAGGCTCATCAATTGTCTGTTCCTGCGAAACCGAGGTGAGTCTGGAAGTAAATGAGTTCGCATATTATGTGTCATAAAATGTCTAGCCGACATGGGCAGTTCTAACTCCTGACGCCCGTCTTGACTCATTCACTGATACAGCATACCCCCCATTATACATTGACGTCATAGAAATCCTACGCTCTTGTATCGGGGTGAAAATTAATGCGATGAAATGAATTCAGTAGAAGCTGTTGAAGTATAATAAATATTCTCAACACAGTTACTGCTACGGAAAGCAGTTTCAATTTAAAATTGAAACAATAACAGCTTAGGACTGATAACGAAGATTTCACCAGAAGCGGATTGAACGGGATTGTAATAGTATAATTTACCAAGATAATTTTGAAATTTACGACAAGTGACAACTTTCAATGTGAAGTTAATTCATTGAGAAGCCATCTACATTGGTATGTAATCAGTTCATCGATACATTTCAAAAGGAAATTTCATTGCTTCGATGCACACGTTGTTCTTCTGCTTCAAAATTCGTTTATGTAACATTCAGTATTCAATGAAATATCCCAGGGATCGGAATAAATTACCGATATATGCTCGTGAATCCGTGTAATTCCTCATGAATCTTCGTAAATGCAAATGTTCATATGAATAGTAATTTTGTAGTGTTTAATTCAAAGATAATTATTATCAAGATAAATATAACATAATGGTATAATATATAAGGTGATTCATTGGTAAATGGGCGGAAGCTAAGGGTAGATAGAGGACACTGAGGTGAGTCAGAATAATCTTTATTTCAAGGGTCTATCTCTCTTTATATTCAAGATACAGAGTGTTTAATTCATTTTGTCAATATCTTCAACTACCCATAATATTCGTACCACCCTATCTATTTCTATCATGATACTTGATACGTTTATTCTCTCCCACAACTACTTCATAAAGACATAGTAACTGAATATTTTTACAGGTCCGGCCTAGGAAAAATTGATGAATAAGATTCAACCAAAAAAAAAACACCCTGTATAACAAAATTCCTTGAATTTGATAGAATATTCCAAAAAAGGAAAAAAAAACTGATGGAAGCAAGGTATTTCTCGTACTTGCGCATGCGATTTTAATACTCAATAAATCCAGTCAAAGCTGAATATTCAGACAACATACCAAAATTTCGAAAAAACATGAGTGTCATTCGATATTCATTAATTTTTCCGATTTGAATGAATCTTCCGCCTCTTCTTAGGCCCTTATTTTTTGTTTCAGAATCTTGAAATACAACGAACGAACAGATTTGTATTTGGATAAATCTGTGATAATTTCTAGTAATTTAACCACTAAAAACGATAACATTTACGTATTAGATATCTAAATTTGGGATAAACAATAAAATTAGCACGTCTTGAAAAAGAAACATAATTTCAGAAATCTTAATGCTATAACTACTTCTGAAAGCCTTCAAAATATGGAAAAAAACAGTACATTTCTGTGCTCGTTTGGACATAAAGGTTGTTTCAACTGTTACCTGTTGTTGTATAGTTGATAATATTTACAATAAGAGTTAAATCAAAAACTATATTGCTATCTCATTCATATTTGTTGATTGATTGACACGCAGTAAATTCTGAATCAAAATGCCCAAAACATTTGAAAATAATGAATAATATTCATATTATGCCGACATGCTGATTGTCTACGGATTTTGTGATGGTAATGGAAAAGCTGCTCGAGGAGAGTATGAACGTCGGTTTCCTGATAGACGGTAACCAAATAATAAAACTTTTCCTGATGTATTCAGTTACCTCAAAGAACATGGTCAATTTTCGACTGCACAAGAAAACAAACATAGTGATAGAAGAAATATCGGTTTGGAGTCAGAAATTTTGAACATGGCGCCGAACGTCGAAAATCAGCACAAGAAGAATAAGTCATATCACGAATATTCCTCAATCAACTGTATGGCGAAGATTAAAAAAAATAATCTTCATCCATATCACCTACGAAAAGTTCAGAAGTTAGAGTTAGGCGATGAAATCGCTGAACTAGTTTGTAGTAGGTGGATATTGCGAAATCATAGAATATTTTACATATGTTTATTTAGCGAAGAAGCACAATGCACCAGAGATGGTATCAAAAATTATGAAAATTCGCATGTTTGGGCCGAACAAAATCCTTTTGCTACAAGACAAGCCCAATCACAATACAATTCAATGTTTGGTGTGGTGTTTAGGATAATAGATTGATTGGTCCGTACGTGTTACCACCCTTTTTATCTGGTGAAGTTGATTTTGATTTCCTACATCTGTTGATGTTGGAGGCATGTGTTTTTTCAACATGATGGGGCAGCACCTCATTTCCGGGCCATCGTGAAAAATTTCCCGAACGAAAGTTTTCCGAATCGTTGGATAGGTAGGGGTGAACCGCATAACTGCGCCTGCAAGGAGCCCCGACATCAATCCTATCGATTATTTCGTTTGGGGTTACTTAAAATCAGAAGGTATCTCAACACAAATAAACGATAGAATGCAACTTCTTCAATGAATCGAGGAGGCTTGCAACAAATGAGAAAAAATCAAGAAAATATAAGAAAATCAATAACTACTCTGATTAAACGAGCACATAAATGTATTGAGCAGAATGGTGGCCATTTTTAGCAATTTTTGTGAAACTTCTTTCTGTGTTTCATAGGATTTCTTGTAGCAATAAAGTTTCTTATGAAAATGTTGTGTTTTTCAGGACTAATTTTATTGTTTGTTTTTAATTTAGATATTTGTTGAATACATTCAATTACGGACCTCTGCAGACCTCAACATTTCGTTGCGTTTCTAGTTTGTGACCCGAAAAATTCAAATTGGTAAAATCAATAAATACCGAATAAAATTGATTTTTTTGAAATTTTGGTTACTGTGTCGCTGAGCTTTCAGGTTTGACTAGAAATATTGGGTATTAAAATCGCATGCGCATGCTCCTTTCAATTTTTTATGCTTTTTTCGAATATTCCATCAAATTCAAGGAATTTTGATATACAAGGTGTTGGGTTGAATCTTATTTATCAATTTTCTCTAGACCCGACCTGAAAAAAAATTAAGTTATTATACTATTTCTGTATGCAGTAGTTGTTGGGGAGACTGAACGTACCAAATTTCATGAAAATATATGGGTTGGTTCGATTGTTATGGGTAATTGAAGAAATGGACGAAATCGATCAAACACTCTGTATCTTGAATATCAAGGGAGATATACCCTTGAAATAGACGTTATTCTGACTCACCTCAGTGTCCTCTATCTACCCCTAGCTTCCGCCCATTTACCAATGAATCACTTTCTACATTCACCTGCAAATCTTATAAGTGATTTTTGAACGGCTGTTTATTTCAATTTCCAAATGAATTTATTAAGACGTATTAAATACATGATCACTTGGTGTGTTCATCCGTATCCTTTTCCTGCCTGAATGACGTCAGGCACTGCATGACCTGTGTTCATAGGACAATTCCAAAAGATAGATAATTTGAATGAGATAACCCTCACCTGCATTACGCGGGCCAAAACGAATGATATTGGAGAATCTGATGATTTACTATAGGATGAACCGATCGTTTGAATGGTGAAAGAATAGATGTGTTCGCCAAAATCGTTTTATTTGGATAATTCCCCGAAAGTGGCGCTAATGAGATAGGTGTGTGATTCTCACTGAATTTGGTACACAAATAAACATCAAGGAATATGCAGGTACATATTTAGAGTTTGGAGCCTAAAACCTCGTTTAGGTCTGTTAATGGAAAATCCACTTGACGGTTTCAGGGAAATACCCACTATGCTGCTAATGCGATAAGATCGAAAGTTGGTAATTAGTAATTGTAGAAAATCGGCGAGTAAATCTATGAACCATTTGGTTTAAACTGTATCATTAAAAACCAAGAAAATCAATAACGTGAAGTCAACAACTTTTACGCGATTGTTCAATTTCACGAATTCGGCTCTTTACGTCCGGCCTAACCGCTGATCGTAAACATAATTGTAGCGAGAGAATCTGCTTAGCGACTTAATAATTGAAGGGCAGGTTTGGAGTTTGATAACGAACTTGAAATATATCCTGTGATCCCGCAGATACACATACCCTTGGAATAGGTGATCGGAGACACATGTATTTTTTTGAGTTATTTCGGAAATAATAAACAATGATATCGATGAAATCAGCACGAAATTTTACATATTTCCCCAATATCTCCTAAGATGAATATCCAATCAATTTCCGAAATTTGTTATGAGAACTATTGTTAAATAGTGACCTCAAGGTCGGTGCTTAACTCCACACAGAGAAAGAAGATGACTAAGGGTTATTAAATATTTAGTAGTCACTATTGGAAATTTGAATACTATATGGGACAGATATACAGTTAGATAGTGGTAGATAAAAATGTTTTCCTGAATTGTTGTTCCTGCAGCTGACACTTAATTTACTTGTTCATTCGACGTTAGTGAATGAATATATTCAAACACAACTCACTATTACTGAAGTGTTGAATGAGATTGACTTAACAGTTTAATAACCATTGAATACTTAATGATTCCCTTGGTAACATTGCTGCATTATTTTAGAATCTTCATTGCTTATACCAGGTATATACCTGGATGATTGTTATTAAACACTTTAATGAATGCTAAATCCTATGTAGTTGCCACAGGCAAAAATGTATGTAATGGTGATCCTCTTAAAAATATTTCTCACTAATGTGTAGTGCATACTTTAATTATCACCACTACAGAGTACGATTATTACAGAAACATTATTTAATTGCTCTGGGGCCATAAGTGCCTTGCCTCTGAAGCTTGATTTAGTTATCTCAGATGTTCAATTCAATTGGAATATTGGGGGGGTGCGTACCTGAAAAAAGGTGTTCCGAAAGGTCATTCAGATTCCTGGGTGGTTGTATGGAGAAAAATTAAAGAACAACCATATGAAAATCAGGAATAAGAATGATCGTTCCTGGTAAACTTTTTTGAAGGATACAGACCAACATATTGATTCCTGATGCAAAACAGAAGCGAAAAAATAACTCTTGATGATAACCTTTCATTCTTTCCCAACATTACGTGAATCAGGAAGGTACTAGAGAACCGTAGGTATATCTCATTCTCATCTATGGACACGAACAGCTTTCAACAGGTGCAGACAAGTCACTGCGTGGTTGCCAGGATTTTACCTGTACATAAAAAAGGTGACCAAAATATACTTACCGTCTAATATCGATGCTACCAGATTTCTCGAAGTTATTTGAGTCCCTTATCAAGAGGAGATTGGTCTCATTTTTGAATATTAAATTTGGATAAAAATTCGCTGCTAAGTGATCGTCAGCACGGATTCCGAAGGTCTATATCTACATCTAGTGCTCTAATGAAGGTAATTGAGTTTGTAACAGAGGCATTGCTCATGCAAGTCAAGTAAATGCTTCGACTAATCATCAATGGATGTCGTGAAGGGTTGATGTGAATAAATATTCTAAACTCCAGATCTCATGTTTAGGATAATTTATTGGATACTTATTTGATTGGACTGAAATAGAGTCTTCGGTATCGATTATAGTCAAATTTCATCGGAATGCAGATATGATTTCTGAAATCTATGAATTTCTAAAAAAAAATTCTAAACTTGTTCATTTGTTCCCCAGGAAAATGAGGAAATTTGATTGTGCTGGAATAAAGTACTCGGTTGTGAAAAGACGACTTGGAGATTTCAGTGAAATTCAAATGAAATATAAAAATTTTCGAAAAACATCAATTTCTGCTTGAAATTTTTTATGGATAATTCTTCTTTCGATACTCTACTAACCAAGTTCCATGTTGATAAGGTGAATATTTTTTGAGTTATTGAGAATTCGAAATTCCAAAGGGACATGACACAAAAACCATTCGGCAGATTTGGTCGATTAACGAACTCAACGGAAATATTTAGGATCGAAACCTAACCTCAAAATTTCAAGACTCTAGGTCCCTTCGTTTTCATATGATTGTATATTCCATAAAATACAGATCGAATGGAAAAAGAGTATGAAAGGGGCATGTTAAAATAATAAAAACCTTCACTTTTCACTTTTCTCTGAGACCATAAGTACCAAACTGCCTCCGTGCTTGAAGTTTCTACAAGTGAAAGCACATCCCACTTGTAATTTGAAACTTGAACAACAGTCGGCTATTCGAATATCTTTCAGTACTTTGCTCTATACATACTGGTTTTTATGCTTTTGGGTGCAGGGGTGGGAACCACCAATTCGTGTTCTATGAAACAGTGTGGAATTCAACTGCGTCGAAATTGTTGAAATATTTTCAAAATTGTCTCTCAATCTCTCTATGTGTGGATGACCTTGGCCGCATACTCATTTCATTATTTATAGATTTCGCGCGATGCTGAGGGATTAGGAGAGTAGCTCCAAAAATCCAATACGTTAATCATTATAGCGCTACGCTCAGCAATCGTCGATTTGTTCGAGTTACGATGGAAATTAACCAGATATAGATCCTACCAAAATATCTCCGATAATCCGAGTTACAAGTCTTCGCCTAAAAGCTAAAATATACTGTGGTTCATAGAAAACTGCAATATATGCCAGTTACGCAGATCTAAAAGTTTTAATGCAGTTGTCATTTAATTGTTCTATGGTTTTGAGCTACGCTGAGGTTTTGTTCTCTTGCGGCTCTTCGTATTTTCATGAATTTCAGTTCTCTAACAACGACGAATTGAGCACAGCCCAAAAATAAAAGTGAGAAATGAGAGATATGATTACGAAATGAGTTCGGTAAAATTTGGCTCCATTTTCAAATTCAAACCTTGCTCATAGTTGGGAATTTATTTCGCACCTAAATGGTGTGTGATTAATTGTGCATCTCATACCAGAGTTACACTATTTGAGTACGGACCAACAGTGAAATTGATTTCTGGCTTTCTGAAGAAATCTACAGGGAACATATATGGTGTCTCTTTGAGAACGATTACTGTATTCATGAAATAAAACAAGATTGAGATTAATCCAAAAAAAATCAAAATCTCTCAATTCATAGATTCAATATTGTAATAACAAATATGAAATTTTCTCTGTATGCTGGGAAGAAAATCGAAATAACTTCGACCATAGTGGAAAAATCGAAGGTTGAATTTCAGGCTAATATATGTGAAGCCCGAAGACAACGGCATTTTTCATCGAAATGCTGACGAAACTTGATGAATGCATGCATATAAGTTATTCATCGACTTTTTCAATGTCGAAGAGATTTCGACTTTTTCATAAGGAATTCATCAAGTTTCGTCAGCATTTCGATGAAAAATGCCGTTGTCTTTATGCCAGCTGCAGCTGGCATAAGTTGGCTTGAAACTAAAAACAAATGTTTGAGTTGGTCGGCCCAGAAAAATTGGCATTTTTGTAGGATTTTTGGAGGGACGTGAACGTAATAAAAAATTCTGAAAAATACTATACATTTTTCGACATAAATATTTATTCAACCGAAATAAAATGAACAAAAACAATGACTAAAAACTGGGTATGGTAATATTAACAGAAGAAGATTAACATTTTCAGACAGAATAAATCGAGAGGGTTGTTGAAGCATAATTATCTTCGCCTCAGCGTTTTTTTTTTCAGATCATCGTTTATTTCCATTTGCCACGTATCTCTCCGTGAAAGCCACACAATGACCCAAAGAGCTTTTTCTTCTTGAAATATTTCTATTACAATTCTGAGACAAAAGGTTTTGTCATGTATACGTATATCATTAATCATTAGGTATTCCAGAGAGCTTGTATTTTATTTCATATCCCCTATCATCCGTCCATTCAAGGAATATCAAATAATCAATAATTTTGTATTTTATTTCATTCGAGTTACTATTACATTCTGAACAAAACAATTTTTTTCTGCAAGTGAACGATGAAGATTCATTTCAAAAATATCAACATGGCTCACTGAAATTAAAGTCATTCTAATCAATTCTTTATATTCACATGCAATACATAGCACCTCAGCACTTTTGCAGGAAATTTTCACTTATAAGATTATTCAAAAGCTTTACGAGTGTTGTGATGCAGGAGATTAACAAATTAGTTCTTCTTCATGAATTTTCTCCATAACTTTAACTTTGAGCTTATATACTTGATAACTCATTTTTCCTGCTGTAAGCTTTTGGAGAACATGCAGAATGAAATTATTATCCGTCGCATCGTCCCTTCAATTTCACACCAGTTCTTTATTTTGCATTTAAACTCAGAAGAATAACAGAATGCTGTACATAGAATTTGCAGGAGATAATCTATTGCACAATTATTTTTTATAATATACTCGGAATTATCAATTTTGATCGACTTCAAATCACTGGCATTAGCATTGCTCGAAGAACCAATTGGTGTTATTTGAGATTTATCTGCTACATTGATAAAAGCCCATTCCTTTTGTGGTTATAATATGATTTTCTAGGGCGATTTTTCTTCACAGTGCCCTCGCCGCGCCAATTTTACACTGATGTTTTTCTTCTACAGACAATTTCTCAATACTTTTGAAAGTTCCGAAGTTTTGTTAAATTACTAATAGGAGCATCGGCTTCTGTTATGAGTTTGATCACGAGCAGTCGTCCTTGATGATATTTTCGAACTTACAGCAATACGCACTATTCCTTCTACGCTGTCGATATGTCTTTTGATCATGTCATCCAAATACTCTGATAAGAAGTTGGAAGTTATGAAAAATCTTATTTTTATATTGTGAAAATTGCTCTCCACACTGGCACTGGATTAAAGTGTTCCGCTATTTGTTTCCATCGGCGTCATGACTGCTGTCCAAAGCGGCAATAATATACATAAACTCATTATGGGTTTTTTGATGTCAGGTAAATAATGCATATCATCATGATCCCCATCATTTTCTTTGCCAATTGCGTTTTTCTCTATCGAAAATGGATTTCGCCTATCTTTTGAACCGAGGTTCATACTCATCTATTTCCAAAATCCTCCCTCGTTTATAGTAGCTTCGTCTTCTATGAAAACAGTATCTAAAATCATTCGTTCCTCTGTTCATTCTCTACCTTCAGCAATGAGATCTTTTTTTCTGTCGGGGTGAGGTTGGATTCCAAAATTTATCGACTCCTTCAGTTTCACTCAAAGCTACAACGAATATTGCAAAGAGAATATTATCTAAGTGTCTTACATTAGAGCATAGAAGAACTTTGGTGAGGCTCCTCAAATTGAATTGTTTAGGTCGAGATCTTCTGATTCTGTAGTGGCTTCAGTTGAACGAGTAATTTCGCTTCATGAGCTACATCGCATCTGATGAATGTTGATAGTTTTTCTGGAAGTTCCATAAATCATCAGGTTATAAATGTTATTGATATATTTGGTGATATTGTTATACTCACTAAACGATTCAGCAAATCCTGCAAGTAACGTATGCACATAAGTTGACTCGGAATATTCAATCATCGATTTTTTCACCCCTAACGAAGATAATTAATTTATTTCTACAGCATATATGAGCATTCATTTATCATTCACCGTGGTATTTGTTTTTTCAGAAGTGCTGAAACTTCCGGACCAGTTTGATAGACCTCTCTACCTCTGGTGGAGTATTTACAGTTTGTAGTTTACAGTTTGGTAAGGGTTTGCATTCCACTGCTTCCTTGAGGACTATTATGCCCCCCTGTCAAAGATGTATTCGCACTGCGCTACCTACAGATCACCCTCCAGCTTTAGAGCTCCAATAACCTACAGTATCTGTGAGGGCTTCAAAGAGGCTGAGTTCTCATTCCTCCTATAATTCTCCTGTGCTAGACATTCCTTGCAACAGCTCGCATACATTTTATGGTCAGCTGGAGAGGTGTTTCCTTCTCTTCCCCATAGAATTTGCACTCGCCAGTTTCTGATCATCCCATTTTCATTATATGTTCAGGCGACAGTATCTTGTGAAAAAGCCAGTGAAGAGGTGTAACTTGTTCCTACTGAGATCCAAATGATTTCGGACTTGCAAAAGTTTCCAAGCGAATTTTTGAAATGATCCAATCCTGGAAGATTCCTCCCCAGTGCTCCTATTTCAGTTTCCCTAGAAATTTTTGCGCGCATGTTCTAGGCGTGCTATCGTTTTGTCCAAATGTCTATAATTTTGGATGATCGAGCCGAAAATGGTCTCAATCGACTAGGTTGGACTCACTGATGACGAATCCGGTGTCAAAATCGATTTTGTCCGGCTGGCCGGCCGTAGACACGATAACTGTCGACGGAAGCAAGCTAGCGACTTGAAACTTTCAGGGTGGGTCGCGCATCGGAATGCCGCGGTTAAGTTCGTTAATGGGCCAAATCGGTCCAATGGTTTCGGAGTTATAGTTACTTGAAATTTTGAAGTTATTTATTTTTTATTTCAGAAACTACATGAGCGATTAGATTCAAACTTGGCTGTTAGGTGGACTATAGCGACGCGCAACTTTGAGCCAAATTTCGTCAGGATCATTTCGTCAGTAAACTAAAAAAAAAAAAATTTTCGAAATTTTTTTCCAAAAAAATTTTTTTTCCGGAAACAATTCATCAAATCCGGAAAAAAATTCCACTCGCACTTTGAGCTTCATATTTCACAGCAGCGTACTTTATTTCAGTTCGATACGATCATAAGTTTCGGAGATATCGGGAAAAAATATGTCGAATTTCTAGGTTTCCTTCTCGATATCGTTGTTTTTTTCGGTATAACTCGAGAAATACTGATTCAAACCTGATAAAACTTAGCAGCTAGTTTGTAGATGATGAAAGACAACTTTTTGCAAAATTTCGTGATAATCTTGTCATTAGAACAATTTGAAAAAAAAAAATTCTGTGATTTTCTTATCATATCATCCTCATCAGATTCTGTATGAACTTTCGAACGGTAATTTTTCGATGAAGTACTGGATTTCAATTCGATCTGTATTTTCGGGAATATTGGAAAAATTAAATTTTGAATGGGTATATCTGCGGAATCATTGGGTGGATTTTACCCATTCACGAATTCGGCCTTCGTAATTAAGGTCCAAACCTTCTCTACAAATATCGAGTTTCTAAGTTGTTTCTTTCGGAAGTTATTGTGTTTACGCAGTCGGCCATTGGGCTGACCGTAAGCACAATAACTTCCGGAAGAAACGACTTGGAAACTCGATATTTGTAGAGTAGTTTTGGGGCTTCATTACGAAGGTCGAATTCGTGAATGGGTAAAATCCGCCCAATAATTGTGAATTACTTTTCCCATTCTTCCTTTTCAAATAGCATTGAGTTAATGTTCTTTTCGATGCTTACTTTTTCAATAATAACACCACTAGATAGGTTCGCTGATAAGATGTACTTATTTAGAGAGGAGCACGCACTCTGAATTTCCTGTACCTCCCTATATATTCAAGGATAGCTTCTTGGGCGTATTCATGATGACTGGGATCTGTGATGACTTCTATTGCTCTAGTCGGGCTCGTTCACATAGCCCCTATGATGCAAACACAGGCCTTTGTAGCATGTCGAGTATTTTGCTCGTGCTTGTCTGCTATGCTTCAGCAAACCAGACTATTGACCCATCTTTCATTATCGGTCTCACAATCATGACGTACATAACTCCCTGTAGTTTCGATTAACAGCCCCAAGTTTTACCGGATAGTCTTCTGCATGCCATTAAAGCCCTTGTCGTTTTATTAGCAGTAATTTCAACATTTTCATTCCACTGAAGCTTACTGTCTAGGAAAATTCATAGATATTCAACTTCAGACTTCCATTCAACAAATTCTCCATTCACCGAAATGCGTAGCTGCAAGGTTTCTGTTCCGAATAGGGGGAATTAATGTGGTCTTGGCTGGGGTAATGTTGAGTCCTAATAACCAGCACCATTGCTCAATAATTCTACGGCTACTCTGCAACATAGAAATGAGGGCACCCCTCAATTCGCCTCTTAGTATTATGCCATCGGCATAGCCTATACATTCGAAGCCAAGCTTCGTTAGTCTGTTCGGTACTCTTCCTTGAGGTGTTCCGCGAGTGGTTTTAACAGAGATGATCTGATTGCCTTCCAATGTCACAGCTGTCCTCGTCGAAAGCACCTCATATAGCCATTTTATAATGGTATCAATAACTTTCCTCCTTACGAACGCCTGCCTAACAGACACATGTGTTGTGTTGTCAAAGGCACCAGTTATGTCCAGAAAAGTACACAATGGGATTTCTTCATGGTTCAGAGTCTTCTAGATGCTTTCACTTAGCCCGTACAGAGCAGTTTCTGTGAAACGTCCTGTTCGGTACACATGATGACATTTATGAAGTGGTGTTTTCTCCAGATTCTACGTTCTTTTGTAAATATCTACTACATTTTACATCGTTTTGAGGAAAAACGAAGTTAGGCAAATGGGTCTAAGATCGGGGATCAGTCCCGTCTTTTTTTTCTGTCTTTGAATGAAGGTTGCTTTTGACCTTTTCCTGTTTTCAGGAATTTGACCCGATGCTAGGTTGCTCCTTCTACTCCCAATTTTTATTCCGTCTCGCCCTATTAAAGAGCCGATGTACCTTCTTTTGGAGGTTTGACAGGTTCTCGTTTCACCAAGATGCGTCCTTACTGGATAGCTGGAGTCAAGCGCCTCCATTATTTCCATGAATCCCATCATATCGATTTGTTCTAGATTCTTCTTGAGATGGTTTCTGCAGAGGAACCAATATGTTTTTCTAGTATTTTGAGACGCGGGAGAAGAGGAGTTATCTCCCTCCTCCATAATCCCATGATCAGAGAATGATGGTTCGTCCATCACTCTCCATCATACTTTTTCTAGCCACAGAATATACAATTTTTACTTCCAGGGCCTCTTCCCTTACTCTCGTGACAAATTTTGGTGTTGTCCCAACATTAACGGTCTCGAGGGTATAAGCTGAAAGATATTCAAGTAATTACCTCTTTTATCTATATTGTTGGTGCTTCCCAGTGTTATGCACGTTCGCATCACGATGAATTATAATTGAAAGGCGTTTGCTTTGGCAATAACTTACTACTTTCCGTACCTCCTCTGATGGAGTTATTCGCCCGAATGCGGATGCAATGATAATGTCTGGCTTAACGCTTCCAATATTGAGTTGTACCATTATTGGTATTAAGTCCTGAGTCATGTTTAATGAACACAAATATAAATAATTAATATTTTTTTCTTTATGAGAATTCAGGCTCGAGGAGCTACTTGATTCTGATCATATATTGAATTTGATACCTTATTTGCTGAACCTTAGATTTGGCCTTCTCCTGTAATGCCTAGTTACAGCCTCACAAACAACCTTGCAATCACGGCTGAGGAGCTTTTCACGTGATGAAGGTTTACCTGCGTCATTCTGGTAAGGGTGAAGACTTGTTTTATGTGGGTGCTTGCCCCCTTCTTCTTCAACTGTATTTTCTCGAAGTCCATCTTAGAGGTCCCCTCTCCAGGATTCCAGTATCTCTCATTCGGATCCCTGGCTGCCAGAAAACCCAGACCAGTCACCTAAGATTCGTAGGAAGTCTCTGCTTCTGCAGGAGACCCAGCAGCCGGGTTTCTGGGATTTGGAGGACATCTCCACATCCATCCAACCATCCGCAAGGCCATTTATCTTAACTATTCCCGGGACTAGGATGCGCCTGAACCTCAAGTCCAGGTGGCATCCTTCTGTTCTCAGGATCGTGCCTTTACTCTACTTCTTCGAGTTCAGCACTCGGCAGGCCCCAGTGTTGGGGGTGGAGTTCTGAACCTCAACAGGTCGGGGGATCTTCTCTGGTACCATGTCAGTTCGACACATTTCGCTAAACCCAGAAGACATGTGTTCTGTCATTCGTTACGTTAGTTGGTAGGCTATGTAATTTTCTCAGCCACAGAGTCGCTTTCTTCAACTGAAAAATTGGGCCAAGTTCCATTATGGAATTTCAGCTTTTCATGAAAGAAATACATAAGGTAGTAATATACCATGGGTTGGTTGGCTTGGATGAGATATTGGGTAATAATTATTCAAAGTATTCTGAATAAGTTCAGGCAGCTTATACTTTTCAAGATTTTGGTGTTTCTCTCATGTCAAATGTTGATGCTATATACTTCGAAAAATAGGCGGAAGCAGAATTCTCACCAAGGTGATCAGGATGAAAAGTGTTAACTTTCTGGAGACAAGAGATCTATGGAATCATTTAGCGACTTAAACTTTCGTAGAATTACTTCTACTACTTCCTATCTGTTATTGTGTTTTTGATCGGGTTAGCGGCAAAATCTGATAATTGATAGACAAATAACGGCAAATTTCCGAGTGGATCGTAGCCAAGAACGATCGTTAAACTGTATTCCATCAGATAGTCAAACTGCGTTAGTAAAGGTCAAAACCTTTATGGCTTACTGCACTGAGTACTGATATAAACAATCGAAATGTTCTGATCTAACTTAAGCGTTTTCCCAGATTTTTAGGTAGTCGTTATTCTTTGAAACCTTTTAAGGGTGCCATTTATTTCACGATTACTGGAACTGACCCATGCACAAACTCAACCATGGCACTTTGGCCCTGAATATATTCCGCATACTAGGAAGTATTATCCAATATGAAATTTGGAAGCGACTAAAAGCTTTTTAACGAATTTGGATATCTGAACTGAAGTGTGATTCGATCTGAAATCGTTAGGAGTGGTGTGTGGTTTGAAAAGCTACGATGAAGAGTTAATCGTTTATTCAGGTTTTTATTATGATGATATAACTGTGACACTTTATATAGAATTCAAGACAATTGATAATTATAAGATCCTAAAAGTGTTCGAAATTATGTTCACCTAAGAAATAGTGACGGCTAGCATTACCTTGAATAGTTCTCCTCTAAAATTCTTCGCAGCCTCACCCTGTACTCTGATCGTTTCAGTTTTGAATGGTTCTCGCAATATACTCATCAGTTCAGTAGAAATCATTTGAAAATAATCCTCCTTAACTCCTTTAGGGGGACTTACATTGAAGCTTATCACTACAGATTTATGTTGAGCCAGCAATTTTTGGATTGAAGTCATATACTGAGGTATCGAGTTTTTCACATAAAAACTAAAGCTTCCTCCTAGTGACGTGTCCAGACGGATGTTTATAAGAGAGTCTGGCAAGGGATTCATTTCTGGTTGGATAGTTATGGTTGAGTAAGCTGTCAGAAGGTAACCTTCAGCAGTTTGGGTGGCATGCATACTGCTACTAATATGATTGTTGGGGAAATAGTTTTGTGATATTCCTACGAAGGATTCAGATAAGTATGTCAGATAATCACTGTTCATTCCTGGAGGAACAAGAACTTTGAAATTCAAAGTCTGAGTTTCACCTTGCGTCAAAATATCTTCAATTCTATTATACCTGTTTTGTAATATTTTATCGATTTCTACATCTAATTGACTTCCTGGCTTTGTCATATCTATATCTACATCATCTTGGCACTGAATTGTTCCATGTCTTGAATTGCCGGATTGTTTAAATGTCAAGCTGATAACAATGTCTTCAAGGAAACCTTCAAGATTAATATTAGAAGTTGTCTTCCAAGTGCTTTCATAATTACAGAAGTGTGATACTAAAAGCGGCACCAAGATGTCAATAACTTCTTTGATGAAAAGTTTAGTGGATTTTTTTGGGGGATTGATATTAAGGTTCAAGGTTATTGATTTTTGTCTATTTGAATGAAATGCAGAAAAAATATTCGCTAATTTTTTTTTTATCTCCGAACTTATTAAGCATTGGGGATCAGAGAGATTAATCGTGAAATTTTCAATATGGGTTGTTTCACTGTACCTATACAGTTCGAGTGTTATTTCAAGATGGATGGAAGAAAATTTTTGGTTTGAGTTTCTCCTCGCATAGGGTGTGAAACCTATCAGAAGATTTGGGATCCGATGCCTAAGAACCGATGTTAAATGACGTATAGTATTCTGTAATAATAATCTATTTGACTGTGTGGGAAGTTCCATGTTTAAACTTAACATTACTTTGTGTCCATCATCCAGTAAAGATTTCATTGAAGGATATATGGAATGCAAAGCCTCATCTATTCGGTTCCTTGGAGACTTTTCTGGAGCGTCAACAGTAAGACTTAGATCTATGTAAGCATTTCCTGATTGTTTTTGGGATATAGATTTTTCCAAGATTATAGTGATCTCAGTAAATTTTTCACAATTCGCGTCAATATTCAAATGGTAATTATAATTTGGAATCATATGCTGCAAAATCACATCCACTGTTCGAATTATATCCAGAATATCCGGCGATCGTTGTGTATTTTTTATATTCAGTATTATACCAGCTTTTTCATCATGACTCAGATTGCGTTTTGAGTTTTCTAGAATATAAGATAACTCTTGACCTAATAAATTCAACGTATCAACGTTGGGATTTGTTGAAGTGATGGAGATCTCCTCGTATTCAACTGGCTGGATGATTATTTTGATTTCGACGAACTTCACAGAATTTCCGTATTTTTCCTTAATGTCAATAACCGAATGAGTTAAATAATTAGGAAAATGAGTTTTGGTAATATAGACAATCATTTGCTTCAAAGCTCCAAAATTCTGTTGATTGATACCTTCAGGAAATTGAATGAGATAAGAGACATCGCATGGGTTTCCACCTTTCAACATGCTGATGATATCGAGCATACGTTCACTCAGTTCAGGAATGATTACTGTCTCAATAACATCTCCAATTTTCCAGAATAAATAAATGGGAGGAATCATTTTTATCTCTAATGAAGTAGAACCAGGAGAGGTTGTTGCTTCCCATTTATCCATCTCAACTGATGTACTTGACATTTGCACTTTCATTTCAGGTAGTTCAGGTGATGTTGTGATTCCCCAATTCATCGAAACATCGAAAGGAGGTATATATGTGTGCTCTTCGAATAATTTAGGTAAGGTAGTTGTTTGAATAATTGAATTCCAATAATTCATTGAAGGCGGTGCATCAGGTTTGAAATTTGATGACACGGGCTTAGGGATTGGTTTCAGAGAAACTTCGAATCTTACATATATAAGCATTCCATGGGAGTCTGTATCTGCTTGAGACTGCATATCGATTTCACAGTCTTCAAAATGATTCTTCAAGACGTTTAAGAGCTCATTTTCTGCGTGAGCCACATATGATTGTCCTTGATGAGGTGGAGTTTTCATAATGAATTTAATCATTGCAGAATGCCTCATATTCAGTTCAATCTTCAGACCAGCTGAAATTTCACCTAAAATTGTTTCGATATAAGATGATATGTTGGCTCTAGGAATAGTTAGATCCAATATCAACTGACCATCTGGGGTATTCTCCTCACGACTTATGTGAAAGTGAAGGACATTATCATTCTTAGATGGCAAATTTACTTTGACTCGTAGATCAGGCATCACAATCTGAAGAAGATCTTGAGTCATCTGTATTATATCTTCGATGAAGTTATGATGTACACCCTTTGGTAGTTTGACCAAAATATTCATTCGCGAAAAGAATTTTTGTGATTTGCTCATTATAACTCTAGAGAATAGTCTACCTAATATTTTCGAGTAATCAATGCCTCTTTTCGTCAAATCAATAACGAAATCTTCAACATCTTGTGGGATATATCTGAATAAATTTATGAGATATTCTATATGTCTAATAGTTTCATCGAAACTTTGGAGAAGCTTTCGATTTATAGTGTATCTCAGTTCACAAGGAGATACATTTTCTAATTGTGTTTTCAGAATATCGGCTAACATATTTTCATCAGTAATCTTCGAACCTTGTGGGGGACTAATTTGAACAATGAAGCTTACTGGTTTTTCTCCGCATACAACTCCATGATTTTTTGAAAAAAAGTCTTGTAGCATCATCATGAAAGTCGAATTAATATCAGAATTATATGACGGGATCTTCAGCTGAAATGTTTCTGATATATTTCGAACATATGTTATGTTCGTATCAGGATGATCGATGAATCCACAACTTATGCCTAGGCTTAAATCTTCCAAAAAATGGTCAATGTTCTCCTTAACTACGAGTGTGTATGTTGTATCAGGTGTTGAAATATACTCTGGTACAAGTTGTTTCACTTTTCCGAATATATTTTCACTGAGTTCTAAGCTAGAGCCTTCCGGGGGATCAAAATTCAGTTGAACATTCTTTCCTGGTGCCAAGCTACAGTTGTCCAAAGCATATTTTAAATGCTGAAGGATTGATATGAAAGTTCTTCCTCTCTGTGATAAATCTATTGAAAATTTCTCGTCGATCTCTTCTGAAAATAGAGAAAAAAAATTGTAACTTTATGAATTGTGAAAAACACACACTCAAGCTAAATTCATGCAGCAGCAGTAGCAATTATGATGATAATTGAGGTAACCAAACCGAAATTAAATAAGGACCAGATTTATTGAATTGAATTTTCATTTAGCTGCTTCCTCGTTGGTGTTTGCAGCATGGGCACAGCTCTGTGTTTGATGCTCTGAGCTACTTCCAAACAGACGTAATTTTCGTAAGTTTACCCTACTGCTATATCTGTTCTGAGTAGCTCAATGTCGAACTCCGCATGAGGGGACAGGGGAAAGTACTCGGAGTAGCTCGGATGCTTCAAGGGCTAATTGAAAAAATGCACTAATGTCAGTGTTTCTTGACTCTGGCAGATAAGGAGCTGCCAAAAAGGCCGGAAAGAAAACACCTACTCTTTTTTTCGAGCTACCAGAATTCACATTATTAATTATAACTATTAACATTACATTAATACAGAGCGTGTTTAACTGAAATTGCATGGCTTTGTAGAGGGTAGTCCTCGGCATTTTGTGGAAGGAGAGCACTGCGGAAGATCCTATTGTGTAGGGGCGAGTTGGAAGTTTCAGTGAACCTTAAAGTGTTGAACTTTGAACATCGTGCTCCTGTTGTGGGATGGCATAACACCAAATATTAAAAAGATTTTTATTGCCTTCGACATACTACGTCTTCAAAGACAAAATTTTATTATATAAACTGGCATACAATGGTTCAAGGAGAAAACAGTGTCCCAACTTCTATGTTTCGATTCAGAATTATCAGTAGCATTATTTCTAAATTATTTGTGAAAAACTCACCACATGTTTTTTCACGTACACTTCACTTCAATGGAATTCATATTAGTCCGTGTGCAAGCTTGTCAAAAACATATAGTTTTCAACAGTGAATATCAACTGTCATTTGATTTTTGAAGTTATAAAGGTTTTTGAAAATGTTTTTTACCGCATTTCATTTGTCAAGGAAAGAGGAAGGTGTATTTGAAGAAACACATGGTGAGTTTTTGACATATAATATAGAATGAATGCCACTGATGATTCTAAATCTAAAGATAGAAGATGAAACACTGTGCCTAGTATTAATTTCAGGTAGTATTTCATAATGTTACTCTTTTCTCAAGTTTGTTCACTTCAATCGTCGTATGCCAGTTGATTAAATAAAATTGTGTCATTGAAGACGTAGTACGTCGAAAACAATAAAAGTATATCGTAAGATATCATTTCAATATCGAAAGATATTATGTAAAGTTACTACAGAGAAATCTGTATTTCTTAATTGTTATATTAATAGCCTTTTTCAAGTAGACTTTTTTGAAATTAATATTTGAAAGAAAACATGTAGTTTTCAAGATTCAATATCAACTGTCATTCAATTTTAGAAGTTATAAAGATTTTGAAAATGTTTTCTACCGCATTTTATTTGTCGAGGAGAGGAGAAGTTTCAAGCAAACTCTGTGACAATACTGTTACTATCCACAATGTTAAAAAGCTTGCGCATGACTCATACCATATAATGTAGAATAAATGCTGCTGATGATTTTACATCGAAAAACAGAAGATGGGAGAATGTGTCTAGTATTATTTCTAGGTTGTATTTCATAATGTTACTTTTTTGTCAAGTTTTTTACTTCAATCATTGTATGCCAGTTGATATAATGGAATTTTATCATTAAAGATGTAGTACGTCGAAGACAATAAAAGTATATCGTAAGATATCCAATCAATATCGAAAGATATTATGTAAAGGTACTACAGAGAAATCTGTATTTTCAATTGTTATAGCTCTTATCAAGTAGACTTTTTTAATTCAATAACACCAACGGTTTATCCGTGACTCAGATGCAATGATGCTTCCGCAAACCAAAACAATGTTTCGCCGAGTGGTTCATTCCGCATCGTGACAAGATTTTTAGGTGCATGATGTGAACACAATAAAAACATAGATTGAAAAAATCTTCAAGGCTGGCGAAGGCCGTTCGTACCCCTTAAAATGTTGAGAGTGTACGCTGGACGGCCCGAATCATAGACGTTTTGAAAGGATAATAATATTTCTATAGCACTAATTGTTCGCTAAGGAAGCTTTTGGAGGTATTTCTTAACTCCTTCCCAGCGAGCTGTCTAAACTGAACTTCTCTCTTGGGTATTTGTCCAAACCATTTGTTTTCGTAGTGAACTCTAGAGAAGTACCTACGGAGATCAGGAACTTTTGTGCGTTTGTTCATATTTCTTGCAGATGCAAAATTCCCAATATTTCCGAAAGTGAATTTCAGAACAACCTGAAATTTTATACACTAATGTTGAATATAGACCTCAAGCTATGCGCCAAATTCCATAGAAATCTGCTAAGTACTTTCCGAAAAAATTTTCGGTGAAAATAATGTTTGGGAAAAAATTTTTCAAGATGTCTAACAAAAGTTGCTCTTCGGCTAATTAATTGTTTTCTGAGATATTGGGAAAATAACCTCAAAGCTGAATGGATATTATTCCGAAAGCGTTTCGCCGATTAATTTAACCGTGGCAGTTTGGTGTGCAATCAACCCCTAAAAGTTTCGAATCACTGGCCCATTCTGTTTGAACGATATCGTGGCAACGAACAACTCACCGTCCCGACCAAATTGAGTTCGACAACAAATTCGTTTCCTGTCGATCCAGACAGAAAAATATATATGAGAAACGACAGTCACTTGTTCGTAACAATAACTCACAGAAAAAGCGTCCGAAAAATCAAGAACATCACCAAAATTGAAAGAAGTCATCCTAAGAGTTCTGGCTTTCTATTATCAAGTCGGACTATGATAGAACAAGATCCCAGGGCCCCCAGGCGTTACTAATTTTTTCACGAATAGTGTTAGTACTTATTTTCATTGTCTGCATACTTGCGAGCTTGTGTAGGTGGCCAGTTTTTGCGCGCATGTTCTAGGGGAACAGCGTGCTATCGTTTTGTCCAAATGTCTGTAATTTTGGATGATTGAGCCGAAAATGGTCTCAATCGACTAGGTTGGACTCACTGATGACGAATCCGGTGTCAAAATCGATTCTGTCCGGCCGGCCGTAGACACGATAACTGTCGAACGAAGTGAGCTAGCGACTTGAAACTTTCAGGGTAGGTCGCGCATTGGAATGCCGCGGTTAAGTTCGTTAATGGGCCAAATCGATCGAATAGTTTCGGAGTTATAGGCATTTGAAGATTTGAAGTTATTTATTTTTTATTTCAGAAACTACTTGAGCGATTGGATTCAAACTTGGCAGTTTGGTGGAGTATAGCGACGCGCAACTTTGAGCCAAATTTCGTCAAGATCATATTGTCAATAAATTTAAAAAAAAATTTTTTTCGAAATTTTTTTACAAAAAAATTTTTTTTTCGGAAACCATTTATCATATCCAAAAAAAATTATACTCACACTTTGACCTTCTAATTTCACAGCAGTGTACTAAATTTCAGCTCGAAACGATCATAAGTTTTGGAGATATCGGGAAAAAATATGTCAAATTTCGAGGTTTTCTTCTCGATATCGTTGATTTTTTTGGTATTACTCGAGAAATACTGATTCAGTCCTGATTAAACTTCACAGCTAGTTTTAAGATACTGAAAGACAACTTTGTGTAAAATTTCGTGATAATCGGGTTATTAGAACAATTTGAAAAAAAAAATTTATATGATTTTTTCATCATATCATCCTCATTAAATTCTGTATGAAACTTCGAACTGTTATTTTCGATGAAGTACTGGATTTCAATTCGATCTGGTCTGTATTTTTGGAAATATTGGAAAAATAAAATTTTGATTGGGTATATCTACGGAATCATTGGGTGGATTTTACCCATTCACGAATTCGGCCTTCGTAATTAAGGTCCAAACCTTCTCTACAAATATCGAGTTTCTAAGTTGTTTCTTTCGGAAGTTAGAAACTCGATATTTGTAGAGTAGGTTTGGGGCTTAATTACGAAGGTCGAATTCGTGAATGGGTAAAATCCACCCAATGATTCCGCGGATATACCCAATCAAAATTTTATTTTTCCAATGTTTCCAAAAATACAGATCAGATCGAATTGAAATTCAGTACTTCATCGAAAATAACAGTTCGAAGTTTCATACAGAATTTAATGAGGATGATATGATGAGAAAATCATATAAATTTTTTTTTTCAAATTGTTCTAATAAAACGATTATCACGAAATTTTGCATAAAGTTGTCTTTTAGCATCTTAAAACTAGCTGTGAAGTTTAATCAGGACTGAATCAGTATTTCTCGAGTAATACCGAAAAAATCAACGATATCGAGAAGAAAACCTCGAAATTTGACATATTTTTTCCCGATATCTCCAGAACTTATGATCGTATCGAACTGAAATTTGGTACGCGCGCACGTTCAAATTCGTTGCTGAAGCGGTCATCTACATTGAACATGCGCGCAAAAGTTGCTGCCTTCACGGCAGTGCTTTTTGAAATTTTTAAGTATCAGGTGATGAAGGGAGATGAAACCAGTACTAACCTTTCTTGAATTCTCAAAGCTGATTCTTAGTTTTCTATTATAGGGTATTGTCAAAAATTTATAATCGATAATCCCAGACATGTTTCGCTGGCTCTATGTGTTCCCAGACTATTTGAAGCTCCAGAAAAAAAAATGTTACTTAACCTACTTATATTATCAATTTTTGATGGGGGGACAACAGCAAAATGGAGAGAGAGAACTCCAAACTGAATGAGGAATAGGGGTTAAGATGTCTCATGAGGATATTGGATTCAGAGATACAGGGTGATTCATGAGAAAATGCTGAAATTATGAACTCCCTATCTTCGTTAATATTCAAAACTATATTATATTAATATTACACAGGCTTGTTACTATGCTCATTTATCCACTCAAAAATAATTCATATCCACTCGATGAAATGATATTCTTCAGTTGAATTCAGTTTTTTTTATGAAGGATATATCAAGTCGATATGAAAATTTCGTAATATTCCGTTTTCAACCCATAGAATCTATACAAAATTCAGGCCATTGAAACAGTAAACAAATCTTCGTTCATTCTTTCCGTTCTTTTCAATATTTCTTCGAATTGTTTTCATCTCACATACCGAATCCTATTTTCTCCTGACACGTAAATTGTAATTTTCCAATTAAGGCGTGTAGTTTTTGCCGATTTTTCTTATCAGCTTCTGCGATATTGAAATCGTTAGGATCCTCACGAAAGTTCACACGAACCTTCAAGCCGTGATTACACAACCAATAACTAGAGCAGCTTCATCGGAGTGTACTTTCAGTCAAAAGTTTCATCATAAAGCATCTTCTTTATTGAACCTTAAATCTTTACTTCATTCAATTTTCAAAGAAATGTGTAGATTCTACTCATAATATATGGAAGAGTGTGTGCCTGGTCAACCAGCGCGTTCGAACATCCAACACATCTTGAAAATCTATAGTCTCCCGATCTTTTCTGACTGATATTTATGCGTTCATTGAAAGCAAACAATTCCTCGAATAAAACGGGGTGGGGTGATTTTTGGAGGCCGAATTCGTTTCTTTCGAAAAACTTTTTCGGTGCCAAATGGTTGAAAAAATCGAAAAGGAATGAAAAATGGGAAAATAACTAACATTGCGCATTTTCACAAGAGAATTGAGTACATCCCGGAAAAAAATTTCAGAAAATACTCACTGATGCCTTAAATTGAGATATTAACAAGGTTTAATGAAACTCGAATAAGGCTGTGTTGTCTACTAGTAATACACTTCGTGGTATAGTTTGCTCTTAAAGGAAGGATTTGATTGAATTAAGTCATTAATTTTCCTTCATAGAATCTATTCTAATCACTTGAAACTATTAACCATATAACTTTACCAAAAGTAGATGAAGGCGGTTTTTCTGTTTTGAACACCTATTAAAGTTAAAAATTGACTAACTCTGTGTATTTTGACGTTTCAAGGCGCTTGTCCTGTGGAAAAGAGCGTTATCTTTTGGTACAAATTTCAGTTATATTCGAATTTTTAGCCACAAATAGTCTCAAGAGACTAGTTTGGATTCACCAATGAAATATCTGTGGTCAAATTGAATTATGTCTGTTTGTTCGGTCATCCGTATGTGGTTTCACTCTCAGAAGAAAGGAGCATTTTTTGAAGAAAAACTTTCACTTATTTTTCTGAGATTAATTCTGAGATTTCGATCAAATTCAGCGTACCCCTCGGAGTAGATAATAAACATCAGCCCTTCAAGTTCCTATTTATACGAAATATTTTTCTTGAGGATATAGGGAAATATATGTCAAATTTTGTTTCTATTTGAAATTTTGAGGTTATCTCATCACTATATCAAGAAGTTCCAAGACGAGGATTGTGATGGTGAAAAGGAATTTCGCGGAAATTTTACACGTTACCCTTGAAGAAAATTATTTGGAAACTATTCAATGGATTTAAATGGAATTTGGAGCCAACTATAAATAGATATTTCACAAAAGTGATTCGAATTCAAGTTTGCTCCGATATAAATTTTAGTAGATACTAGGAAAAAAATCTATCAAACTTCGTGAACATTTGAAATTTTAAGGTTATTCCTCAATTTGTCAAGAAAGAATCATGGGATGGAATTCAAACTTCAGTGATAGTTAAAGAATATGAATGGCAATTTGTTGAGAAATTTGTGAGGATCGTATAGATAGAAAGTTTAACAGAAACTTTTTTTTCGAATTATTCATCAGATTTCACTGGAATTTTGCATTGGCCTTGAATCACCATTTAGCAACAGTGTTCAAAATTCAGTTCTATAACATATTACATATATTGATCTTCAGACATATTGGTTATTTCTCAGGTATCGTTGTTATTTCCAAAATACAACAAAAACACTTTTTCTGTTTACTAATGGCTGTTAGGCCGGCCGTGGGCACAATAACTGTCGAAAGAAACAAGATGATATTTGTAGAGTAGATCTCCGGTTTAATTACAAATGTTGAATTCGGGAATGGATTCATTCAAAATTTCATTTTTCTTATACTTGATCGAAAATGACAAGACAATATGGAGAGAAAATTCCTAAATGTTTCCATCAGGAAGTGAAGCTGCGTTTGGTGGGATCAATATGTGAATAGGTGGCCGCTTTGGCAACGAATTTCAACAAGCGCGTAAAAGCTCATAACCTGACGTCAGTGTCTTTTTTGATTTTTTTGGTTACAATTAATGCAATTACTGTATTATATTGAATTATGAATGATCATAATAAAAACGCTGCAAATTTTACACAAGGGTTTATTATTTTCTCAGTTAAATAACCCAATATACCATTGATATCTTAAAAAATATATTATGCATAAATTATTGGTTTCTCACAACACAGAAACCAATTCCATGAAATAATTCATGCGAACATAGAAATCTCAATAAATACACTAGTATAATTGAATAACATTTCCACATGCAGAACGCTAACTGAGTATCAAAATTTAAAATAATATTTTGAATGAGAAGAGAAGTTCCACAGTCGTTCAAACTCTTTGAAAATCTAACTATTTTCCACAATTATTGAATTTCGTGTCGGTATTCTACAACTGAAAATGAACTTCAAATCAGATAGGGTTTGCCCTTTTTGAGATATTAGGGAAATAACCTCAATATTCAAAATGGTCACGGAATTTTTTGCCAAATGAATATCGGTCAAAACTGAAATTTGAAACACTATTTCTAAATGTTGACTCTGAAACCTGTACCAAATTTCATTGAACTTTGATGAATATGTATTCGAAAAAAAAATGTTTGAAAAAAATTCGATTTTTCCACTATACAATTCTCACGAAATTTTGCATTAAATCGAGTGTCTATATTTCACAATTAGTCATGATGTTTCAATCCGAACGCGTTAATTTTTCTTGACACTGAGGAAATAAACTCAATCTTTCAAACTAACACCAATACTTAAAACAAAATTCAAGACTTATCGCTGATATCAAATGTGTAGATGTGATTTCTACTTGGATTCAACTTTGTTCTGAAAAATATCAATGAAATGAAAAAAACTCAACCTTCCTGTGCAATTGATCTGGAAAAAAAATTTTTCCTCAGCAGATATCCGATTCACTTGATTCACAAAGTATTCATCACACAAACTGAAAAACTAAAGTTATTTTCAATAACATTTCTGTAACAATTAAATATATCGTGAACCTCGAAAGAATAATTCTAGATTATAAATTTCGTTCGTTGTTATCGTCGTCAGATACTCTCAACCAAGAGAGTGTCAAATCCGAAAGACATGCGGTATATTTTTGTCTACGCTATATCCCTTGTCTTAGGTCTAGACCCGGCACAGTCCCCATTCAGAACAGGTAGACAGATGATCGGCTCCTAAATTCAGTCTAAGGCTCCAACCCTCAGTATAAGATTCACGACAATCGACAATTGATGAGATTTGCGATTTGTTATTGATTTTTTTGCTTATTATATCCTCCAATTTGATTTATCATATAAATGCTCATTATTTTGTATATTCACGCTTATTTCAAACTATCAGTACGAAAGATTTTGGATTTCGATTGAAACCAGTACGGATATCCACATGTTGACGATAATCGTACTACGCAAACCGAAATTGATGGAAAACTCCGACCAACCGAATTTTTTGGAAATCTGCATTATTTTAAATTACGCTACTTAATTCGCGTTCTGCATGCAAAAGTGTCATTCAGTTATAAAAGAGTATTTATTGAGATTTCAATGTTTCAAATGAATTTTTTCATGGAATTGGTTTTTGTGTTCTGAAAAACCAATGATTTATGAATAAAATAAAAGTTTTATTCAAGATATGAATGAGCTTCATGAAGAAATTTAATCTTAAATTCCGTAATCCGCAGGGTGATTTCTATAAATAATAATTTGACCCGATTTTCGGTAGTTATGTTTAAGATATTGGAAGAGAAAAACCGAAAATATTTAATCTGAACTTCTTACGATTATAAAATTGTCAAGAACATCGATGGGGCATTTGCAAATTGTGTTTATAAAATAATAACACATCCATCAAAAATTTCTCGATATGTGTTGAAAATTTGGTAATCAATATTTTCATCTACTTTTAGATGTATGACTCTGGATGAAAAGTAAACCGATTATTTCAGTGAATTCCAATCTTAGAACCGAATGCGATGATGTCATTTTCGACATTATTGGAAATTTGCAGCGTTTTTCTTTATAACTCAGGAACCACTGGTCGGAAATCATTCGGATGAAACTTTTTTGGTTTAGTTTTGTAACAGTAATCAACGTTCAGAGTTTCATAAAAATTCGGTGGTAAGTTTTCGAGAAATAATTTTTTTTTTCCCCCCAACCCCCCATTTTGAGCCCTTAGGGTACACCGATTCTGCTGAAAAGCTTGGAGGATCAATCCCGAGCGACACACGATTTTTCTACCAAGTTTTACTGATTTCGTTTCAGTACTTTCTGAGAAAAGCCCCGGACAACGGACGGCGGACGGCGGACGGTGGACGGGGGACGGCGGACGGACGGATTTTTTTTTATTAGTTTATTCAAATCTACATACTCCAAAACGTAAACTGTGAAATTTTCAGGGGGGGTTAAAAATTTTTTTTTTTTGGTCGATCACTAAGGTTTATTATTTGATTTTATCAAATAATAAACCAAAAGCGCAAAAGCTTCTGGATCCAACCTAGTGGAATTATATTAACGTCCCAGTACGAACACGCAAAAAGATATTACTCCCATTAGTTCACGAAACTTCGTTTACCTTCATTAATGACAAAATTCAAATGTAGCACAAGCAGCAAAAACAAAATATTGCACATGGATTTTTCCATCTCAACTGACTTGACCGTTCGGTGAATCCATAAGAAATCAAGGAATAAGTAATAATTCAAGAATAATGGTTATTGAATCTATTATTCTGGGGAGCTATTTTGTGATAAAGATGGTACTCAGATATTGCTTTTAGTTGAATAATTCTAATAGATTAGGGTACTCAAAAATTTTAACTGCCTTCCGTCTTTTTATGAGATGTTATTTTGTAATACGTAAAATACTGGGGTTCTACTGAAATACATGCTATTGCATCTCATGCTTAGTTCTCCCAAGTAAAGTGTTATTCGGAGTAATTTATTCTAATTCAAGTGGAGAATTCTATGAATATATGAGATTTTGAGTTTAGTGTGGAAAGAATACTGATAAAATTCTGTCAAAGCAGCATGAGGTCAGGAGATTTTACTCGCTAGCTTAAATTCGTTGCCAAAGCGGTCAACTATTTACGCGCAATCTTCTTGAGGGAAAACTTTGAGGATATTATATTCAAATGCTCCTCACAAATTCATAAATTGGGAAAATACAAATTTGAATGAATTGATTTTGCCCATGCACGAATCCGATCTTCGTGATTATGCTCCGAACCGACTATAAATATCGAGTGTGTAAGATGTTTCTGTTCGAAATGATTGTGTTTGCGACAAGCCTGATCGATCTTGAACACAATAACTACCGAAAGAATTTTCTTCAACTGACTTGATGTAGAGCAGATTCGGAGCACAATTTCAAAGGTAGTTTTCGCGAATTGGTAACATCCACCCTGTGATTCCGCAGATATATGAACTCGAATTTTTATTTACCCAACATTTACAAAAATACAGACTTGATTGAAAAATGACATATTTGAAAATAAAATTCAATTTTTTTGTGAATAATTGTAATGAAATGATCATCCGCAAATCTTGCACAAATTTGCGCACCAACTCATTCCAAATAGTCCATTACAACAATTCACAAAAACACTTTAATTTTCTTTTCAAATGTTGTATCCTCACGAAATTATGTATGAATTCGATCCAGTCTGTATTTTTGGAAATAATGGGTAAATAAAATTTCGAATGCATATATCTGCGGAGTCACAGGGCGGAGGTTACCAATTCGCGAATTATACCTTCGTAATTGGGCTCTAAATCTGCTCTACATCAAGTCAGTCAGAAGATAGATAGAAGGTCAGCATTTCTGAAATTTTTTCTCAAATACTCCGTAATGAATATTTCATCAAAATTATTGTTGAATAGTGATTTCAGAATCTGTGCCAGGTTGCAGATTGATGAATGGAACGAATTTTTTCAGCTGAAGTCTGAAAAATTCTCGAAAATAAATTTCCCTACATTTACTACCCGTGCCATCCTTACGGAAATTTTCTTTAAATAATGTGTGGTAGTTCTATATGTATAATCAACAATCTAGGGTAGTTTTGATGGCGTACGTTCTTCAACAAATTTGAATTAAATGATCTCAAAATTTCAACCAAACGAAAAATTTGATATAGTGTTCTCCAATATCTCTGAAAACTGATATCTCAAAACATTGTTTGATTTTCACTTCATAAGCTGTGCTGAATTCCATCGAAATCTGATTTGCAAGAAAAATGTTTTTCGAGAAAAATTTGAGAATTTTTCGAAAATTTTCTCAATTTTGTACTGATCCACCACGAAATTTTGCATTATAAGATGCATCAGTATTACTTCTTAATTATAAGTAAAAACGAAGTTGTGATCTGATCGCATCAATATTTCTCGAGATATTGAGGAAATATAATCTCAAAATTCCTGATTGAGAAAATTTTTTTTTGAATCTTCTAAGATAAACATGGAATTGAATCGAAATTCGAACAATGATGTTAAATATTCATTTTCTGTGTTAAAATTTCAACGTGATCTGGTGATTAATCCCCGAAAAACCCCAGTTTCTTCAACAAAATCCAAAAAACTTCCCGAATTTGTTTTCCAATTTCCAAAAAATTCTCACAGATCCGTTTTGTGTTGGTATTCTTCAACCAATTTCGAAGTTACAAAATGATCGCATCCGTAAATCTTGAGATATTGAAGAACTAACTCAATGGGGGCATTATTCCGATTCCACCCATCCACGAACATAACAGGGATACAACTATAATTTGGATATTCAGACCGCAAACCTAATATGAGAATTTTAAGTCACTTGGACTTAGTTAGGCCACGTACGGACGGCTGGCGAGACAGAATTTAATTACATTTTAATACATTGGGACGAAACAATAACACGCTGTTCCCCAGAACGCGTAAAAACAGTTTTCAACTATTCCTAATCTAATACTTCATACCTTAAGCCTCAAACGGACGACTTGCAAACAATATTTTTTGCATCAAGATGGTATTAAATTAAGTAGTCTCACACAGTTTCCATAAATTCACGCGCATTTGCAAACAGGAACTTTTCCTCGCAATTTATCAGGCAACAATATGAATTTTCGGATCACCTTCATCTTTACACATCTTTGCATTCGTCCGATAATATCTGAAATAATCAGAAAACACCAAAATTTTTTCATCCCCTTTTATGGTTTTCAAGGCATAAATTATGTCCTCACGAATGCTTATTTTCACAAAGCGTCAAGTTGATACTTAGAAACTGGCAAATAAATTTCGATTCTATAAGAAAGGAGTTATTGGGAAAAAAAAATTTAGATGGCCATAAATCAGAAACCTCAGGGAGGGTTCTGACCATCATCAAACATACCTGAGATATTCAATTTCCAAACCTACCCCGAAAATTTTGTAGGTCTGTGCCAAAAGTTACATTACTCACGGTCGGCCGAACGGACTGAATTGAAATTGACCACGGATTTTTTAGGTTTTTTTCTAGCTTTTCAATCCCAATGTCTGAAATAGAACTATTTAAATCAATTAAAAATTCCCATTCGTTTCGTATTTTGAAGTAGAATGATTTTGGGCTCTCACTCAACTACTTTGCCAACGTTTCGAACCCTTCGTGGTCTTTTTTCAAGGCTCGTGTGTCGGGTAAATTAAAACTTTCATTTTCTCTTCGTGACAGACAGTCGAATAACTCCGATTTGACTCTCAAGAAGTATTCCGGTGAAATATCATTTCTCTTGAGAGTCAAATCGGAGTTATTCGACTGTCTGTCACGGAGAGAAAATGAACGTTTTAATTTACCAGACACATTCCGAATCAAATTAAATACAAGGTGAGTGACGGATCCCTTCCAATACCTAGCTGTTCATATTGTTGATATTTTCATTTACTATTTCAACCTTGAAAAAGAACCACCAAAGATTCGAAACGTTGGCAATGTACTAAGAGATTCGAATAAATTACTGTCCAAATTCATGAGTAACTTCATTGAAATTATAAACATGGACGTTAACCCCCAACAAACAAAAAAAATTTTTTCTGAGTTATTCTGAAAAAAATAACGACATCTTGAAAAAAACACGGAATTTGACATATTTTTTCCCAATGTCTACGAATATTATAATCGTATCGAACTGAAATTTGATACAGTGCTGTGAAATATAAGGTTCAAAAAAAAGTAAAAAAATTTAAAAAAAAAAATTTTTTTCATGATCTACTGACTGCAAGGTCTTAACAAAATGCCGCGAAAAGTTGCAAATACTTATGCTCTAAGTGCCAAGTTTCAATTCAATCACTCTCGAAATATCAGGGAAATAAAGTCAAAACTTCAAATGACTCTAACTCCGAATTCTTTTGACCGATTTTGCCCACTAACGAACTTAACCTTTGCATTTTGAAATGCAACCAACCCTGAATTCTCAAGTCGATAGATTTCTCCGTATTTTCGTAATCGTGCGTACGGACGGCCGAACAAAATCGATTTTGACACCGGATTCGTCATCAGTGAGTCCAACCTAGTCGTTCGAGACCATTTTCGACTCAAAATTCGAAAATTACAGAAATTTGGACAATATGAAAGTACGCTGTTTTAAATATCAGATGATATTCGAAAAGAAAAACTCAAGAATTGTCTTGCATTATGTTAAATGGAAAGAATAATTTTGCTCAGTTCTGTAGAAATGGACCCTATTGGGCTGAATTAATCAAAGAAGGATGTAGAATTATTATAAAAAAACTTTCAAACCAAGTGAATCTGTGATTCTGTGATTTCATAAAAATTTCAATTTATTGAAAGTCTCAAAATGGAAAACCGAAAGAAAATAATTCTGAAAATTTGCTTTTTTGTCTGATTAAAGAGTAGGATATGTACTCTGAAACGTAACAGTTCGCTTTGTTTATCGTTACTATTGTTTCCGGTATTGTTCATTAGGCAACCTGTTCTCCTAGAAACTGCCCCTAACAAATAGTTCAATATTGCAATCCGCAAGGCGTCTTCCATAAAAAAAACTTTAATCAATTTTAATAGTTCTGTTTCAGATGTTGGGAGTGAAAACCCAGAAAAATCCTAAAAAATATGCGAAATCCAACCAAACTAAGCTTTAATCGATACTAAGAATTCAACCGTATTCTTTAAAACATTTCTTACTCAAATTCAAAAAATAACAGCGATTTGGATGGAATGATAACGCTGTTGTCCTCTGTGACAAGCGAATCATTACTAAAATATATGCAGTAAAGGCCAAGAAAATATGCCATTTAGTAAAATTATTTCAGTCGAGAAATCGAAAAAATTGCTAGAAAAGCACTGATGGGAGCACAGAGCAGAGTCAAGAGTTTTTACGCGCATCTTTGAACTTGTTGCCAAAGCGATCACCTCTTTACGTATTAACCCCGCCAAACGCAGCTTTATTATCTGATGAAAATATTGCATTTTTAGATGGATTACTAGATTTCAATCCGATTCGATGTGTATTTTCGGGAATATTGGAAAAATAGCATTTTGAATGGTCAGATCTATCACTGGATTTTAGGAACGTAGTTACCCCTATTCACGAATTCTAACTTCTAAAGTAAACGGAAAACCCACACTGAAAATATCTAACGTCCAACTCGTTTCTTTCTGAAGTTTTTGTGGTTACGGCCCTGATTGTGAAAAATATCTTCTAGAGACAAGAGACTTGATAATTGTAGAGAAGGGTTAGAGATTAGTTGAGAACGCTGAATTGACGAATGGGTAAAATTAACCCAATGATTCCACAGATACATATAAGTTTCCACTCAGAACTGCATTTTCCCAATATACAGATAGTATCTAGGAAAATGATAGCTTGAAGATTCAAGCGGATTATTGTGGAGATCATATGATTACTATAATAATATAAAATATTCGAGAAAAAAAATTTGAATGTTTTCTTACGAGCTTGTTTATTTCATCTATTCAAACGATTAATAGTAATAATAATAATAAAGTTTATTTCAGTAAATAAACAAATTCATCACAGAGATATATAATAATATTATAATCTGAACGTGATATTTTATATATTGTCATGAAATTCTGAATGAATTCGCCATTCAGTATTTGCCAACTAGTAATTAAATTTCATTATGATCGGAATAATATTTCATGAGAATTTTTGGAGACGTCAACGATGGCCAGGTTATATTTTTTGCAGTATATCCGGATATTAAAGGCGTTATCGATTGACTCTGGTATCACCCAAAAGTTGATCATAACCGAACCCGATTACTAATCGATGACGTCACTGGTTCTGATTTTGTAAAACCAGCCCCTAGGGAACTTTCAAATCGGTATTACCTCTCTCCCTTTAATGTTATGTCGTTCTTTGTTCGAACAAAGTTCGATACTATATTTTTTCTTGGAGATATTGGAAGAAGTATGTCAAATATTGTACATAATTCCTAGGTGTTGTTGTCATTTCCGAAATAACTCACAAAATATGATGAAATTGTTAACTATAGTTGGCAAATGCTGATGAGCAAACTTTTGCAGAGTTTCGTGATGATCGTATCATCTGAAGAATCAGAAAAATTCTATAATTTTTTTATTGATATTTTATATTCTGCTACCTTTCAATAATATGGTTCTGCCGAAATTTTGCAGGAAACTTCAAGCTGTTATTGTTCAAACGAGTGGTGGATTTCGATTCGAAACAATCCCCATTTTTGGAAATATTGAAATATTCAATTTTGAATAGGTATATCTGCAGGACCATAGGATACATTTACCCGCTCACGAATTCGGCCTTCGTCATTAAGATCCAAATTAACTCTTAAAATATCTAGTCACTTAGTTGTTTCTTCTGGAAATTGATGTGTTACTGTCCACCTGTGACACATCGATGACAATTGCTAATGCAATCCGATAGTTTCTCTTCTATATTCCGACATCACGAATTGAACCAGAAACTGAACCTCTGTTGAAAATTCTGTCATTTTAATTCCAACCAAAACCAGAATCCAAGCCCAATCGAGAGCGCCTTAATACACCATCGAACTGAAACTTTGAAAACTGTTTCTAAATGGTAAATTAATTGTCCGTGCCAGATTCCATTGAAGTCTAAAGAGTTCTCAAGTAAAAAGACTTAAAATAAATTGATAAATCATAATAGAAACTTTTTTGTTAATTTTCTTTCTGTACGATATTCCGCGAGAATTATTCTACAGCTTACCATTAAGTTTGAATTTGATTATGTAAGTTCTTTTCAAGATATTGAGGAGAAAACCTCCCAATACAAATAGCTAGGACCTCAACATATATCCGATATCTCATAAAGGAAATATCGAATCAAACTGAAATTTGAAGCACCTCTGTTGAATATTGACTCGAATGCCTGTGTCAAATTTATTAAAATCTGATTGATAGTTTGAGAAAACAATGCCTCAATGGAAATTCAGAAATTTTTTGAAAGAGAATATTTTGACTAGATCCAAACGAAATTTCGCATTCGATCTGATCGAGTCGTTACTTTAGGTGATATTGAGGAAATGAGCTCAAAATTTCAAATAACAATGAAATTTGTCATATTTTTCCTCCTTATATCTCCGACGATATTTGTAGCATCAAATTTAAATATGAACAATTGTTGAATATTGACTTCAAGTCTGTATCAGATTGCATCGAATTCACATCTCGTCTCCGCAAAAAAAATTTTCACAAAAATTTGGAAAATTTTATTATCTGATCACACCATCACTTCTTGTGATACCAAAGAGATAACCTCGAAGTTTCAAATAACGAATTGAATTCGACATATTTTTTCTTATATCTCCATAAATGAATGTGAGAATTCATTTGTTTTTCTCTGATACCGAAGGTTTGTGCGAAATTATATCGAATAATACCTTATCTCAGAGAAAAAAAGTTTCAATAAAAATGTGGACAAATTTCGAATAAAGTTTTTCAATTTTCTAACGAAAAGAATTCTAGGTCAAGTTGCACGCTGTCCAACCGAATACGACATTTGCATCGGATCACATCAGCACTTCATCAGATATCGAGAAACTAACCTCAAAACTTCAAATCAATGAAACTCCGAAGCTGTTTGGCTGATTCAGCTCAATCACGAACTCAACCAAGATATTTAGAATTCTGGAAATTTCGGGACAGTGACAAATTTCGTTGTTATTCGAAATTTGAAGCTTATTTCCTCAATATCTCCTGAAGTAACGATGCGATCAGATCGAATCAGAAATTTTGTTTGGATCTGGTCAAAATATTCTTTTTCAAAAAATGTCTGAATTTCCGTTGAAGCATTGTTTTTTCAAACTAAAATGAAAATAACTTTGGCACAGGCATTCGAGTATTCGAATATTTAACAAAGTTGCTTCAAATTTCAGTTTGATTTGATATTTCCTTTATGAGATATCTCATATATGTTGAGGTCCTAACTATTTGAAATTGGAAGGTTTTTTCCTCAATATCTTGAAAAGAACTTACATAATCAGATTCAAACTTGATGGTAAGTTGTAGAATACTTCTCGCGGAATTTCTTCAGCATCGTTCAGGAAGAAAATTAAGAAACTGTAACTATAATTTATCAATCATATATACAGGGTCTTTCACGAGGAACCTCACCCATATTTATACGGGAAACTACTGAACGTATTTTCATGAAATTCAGCACTTATAAGTATTTCACGATGCTGATGAAATCTAAAATATTTTCAAGGCATGAGCACCTCCGGTTTTTCCGGAAATGACGTCAACTTCCGTTTTTCAAATTAGAACACCATTTTTTTATTGCAGAAATAGATTCCTTAGAAAATTTCAATTTATTTTGATGTAACATTTTTCAGTTTTGGTTGAAAAATTCTCTCTGAGCGGGAAAATTCGAAAAAAAAATCGAAAATAGAGCTCCGCTGAAACAAGAATAACATCGAGGTTTTTGGATGGAAAATTTTCATTTTTGGGATTTTTCAAGATGTAAGATTGATGTATCCACTTTAAAAATCGAAATCGCGATTCATGATACAGGGGGTGAAAAAATCGCTTTCAAAGTTAGGGATGACAAAATCGTGAAAAATCAATTTTTTCAAATTAGAACCCCATTTTTTTATGGCAGATATTGAATCTACGTTGAAAAATAATGTGAGTGTATGCATCACACCCTTGCCCTAAAGTGGATATTTTCTGAGTTATTCACAAAAAACTGTTTTTCGTCTTGAATTTTCAGCTATTTCTTTTCCCTTCACGCCAAAAAGATGACATTTTCAGGAACTGTTACTTAAACCATGTTTTAGATTTTACTACCCTAATATGCAAGCGAAAAAAGTTACAGGTTGTTCCTAAATAGATGGCGAATTTGGATTCGAATTTGTATCGGAAACCTCTTTATTTCAACTAATCGGCCATCGGTTTTCTCTCCAGTGATAAATAAATAATTCCTTATGAACCATATGCAAAAACTTACCATGTTTTACATTATTTTTTTTCAATGATAGATATCATTAATTACATCTGCCAAATTCCTCTTTATTCAGTAGCATTTTGTGTTTACTATTAATTTGGTGATAATTCGTATTAAGTTATAAAATCGATCACTATGCCTAATTCTACCAATGAAGATTATTTAAATCTCATTCTACTTCATGGAGAATGTAATAAAGTTGTAGATAGAACGATTCGACTGTTCATTGAGAGGTTTCCTGACCGACCCAGACCAACGAGAGATACCATTAACAGACCCATGACAAACTTGAGAAATGTCGGATCTTTCGTTAAGAAAACTACACACAGAGAAAAAAGTGTAGTAGAAGATGAGAACAACGAAATTACAGTTCTTGCATATTTTCGTGTGAATCCTCAAAATTCTCTCAAAGATGCCGAGATTGATCTGGGATTATCTCAATCGAGTGTTTGGAGAATATTAAAAAAACATAAAATGCACCCATATAAATTCAATAGGGTACAGCATTTGAAGGAAACTGATTTCGTCAGGAGAACAGAGTTTTGCGAAGCTATGATGATTCGATTTCAAGAGAATGAAAACTTTTTGGACTGTATAATTTGGACAGATGAATCTAAATTCACAAAGAATGGTTCTTTATATATATATATATATTCTTTTGAGATGAGCATTTACATTTTTTTATATCAAACAATTTGTGTCATAACAGTATTAGCTGAGGAAATGTCAACGGGGTACCATACATTTTTACGTATGATACAAGAGCACAGATAAAAACCTCAGGAAAAACTCTGTCTCCCCGTATTAGTGTAATGAAATTGTTGTTTTTTATTGAAGGGCTTCTTTTTCATTGACAAAATTTCCTCCTTCCTATGCGATGCAGATCGAAATCTTGAAAACATACCTGAAAACAAAAAAGGAGACGAAAGAACTAATATGAACTAGTAAATGATTTAGTACTCATTAAATTAATTTGAAGTTCGCAATCCATCTCAAAAAAGAATCAGACACCGAATGAATTGCCTCGAAACCATCGTCAAATTTATATATTGGACAAGTATTTACTAAATGTTCTATTGTTTCCTCTTCTTCTCCGCACTCGCACCTTGGACTTTCGACCGAATTCCATTTGAAGAGGAAACTATTACAGCGACCATAACCGGTTCTAAGTCGATTCAAAATGCACCAAATTTTCCTAGGAAGATTGAAACCATGAACTTTTTCTGAAGGATCGCTGATCAAACCTTTGTTAAAAACATTACACGAATTCCATTCCGAACGCCAAATTTCTTTGTCACTTTTATTGGTGTAAAGAAAATCGTTGATCCATAAAGGTTTACGAGATTTCAATCTAGCAATTTTAGAATCCGGAATATAAGACATGATTGGGAATAAATTCGGAAAGGAACGATATTTATCCCAACACTTTATCACTGCAACCTGTCTACGAATATGGGGCGGTACAATATTTGAGAGAACTGGTAACCACTGTAAAGGAGTAGATCTTATGGTCCCACTAATAATTCTCATAGCAACATTAAGCTGTACATCTATTTTACTCACATGAGCGCTATTAAACCAAACCGAACAACAATATTCAGCAGCAGAAAAAACCAAAGCTAAAGCTGCGGTACGGAGAGTTGTAGGGTCAGCCCCCCATGAAGAACCAGCTAGTTTTTGAAGAATATTATTCCTAGATTTCAACTTCATGCGTAAGTTTTCCAAATGGGCCTTGAAATTTAAAGAGGTATCCAATTTCACTCCAAGATATTTAGGAGTGAAATTATGTTTCAGAACGGCATTATTGAAAGTAACATTCAAAGTTTTGAACTTCTGTTGATTATTCAAATGAAAACAAGAAACTTCTGTTTTACTAGAATTTGGACATAAACGCCACTCAACAAAATAATTCTTCAGAATTTCTAAATCAGTATTTAGAGTGTTTTCAATGACTTTGAAATCAGAGTGAGGAAAAGCCAGAGCAATATCATCTGCATAGATGAATTTCTCTGAAGAAGTTGCTGGAATATCACATAAATATAAATTAAATAGAAGGGGAGCTAAAACTGATCCTTGTGGGAGTCCATTATTCAAAGTTTTGAACCTACTACTAACATCATCAACAAAAACACGGAGTCTTCTGTCAGATAACATATTTTCGATCAATTGAATTACTTTTCCACATTTCAGAAATTTATGGAGTTTGAATATTAAACCATCTTTCAATAGGCATAACAGTCATTATTGGGATGAAGAGAACAACCACCACTTCAGACAATGGAACTTTCAAGAGACCTGGAGTTTCAATGTTTTTTGCGCCATCAAAAATAATGCAATTCTCGATGTTCACATTTATGATGGGACTTTAACTGGTAAGATAGAACACTACACATGTTTGCATTATTTAAAGAATGTTCTCCCTTAGGAGATAGATATTCTGACATATTGACTCAAATAATTGAGCCGCTAGTACAGAACCATAATGACTTATGGTATCAACAAGATGGCGCGCCTCCACACAATTCACTCAATGTGTCAAATATCCTCTACAGGCTATTTGAAGATCGATGGTTGGCGAACAATGGTCCACATCTTTGGCCACCACGTTCTCCCAATTTAACTCCTTTAGACTATTATGTTTGGGGTAGGATAAAAAATATTGTCTACTCAACTCCCCTGACTGATAAAGAGGACTGCATAGAACGAGTCAGAAATGCGTTCAGGTTTGTTTAGATTTTTAGATTCATAGTTTTGAAACTCAATTTGGTTTTTAAACACTTTTGCAGATCTCTTCCTCCCGATGAAATAAGAGCAACGCACGAAGCATTCCTGTGACGTATAAATAAATGTCTAGAAATTAAGGGTCAAAACTTTGAGCATCTTCTCTAGTTATAACTGCGAGAGTTTGACATGGTTCTCCTAATAGTAACTTGAAGTCGGTTTCAAGAAGGGTTGAAAAATCTACAGCATGGTTCAAATAACAGTTAATGAAAATTTCATCTTTTTGGCGTGAAGGGAAAAGAAATAGCTGAAAATTCAAGACGAAAAACAGTTTTTTGTGAATAACTCAGAAAATATCCACTTTAGGGCAAGGGTGTGATGCATACACTCACATTATTTTTTAACGTAGATTCAATATCTGCCATAAAAAATGGGGTTTTAACTTGAAAAAAATGATTTTTCACGATTTTGTCATCCCTAATTTTGAAAGCGATTTTTTCAGCCCCTGTATCATGAATCGCGATTTCGATTTTTAAAGTGGATACATCAATCTTACATCTTGAAAAATCCCAAAAATGAAAATTTTCCATCCAAAAACCTCGAAGTTATTCTTGTTTCAGCGGAGCTCTATTTTCGATTTTTTGTTCGAATTTTCCCGCTCAGAGAGAATTTTCCAACCAAAACTGAAAAATGTTACATCAAAATAAATTGAAATTTTCTAAGGAATCTATTTCTGCAATAAAAAATTGTGTTCTAATTTGAAAAACGGAAGTTGACGTCATTTCCGGAAAAACCGTAGGTGCTCATGCCTTGAAAATATTTTAGATTTCATCAGCATCGTGAAATACTTATGAGTGCTGAATTTCATGAAAATACGTTCAGTAGTTTCCCGTATAAATATGGGTGAGGTTCCTCGTGAAAGACCCTGTATAATATAATTTTTCATAAATATTTTTACACGGTATTTGTGAATTCTGCACTTGTCGGTAGCTGAAAAAAATCGGAATTTCTTCGTGAAAATTTGGTTCAGATTTGCACGATATAGGTAGGTACGCGAATATATCCACCTCATTTCTGTTCAGATTGCCAGATTTGTTCTACAAAGCGATTAAAATTTTTTTGTAACATTCTCGTAAGAGCTTTCGGAAATGTATAGAATATTCCATATCTCATGAAAAAAAACATGATATCAAGATTCTACCCAGCCCAATACGAAATTCATCTGTCCCATAGGAATTACAAACTCGTTTTCTTCCTCGGGAATCATATGATGGGTTGTAATTGCTGTATTGATTGTTTTGTTTACCTTTATACTTTTGAGGGCTTTTACACCTTTATTGAAATTCATTGGATGGGTCTCATGGATGGGGGACAAGAAATCTCATATGAATGTAACGTCTCTCGACAAAGGAAACATTGTTTCCGAAATTTGCTTTAGACGCACCAAGTATAGGTGTATTAGAGAGTAACTACCCACTGTTGTGTTCTTTATTTCGATTTGTAATTGATTTCATTATTGTACTAGATATTATACTACTTATAGAATCAGATAGTATGAGTATGAGAAAAAGTTCCAGCGGCCTGTCGAAATCTATTTTGAATATCCTCACTTGTAGTGGGGGGTGTTCAGAAAACTAAGTCTTTATTCTCCCCCAAAAATAAAAATCTAATACTGTGAGGTCGGGTGATCTTTCTGGCCATGGAAAAATACTCCCTCGTCCAATATACCTCTTCGAGAAGACGTTATATGAATATTCTCTTACATTAGCAGCATAATGCGCCTGGCAACCATCTTGTTGATACCACATATCTAACCTGCTTTGAATAGCAATATTTTCTAAAAGAATTGGAAGATCTTCCGTTAAAATTTCAAGCACCTTTGTCTTGTTAATAAGCCAAAACTTTTATGATATTATCCTCATTACGGCTTCTAAGTTTTCTATTTTTTCTTCCAAGATATTGAACCTTACCAGTTCCTCGCACTCTTCGTGTCAATCTTTTGAATACCCTTTTGGAATGACGACGTCTTTCAGGATATATCGTATCGGGTATTCCATTTCAGCTACTGCATTTTCTAAATATTCAAAATGAACATTAAGCATATCATATGCTTCTTCGTTTGAATAATGGGGCATCATAAAAAAGTGGTTTGCAATCGTCCTAAAAAAACTTTACAGCTATAGATACCGAAAATGAACTGTATCGCCAAAGCTTACTGATTCTAAATCAGCTTGTTTCGTTGTTTTGATGAGTTTTTTCCTTTCATCTAATTATTTAGAGATGAACTAACCCAATTCCTTCTGCATTTCACAGGGTTGATCAATACTTATCAAAATTTACAAAAATGTCAATAACTTGGAAACGACCAATGATATCTGTCTGCGGTTTCAACAAAACAGTAGGTGATAATGCTTGGCTTGTTCTCACTCGGTTAGAATCATAGCATTGCATTTGAAATTTTCCAGTAAAACGCACAAATAGGGCGAAGTGACATAAAACAGTCTGTAGTTTTCAATTGGATCACCCGGTATATTGTTGTCATATGTTTCTGTGATTTGCTTTCGATGGCCTTCGAAAGAAACCTAATTACGTGAAAATCGGTTCACCCATACAGGAGTAAGAATGTTTTTTTCGTGAAGAAAAGTTTATCCATCCCATCACTAAAAAATAGGAAATATAGAAAAATTACTGAAACAAAAGTTGTTGAAGAGAAAGAGTATTTTCTTATTTTATTATTCTTTACCACTGTTAGCTGGAGAATATTTCGTAAAAAATGAGATTATATTTTACAAGTGATAGATTGCGCCCTCTAGTGGGGAACTACGAACTTGAAAATATTTTCAATCACTTTCTAGGGGCCGAGTTTGTCATTAGATTTTTTTTCCGGATGTCATAGGATAAACGGTTTCCGAGATACGGCCGGTGGCCAACCTTAATGAATCAACCTGTATAAAGAAAACGTTCGGGGTACAAACGAGAACTTTTGAGGTACAATCAGATACCGAGCGAGTATAATCGACACACGACACAGAATATTCACACAAAAATTCCATCGGTTATCGGCCAACCACGTGTTGAAGTGGAAATGATTTTCGAATGGGAATGAAGCAGAAACCATGAGGATTTTATCAAAACCTAAAGTGGGACGATCGCGTACCTACCTGGTAAAATCCTTCACCAACTTCTCATGAAAATATGTGAATTTTTTTCAGGATGCCGGTGAGTTTAAAAGTTATAATGGCTGTATAAAGAAAAAATGGGTAAAAACGAAAGATTTCGTGGTACAATCGGGAACCTACCCGGAACAATTGAGCTAAGAATTGTAAAACCAAAATTTCATCGATTATCGGCCAATCACGAGTTGAAGAGAAAAAAATTTCGAATTGACGTGTAGAAAAAGCCATGAGGATTTCAGAAAAAAATGAGAGGGGTACAATCGGGTACCTGCCTGGTACAATCCTTCACTAAGTTTTCAAAAAAAATTATATAGAGAAACCGTTAGGGGTACAGATGAAAATGTGTGTGATACAATCGAGTACCTACCGGCTACAATCGACCACAGAAGTTTCACACAAAAATTCTATCGATTATCGTCCAATCACGAGTTGAAAAAAAAAAATTCGAATTGATGTGTACAAAAAATCAAGGGAATCTCAGCAAAAATAAAAGTGGTACAATCAGGTACCTACTGGGTACAATCCTTCGCCAAGTTTTCATGAAAAAATTTCAATTTTTTTGGGTGCCAGTGGGTTCAAAATTTATAATGGCTGTATAGAGAAAATGCTAGGGGTAGAAACTAAAACTTTCGTGGTACAATCGGGTAACTATTGTGTACAATCGACTTGAGAATTTTCACACAAAAATTTCATCGATTATCGGCCAATCACGAGTTGAAGAGAAAAAAAATTCGAATAGATGTGTAGGCATTTCAGCAAAAATACCTACCGGATGCAAGCCTCCACTAAATTTTCATGAAAAAATTTTTCTGGGTGCCGGTGGCACAGAGGGTTAGACAGCTGTATTTAGAAAAAGTTAGGGGTACAAACGGAAATTTTCGGGGTACAATCGGATACCTACCGGGTACAATCGACCACAGAATTTTTACACAAAAATTCTATCGATTATCGGCCAATCACGAGTTGAAGAGAAAAAAACATTTCGAATTGATGTTTAGAAAAAACCATAAGGATGTCAGCGAAAACAAAAGTGTTACAATCGGGTACCCACCTACCTGGTACAATCCTATACTGAGTTTCCATGAAAAAATTTCATTTTTTTTTACTGCCGGTGGGTTCAAAAGTTAGGAGGCTGTATAGGGAAAACGTTAGGGTTACAAACGAAAATATTTGTGGGTACAATCGATCACAAAATATTCATGAAAAAATCCAAGGTCAATTGCCAGGTTCAAATAGCTCCACAAAGGTCCTAGATTTCATTTTTCGAAATGTTTTATTTCACGAGTCACTGGCACAATGCGCGTTTTCCGGAAATTGAATTTCGGGTTTTTATTCAGCCAGTGAATGACTATTGAAAATTTGATAACTACCTAAATCTGGGAATATCTTTTCTGTTCATTCTATAGATGTGGCCATATATTTGAACAATAATCCGGCTACAGATTGAAAATTTCGAATAGAACTCTCTCCCACAAATTCAAATCAATCTATAATGCCACCCACCATTTGTATGAAAAATCTTATATCCCCCGAATTTATTTCCGTATAAAGGTACCTGTTTATCTGAAAGAAGAGTGGCTTCCTAAAGGCTATTTCAAAATACTTTTCTCCATTTTCGAATTTCTTGCCTTGGTAATGAAGAATTGGTGATCAAATTAATTTCTGTCCTTCCAACCGGCTGTGAAAACTATGATTCGGCGACAAAAGACCAAAGAAAATATCATTCCGAATGAATATTTCACGTGTATTCTTCAACCAATTCCTGAATTTGAACCCAGTGGCTAAACTTCAAACTTGCTTCTCAAAATTTTAGCTTCAAAAGTTGTTTTACAATCACCTGCTAGGCCAATAAACAATACAAAATAACTTTGTGTGATAATCTCATGAGAATTGTATCATTCGAAAAATTCGGAAAAAAAAATTGAGAAATCATATTTAGATAGAATTGAACCTGCCTAGTATTATTTTGTATATTTGCTTCAGGATCGTGTGTCATCAGAATAATATAAAACGAGAAAATATTTCAGTTTGTTTTCTTCAACTATATTCGTGAGGGTTATATGATTGGAAGATTGAAAATGTTTGATAAGGAAGTAAAACTGCATTGAAAAAACTACTATTTTCTTTTTTATGACATTTTGCATGATGAGCCATTCAACCAAGTATTGAAACAATTGCAGGATTTTAATTCGATAGAATCTGAATCCCAATAATTGATAACTTGGCTGAAATTCAGTAAAGTTGTGACTTAAAGTTAGGACCTTTTACTAAGGTAAGTTTTCAAATTCGAAGCCATTTTGTATGAACTCTCACGATTTTCGATTTTGGAAAGTATTGGAAAATAAAAATTCGAATGTGAAAATCCATGTAGTTTGAGTGAACTTCACCCATACGAACATACGGGGACCAAAAGCCTCATACCTACTATAAAAATATTGAGTTCACAAGACCAAATTCGTATGAGTTAACGAAATGAAAGATTCATTTATTTTTGGCGATGAATGTTTTTTTCATTATATGTTTTCCCTTCAGTTAAATTAAGAAATCATTTTTCTCATTATTTTCAAACCAGAAGAATTTATTGAATTTGAGGTAGAATGTTCTGAGGTACATTTCATTCTGATTTCAAGGGGCGTTTCAACCTGAATGCAAAATGTATCATCAACGCCTCTTTTCCATTGGATGATATTGTCTTTGTATAGTAAGATGCATACTCCCAGCAGGCCTAGTGATGGTTATATAGAAACGCCATCGATCGACTGAGAATAAGTTATATTGAATAATCTGCTTTAATTATTACTCATCAACTCATCCATTTCGGGTTTTATTTTCCAATATATCCAAAAATTCAGATCTTATCGAAATCAGTGGAAAATATCTTCGGGTTTGACACGTTCACGAATTATACCTCTGTATTACTCATGCGCAACTAGCCTTAGACTCATACTGAAGTTTGTAGCAGAATTGCAGTTTAATTTCTAGATTTGTATTCAAGAATGAATATAATCAGCCCAACGATTCCTCAATTGGTCATATTATTCTCCAGATACTTTCGAGAAATACGGAGTTAAGTAAAATTCCGAAATTTTGAATAAAAATTCACCATATTTTCTCACTCAACGATTTTCACGGAAATTTGCACAAGTCTGAGCGTTGATATTCAACAAATAATTACAACTTTTCTGCGTTATACGGATTTCGTTCACCTGCGAACTCAAGCGAGATATTCATGTTCAGCACCTATACTAGGAAAATTTCAGGCCTACTCCTTCAGCTGGATGACCGGACATGAATTCGACGACAAAACTTCATCGGAGAGTCCAAGCTTTCAGTAATTATATTGAACTTGATATGGAAAATATGTCACTGCAAGCGCAAGCTCCTTCGCAGAAAGTTTTATTTTCCTGCATTTCGAGAATGGTCTTCCAAAAAGATGCTAATAGACTAAAAGTAATTCTCAGTATCACTGTCTTCTCCTTCAATACCCTGCTGATGCTATAGATTACGTAAGTTCATAAAACGAAATATATGACGAAGAGTCCTCAAGGTCATATAGTGGCCTAGGCCTATGAATGAAACGGTAAATCAATTAACGATTCCCTCACCGGATTACTAGCGTCTTGAGAAAGTTGGATTGAAATGGGGTCGAATACATTCAACGCCAAACGTTAACACAGGTAAGTTCTAGTTTTGTGACGTTACAGAGTGAACCAACATCGAATAATTTGATCGCTCAGGTATGTGTTCTTTCAATGCACAATATTTCTCTCAAATAATTAATGTTTTTGATCCTACAATGCCAAAGCAATGCTTTTCTAGGGAAAAATTCACCCATGTAAATAAGGTGAAAGTATTTTCCCATGCATGCATGAGTAAAATCATATATTCTATATCGATCATTAAGTCACAAAAAACGTTTTAACATGAAAGTCTGACATTTCATATTCAAAATATACTGATTCTGGGATTTTTTGCGATATCTTCTTCAATTTCCTTTTTTTTCATGGGCAAGCAACAGTAATAGATACTTTTTCTCAGCGTGTTGATCGATTGTTAAGAAATATGTGATTTCGATTAGCATCTTTTACCTAAGGGGTTATAAGCTCTGAGCGAATAAACTATAATGATGCGATCCCTGGTACGTTAACAGTTATTAACAAGACGATAAAAATCAAATCATATCAGGACGGAGAAAACATTTCAAAGCTCCACGTTTTCAGTTCTGGAATATTTGAGTCGAAAGTTCTTGAATATATGATTATCAGATTGATTTTGCAAATCAGCAAACATCATAATATTCAGATCGCATTCTCAATCAACAAGAATTTTTTTTTTTAATCGTACAGAAAGGTGGAGCACATATGCGAACATTTGAATCAATTTCCTTCAATATACTGTCGTCGAAAAAATTCCAATGCCACTCTTGTTTCGACTTTGGAAATTCATGAAATCAACTACCAAAATACGGAAAATAAGGATGAATATTTAATTTTTTAGTTGCAAGTCGAGTTAGCGAATCTTTTCTTTATTTTCAACAAACAAGAACTCGAGTTGATAGAATGATCGCATTCATGTTGCTCCTTTATCAATATGTCCTTATCACGATGAAGGAAGTACTTTTTTAGGTTCTCTCATAACAAACGACGTTTGTATTCATGAACGGATGAACTCACATTAGTCTGTCTGTCCATTCATACTTTGACCCAATTCTCGAATTTCTCGTTCAGTGAAAAAATAGTGGTTTAGAAAAAACATGAATGAATAGAAATTGAAATTCGCCTCAAAATATTACCTGCCAACTTAATCGAATTGAAGAAAAATTGTGGGGATATCCTGCATGAAATAACTATATTTTTTTTCTTATGTTCGGAAGCTTTCCAAAAACCGAAAATTTTCGACGATTTTTCCGTAACAGTTTTCTCTCATGCGTTTACACATCTGAAGAAAATTACAAAATTCTAAGTATCGATTGAAGCTTATTTTGGGAGGATTTTGTACCATATTTCAGGTTTTTTTTGAGTTTTCATTCCCAATATCGGAAAAAGAACTATTAAGAATTCAATAGAAATTGTTTTTTTTTATGGAAAACACCCTTGCGGATTGCAGAACAGAACTTCTTGTCAAGGGCTTGTCTTTTTCAGACTTCCGTCGAATTGACATTTTTATGAAATCACAGCAACACAATTCGCTTTGTTTATCGTTTATATTATTCCTGTATTGTTCATTAGGACATCTGTTTTCTAAGAAACTGCCCTTGACAAAAAAGTTATATCCTGCAATCAGCAAGAGCGTCTTCCATGAAAAAACAATTTTCGATTTATTTTTCAATAGTTCTGTTTTAGATATTGTGTGTGAAAACCCTGGAGAAAACCTGAAAAATGATACAAAAATTTTTTTTTCATCTTGACCTTGACTCTGTAGTGTTAACCAATGCTACTTTCCAATGTTTAACATTTGAAAATACATAATAATTCTACTTGATCAAATTGAAAATATGTAGACGAAATTTTCTGGGTTTATTAAACTGCAAAAGTCACCTCACTGATTCGTGATATTTTGTAAGTAATCTCTTATAATCAACATTTATTGTATCTGCTTGAGAATATGAAATGAATTGGAATTCTCCTCTTTTCTCTTCATCCACAAACGAGTTTTTCAGAAATACAACAGTATTTTTGCTCATATTGATAGGGTACGCTTGAATTATAATTGGATTTTTATTCCCTGATTTCTCTCAATGACATAAATCAAATGAATTATTAATTTTTCAGTAAAAAACGATAATGTCCAGACGTGCAGCGTCGAATTTCAGTAAAGAGTTTTCTAGAAAATATTGCTCCAGGATACCTTATTCTACTTCAACAATATCCGAAACAGAAGGAACAAGTTGTCCCCACATACAAGAAATTCAGAATGCTAAACCATATTCTGATATACCTGGTCCCAAACCTCTACCCATTCTAGGTAACCATATTAAATTGATCATTCTTTCATTAGTGTATAAACCATCCGAGATATCATGCATATAACTCGTTAATTCAATTGAAATAAGCCACCTTGCTTCATTTTATTCTGACTGTAATTTTTGAATTTTAACAATAATGCTCCAAATTTCAATTCGGTACGATATATCCACTTTCGGACACTTTATGAATACAATATATCTAATTTCCTTGTAATTTCAAATTTTGACGTTATATCCTCAATTATCTCAAGAAGTACAAATGCGGGAACAGGTTACTGCTTTAGCAACGTATTTGAACGAGCTCGCAAAAGCTCCTGACCTCATGTAGGGTTTTCTTAGATTTTTGTATTCTGAATTATCTTCTACAACCTATAAGGCAACTCTCTATTTATATATTCCAATTTAGGGGATTCATTTTTGTCAATTGAATTGAGTCGATATTTCTACATATTGCAACTATTCAGAAACTTTTAATTATGATAACCTAAGTGATTCATTGATTTGGGTTTAATTTGATTAAACATTTTTTCACGGACATAAGTTTTCTATACTCCTATTAATTGAAAAGAAAACACAATTCTGTGAGCTACCTCGAAGATACAAGCAGCTTGAGAATTGTTTGCGACTGCATGATTTCCAAAATAAAAGTGCCTAACGGATAGTTCTTCAAGATTCTTTTTCGTGATTATTTTGTACTTGTGACTGACTTGACGTTTACCCGTATATGTCCATACTATATATTTGTTGGTTGTACCATAGTTGAGATGAGACCGAATACGCGGATATATGTCAACGACTACGCTACGGTGCATTTACATTAATGGATGTCTTTCGTTATTGTCACATTGTTTTTATTACTCTGACAGTCATGGATTCAACCCAGTGTTTTAATTTTGGCTTCGTTTTGTTTTGGATTTATGTTAAATAATTGTTGATTTATATGATGAGGTAACAATTCTTTAATGTTTTCGTTTCCTTGTTTTCAATTAATAAATTTGTTTTCAAGCCTTGAAAAAGGAACGGATGGTTCCGAAATGTTGGCGAAATCATAATTTTCTTAATCGATAAAGAGCATTTTCGCTGTAAACTTGAAAATTACAGACACTTGGCAGAACGATGACGCTTCTGGCCCCTAGAAGAAGCACGAATGAAAGAAAATAACTTTTTTCTCAATAGGTTTAAAAAATATTAAAAATGAATATCTGATCGACTTGAAATTTGGAACATTGTTGTTAAATATTAACTTCAAGGTATGTGCCCAAGTTCATCCGAATCTGATCGGCAGTCTCTCGAAAACAAAACAATTGTCGGAAAACATCATCTCAAAATTGTGAACAAGGTTGCACGTTGGTATTCTTCAACTTATTACGAAGCTCCATTCCGATCGCATGAACCAATTGATTTCGGAACAAATCTCAAAGTTTCCAAACGTTACAACTCCGAAACCTTTCGGCTGATTTCGCCTAATAATGAACTCAGCCAAGATTTTCAGGCTGCCAACATAAACTGAAAATTTTAAGACTCTAGGTATTTTCCTCAGACAGTTAAAGCACGCACGGCCGGTCGGTCAAACAGAATTGAATTTGATCTCGAGTTCTTCTTGAGGAAGTCCAACCTGATCATTTAGGACCAATTTTGGTTTGGAATGCGATAATTATAGACATTGTGATGAAACGAAATCACGCTGTTGGCCAGAACCATATGATTAAAAGGTATGAGATATTTATAAACTAAATCTTTGAATTTTGAATTGTTCCAATGAAATGATCGGGAAATTCTGCACGAATTTGCGCATCATGCACGAGGTTTCGTCATGATCGGATCAAGTTTTTTGGTCATTTCGGAAATATCAATAATTCTCAGGAAATCAGCACGGAAGAAGTTCAAAGTTTCGTCATGATCGGATCGATATTTTTTGAGTTATTTCGGAAATATCATAATTCTCAAGAAATCTGACAATTTTTTTTTCCAATATCTCGCAAGACGAATTCCCGATCAAGCTGAAATTTGAAACACTCTTGTCAAGTAGTGACCTCGAGGTCTGCGCCAGTCTGAAGTATCATTGTCTAAGTAAGGAGAGTAGTATCGTCTAGCATCAGCATCTCAGACCATTCCGATACACTGCTCATGTGCCACAGGGAAGTACCGATCAAACTTTCAGGGAATCACCTCATAAAGCATGGAGTATGAATGGAGTATGAACAGACTACTGTAATAAGTCCATTGACGATCTACTGACGCCACTGTTCTGCATAAAGTCACTGTAGGACACAGTAAATCCTCCGACTGTTCACTAGTAGATGTCGTGAAGGGTTGACGCAAACAAATATTCTAAACTATAGATCTTATGTTTAGAATAATTCGAAAAATACATATCTGATTGTACCGAAATGAAGTCTTCGAGTCTTCGGTGTCGATTAGAGTGAAATTTCAACAGAATCGGAGATATGGTCTCTGAAATATATAAATATTTCAAATGAATTTCCTTGAATTTCTATTGATTCGTTCCTCAGAAAAGTCAGGAAATCTGATTGGGCTGAAATAAAGTACTCGTTTATGAAATGGCAACTTGAAAATTTCAGTGAAATTCAAATTGAATATGAAAACTTCAGAGAAAATTTTTATTTTTGTTTTTCTATGGATAATTCTTTCTATTGATAGTGTTCATCAACTAACCAAGTTTCATTCCGATCAGATGGAAATTTTTCGAGTCATTGAAAAAATTTTGAATGGCATCAAAACAAAAACCATTCGGCAGATTTGGCTCACTAATAAATTCAACTGAGTTATTCAGGATCAAAAACTCTACCCGAAATTTTAAACTCTATATTCCCTTTTTCGAAAGTTAGAGCACACACAGACGACTGGACGGAAATAATCAAATTTGACCACGGATTCTTCATCAGTGAGTCCAACCTAATCTCTTGAGACCCATTTCAGCTCAACATTCGAAAATTACAGGCATTTTCTCGAAACGATAATCCAGAACAAGCGCGTAAAAACGAAAGTTTCTGGGAGTACGACAGGGCTCTAGGATAATACGGATCAATGAGCGACATGAAGATAGGAACGAATATTTATTCAAAGCATTTACTAGAATGTCATTCGTCATAGTCCATTCTCTCATTCGGCTCTACACCTTTGTGGTCTTATGTTAAAAATCACTTGAACCAACCGCTTTCTTGTCCTGATTGGAACTCTGAAAGTCTAAATAATCAATGGATAAACATTAACCTCGCTCGAAGGTCCTGAATCTTACCAAAGGATTTATGATTTCTAGAACTCTTTCGCGCAATCCAGGTTTTGTTGCATTGATGATTGGTAATGTCCATCAAATCAGTACGTATAGCTTCCCTGGATACTGCTCCCCCATTGTAGATCCTTCGGACGATGACATGATAGGCTCAGATCCGGGAAAGATATTTGTTCTTTTATCGATAAATATGGGTAGAGTTGATGATTGTTTTCACTAGTTGTCAAATTTTTTCAAGGAAATACCTGGAGACTCCTGCCAGTAATAGGACAATATGACATTTCTGATGTTGCTAAATTGTCACAACTGTTCCATGACCACTATGGGAAGATCGTGAAGCTCTCCGGGCTTGTAGGCAGGCCAGATTTGTTATTTGTTTATGATGCAGATGAAATTGAAAAAATATATAGAAATGAGGGACCTACTCCTTTCAGACCTTCTATGCCTTGTTTGGTTAAGTATAAAAGCGAAATAAGGAAGACATTTTTTGGAGACCTTGGTGGTGTGGTAGGAGTGTAAGTAAAATTTGATGGTCAATTGATTTAAGAAAAAAAAAATTTCCTGGATGGAGCCATGAATTTTTTTCGATATTTTCCGTTTTCAAACTGATTCTTTTGAATACGACTTCTTACTTCATTTCAACAGACATGGTGAACCATGGAAGACATTCAGAACAAAAGTACAGAAACCTATTCTTCAATTGAAGACAGTGAAAAAGTACATCACACCTATAGAAGACGTAACCAATTATTTCATCCAAAGGATGCTAGACATGAAAGATGACAAAGATGAAATGCCTGCAGATTTCGATAATGAAATACATAAGTGGTCGCTTGAATGTGAGTAAATACAATTTATGAATATGAACCGTTTATCTCCTTTTCGAATCAATTTCAGTCTTGTTCAACAAGAACTCCAATACAATCAAATCGTTCTCATTGAAATACTGACATGAAGCGCCTTATGCCGAAGAAACAAATGAAATTTTAGGAATTAAGGTATCCTCAATCAGTAAACATGAAACCTTTAATAGAGAACAGTGAAGTTGTAGTCTGAGCTATATTCTTTCCAATGCAGATGTAAAAGCGCTCTATTATAGTTGAATTATTTGTCGTTATATCTGTTGGCATACTCAAAATATTTGCTGTTTTGATTTTTTATTATTGTTATCAAGAAATTCCAAAATACTTGAAAAGGATCATCTTGTACATCCCGGTGGTCCAAGACGATCGTGGAAAACCTGTATTGAATGAATTTAGTATGATCTGATAGAATTCAATGAGATTATATATTCCTTAACGTCTTCAATCATGAAATAGTAGGTAACACCACTATTTAGACTTAATATTCCAGATCGCAACTTAATTAGCTACATAAGAAGAGCTAGCTATTTCGAATATTATTCTTTTCCAAAACTCAACGATCATCACAGGTTCTATATGACATGCAATTTCTCACAGCCTCCCGGGTCTTAATCGTAGAGACCTGAGAACAATAACCACGTCTAGTTTGCATTTTATTATTATGCGGCATAGTTTAAGGCAAGGAAAGCACCAGAAAATGGTCTAATTTCAAAACTATTCGACCGATTCCAACCATAAACGAACTCAACCGAGATATTTGGACTTCAAACCTAATCTGGCAATTTCAAGTTGCTAGGTGATTTCCTTCGAAAGTTAGAGCACGTACGGTCGGCATAACCTAAAGCCTTTAGACTGATGTTGAAAAAACAGAAAGGATCAAAGGATTCTTTTATACAACTTAGATTGAACTAACGCTATTGTGATTTCTTTCCACAAAAAAGTTTGCTGTCACTACAACCACGATTATGATCAACAGAGTGTTTATGTAAGTTGGATTATGTTGATTAACTGTTGCAAGGGTTTGGGTGTCTACGTTTCACTAATGAAAACTATTAGATGGCTAAGATGGCTCCTATAGTTTCTCCGCAATAAAAAATAGATCATTTCGTTCTGCTAATTGTGAATGGGATTCATTTTCTACATAATTGAGATCTGACACACTGTTTTTGCAAAACAAATGATTATTTCTGTCGAACCGATAAAGAGAATATTCACAAAAATGTTTATCGCCTGCGACTTACATTTTATTAATCAGATTCATGCGGATGATTGAAATAATAAGTAAAACTGACAATACCGAGCTTTTCTTTCAAATTTTCGATAAAAGGAGAAAAGTTATTATTTTCCATAAAATAAGATTCAATTCAGCTCTGAGACCTCTTATCCTGGGGACTGCTCACAAAATGCCTACTCTTTCTTGAAAGTTACTGAAATGCTCACTCTATGTTGACCATCAAAGGACGATTATTTTAAAATTTCTAATATAATATTATTTAATTCCCAGGTATCGGAAGAGTATCTCTGGATACAAGGCTAGGTTGTCTAGATCCGAACCTACCTTCCGACTCTGAACCTCAGAAAATCATCAATGCTGCAAAATATGCTCTCCGCAATGTAGCGATACTAGAACTGAAATTCCCATTTTGGAGGTATTTTCCTTCTACAGTATGGACTAACTACATCAAAAATATGGATTACTTTATCGAGTAAGTTCATTTTTCCAACACCTTAAAAAGTTTAACCTTTCCTTCATGAATAACATAACCCATTTTGGGTATCTGTACCGTTTGCTCATCATGTTCTCTCTTCTTAAGATACGCCAATTGGAACGAAAGCTCTGAACAAAGCTTAATTTTACCTTTTTCTCCCCCCGAAAATCCGTCATTTTACTGAATAAACTATAATAAAACTAGTTTGAAAATGCCGATGCACAACTCTTTGCATAATTTCGTGATCATCATCTCATTAGAAACTATTGAAAAAAAATCTAGAAAAGCATTGCCGTGAAGGCAGCAGCTTTTGCACGCATGTTCAATGTAGATGACCGCTTCGACAACGAATTTGAACATGCTCAGGAAAGCTGCCTCCTTCACGGCTGTGCTTTTCAAGTTTTTTTTCGATAAATTACTGGATTTCAATTCGATCTTATCTAATTTTTTGGAAATATTGGAAAAATAAAATTTTGAATGGATATATCTACGGAATCATTGCTCGGATTTTACCCATTCACAAATTCAACGTTCGTAGTTAAGGTCCAAACCTTCTCTACAAATATCGAGTTTCTAAGTTGTTTTTTTCGGCAGTTATTGTGTTTACGGTCCGGTCGTAGGCAATGATTCCGCAGATATACCCATTCAAAATTTTATTTTCCCAATATTTCCAAAAATACAGATAATATCGAATTTAAATCCAGTATTTCATCGGAAAATGACAGTTTGAAGGTTCATACAGAATTCAATGAGGATAATATGATGAGAAGATCACAGAATATTGAATATTTGAAATAAAAATTTGAACTGAATTTTTTTTTAAATCGATTTGATCACGAAACTCTGCACAATATTGCCTTTCAGCATTTTTAACTAGATTCAATGTTTCATCACGATTGAATCAGAAATTCTCGAGTTATACCGAAAAAAACAACGATATCGAGTAGAAAACCACGAAATTCTACATGTTTTTTACCAATATCTCCAAAACTAATGGTCGTATCGAACTGATATTTGGTACACTGCTTTGAAATATGAAGTTCAAGGTATTACTGGAATTGTTAACGAATATGAACAATAGTTTCAGAACAAAAAATTTTTTTCGGAAACAATTTTCAAGAAAATTTTTTTGAAACTGGGTTATCATAAAATTTCAACGAATTTCTGCTTAAAGTTGCGCGACGTTATGTTCAAACTAACTGCCAAGTTTCAATCCAATCGCTTCAGTAGTTTCTGAAGTATGAGGGAAATAACCTGAAAATTTCAAATTGCTATAACTCCTAAACTATTCGGCCGATTCGACCCATTAACGAACTCAACTGCGGCACTCGGATGCCCAACCTACCCTGAAAGTTTCAGGTCGAAAAGATTCCGTACAATCGTAATCGTGCATACAGACGACCGGCCGGACAGAATCGATTTTGACAACGGATTCGTTATCAGTGAGTCCAACATATTCGTTCGAGACAATTTTCGGCTCAAAATTCGAAAATTACAGACATTTGAACAAAACGATAGCATGCTGTTTCCCTAGAACATGCGCGCAGAAATTCGAAAATTTTACTATATTCTTCTCCTAACCATATTATCCTCCTGAAATGTTCCATCAATCTTCAAGCTGTCATCAGTTGAAATATAATAAGAAAATTTTGAATCATTTCTGCCTTGTGACTTTTTTTTTTACAATTGACATTTTTTGTGCATGATTTCTGAATGTTTTTTCAATTCATTTGAAATATTTCTTTTTTCTTGGTAGAATTTGCATGAAGCATATCGATGCAGCGATGGAAAGACTCAAGTCCAAAAGTGAGACTAGTGAGAATGATTTATCACTAGTAGAAAGAATCTTAGCAAGTGAACCAGATCCCAAGACAGCCTATATCCTAGCATTGGACTTAATTTTGGTTGGAATAGATACCGTAAGATAGCAATTACATTTAGCTTAGAATATTTCTGATTTTCATGATAATTTTTCAGATATCCATGGCAGTTTGTTCGATTCTCTATCAACTAGCCACAAGACCAAACGAACAAGAGAAGCTATATCAGGAATTGATGAGAGTTCTTCCAGATCCAAAAACACCTTTGACAGACTCTCTCTTAAATGAAATGGTCTATCTGAAAGCTTTCGTTAAGGAAGTTCTAAGGTAATAACTGTTAATATTTTACTTAAACTCTAGACTAACTATTGCGACCGGATTAATTTTACCTGGTTGTTTTTCCGAACAAAAGCTTTATCATTTTGATGAATGTTTTTAGTACTCAGTTTTTTTGATTGAAATTACCTTTAGCGACTCAGTTTGATTCACTGATGAAGAATCCTAGGTCGAATTCAATTCTGCCTGGCAAGAAGAACTATTCTGAAAAAAATACGTAGAGGAACTTCGAGCTCTATTCCGAGGGGGTAATATTATATCAGTGAGTCAAATCTGCCAACTACTGTTCAATACAATTCTGCATGAACATTGGTACGATCAGATTTAGAACAAGTTCGATTTCAATTTGATTGAATCTTCATTTTTGAAATATTGGCATAATAAAAGTTCGAGTAGATGATATATCAACGCATTTGGTGGGTTTTACACATTCAAAAACTCAAACCTCATATTACTTTGAGCATCAAACCTGTTTGAAAAATATCGAGTTTTTTTCTTTCTGAAATAATCGCTCTTTAGGCAGAACAATGTGACAAATTGAGAAACAAGCAAAAAAGGAGCGAAAATTTCGAAGAAATTTGAAAACTAGCAGAATGTAAAACTGTCTGAGCGAAGTCTAATTATTTGACTTTATTACTCTTTTATTTCTTTACTATCCAACCAACAAATATGGGAGCAAAAATAGCCTAATCTATGCTGCTTCCTCATTTGTAGTTTGATAGTTGTTAGATTATATAAGTTCATTGAAGCTATTTGATTTTGAATATCAAATTGCAATTATTTATTTGCTTTAAGATTTATAATATAATTCTATTGATTCCAATTTCTGGTCCTGTCACAAAGTGAAAGTTTGATATTGTATCCCGAAATACTCACTTGTATTATTTTTTCACAGAATGTATTCTACCGTCATAGGAAATGGTAGAACATTACAAGAGGACTCAGTAATTCAGGGTTATCACGTACCGAAAGGGGTAAGTTCTTTAGGTAGATAAGATAAGTTTTTTAGTGAATTTTTTCTTCGATTAACATCCATATAATCATTCATTCAATTGTAACAAAATTCCATTGAAGTGATCCTGTAACAGGCCTGGTCTATACACGAACGTTGTTCAAGTTGCCTCCACTTATCGCATTTTTGGAAATAATCTGTCTGAGTATAACGGTGAGCCGGAGATTGGTTGAACATGCAATATTTCGTTCCTCGAAAAAATATCAGATTTTACTAATAGCCTCAATGCATACATAGTAGTCTCTTAACCTGAAGAAGGTCAAAGTTTTTTTGAAAATTTTTCGAAGGAGATACATTAATTCCAATAACATCATTAGAATATTCCTGGGAACTTTACATATAATCCGAAGTAACTCCAAAAGACTTATGACCGTTATTAGCTTCATGGCATCTTTGCTGCTATTTGGTCAATTTTGACAGCAAGTAGATTCAGCATCAATACGCTGATTCATTTAGGCTCGACCACATACCGACAACGAGCTGACGATGAATTTCCGGTCAACTGTCATAAAAAGCGAATGAGTATGGAAACGTATCATATTGCGCACACGGCCATCCTTTGGGGTCCATCTAGAGCACAGATGCAAGGCGTGGTCATTTTTTCCGCCTTCTTCGTCGGATCAAAATCCACAGAAGTGTTTCTTCCTCTTGGAAATCTATCCTGTAAATATTTCGTCGCATGTGGTATGTTTTGTCACATTCTTGAACAACTGCCTGACGGTATAGTTGTGGTTGGCAATTGACTGATAACGGATGAGACAGACCTATCACAGTTTAGTGGTGCTTTTGAGTTGAGTCTTGTAGTGCAAATTTTTTGCAAGTTTTCCAATGACTTGAGCAGTTATAGAACATCATCTCTGATTGTGTCCAACTTATATCAGATATCCATTACTTCAATACACACCACCTTTAAATACCCTTGAGAGGATTCATTTTCAGGCTATCGAAGAAAACTAGCTCATTTATATTTATATCGTATTAAGCATCGTTGATTTAACTTGAGATTTGAATCTTGCATATCTTTTTGAAGTCAATATCTTATAATTGTTGATTGTAGTTTCGGGATACCTCAAAAATATATATTTTTTTCAAGAACATAAGTTGAGAGGAAACAATACCACGTGGTAGTAAACTACAGCTAGGCAACACAGCCACATTTAAATGTCATCAAACCTCGCTTATATCTGAAGGTCAGGCCGCTGGACTCGGTTTACATACTTAAACGTTCCCTATAGCCGTCTAAAATATTAGAATACGAAGAAATTTCGACGTTTATAGTAAAAAACGGGGTGTCGTTATGCAGGCTTCAGTGAGCATTTTTTGAAAATTTTTTTTGGAATGTACCTAATTCTTCGGCGAAAATGCGCAATGTTAGTTATTTTTCCACTATATTTCAGTTTTCATTTTCCCGAAAATTCTCGAATATAAAAAAGTGGCAACATTGCGCATTCCTACGATTTTTTTTAACCATTTGCACCAAAAAATTTTTCTGAAAAAAACAAACTATTGCATCCAGAAGTCACCCCGTTATATTCGGGGTATTGTTTGCTCTTAAGTTAGAGTTAAACACTATTTATTAATTAAAGAAACAAGATTCCTGTAGGGAATCTAAACTGATGATAACTGTCGTAATGTCATCAGTTTGAGATTGAATTCAATAATCGACAAATCTAACATAAGTATACATGTGTGATATCACAGATGCACCAGTATTAAATATTTTTTCAAAACGACAATTTGTCTTAATAAAATGAAAAATAAATTATATAGAAAATTAAACCAAGTTCATACTTCAATCGAACTTGATACATGTTTTTTCAATTTTTCATTTCTGAATAAATGAATATACAACAATTATATTCATTATCGAAACAAGGAAGAATATTTATTATAGAGAAATCAACAAATATCCCTTCCGGATCTGAGCCACTCCTGTCACCACTCAAAGTATCATGAGAGAGAGAGGTGCTATTTAGGTCAGCTAATACGTACTGGTTTCATGTTCAATATCGATCATCGGCGAAGCAGAAGTTGAGCCTTGAATCGATGAATATTCGCCTTTTTGTTTAATATATTGATTGTTGGAATCTGGAGCTCTATCATTTCCATGAACATTGTTTCTTTCATTTCTATATTCAACTTTAGCCATCATGTGGTAAAATCACAAAAACTGAGCGTATCCGCAATTTGGATATGCAACTGCAAAATCACAGAAAAAAACACTTGTTAGGATAAATAGATGAAAGTCGTATAAATCTCTCAATGATTCTGCATCACTTAGGACTGAAAATTGCTAGGATCTTTCAATGTCGCTCTGATACAATTTTCCATAACATCACCGCCATGAGTTCACTGTAGATAGAATACTGATAACAAAACAGTGTGTAACTACTCTCTAATCCACTTACACTTTCTGCGTCTAACGCACGTTTCGGAAACCACGTTTCCTTCGGCCAAAGACATATCCGTAACTGTAACGAGTAAGTGGATTATAGAGTAGTTACACATTGTTTTGTCGCCATGGGGTTTGACTTTCTTAAAATTGTGTCACTCAGAGCTAAGCTTCGCTGATGATTGGTGATGACTACGAAATCGGTCCGTAGTTTCCCAGATTGGTATCTTCTTCTTTGTTGATACTTTTGGCCAAGACATGATTATGTCAGATCAGCGAAGGATATTTGATGACTTATCATGTATTTCGCCCCTGAATTCATGTTGATTATGGTTGAAGGTTCCTGTGGTCTAAGGAATCAGTCATCTACATCCATAAAATTTTTTTCTATTTCACCCAAATTATTTCTTCTCGATGATAAAATACCGATTCTATCGAGGAGTTGTGAAAAATAAACACACAAAATTTTGTGACATTTCATAAACGCCAAAACATCAACATGGCCACATAGAACCTAACTTCACGTCTCGGTTTTAAATCAGTAGTATAGATGACCTCAATAGTAACACAAGGTATCTATTCCTAAATTGGAGATACAAACGGGATGCGGGTGATAACTTCAACGATATCGAAATTTAGGGGTTCATGAAAATGGATTCGCAAATCGTCTTCGACATACCTCCTGAAAGTGGAAGTTTCAAATTTGACATAGATATTATACTTCGAGGTTTACATCCTTGACATATCCATTGCTGATAGAAATCTATAGGGAGATATTTCTCTGGAACACTGCGCACTTCTCCCCTCATGACCTATGAAGAAAAATCTCCGAAAGTATATCGTAAGATTATATATCAATATTGAAAGATATTATTTAGAGGTTTCACAGAGAAATCTGTATTTTCAAAAATCTTTGATTCATTTGACAACTGCACTTTTTGTCTCCTACGGTTTTCAATAAAACAATTCAACAATTCTCTTCTAATAGTCAGGATGATCAGAAGTCTCTTTAGTCCATATGACTTCCTCGTGAAGGAAATAATGTTATATTTTTTTGTCGGAGATCGCAGCCGAAATGAAAACATTTGAAGTGATCTAAAAGTTTCTGAACGAATCAAAAATTCCTCTCCAAATTTTTTCAACTACCAATGGCACTCAATGGAAAATTGTGGGAACGAGGACCTTGCTTCAGAAAAGTATAATTTAATATACCTAAATTTTCACGGTCGGTAGTTTTGACATTATTCATATTATCAAGAAATTCTTCGTTTGTACGTGTTATTCAGGAACACTCTGCATAACTGGGTTCGCTGAATTCATTCTATTGAATGAATATAACATTTTATTTTTCTTGCGTATGCTGCTGAATCCATTCCGAAATATGAATATGTAAAATATTCAAGTCGAAAATGATTCTAGAGTCGGTTTTTTTCGAAATCATCGAAGTTTCTGAATGCTCATTAAACATATAGAGCAGACTTTTGGTATTTAATACCTGAATTTATGATGTTCTGTAAAGATTCCTCTTCCTTGTAAAATTGTCGGAGAAAAGCTGGGCGATTTATCGAAACCTGAAATGTCACGTAACGAAATCGAATGGCAATATAGAATTCTAAAATATGAATTGGAACTTTTCCGTAGGTTCAAGTTGTATTCCCAACTTTGGTCACAGGCAAGATGGCAGAATTTGTTAGTGAACCTACAGAATTCAAGCCAGAAAGGTGGATCAAGCAAAGTGGAATGAATTATAAGCTTCACCCGTATGCATCGTTACCATATGGTCATGGTGCACGAATGTGTTTAGGCAGAAGATTCGCTGATTTGGAAATACAGGTCCTCCTCGCTAAGGTGAGGTTCAGATATTGAAACATTCATATACATGAAGTTTTCATTCGATACTCTGAAATTATTGATGAAAATTTATCAGTAGATGTGATAACTTGTAAACAAAGAAGATTGTTTTGAACTGAGTCAAAAATATAAAACTAATTATTAATTAATTTTTCGACTTATCTTACAACATTGATTTGCTTCAATTGTTTCGAAGTCTGGAAGCGAAGATTTGATTGATCAATCGATCAAATCTAATTGGAATTTGGTGTTCATTTGGTTGTGTGATGAATTCACAAATATTCATGCAAAATTACCTAATCATATTATGATTGTTTTTGAAAAGAACATATTCGATCAATTTTGCACACTATAGTTCATGGACTTTCAAATCGTCAGTATCAGCCTCTATCACGATTCATTTACCCACCTTTCGTAGATTATTATTGGCATTATATCGAGAGACTCGCACTCTAGAAGAGCATCTTCATTGAACGGTTATTGTAGATCAAATATAATTTCATGGCATTCAAGTGACTCTCACAAATGTGCTGAAATCAAATGGTAGAAAGCATAACCCAATTACTTCAGATTACATCAGCGAAGATACAGGGTTGTCTTGATTCTCGTGTCAATAATATAAAATAATTCTAACTTATGACAGAGAAGACAAACGGCAATTAAAAAGACTCTTTGAAAAAAGTTCCATTCGTAATGAAAAATAAAATTCTCGTGAATCTTCGTCAAGCATTTATTCCTTAAGTAAAAGGTTGAGAGTTGCAACATGATCTCTCATCTAAATCTTCATTGCTTTTGTGAATCAGGTTCTGCAAGATTGTGATAAATTTTTTTTTTTTCTAATTTTCAGCTTATACGTTCTTACAAATTAGAATACAATCATGAACCTTTGGAATACAAAGTCACCTTTATGTATGCACCAGAAGGGGACCTGAAATTCAAAATGACCTCAAGAGATTGTTGAAGAAACCAAAGAATACAATATTTTATATAAAGGGCTTTAAATATATATTTTTTCATAAATAAGCCTATTGCATTTCTTCTCCTCTACTGACGAAAATCCGAATAATTGTAGCGTTGTCCAAGGAGTTGATTGGACCACTTTTTTCTGAGAAATTCACTGTCTCCTAATTTAGTTATCATAAACTAGGCGATAATTGCGTAATAATGGAAGACTTCATTTTACAAAACAAGAATCTCAAGGGAGGTCTCGCAGAGGTACTAAACCACTCAACCCATTCGGATGCGAATCACCAGGAATAACGCAAACGTGAATTTACTGGGTGAGTTTTTACTTGTACATTAATTTAAACCCTATTTTCCTCTCATCAAAAAAAATTTCCAAAATAATCAGGCTTTATTCTGTAAGTTTTAGATCCTTTCTCGAAAGAATTTATTTTAGTAGTTTTCTATAACTATGACACATATTCTTCAGTGATCACTTCCATTTAACTTAAACCGATTTCATAGTTACATACTCGACGATTCATAAAACTATAAGAAAACTAGCCCGAAGAATGCGTATAAAGATTAGGTACCTCAAGAATCTTCAATCATTTCAGAATACTTAATAATTATTTTTATGATTTCCTAGATATTCAACTTTGAGTGTTATGAAATCTGATGAAAATCCGATGAATCACCCTATTTTGTGATAATTTTTGTATTCAACTAAGTAGTTGAATACTCAATGATAGAATACCTTAGGGCTCTTCGGAAAACGATCGGGTAACTTACCCGGGTTTTTCAAATGCTAACATGGGTTAGTGAAGTGATTGGGTAAGTTTCCGAATTCCCCAAAAGGGATCAATTGATTTGTTTAAGCTTATTGATTGATTTGATATAACCCATATATAAATTTGATGAAAATTAGGCTAAGTATGAAATTTTCAAAATGATAATGGGCAAAGATGAAGTTGAGTATCATCTTGTGGTGTGAATAATTGGATAGTGCACTAATATCAGTGGAAGATCAGTGTTGCAACGTTCAAGTGTAGTGAAATATTTTCTTCACAATATTATCGGGGAAAAACCCCTAAGAAAAGAAAAAAGTGACTACTAGATATTTCTGAATCATTTTGCATTGAATCTCTAGCAATGGATTGGTGATTCTGCAACACAGATCATCGAAAAAGGTTTTTGTGCTGCACTTGCAAACAAAGTGCAGGAGTGTATTAGCACATTGGGAAATATTTGAATGCTTATCAGTTTTCAGCTCCGCTGAATCTGGAAGAAGGAGAGATGAAAAAAGTGTTTCATTCAATTCAATTAATGTAAAACGTGAAGACTCATTCTGTGTATCGGCGATTACAGTTAGAAGTAGATGAAAAGTATAGCTTAACTTTTTCCTGAAAATATACTAGTGAAGATATTCCAATCTATTGGGAATAGTGTTGTATATATTATATATTGTACATATGTGGTCTTTGAATATAAAATATGAAACTTTCACGGAAACTACATGCTCTGATTTGAAAACTTCGAAAAGAGCATGTTGATTGCGATGAATTTCTCCTTACACTTCTCTCCAACGTTTGCCGTATAACTATTTTTGCGCGCATGTTCTGGAAACGGCGTGCTATCGTTTTATCCAAATGTTCGTTATTTTCGAAAATGTTTTCAAATAACAAGGTTTTACTCACTGATGACAAATCCGGTGTCAAAATCGATTTCGTCCGGCCAAGGACACTACAAATTTGAAAGGGAGCAAGCTATCGACTTGAAACTTTCAGGGCAGGTTGTGCATTAGAATGCGGTGGTTGGGGTTGTTAATAGACCAAAGCAGTTCTCAAAATTATTTCCCCAATATTTCTGCCACTATTCGGGCGATAGGATTGAAACTTGGTGGTTATTAAGAGCTTACTGACGCACAACTAATCGCAAAATTTCACTCCGATCGTGCCATTAGTAAGTAAGTAACATTAGTAAATAAAAAAGTTTCTATATTATTCTCAAAACTATTTTTTTTTCGACAACTGTCAATCCGATCCCAAAGAAATTTTGTACAGACTCCATACTTCACACAAGCCTATCAAATTCCAGTTTGGTCTGGATTCAATTTTTGGATTAGAATTTTGTTGAATTGAGTATCTCAAGAAAAAATTCCCATCCAATTATGATAAAACTTCGTAGCTAGTTGAAAACGCTGATATGCAACTTTGTGCGGAATTCCGCGCTGAACGTGTCATTGAAACAATCAACCAAAATGTTTTGAAATTTTTCTCGACAATTTTGTTTTTGGAAACTATTGATATCATTCCGAAGAGGTTTTGCACTGACCTTGAATTATGGATTGCATAAAAGTGGAATGATGTGCTCTAAGGGCACGAAACGAGAGGTTAGAAGGGAAAAAAACTTATATCTCGAACATTTATCATTGAATTTTATATGGAACTTACAACATTGATTACTTTATCAGAACCTCATCTTAAAGTTTCACTCGAATGATTTATTAGTAGCGCTTTGCTAATTAGGTACAGAGCAAAACGCCGCAAATCTTAACATCCCGAAAATGAATAATCGCAATCGGTTCTGAGATTCAATTCAGTTGGAAGTCAGTGGAATTATTTGACGAATTTTATCCAGGAAAACTTATCTTGAACCAAGTGAGAATATTGGTTAACAAATTCTCAACACATCGGGAAATGGTCAACTGATTCGTTTGAAAATTTGTTTACCTGTAAGTTTATACAAATCTACTTATTGAACTCTCTCAGCCGTTACTATTTGGTAGTTGATCATAATCAAAACAAATTCTTTATAACTATGTTTTACTATCAATAATCATGAGATATTTTATATTAGGTAGGGTTCACATTTTTTTGATTAGTTTTGAACATTCGTTCATCTTCAGGCAACTGACCTCTGAGCACATGATACTGTGTATTTATGCATGAATAGTAAGTTTGAGTGAGTATTAAGTATATCGGGTGCGTTCTGGGTAGACATTATAACTTCATCCTCACGTCACACTTGACACAGCACTGTTAATTATTTACCCAACATCAAGTGGTGACCGGTACCGTCTAACTAAAATATCTTTTTTTCGGTCCTCTGATTTAATTTTTGAAAGCATTATTTGTCCAGCCGGGAAGTAATTTAAATAAGAAATGAAAAGAAACAGTTAGAGAGATTACTCGACAATATCGAAGCTTTTTGAAAGAATATTCCGAAATGTAAGAGGCTTGATACGGCTGCTCGCAAATCAGAATTTTCTTCAGAAAACTTTGAATCTCGCTTGTGAGAATAATATTTACTCACTAGCCGATTTTGGCAGACAATCTTAAAAATTGTTTTTTGTTATCAAACTCCTCACTTCTGCAACTCGCGACAATAAAAGTGTGATAAATGTCGCTGAAGAAATTTTACATTGAGCTGAGAAAATAATGAACCTTTGTGTGAAACTTGTAGTGTTTTGTAATTCAAGTCCTCAAACAACATGTGGGTCAGTATTCATTGAAAACGTACAAATACACCAATACACTATGTAGTGTCTCAGTGGATTGAACAAATTATCAGTATTATTATTATTATTATTATTTCGCGGATATTCCAAAGTATCATGCGATACTTCTAAGAAAAGGCTTCACTTTCGTAACAAGATGTTAGTTTTGTGGCCTTAGCTAGCTTCATGTGATCTGATTACTCTGAAAAGCTCTAGTTCGGCAAACCTAATATCTGATTAAGAAATATGCCAGGCGTAAAAACTTCGGATGACGAATCATAAGTATGTACTCGGAAGGCAAAATCAATTAAACCTAAATCAAAGCTTTGAAAGCCAAAAAGTTAGAGGAAAATAAATGGCCCGTCGCGGTTATCTTTTCTTGGAAAACTCATATTACCGTCAACTACAACTTGCTGTGCAATGAAAAAGTATTTTTTCTTGTGAAAATTAAGGTTTATATGATGACTTAACAGAAATCAACATTTTTTTTTTGTTTCAAGAATATATAATACGTCAGCTATTGCCAGTGGCCTTCTCTGAACCTTTCGAGTGATTTCTTCTGGGTCTTAAGGACTATTGTTTTCATGATAAAAAAATGAACTTCTTAGTGACGATCAGAGTGTTCCACTGGTAATATATGACGTAATATATATTTATATTTGAAACAGAAAATGGTAATTAATTGTAAACTATTATTTTGATTGTAAACTATTGTTTTCACATCGCAATTATCCCTTCTACAGAATATCAGTTTCTCGAATAAGGATAACTGCTATGTGCCTTTCATTTTCACCTATCTCTATGGGTTAAAATTTGGTAGTTCAGCATCCTGTACATGACAATATATACAGGTCGATCGCGAAGCAGAGAAGCCATATTTCTTTAACAAGATATAAGGTTAGTTGACTCAGGCTTCGTTGTAATTTTCTTGTTATTCGTGCGTTCATTTCCGTCTGTGTAGAGAACAACAATCTTCCACGGCTGCCGAGAGTACCCACAATAGTTTCCAAAATCTATCGATTTCAGATATGATCAAAATCGGCTGTATGAAAGCTAGACAATTGAAGCCAAGTTTGCTCCTTGAATCTGTCAACTGCATCTCATACTGAAAATTTTGGTTTTCCATGAAAATCCAAGTCAAAGCTATGGTTATGCTTATGCTCGTAGTGAATTCTCATGGTACCATTATAGTCCGGCGATAAGCTACGGCCAGTATGAATGCGATATCGCGAGTTGGCTTCTCGCTTAGTGATAACACTGTAATCAGTTGAGATGAACAAATAAAGTTTTAAGGGATATAGTCATGCTCAAAACTGATGATATTCATTGTATTTGCACTTTATAATCACATCTCGCAATTCCCGCAATTGAGCTTCCCGCTCAATCGAAATTTGGGAAATGTCAACTCGAGATGTTATTATATAGTGCAAATAGAATGAATATCATCAGTTTTGAGCATGACTATATCCCTTAAAACTTTATTTGTTCAACTCAACTGATTACAGTGTTGTCACTTAGCGAGAAGCCAACTCGCGATATCGCATTCTTACTGGCCGTAGCTTATCGCCGGACTATAATGGTACCATGAGAATTCACTACGAGCGTAAGGGCGCTCATTTATTTTTACTACCTTCAATTTTAGGAGTGTCCTGAACCCTGAGAATAATTTTGAGGCTTAGACACTTCGGTTTTTCAAGTCCTCATTGATAATAAACTCTGGCACACTAGTTAAGACAGAAGTATCAATGACGAAGGTCGCAAGTGTGCGTTCTATCTGAAAAAGGATTATGCGGTAGTCCAATTGTAGCGACTCAACTTCATTATCGTAAGGTCTGGGGTTCAATCCCTTGGCAAGAATAAAATATTTTCGGTTTTAGAGGACCGTCCAACCATTCGTTATTGGGTAAACAATTGACAGTGCTGATCCTATGACGTGGCGTGAGGGATCACTAACAAAGCCTACATAGAACACACACGGTTTCAAATCCCGCACAAGCATTACCTTCTAAGGGCTTGCATAGCGGAACCTATGAAAAGCCAGCAACAATATAATATCAATACTGCTTTCGACCAAACAAGAACTAGTATTTGAACCTAAGAAGATCCATTTAATATAATAATATACCACAGGAATTACATACGCTGGAGAAATAATTATACAAAGGCGATTTAATTTACCTGAAATCATTAGGAGCATACTCAATTGAGCTGACTGATTTTCAACAATACCAGATCTGAAACATTGATATATTATAATGATGATATTCAAAATGCTACGGATGTAATTATTATTATTTCCTCGATCGGCATCATTAGAAACTTGAATTCAAATTTCATTCGAAATTTGAAAACGTCAGTTCAAAATAACATGTTCAAGAATCTTCTGGTGATCACTGTATTCGCGCTCATTATCAAAACAAGAGCGGTAAGTTGACATGGAAGTGCTGAAACACAGGGTTTGCAATAATTAATTTTTGATTTGGATGTTGGATCCCGTGTATTATTTGATTTTCATTTACGACTTCAGTTGTCAGATCGACAAATTAAAATTTTTCCAATTATTGCATTTCTTGGGGATTTCTTTCCCACATATAATTGTTAACGTTTCTCACTATGTTGAATTTGAAAACTGGATAAAAAACCTTTTGCTCTTGGGCCATTTTTTCCTGGAGTTTTTTTTAGCTCGGGAAGCGCAGTAAGTAGAATATAGGAACTGAATATCGATCAACAAAAAGATCCCCATCTGAGCAAGTTGGGACAAATAATTATTTCCCAACATTAGATCCATATGAGAGGAGTTTTTTCATGCCACATCCAGAGCTTTGTTTCATTATACTCTAGGACGTTCCGAAGATTCAAATTTGCCTGGCCAAACTTGACGAGGTGATTCTATAGGTAATTCACAACGAAAAAGTTACAAAAAAGTATGGTCCAATGATTTCTCGTTGTGAAGTTATTCAAGATTCGGATGTTTCGTAATATTTCACTATGTTTTCACCCAAAACAAAGAAAACACTCAATCAATGGAAAACTTCTGTGATTTCATCGTGTTCTAGGACGATCTTGACTGACTGACTGCTTTCTGCGCAGGTCGATACCTATCTTTCAATGTGCAAAAATGTAACCATACCTATAAAATTCACGGAGAACATCAATATTTTATCGTTTTCTCTGTCAATCGGGAGTGCCACTGTGGAACGGAAAAAATGCATCAGGGATCTTATGGGGTGTTTCTTGATTCGGGATTTGTCATTTGAAGACCATATTGGAGATATATAGTTTCGAAAAGTTTCAACACGCTCGGTTTTGTTCTGGGGATTTTGAAAGACTTTAAAGTAGAGACTGTCAGGATTCTGTTTAACAGCTTTGATCGCAGAAACTTAGTAGATGCTACACCAATCTGGACTCCTTCCTTTCGTTAATATATCGATAGATTGGAAATGATCCAGACAATATTTTCGAAGAGCTTATATTTTCGTTTTGAAGGAAAACATGGTATTCACCCCTATAATTCCAGAATGTATAAAATGATTTACTTAGAAGCAAAACGAATAATTTCAATAAAATTTCTCAGGAATTTGGACAGTAATTTATTCGAATCTCTTAGTACATTGCCAACGTTTCGAATCTTTGGTGGTTCTTTTTCAAGGCTGAAATAGTAAATGAGAATATTAACAATATGAACAGCTAGGTATTGGAAGGGATCCGTCACTCACCTTGTATTCAATTTGATTCGGAATGTGTCTGGTGAATTAAAACGTTCATTTTCTCTTCGTGACAGACAGTCGAATAACTCCGATTCGAAATTCAAGAAGTATTTCGGTGAAATATGGTATTATATTTCAGCGAGGACCAAATCCATCCTTCAGCACATGTTCAACGATCTCAATATGTGTACCATAACAATAATCGGTACATACCACTATCCTTCTATAAAATAATTCCGAAAAATTGACATTCAAACAAACTCACTTAATTAATGGTCAGAGCACTCACACGCATAATCTCATAATCTAACATATAATTCTTGTATACATTACGAAACTAAATTTAAATGTTTATATTATAAACATGGACGTTAACAACCAAAAAAAAAACGAATAATGTTCGACCAAAATTTCTTGTATTGTATTGTGAACCACTGTTCTCACTGACCTTTATTTCAATTGAATCATTTCAATCGATCTCTCTTTGGTCGAAGAGACTTATCACATCAAACATCAGTAGAATCGATGTGCCATTTGTTGAATTCAAGAGAAATCTACCTCAGTAATTGTCTTCAAGTTATAGTAGGTTATTTCGATGAGTAGGTTGCAGAATTTATTGCTTAGTTTCATATGAAATTATGTTGAAATGTTCACAATTTTGTGTGTGTAATTTGATGTTGATTTTTAGTGAATCCCTGTTTGGTACATACATGAATAACATTGAAACTAACATCCTGATCCGAATTCATTGAACACTATAGATTTAATTAAATAATTCTCTCTAGGAAAACTCTATTTTCGTAGATATTCCACGAAAAACAAACTTCCCTAAATAGAAAAAGCAAATATTATATTGATGTGCCAAAAGCTGCTTTATTTTCCAGGGTTTTCATTGTCGTAAAATATTTTGCTGAAAAGCTCCATTTTTATGCAATTACTGAGCAAATAATGCCAGAAACCATGAACGAATATTTTGCCTCTAAGTGAAATATTTTATGTTAATTCTGTATGTCCAGATGTAAGAAGACACTCTTTTCTCTACCGAATGCCTGTTATGGGTTTTTATCCCGTCTGATACTACCCAGTTCAATGGAAATTTTTCATTACACCGTACTATTAAATGGCCTCCAACAACTACATATATCTATTATAGCAAATTTTGAGTTAGAAGCAAAATATCGTCTCATGCCTTCTGGAATTATTTGGCCAGTATTTTTCCATGGAAATGAAGTTTTCCTTCGATGAAATACACTTCATTGACTTGTTCGAAAAGTAAGTTTGGAGTCATGAATTCAATAGAAGTTTATCATACGATAGTTATAGCATATTCAATCCTAGTTTAGGGCTGGAGAAAGTACCATAATTTCATTCCGTTTGTTTTCCGTCCTATACAGTTTCTCGATAATGAAGACGAATCTTGGACCTCAGAGCAGACTTCTGCAGCAGAAATATCTTACTGCTATAAGAACTGCCACCCCAAATCACAATAGCATAGCAATCCCTAAGTAGGGAATCGAAATAAGCAAAATGGGCAGATCTCAAAAGTCCTCTATCCACTTGCCGAGACAACTCTCTTATCATATACAGCACTCGATTGAGTTCTTAACTGAGATAATGTATATGTTGACGCCAACTCAGGTGAAAATCAACATAGACTCCCAAGAACTTAGTTGAATCTTCCACTTTAACCGTGGTGTTGCCGAATTCAATCGTTTCCGGAAAAACAACTCTAGACAACAGTATCAACGGAAACTTTTCGTGTTTGATTCCGCAGGTAACTACGCAGCAATTCGATATGGCAGTCACGAATACCATAGGATTTGAATTTGACAAGACACTTGCATCACTCACACCATCAAAGGCCTTAGATAAGTCCAGAAACAGTCCAATAGGCAGTTCACCCTGCTCAAATGCATCCCGACTGTCAACTCATAAAGTGCTGTTGTTGTGCTCTTTTCTCGTAAACAGCCATGTTGCATTGTTGAATATCTACGGAGTTATTTTGGTCAAAACTCGCTTTCATTCGTCGAATACGGTCACCTGATTTGGAATTTTTCGGAACAGACAACGGAGAAGTCATCTGTTACCCCCTTTTTGTGCCCTTTGACTCCTCTAAGGAACAGATAACAACTATAAAACCCTTAGGCGTGAAATTTCATGCGATTCTCATGGAAGGGCATTTTTTCCTTACAGGATAGAAATCTACACTGCAAACCTAAACAAATGAAAATATTGAATATCCATGAAACAGAAAATTAATACCTTTGAATTTTCAGGTATCTCTATGGTATTGGAAATACTCAATTTCTGGTGAATTCATTCCTGATTCATTTTGGGAAATGAAAAATGACCAAAATAAATTTGACGGAAATCTTCACCTAACGAAAAACACTTCGTATCAAAATCATGCTGTATTTTTAGTGGAATGTTACAAAATATTAGAATCTAGAATTGCTTCACAAGGGAAGATAATTGGAACATGTTCTCTATAGGAATATATTTGTTGCATATAAGGTACCTGTAGAATCACTCCGCGAAAGTTAATCAGATATAACAGACACACCCTGTTTATTTTGGATCTCAGACCGAAGACAGAAGTACACATTGAGAGGCTTTGAGAAAACAATTTTTCCAAATTTACTATATCTGGACTTTTTTCCTGGTGTAACATCACGAAGGTCCGAAAAAAAAGTATTGCATCTACTACTCTCTGAGTTGTAGAAGAACTAGTGAACAAATCTAACCTTCTCATAAACTTTGCTCAATTCCGAAGAAATTACATTAATTCTCTTTTGATAAATCCAGAAATTATTTTTTATGCATTGTGCACGTACAGAATATTTTATTCATATCGAATCTGGAAAGTGTAAAATAATTATTCGAATTTACCTCAATTCATACAATAATCAATTCATTCCTTTCGAGCCTTATTTCTTCTAGTAACTGGTAACAATGAGATACTGAATTTGAAATTTCCGAAATAATAATGATCTCTTCTAAAAACATCGCGAAGGAACGGAAACGTGAAACAAAATATGTAGATTATGTATCCATATCATATATGTATTAGAAATGATGAATTTTCAAATTTTGGTTCGAATGTCTTCTCGATAAACACTCAAAAGGGTATATGAAGAATTTAAAATGTCTACCTCAGCCTTTCGAATTACTCTCTGAGTTGTAGAAGAACCAGTGAACAAATCTAACCTTCTCATAAACTTTGCACCATTCCGAAGAAATTACATTTATTCCCTTTGGATAAATCCAGAAATTATTTTTATGCATAGTGCACGTACAGAATATTTTATTCATATCGAATCTGGAAAGTGTAAAATAATAATTCGAATTTACCTCAATACATACAATAATCAATTTATTTCTTTCGAGCCTTCTATCTTTTAGTAACTGGTAACCATGAGATCTTGAATTTGAAATTTCCGAAATAATATTGATCTTTTCTAAAAACATTGCGAAGGAACGGAATGGTGGAACAAAATATGTAGATTATGTATCTATACCATATACAGAGTGTAACAGCCAAATGGAATAAATTCGATAACGAATAAACGAGGGGGTGTTAGGAAAAACGCTCGGTCACGTCGATTTGTAATTTTGAATGCGCATAGTTTTCAAGAAAATAAAATTATATAGGGTGTTCCATGCGACCGTGGCCAATACCAATTTTCTAATTTCAAATGTAACCCCCTGCATATTATTTATTTTTTGGATTCTTCAGATAATTGTAGACATAATTCATGTACAATGTCCTAAACCTATCTTCAACTTTTTCGGAAATATAAAGTGTTTTCAGATTTTTTACAAAAATTAACATTTTAAATGAAAATTATTTTATTTCACAAATTCGATACATTACATTCAATACTTATTTCCCATTTATCTCTTGATATCAAGAAAGTAAGCAAAAACCATTACTGAGAAGAAATAAAAAAAACAAAAACAGATTTGTTTATTCTCATAGCCTTAGTAACACGTTGTCTGTTTGCATGACAATAAGTGATCAATGTAAGTGCTATTGTCTTTTGAATTTCGATAACTGTACGTAATAATATTAGACAAATGGTTCATTTAACAGAAATGCACAAAATAACCATTCTTCAAATGATTGGTTATGGAGATTACACACGGACACAAATGGAAGTTTCTCGCATATTTCACGAAAAATTTCCAAATTTGCCGCCTATTACCCAAGGAACAATTAGCAAGATAGAAAAGCAGTTTCGAGAGCTTGGTCATATGAGACAAATAAAAAAAAATTCTGCAAATGCAGTAAATGATGATACGAAATTGGATATTATGCTCGAGTTTCAAGAAAGCCCACATAATTCTGTTCAAAAAGTAGCCCCGCTGTTCACCGTTAGCCACACGTCAATATTTCGAATATTAAAGGAGAGTGAGATGCATTCTTATAGAATAATGGCAACTCAGGAGCTCATAGAAGACGATTCCGATAGGAGAACGCATTTTTGTGAGCAAATGATGGCAATGTTAGATAACAATGTGATCCAATCAGAAAATGTTTTGTTTTCTGATTAGAGTACATTTACACTACACGGTCATGTTAATCGTCAAAATTGCCGCTATTGGTCTGATGAGAATCCTCACTGGATGAGAGAAGAACATACGCAATATCCTGAAAATGTAAATGTTTGGGCAGGAATTGTTGGAAATCATATCGTAGGTCCCTTTTTCATTGACGGCAACTGGAATGGAGAAAAATATTTAGAACTACTCCAAAATAATCTCGTACCAACTTTGATAAACTTATATCCTGATCCAGCAAATCCACAAGTTCCTGACAATATAATATGGTTTCAGCAAGATGGACCACCGCTCCATTACCAAATCAATGTCCGGCAGTACTTGAACCAAATTTTTCCAAATCGGTGGATAGGTAGGCGCGGATCGATAGATTGGCCAGCACGATCTCCTGATCTGACACCATTAGACTTCCTTTTGTGGGGATATGTCAAAAGTATTGTATACGAAACGAAACCCTTAAACTTAGATGACCGAATCACGCTTGCGATTATATCAGTCACGCCTGAAATGTTGAGTAACGTTAGAAGATAATTCTATACTAGATTAGAATGTTGCCAAGACGTTCGCGGCGAGCATTTTAAACATTGACATTAATGTTTTGTTTTTGTTTTTTTTTTAATTTTTAAGAAATAATCAGTTTTACTTATTAGGTTTTAAGTGTGATGTAGGCTACTGAAGGCTGGTTAAGGATCTCAGGGGCAATATGATCTGCCGATGGTCATAGTGTAATAAAACTCTGAGTAATGTCCACTGGTTTCCGGCGAAAGGGCCGGAGACTCTAGAAATAGAGTTCAGCTCTACCAGCAAATCCTACTCTCACGTCCTCGAAGGCACATCGCCGCGTAGTAGCTGGATACAGATCGTGCAACTCATGTACGTGAAGGAGCTAACGAGAGAGGGTGAAAGGCGAGTTTCCGGCGCCTGAAAACTGGAACTAAGGGAGCACACCCCAACAGAAAAGCCTGTTCCTCCAAGGATGGGGGTTTGAGCGTTGGGCCGGCAACTCAACATCAGTAAAATTGATAATGGTGCTACTTTTACATTCGACAAGCCTCGGAATAGGACTGGAAGTATACGGCGACGACTGGCGAGTAAACGGACTATGAGGATGATAACTTGGAACGTACAGGGAATATCGAATAAGATGCAGGAGATTGTGCTGGCTTTAGATGAGAATAGTACAGACCTTGCTGTGCTAACGGAAACGAAAAAAAAGGGTAAAGGCAATGAGGACCTAGACAATTACATACACCTATGGTCAGGCGTGGACAAATCTCTGAGAGCGGCAGCTGGAGTCTCTATCCTCCTTAACAAACGCCACAAGAAATATATCAAGACGTACGAATGCAAGTCTGAAAGGATCATGACCTTAACGCTCTCTATATTTGGTCACGATACTACAGTGATAGCATTGTATGCACCCACGGATGATTCTGCACATCAGCTTAAGGATGACTTCTATGGTGGTTTGACAGACATAATAAGTGCTCTCCCTCGTCACCAGGAGGTTATTATTGCTGGTGATCTAAACGCAAGAGTTGGATCAAGGTTTGAACATGAAGTGGTGGGACAGTTCGGAGAAATATGTGTTAATCACTCGGGAGAAATGCTCATGGACTTCTGTACTCAAAATGCTTTGAAAGTCCAGAATGGTTTTTTTGAACATAAGAAAATTCACAGATACACCTGGGAGAGGCCATCTCTAAATCAGAAATCCATTCTGGATTATTTCATATCTAAACAGAAGAGCCGATTCAGTTGGCAGGATTGCAAAGTGAAGACAGGTCCAAACTGCGGATCTGATCATTACATGGTGGAAGCGAAAATAGTATGCCATTTTGGAGGAAAACAAATGAAAAAACAACAAGAATCTGAAGAACTTCAAAAAATACCGGAAGAACAAAGATATAAGCTATACCTGTTACAACAGGAAAGTATAAGACGCCTATATCAAAACCGACTAGCAGAGGAGATTAGAACTAGACCGTTCAACAATGACGTGGAAACTGAATATGAAAACATCAAGTCAGCAATACAGTCAGCTGCAATGCAAGCTCTAGGCCCAATGCCAACTAGAAATATGAAGCGAAAACCTCCTTGGTTCACAGAAGAAATAGAAAAACTAATAGAGGAGAAAAACAATTATTTTAATAGCTGGCTAACAAAGAAAGATCAAAATAGACGTGACAGATATAAGAGCAAAAATAGAGAAGTCAAGAAAAAAATCAAAGAAACTAAGGATCGATTCTGGGAGGAAAAGTGTTACCAAATCGAGAACTATATTGGGGGAGCGCAATCTACGGAAGTTTGGAGAACGATTAGATCACTCAAATGCAACGAGACAAACAAAACACTGAATCTAATAGACATGAATGACTGGGAAGATCATTATAGAATGCTGTTGACTGAAAACAGAGACTACACAAGGAATGAGACAGGAGAGGGATATAGCGATGAGCAGGATAACCATATAGCAATAACTATAGAAGAAACGAAACAACAACTGAAGAGAATGAAAAATGGAAGATCGCCTGGCCCTGGTAATATACCAATAGAGTTGCTCAAGTATGGAGGTGCAGAACTAATCAAAAGACTGACGGCTTTCATGAATAGATGCTGTGACATGGTCAAAACTCCTAAAGAGTGGAAACAAGCCTACTTAGTTTCGATTTTTAAAAAGGGGGACAGAAAGGATCCCAATTGCTACAGAGGCCTCAGTATAACCAGCAGCTTGAGCCGACTTTATGGCAAGATATTAAACTCTAAACTCAGCACGGAGATGAATGATAAAATTAGTGAAGAGCAATCTGGATTCAGGGCGGGAAGATCATGTGTGGATAACCTTTTTGTACTGCAACAACTGGCAGAGAAAAAAATTGCGACGGGAGAAGAGTTGCATATGGTCTTCATAGATTTGGAGAAAGCATATGATACTATCCCCCGACAGAAACTTTGGGAAGCGTTAAGCATATTGAAGATAAGCAAACGAATGCTGCAGATCATTCAGGAAATGTACAAAGATAATACTGCACATATTAAAATTGGCAAGCAGTTATCAAAACCAATTTGTACATCGAAAGGGCTGAGGCAGGGTTGTAGCTTGTCACCTCTGCTGTTTAACCTTTATATCGAGGTGGTCCTGACCAGGTGGAAAAGAGGTTGTGGGGAAATGGGCATTCCTGTGGGGGACCACAAAATATTCACATTGAGCTTTGCAGACGATCAGGTCATCATAGCGCAGGACTCATTTGATGTTGAGTATATGATGAGAAAATTATACACAGAATACGAACAGTGGGGCCTGAGTGTAAGTCTGAAGAAGACCGAATACCTGGTAGTAAACAGCGAAGCAAATTTTGAGGTACTCATCGATGACGATACGACGATAAAACAAGTAGAAAAATTTAAGTACTTAGGTGCGAAGGTTGACAGAAATGGTATTGGTGCAGTCGAGATAAAACAGAGAATACAGGAGGCTAGAAAGATTATTGGCTGCCTCAACTCCTTGTGGTGGGACAGAGGTATCTCTAATCACACGAAGATACGGATAGGGAAAACGATGGTAGAATCAACTTTATGTTATGGCAGTGAAATATGGACCATCAATGCAGACCTCAAACGCAGACTGAATGCAGTTGAGATGGACTATCTGAGACGAAGTGCAAGAATGTCAAGGCTACAACATGCGACTAACGACAGCATTAGAGATCGTTTACATGCCGGAGAGACAGTAATGGACCGAATCGAAATTAGAGGTCTGAAATGGTTTGGACACCTGATGAGAATGCCTGAACATCGATGGCCTAGACGAGTTTTTGAATGGGTCCCTCCAGGACGGAGGAAGAGAGGAAGGCCAAGACGCTCTTGGAATGAGGGGGTACGCCAATCTATGGAGCAGAGAAGACTAAATGTGGAGCTGGCACAGGATCGAGAGGCTTGGAGAAGAGGACTGGGGAGACGGCACTAGGCTGTATCTTATTAATGTGTACATTGTATCATATTTTTGAGCCCAGAATATATATATATATATAAGTGTGATGTACCGAATTTGTGAAATAATTTTTATTTAAAACGTTGATTTTTGCACTAAGTCTGAAAACACTTAATATTTCCGAAATAGTTAAAGATAGGTATAGGACATTGTGCATGAATTGTGTCTAGAATTCTCTGAAGAATCCAAAAAATAAATAATATATAGGGAGTTGCATTTGAAATAAGAAAGTTGGTATTGGCCACGGTCACATGGAGCACCCTATCTAATATTATTTTCTTGAAAAATATGCGCATTTAAAATTACAAATCGACGTGTCCGAGCGTTTTTCCCACCACGCCCTCATTTATTCGTTATCGAATTTATTCCATTTGGCTGTTACACTCTGTATGTATTAGAAATGATGAATTTTCCAATTTTGGTTCGAAGGTCTTCTCGATAAACACTCAAAAGGGTATATGACGAATTTAAAATGTCTACCTCAGCCTTTCGAATTAACCTTTATTTACACTCGTCAACAAAGAACTTCTAGAAAAAAGAACTAGTAATTATATATTTTTGAAAGTTTTTCGTGTTTTGTCTTCGAGATCCACTAAAAAATCAGCAACCTATCATACTACGAAATATTATTTAGTATGTGTAAAGTACAACTCACTTGAAAAAATTCCACGAATATAAACTTCTCATTTATTTTTACAGGTGAAAAATTTCAATTTAGAAGAATGTATGAAAATGACTGGGGTGAAATTTTCACCTAATACAATGAAACAGCTTTATGAGGCGAATAGGGATGGAAACTTTGATGTTAATTTAATTCCAGATGAAATGTTATGTCTTCCAAAATGTGTTCTAGAGAAAAGAGGCATCATCGATTCTGCATCTGGAAAAATTACTCTGAAGAACCTGGAAAATGATTCTATGTTGCAACGTATACCTAACAAGAAGACTTTCTTGGAGTGTATGGAAAAAATCAAAGGAGTATCGGAGTGTCAAGATATGAAGAAAATACTGCAATGTAGGGTTGTTAGCCAGAAGTGATAGGAAATAAACTTAGCAATGATATGAATAGAATCTCAACAGCAGTTTTTCGTTTTTTGTAATAAGTTGAAATAAAGCCAGAAACATTGATTATCGTTCAGATTTATAGATATCCATATTTTGAAGTATAATATATCCAACCAATCGAATATGTTTGCATCGAGCATTGTTAACTGATCGGAAGTGGAGGAAGTTGGATTCCCACCAAAATTTTGTTGAAAAATTTTTTTCTTGCTGAATTCATATTTCTATCCAGGTAATTCTTGGGGCCCATTCGCAAAATTTTGGCCTCCGTAAGGCCACCAGTTTTACATAAAATAATATAAGTATTCCTAGCGGATCTTTGGAAGGCTACGCAATGAAAACCATTGGATATTTTTTATTCTGTGTCCACAGGTGTTCAGCACGAAGGATGCTTCAACCCTGGTAGATTCCAAAAATTTCAGTAAAAATGTTTTCACTGTGGGCATGTAAAAAAGTTGAGTTTGAATTTTGAAATATTTTTTGACGAAATATCTTAGAAAATCGAGTAAATGGAAAATGCTATTCGATTTGGCAATTGAAAATTTCAACTTTGCAGCTTATCCGCCGTTTCAAATTTTTGTTCCCAGAATTCTACACCACAATTCAATTGCTGGCCAAAAAGTACAGAGATTTTGTAACGTTACAAAACGCTCCACTGTCGATTTCAGTTTCCATCGCGAAAATACGTCATACTAATAATTTCGATTCCAATCGCAAGCAAAAACGCCTTACTGAAACGATATGATCGGTCGCTGGAAAACGCACTTCGCTTTGACAGTTGAGTGTGTGTTTCGCATGCGCGACCCTAATTCGGTCTAGCCGATGGAAAATTCTTGCTTTTGGCATAAGAGGTTGGAGAGTAAACACCTTGCTAGAGTTTAACGAATAAACGAACTTCGTAATCCATTAACATCGTGGAATTTTGAAGTTTTATTGTTTCTTATAAGACGTCTATTCAAAAGGCGTCTTTGTACCGGGGCTACTGCTCACTAAATCATCTTTGTACCGGGGCTGTTGGCCACTTAAACATCTTTGTACCGAGCTATCGACTGCTGGATTACCTTTTTACTGGGACTAATGCCCATTCGAACATCCTACTACCGGACCCAAGGTTTAACTGGATCATCTTAATACTGGAAGCAATCATTGTTGGAATACCTTTGTTCCGAAGCTAATTATTACTGGAACATCTTAATTCTGGACTTTATTCTGGTTGGAATCTATTGAAACTGGACTGCCTGCATGGTACCTGTATTTTGGAGGATCATACCACCGGATCCTTGCTTTTAAGATAAGTGCCTCTTCGAATCGCGGATCTCAGATTCATTGTACCTGATTTTGTGTTTGTAAATAGTAATTTTTAGTTGTAAAGTTGAAATAAATAAGATAGGGAGTAAGAGGTTGCATCATTACCACCAGATTAACGAATAGGGATACATTCAGGAGTTAATTTAATTTCAATTTGACCAAAAAACGTTATTTCAAAGGTCACGCATAACTCACCACAATTATCAGAATATGGCTCAAAGTTCACATTATATCGCTTACGCTTCGAAATCGGGGTGTATGAAATCCACACAAAGTTGACCGTAGGTATTCTCTAACTATTTAAGAGGTTCCAATCGGATCGCATCAGTACTTCTTAAGATATCTAGAAAGCAACCTCAAAATTTAAAGTTGGTACAACTACGAAACCGTTCGTCCGATTTCGCCCATTAACGAACTGAGCTGAGACATTCTGGCTCCCAATCAAACCTGGAAATGTCAAGAATGTAACTCTTCTGTCTGGTGAATTTTTCTCAACTTCATGCGGTATATAGCCATTGGACTACCCCAGGACTCCAACTGCGCTGCCAAAACACAACTGGGAAATAGCAGACGTAATAGCTAATTGAGGAATGGTTCATAGAGGAAAGAGAGATCTAGTTTGATGATATAAGCTAACATGACACATGGACGAATATCTATCGATAAATCAACAAATATTCCACCTGGATCTGAGCTAACCATCCAATAAACTTAACCTTAACACCGAAGAAGCGTTTTATCGAAAACATTTCTCAGGAAAGGTTTGGATTTTATAATTTTGAGTACTTCCCACAAGTGCAGCGTAAGCGCTGCAATGTAAATCATATAGATAGTAGTAGATAGATAGGCATTTGGGACTATCAATTATTTTCTAATGAACTTCATTTATAACCATGTTCGGAAATTGCTAATGTTCGGGAGACCAAGTCCAATCTTATGCTGTTTTAAGATGGGTTGATGATAAACCAACTTTCTCGACGAATAGCTTTAGGGATTGGAGTATGTCACATGACAGTAAATCGAATTATCAGGAGAGGAAGTATTTTTTCATAAAATTTGACAAGATTACAAAATTTGTTTGAGCCTGACATAGGGCCGTATTTATAGTTGTTCCTTGAGGCTTCCTTACTGAAGGCCGCCTTGAACTTGATTTTCTATGCAAACAAATACAAGTTTGTTTGCATAGAAACATAGAAAAGCAAGTGCAAGGCGGCCTTCAGTAAGGAAGCCTCAAGGAGCAACTATAAATACGGCCCTAAGGCGACAGATTGAATTTTGACATTCGTATGATTTCCAAATTCGGACATCATATACAATATTGGCCAAATACCATCAGTAATGTAAGGGTGGGAAAAGGTGGGCCTTATTTACTTGAGCCAGCATTCCTTTCAACCAGATTGAATTCGGAATTCGCTACGAAATGTTACTGATGCATCAGATGAACTAACATCAGACATAATACATTATATGTGGGTTCAAATGAACGGTTGTTCTGGTCATAACGGGCGCAAAGAGACTGAATATGTATATGCATGTGATCTGTCATGGTATATGATTTGGTCCGATACAATACCCGCAAGGTAGCTCCTTTGGATTTTTATGTATAGGGTAGGCTGAAGACTGCACTTTATTAAAGCGAAGTTGAGTCGATAGAACAACTAAAGGTGAAATTGAAGGTGCCAGAGATATGATCCGAGGAAATCCGCAGGAACTGTGAAAGACACATCGAGCTATACATTCAAATCACAGTGGTGGTTTTTTCACCCAATTGCTTTGTAACAATTTCCTTTTTATGATTATTCATTCCTAGATCATTTTAATCCATTGAAGTTCCCTAATTATAACGAGCAATATATTCGGAAAGCTGAGACATGAGGAAGGAGAATCTTACAATTACAAAATCAGTTCTTTTCCTGTAACATTTTTCGAGATGATGGCGAATGAAATTTTATCTTGACTTCTTTTTGGAATGAATTTCCAAATGGAACTGAATACTGTAAATGTGAAATCGTGTTTTCTTTCGAATAAAGGTAAATTCTTTGCCGTGCGTCTTGTTTTTCCGGGGACATATTCCCTTTTCCGAAGCAAGGTAGAGAAGTTTCCAAAAAATCAGAAACGAGTTATATCTGAAAAACCTTGAGATTGGGAAAGAACTTAGGAGTAAATTGGTCTTATGAAATAATGCTTCACTATCACCCACTTAAATATTTCCCATCAACTCTGTTACACCCTGTATATAAACACGCAGATAGGGACACACTCATGAATTGAAGAATCTACCAAAACTTTTGCAAAAACATCTACTTGCCAATATGTCCAAAATGCTGAGGGAATTTTTAAATATATCTTTAATACCTTTTTAGGGTATGGTCAAATTTAACAGAGTAATTGTACAGGCAATTCCCAACAAAAAAAGTTGCCATACAATATGACTCAATTATCTTTCGTTGTGAAGATATTCAACATTCTAATATTTTGGTACGTTTCACTCTTTTTCACTAAAAACCTAGATTAACTTGAAAAATATAGTCCTTATCAAAATTTTATGCTCAACAGAGTAAAGGGCGGAGTTTCGTTTTTCGAATATGGTGGATTTGTGACCATTTAATGAAGAACTTACCTACCTGTTACAGGGCGGTAAGGAAATTAAAATATTGTGAAACTTTTTTCTAGCCCTCAGTTTGGATCGATTTCACTTCAAATATCGTATGAGCACATTGAAGTTATGTATTAAAACTGTTTAATTTCTCAAGTTTTTCAATGAAGTATTATGCATTAAAAAGAATTCAAATCAATGGAGACAGCGACCAAATAATGTCAGAAACCATGGGAAAATATTTTGGTCCTAATTGAAAATTGGTATATATTATTATCGATATAAAAGTGATAGGCAACTTCTTGATTCAGTACGATGAAATATTTGAAAAAGTTTTCACTCACTCTGCCTAATGCCTAGTCTGATTTACTATATCTTTTTTAGAATCTAATATCTTAGAACGTTGCACAAGTTTTTCACTACGAACGAGGTACCTCTGAAAAACTATAATCCTTACCGTGAATCATTGTACACTGGTGGAAAGAGCGGAAAATTCTATGTTGGACCAAAGTAGTACATTATAATTTTCATGGAGTACTACGTCTACAAGATTGGTTCAGGGAAAAAATTACAGAATTTCCTTCAGCGAAAACCTTTGGTTGCAGTTTACTCTGAATAACGTCCAGTGATGTCTCATGAAAATTATATTCGAGTGCTACCTCATTTATATCAAAGAGATTGTTACATTGTATCAAATCTTCATTTTCATTATAAAATAAATGTGAAACTCTCAAAGAACAAAGAGTGGGATAAAACCTTCTGCCATTGCCTTAGCATATTGCAGCAGTTTCGTTTTTTTTTTCGATGAGCTGGTCACAAGTTCGATTTGTTTGACTATACATCATATCCGTTTAAATCGTGTTGTAGATTCTTGAGCCAAAGATCTATATGCCATCGTGAATAGATGCAATTAATCATCCCAGTTCTACTGGAGGTCAGAGACTACTTTAGCTAGATGTTTTCCCATGGTCCTATTTATTCGTTCGACCATGCTTTTTGATTAGGGATGTTCTTGTCCTATGGATCCTAAATTTTCCACAAACTTCTTGTTATAACGTTCGACTCGACATTTTGGCCATGATCAAAATTCAGCTCCATAGTTATTCCAAACCTGCGGAAGAATTCTTTGACCAATTTATCAGCAACCATATTCGCCTTCTGATTAGGAATACCGTACGCTTCCACCCATTAGGTAAAAAAAATCATCGCTACCTAAATGTACTTGTTTTCGTGGTCTGTTTCGGAAAAGAGGCCCGCGATGTCGACAGCTACTCGTTCCATGGAAGATCCGACATTTATTGCTTCTTTGGAGCCTTTTCTTTGCCACAAGGGACGTTAGCTGCAGCACAACCTTCACATGTTCTACACCTGTCTTTAACGTATTTCTGAAAGTTAATCCAATGAAACCACTGTCCACCTGAAGTTCCATTATGTAGTCTGCATAAAACGTCTGTCACTCAGCTCTTCGGCACAATTAACTGAAGCCTCTGCTCAGATCCATCCTCATTTTATCGATCTTCAACGTTTGTCATTGTACCAAATACAACTTCACATTTTGACTCAGTCTGGATACTACTTCCCAAGTAGGTCGTCTACTGCTCTTCTGTCCTTCTCATATCAGCCTTGTCTTCCACACGTGAACAATAACTGCAATTCAAGGGGCAAGGTCTCCTTGATGAGGCATCTGCATCTTCCTTGATCTGGTCTGATTCAACTCTGCTTGATAAACCCGTGGACACAATTCCTCGGGTTATCACTTCCGGAGCGTTTTTAGTTTGAGTCGAGTTATGCTCCAACGACCCTTTTCAGTTTTCCTGTTTTGGCTGTTTTCCTACTTTTTGGGCAATTTCGCTTGATATGCCTACTTTATTACACCACCAGCATACAGCATCCTTTTTCTTAGTAGTAGCGGTAATCTGCTAATTTCTTCTTTAATGATTTCTTCAACAGGTCAGTCTATTTCTTGGTCTCGTCGCACACTTGTGTTTTAGGGCGTGCAAGTTTCAGGGCTAGTTGTATTTCACTGTCTTCGATTCCTTCTACAAAGGTTTGGATTCAAAGCTGTTCAAGAAAGCTATCTAGAGCAGTACGGTAAGCCAGCTTGACTGGTATAGAGACATCGACTTCAAACTCCTGGAGATTTTCTCCTGTTTTCGGCACCTGGTTCATTGTTTGGGCATGTTAGACATGTTGTAGATGTTTAGATGCTAGAACTTCGTTACAGGCTTGTTGGCTCTCGGAATCGGTTGCAGAATGTTGAGTGCATCTCCTTATAGTGCTATAATTAATGCTGAGGCGTTTTTGTTGCCGCTACAACTGTTTGCCAGCGCATCAGCTTCGAACTTTTTTTGATAGGTCGACCAGGGTACCTTTCCATCAAATGTTGGAGGCTTGATCTTCATTTTACCACTTTCGCTATTATTTTTACGCTCTCAGGATGCTGTAGAATGATGTAGTTGGAGTATCTTTTTCAATTGACATTCGTTTCAGGGACTTAATTCCTGTTATTTCTTCTAGTTTTTCGCCCACTTCGTCAAAGTTTTCGTCAACTTTTTCATAAACTCCGTCAAATTTTTCATTTACTTCATCCATTCCTTTCTTTTTTTTCTTATACAATTGACTAGCAAATTGACTATCCAATTCATTGCCATTCCGAGAATTTTCTTCCATCTTCTCATTCATTTCACTCAAAAATTCTATTATCGTCTGCGTCTCCAATGCGTTCTGTAGTCTTCACTGGCATAAATTTGAATCAATAGGATGAACTTATTTAATTCGAGCATTCCCACACCTGACGCCATTATAGCCTTTTCTTGATTTGTCGAAACGTTCTGAATAATTGAACTATTCATTTACACTCATTCACTCTAATAACAAATAAACTCAACTTATTCTATCAAAGTCTTTGCACAATTAATTTCCACATTATTTATTTTCACTGGTCACTTTCCGTTGAATAACTCAAACGAGAACTCCGCTCAATGACTCTCTGCCCTGGACTGCGCCCGTCGTTACTTCGTGGAACTTCTAGCGATTGTTAGAATGTATCCAGAAAATCCCAGTCACCAGGCGAAGGCCGCATAGACGTCCGGAGATTACCAGAACAGTCTTGCAAAGACAAGGCCGTACTGGTTATAATTATATCTGATACTCACTATTCTGTGATAATGATATGATTTCTGTGGCGAGGTTCTATGACCATGCTCATTATGATTTTTCAAGGTCACGAAATTTGGGTACATCGAAAACAATGGAAATTTAAGCTACCTTTTGTGCTAGGGATATTCGGGTAGTTGGGTGATCGGAGATTCTTTCCTATTGGCCGACGACGATCACGTGATCGTCGGCAATAGGGAGAATCTCTCGACCAATAGGATGAATCCCCGATTACCCAAATACCCGAATCTCCGTTGCACAAAAGGCCCTTTAAAAGGAGTATCGTTTCTGTTATACTTCTCCATTCTGTGACTATACGGTCTCTTATGCCCGTAAACATAGTCGACACTCCGTACTTGAGAACGTCGACGAGATAATAATAATAATATTTGTTACTTGACAGCCGAGCACTACTTTTCCAGTGCTTAGTGGCATGCTTTCTCAAGTCTACGAACGACCTACCTTGAGGCGTGCTCAAGCATGATATAATCACGAAATAACGTAGATTATTCGTTTTCTGTGATTTTATACAATCCAGCGTTGCTATCTGTATTATAATCTTGGTGTTCTATACTATAGGTACAATGCAAGATACCCCATGTACGATAATGCTATGTTTTCACGACGATTTCAGAGAACCTGCCATTTGAAGATTCAATTCAGCTTAAGTATCCGAAGATACTAAAAAACTTTTTGGAACTGCTCAAATTATTTTCTATAAACAGATTGCTCACAGGGAATGAAGATGATTTTCTACGAATTTTTTATAGTAATTACAGAACTCAATACATAGTGGCCCTGATCTTCATGACCCCCATGCTAGTAGGCACTTCCCTTTTTCGGAAGTAACACAGATGCCATATAATCCACTATGACGTCATTTCCTATCACAGATTTACGGTTCGTTTTATGGGGCGGCTCCTTTGACACCTTGAACAGATATTGTCATGTAGTGGCAAGTTTTCAGTGCGGAAAACATGAAAACGTGAAAACATCCTAGATTTAACTGATATCCATGAACTACTAGCGCTTGTATCAGCAGAGAATCTCTCGAATAGGAGTTCTAGATCGGACAATGCATATAGGCGCATTAGTTTCTGTTGTATAACGAGGCGTTCACCCACTATACTGGTAGTATTTTAAGAATAGAGGTGCATTTTGCGGATTTTAAGACCCTTGTGCATTGAATTTTTATAGGAGCTCAAGACCTTTCGGGTCCTGCTAATCCATCCTTATAAGCTTATTAATTTTATCTGAGTTCGAATGTATGCATTGTCCCAACTTCAACCAACCTTAACCTGACCATGTTTCTCTATTAAATTTCATCTTTTCACTTTTTGATCCGCAATATTCGAATAGGTCTCTCTCATCTCATACGTATTATTATTAATATTATTATTGTTATAATTACAATAAGAGTAGAGGTATTAAACCTATAAACTCAAACTAAAATAACATTCAAACGAAATATGTGCTTCAGCTATGAAAAAGATTATGAAAAAAAAAAAATAAATATATGAAGTAAAATGTGGAGATGTGTCGTTCGATCACCGTCGAGTAAGCCAGGAGTCGTAACCATTCTTGAAGGCGTTAGTGGAAGAAACATTGACCAGGTCTCCAGGCAGACTGTTCCAAAGATGAAAAGTTCTATTTGTTATAAATTGCTGCCTCTGGTTTGTTCGGAAATCCTCTCTTCGGAGTTTTAATGCATGGCCTCTGAGATTATTCACATTTATGGAGTAGAGATGTCGTATATCTTTGCCAAAATGGTCATAAAGGGCGTGGAATGTAAATATCATGTCCCCTCTTGTTCTTCTCTTCTCAAAGGAAGGTAAATTAAAGATTTTCAATCTCTCCTCGTACGAAGGACGGATGAAACCGTACGGAAGTCGAGTAACCCATCTCAGAACTGACTCCAGAAGAACCTCGTCAGCTCGAGACGAGGGCCACCATACAGGTCCCGCGTACTCCAGGATCGGACGCACATAGTACCTGTAAAGCAAACTGAATGTCCTCGTGTCGCAGCCTTGGAAAGACTTATGTATGCGAAAAGCCATTTGCTTTGCTCTGTTGGTTATACTAGATATATGTTTGGACCAAGATAGGTCCTCTGTGACAGTTACGCCAAGATCACAATGATGGGAAACGGATGTAAACGTATAATATCAAATTTTATGTCTTTGTTAAAATATTGTGATAATGTCCAGAATTGGATGACATGACATTAATTTAATTAGAATACTCTATAGTTTCGTTGACTCGTCGTGGGAAGATGCGTCAGATGTCATAATGGGTGATGAAGGTTACGAAAATAAAACAAGTTCAAAAATCACTGCGTTTCATTATTGCTAAAACTGAAAAACAGTAAAATAAATTTAATAACCATCAGGTTATGGGCTTAGGTGCTCAAGAAGTTGTAAAAGTAAAATATCAACGTTGATCCCGAGAAGATTGAAAAAGTAAAACCTGAAAAAGAATTCTGACATCAGGAGATCGCTACAAAATGGCCACGACGAATATGGAGGATTTGGCGACGGTTGAAAAACAGGTTGATTGCGAATCATTTCAACTATGGAAGTTCCAGACTACTATAATCTTCAAATCACAGGGCATTTGGAAAATAGTCGATGGAATTCTACGAGCAGAAACTTTGACAACAGAAGAAAAGAAGGCAGATTGGATGAGAAAGTATGCCAAAGGTCGAAAGGTCATCATAACGACGGTAGATAAATAGATATTAATGCACATAATAAATTGCAAAACTTCATGCAAAATGTATCTAAAACTGTGCAGTATCTACGAAAAAGACTCGGAATATCAGAAATGCACACTTTTGAGAGAATTTTTCAACTTCTCATATGTGAAGGGTACTGATATATCGCTTCATATAAGCAGGATTGCAAACCTAACATATCGCCTCAAAAATTCAAAATAGGACATCGATAACGAAATGAGAATGTCAAAAATCTACGTCTACGTCTACGTTGCCTGAAAGATTCCGATATCTTGGCACTGCATGGGACTCTACTCCAAGCTCAGAAAAACAATGAAGATGAAGAAATAGTTGCATTCAAAGGTAGAGAAGACAAGAAGAAAAGATACAAGCCCCAGGATTACAGAATGAAAGACACTAAAAAGGTAAAATGTTCTAAATTTAATAATTATGATCATTTTGCTAAATCATGTTGAAAAAATTCTGAGAATAAACGATGCACAATTTGCAAGAAAAACAATCACGCAGAAGAAGATTGTTACTTCAGGAAGAAAAGATCTGATAGCAGGGTTGCATTTTTAACGCAAACAGAAACTAAAATTAATGAACTTCAAAGTTTTGTTGTAGCTTCAGGGTCTTCAAGCCATATATACAACGATATCAGAATGTTTAATGCTCTAGAAAAGGGCCTATCGAAAATCTCAGTAGCAAAGAGAGGCGAAAACATGAAAAGTATTGGCAAGGGGTCAGTTGAGAGAAAAGAATGTATATTGACAAATGTTCGTTACGTCCCTGACTAGAGTAAAAATGTAATATCAGTTAAAGCTTTTACTGAAAATGAAGGAAAGGTAATATTTGAGGAGGAAAAGGAAACTATAATGAAGGATGAAAAGGAAATACTGGTGGGACAAAAACAAGAAAATGGATTATAAGTTGTTAGTTTGGATAATAACTTGGAAAGTTTTCTCACTACAAAAGAAGGTAATGCTGAACTGTGGCACCGGAAGTTAGGTCATTTGAATATGAGAAGTATTAAAAAGCTGCTAACTATTTCGACTGGAATGAACGTCAGGGTAACAGACTGTGATGAAGCACACCAAATATGTAAGACATGCCTAGAAGCCAAACAAATACGACTTCCATTTAACAAAATCAGATCAAGAGCAACAAGACTGCTTGAAATTGTACACGCTGACTTATGTGGACCCATTGATCTGGACTTCTGGGATAATAAAAGGTATGTTTTAACCTTCCTTAATGATTACACACATTTAACTATGGTTTACTTGCTGGAGAATAAGTTTGAGGTTGCAGAATATGTAAAACAGTATGTTCTAAAAGTTGAAGTCTTTCATAATTTGAAATTATCCAAAATAAGATGTGACAATGGTAGTGAGTATGTCAAAAATAATCTCAGAAACTGCTATGGAAGTAAAGGAATAATCATAGACACAACAATACCTCAGTCACCACAACTCAATGGTAAAGCGGAGAGATTGGACAGAACCATTATGGAAAAGGCAAGGGCACTAATGTTCTATTCTGGGTTGAGTAACAAATTTGGGGAGAAGCAGTAAGATTCTCAGCTCATTGCTGAATATATGCCCCACTGAAACTTCAGATGTAACTCCATATGAAAAATGGACAAAAAAGGTACCAAATTTTGACAATTTGCACTTGTTTGGTTGCAGGGCACATGCCAAAGTTCTAGGATATCTGAAGAAATTCGATTCAAGAAGTAATGAATATACTTTTGTTGGTTATTCAACACAGGCTATCGATTATGGGACAGTGGAAAGTGCAGGATAATAGTACGACGAGATGTAGTTTTTGAACACATAATGAACAAAGATGAATTGAAGGATACTCTAAAATGGATAAATGAGAATGATGAAGAGGTGAAAATGACAGATAGAGAGGTCAGAACACATGATTATGAGGATGAATTAGAACCAACAGATGAAAATGAAATAGATAAAGATTTAGGTGTAACAGGAATTCAAGAGCAATTAACAAGTGGAGGAAGAATAATAAGACCATCAAGAATATATAAAGATTATGTAATTTTGACGTACGAAGAGGCAATCAAAGGTGAAGAAAGGAAAAAATGGATGGAAGCAATAGAAGAGGAGAATGAATCCTTGGAAGAGAACGATACTTGGGTATATGTAAATAAACATAGTGTAAAGAACAAGAATATTCTGTCAGGTAAATGGCTGTTTAAAGTGAAATATGATGGAAGGTACAAAACAAGGCTGGTTGTATGAGGTTGTGGACAGAAATATAGATACGACTACATAGAAACATTCAGTCCAGTGCTGAATATGAGTTCTTTAAGAATTTTCTTCGCCTAAGCAGCTCATCATAATTATTTCATCGAAAAGTTTGATGTGAAAACTGCGTTTTTGTATGGAGAGTTGACTGAAGACATTTATATGGAGATACCTGAAGGATACCTAGAGAAAAATAAGGTGTGCCCACTAAACACGAAACATTACGAATCATTGCAGCTGCATAGTTTCCAGCTTGTCTGTACAAGGTTGTTTAGAAAATTGTGTTTGAGTTTTAGTAATATTAGAAAATTATACATTATTATTTATAAGTTACTGCAACAATGAAATATCGAAGATTTAATAAAATAACATTGACTGAATGTTACTCGAGAAACATTACACAAATTTAATTCAACTTATGAGTGCACAATATTACATGAGTAATGTTTATTCACTAATACAGCTGTAGCTTCATGAACTCAATCTACCATTGATATTTTATCTGAAACATTAGAGGGTGGTTCCGAGAGTAAAATAAGACACATATTACTGAAATGTTACGAATTCTTAGGTAATATTCCCTTGGCCAACGCTGGATGAGAGTTATAACCTAACCTATAAATGGTTGTCTTCTGCACTTGTTGGAGTGTCTTTCAGTATTATCCACTTTCGGTGGTTTCCTCACTGGATGTTCAAAGTGATCGAATCTATTAATTTTTTTATCATCCAATAGCATAAATGCGTAGAATAGTTATGATACTGAGGTAAGTGAGATTTTTCAAGCTCGATTATGCTTTTCAAAGAATCATAAATGCAAACATTTAAACAATAATCCTTTGATGAAATGAATCTAAGTATCATCTGAGACAGATCATATATGTAATATGGGATGAACTCCATGGCTGGATATGGATGATTATAGAATTTTCAATATCCCACAAAGTATTCGGAATTACATGAGTTAAATTGCTTCTCAGAGAATATTGCTTTGATTCATTCAATCTATGACGAACGAATTCTATTTCGTGGTGAATGAATTGAAATTTCAAGAATTTCATTAGAAATAATTATTCTATACTATACTAATTGATTTCTGATATCTTTCAGTTGGAGTTCAATCTTTCAGATGCAACGTGGGTGACTTTAAGTAATTTTCTAGTAGAAATGTGAAAAAGTTGTGATTTCGTTGTGTCAGTTCGTGAAGGTGCGTCTCGAAAGAGTAACAAAGTGAAAAATGTGATATTTTATGCAAGTCGAAAAATATAGTGTTCATTTATTGGTCTGTTTTGGAAGTATCCTGATAGAATATTTTTCTTTGAATTGCTTTTTTTTCGTTCCATTGGATATCGAAAATATTTATTTATTTGCAATGTGCCGTTATATTTTATATCTTTATCATAAAGCATAGATCTGCAAAATAAAATTCGACCAGTTTTCGAGGATTCTCGAGAAATCACCCTGATATCTCAATCACCAGAAATTTGGTGTTTTTTATATTTAACTTCAATGAGAAACATATTTGATGGTTCTGATGATATGACATTTTATTGGTGGTTTCATAAGCTTCCTGAAAAATTGGTCGGATGTGATCTGGCAGGTTAATAATTCAGACCGAAAATATAAAACATTATTCACCTCTACTATCATGAACCTTACATAAAACTTACTATTGAATACAAACTAATATTACTAAGAACTACCTGCAGTATTACCTTTTGCAATGTTAATCCATCTAATATTGTACTGATAGAAAAATGTTTGTAGCGGCAAACTATATGCAATATTAATTTTGAAGAAAAATTGTAATATTACAGAACACACCTTTATAACAAATTTATTCTGGAATGTTTCTGCAGTATTACCATTGCAATGATACATTTGTCAATATTAGTGAGCTGCAGAAATGTGCAATACAGTAACATATATACAACCTTACTGAATCGAAATAACCAACATTACACATTACAAGTTAAAATTTCAGTAATATTACCAACACTTCACATTGCTTAGTGGGTGTAAACTTAGTGATTCTTTATATGGTCTGAAAGAAGCACCATTAGAATGGAATAAAACATTTACCAATTCCTTGAAATCAAATAAGCTTAAAAATCACAATACTAAAAACTGTATATTCATGAATGATACAGGTACTCTTACAGGTACTCTTACCCTTGCCATATATGTTGATGATGGAATTCTGTTTGGAAAGGATGAAAAAGTGATGTTCAATTTACTAACAAATTTGGAACAAAATTTTGAAACTGTTTCAGGGGACAATCCAAAAGACATTTCATGGTTTAGAAATTCAGAAGAAGACGAATTCAATATTTTTAGGTCAAGAGAAATATGTGAGTAATATCTTGGAATCATTCAGTATGGAAGAAGCAAAGATAGCAAAAACACCATTAGTAGTTAGTAGTTGACACAGAAGATAAGAGTGAGTGCAACAAGGGCTTTCCCTATCGTGAGTTGATAGGAACATTGCTTTATCTCTCAAATAAAACTCGTCCTGATATATCATATGCTGTTGAATATGGAAGTAGAAGAATGGAGAAACCAACCGATAAAGATGTAACTAATATGAAGAGAGTGATTCGATATATTCTTCTTCTTCTATTCTTTTAGATGTCCTCGGCTGCTATGGCCATTCAGACAAGCTTTCCAATTATACCGTCTGAGTCTGTCGAGATAGGTCTTGGATAATCCAATACTCAGCCGGGGTTGTTAGGTATGTCGGATGTTTCAGTGATAAACAGACGTCTTTATGATATGGTCACAGTGGAGAGGTGTTAGAGAGGTAATTCCAACACAAAATAGGGCACAAACAAAAGGAAGGGGTTAGTACCACACCTGTTCACTTTACAATTTAATTCCAGAGGATGAAAGGAAGTTCATCAGAACTTTAACGACACTTACGTCGTTACGGAATAGCATGTCATATATGTTCGAGGGAAGAGGGTCGCTCTTCTCTCTAAGGTTCGTTAAATCTGAATGTAACTTCTCGATATTATGGAGATTTTTCTCGCATAACTGGAATATGTGAGAGAGGTCACCCAGGTGACCGCACTCGCAATTATTGGAGTTAGATACACCAATTCTGTGAAGATGAATTCTGATTATTGTAGTTATATATTTTCTTGGGAGGTTGTAGGATTGAAACCAGGGTTTGCCGTGAAGGGGGTTTTTGTTTAAAGAGTAGTATTTCTTACCCTTAGTGTTACCTATATGAGACCATTCATGTTTCCACCGCTCCCATACGTTAGAGCGGAATATAGGCCAAAAGTCTTTCGCTGGAATAGGTGTTGGAAGGACTGCTTGGGAGCAGCCTTGTTTTGCTAGCTCGTCAGCTTTTACATTGCCAGGGATGTTAGAGTGGCCAGGGACCCAAAGAAATTCGACGACAAAATCCCGAGAATTGATATCTGAAACCATCTTCCTGATGGAGAGATGAAGGGAGCTATTGGAGGAACCCACCTTCCAATATTTCAGTGATTCGAGAGCACCTTTGGAGTTGGATATGACGAGACAGTTAGAGAGCGATTGGGGGATAATATACTCAAGAGCCTTCTTTATGGCAAGAAGTTCCACAGAACAGATAGACAAAAAATGAGGAATACCTATGGAGTCCGAAATTCCATTTGGAGAAAATATGCCTATGCCAGCAGAGTTTCCCCGTTTAGATGCGTCGGTGAACAGTTGAACATGATCAGGAAACTTTCTCTCGATCAGAGAACGAAAAGAGGCCGAGTAGTCAATGGAGTTCTTACGCGGGGTTAGGGAACCATACAGAATGGGTTCAAAGTGGACCGACAGGGGAAAGCGATGACAGGGGAGGAGAGTATCCGACTCAATCAGGTCAAGATGCTCCAAGCTCTGGAATACTTCAACAATAGACGAGAGAATTTTGCGACGGAGGTAATTACGATATTGACAGAGCTGTTTGAGAGTTTCGAGGACTCGATTGCTCCAAGTTTTGTACAACTTCGAGACATATTTGGAGGCAAGGCAAGAGCGTCTCCATTGAAGTGGGAGCTGTTTACTTTCCGCGAGTAAGACGTTGATAGGAGTGGACTTCATCAGACCCATAGCTATACGAAGGGAAGTATACTGAACGCGATCAAGCTTCAGGAACAGTGATGTAGGGCATGATCCGATAAGGAAGCTACCATAGTCTAAGTGAGGAAGGACCGTTGCTTTGTATAGTGTGAGTAAAGTGTAAGGGTGGGCACCCCACCAGGTTCTGCAAAGGACCTTCATGATGTTGATTCCCAGAGAAGCTTTATTTATCATATGGTCGACTTGGGGAGACCAGTTGAGGTTTCTGTGAATACGAACATCAAGGTACGTTGTGGAATTGACCCACTTTATGGGGGACCCCGAGATGGATAGGGAGGGGGGAGATCGTCTAAGTTTCTGGTACGATGACAAGCCATGATGTTAGTTTTATTATGGGATATGTTGAAATTCCGTTCCTGGGCCCATTCAGATATGTCGTTCAGGGTTTCCTGCATCAAGGAGAGAGCACAATCGAGGTCAGGATCCGAGATAATTACACTGAAGTCGTCAGCATATTTCAAGATCAAGGCTTTTTTATATCTAATATGTAATGAAAGTTTCCTGACATAGAAATTGAAAAGGCAGGAGCTGGTGGATGACCCCTGAGCTAGACCCTGTGCTGATTGTCCCGGGCCGATCGATTCTCCAGTAAAAGGATCAACGACAAAAATGTCTCTATGTTGGATGAGTGCTTCGACCGTTCTGACTAAGGAAGGCGGAACACCTTCCCCCAACAGGTCTTCGAGTAGTATGTGGTGCACTACACTGTCGTAAGCAGATTTGAGGTCAAGGAATGTGATGAGAGTGAACTCGTTCTTGGCAAAGGAAATTTGCATAGTAGAAGTGAGGAACGCAAGGGCATCGGTGGTAGAGTAGCCCTTCCTAAATCCCATTTGAAGTTCAGAAGGGGGATTGGTTCTCTCATAAATTCTTTCCAGACGGGCTGTCACCATTGATTCGATGACTTTTAGGATGCAAAAAGTTAAGGCAATTGGTCTATAACTATCTGCTAAGTCAGGACACTTATTCTTTTTGCAAATAGGGATGATTATGGTGGTCTTGAGAGACTTGGGGATCTCGGCCGAAGAGAGAGATAGGTTGATCAACTCACATAGTTTTTTAACAGCTTCCATAGGAAGATTCTTTAGCATCGAGTACGTTATGCTGTCTTCCCTCGGGGAGGATTCGTTTTTTGATGCTATGGTGCATATCAATTCATCAATTCTGAAGTTGATGGGATCATGAGGTAGATTGGAAAGTATGCAGTGAGGACGGGTAGTTGGAATAATAGGGGGGCACAGCCTCTGAAGAATATCCGAACCACATGATTTTGTGGGATGCTGAGAAGGGGGCCGGTTGACACCAATCTTAAAAGCTCTAATTTTTGACCACATGTCCTTTGAATGTTTGGGTGAAAGGTCCGCACAGAATTGCCTAAACGGATCTCTTTTCCTGAGCCTGATTACCCGTCTTGTTTTGGATTGAATTTGTTCAGCATGGATAAAATTTTCAAGTGAAGGGGCTGTCATGTAGAGTCTGAAGGAAAGTTCCCTCTCTTCGACGAGGTTAGACAGAGTGTCGTCCCACCAGTGGACAACGATTCTAGAGTCTAGAGTCTAGATTTTTTTTGAGACTTTTTTTGGAAGGCAGCATGAGCGGCATTTTCTCACAATTCTCTGGAAATCGTCAAGAGAGTCGACGGAACTCGAGGAGAGACCATCCAATACCGAACTCGAGAATTTGACAAACGTATCGCTGTCAACTTTGAACCGTGTCAAAGGGTTGAGGCGGGAGGGAAGGAACGGAGTGGAAAATGAGTCGAAAGAGATCACGATAGGGAAGTGATCACTGTTACCCGGGTCAGAAAGAACCTGCCAAATTATGCTGGAAGCGATATTGGGGGAGCATAAAGTTATATCTGGGCAGCTTTTATTTTGATTTGGAGGGGTGATACGGGTAATCGATCCTGTGTTGAGAAGGAAAACATCGTGCGATAACAAAAACTGTTCCACAGATGAGCCATTTCTATTTTTCATACCAGATCCCCATATGGGGTTCTGTGCATTGAAATCTCCGGCCAAGATAAACGGAAGGTGCAAAACAGATAAGAGATTTTCCAGCAGCCTGACCTCAAGGGACACGTCGGGAGGACAATAGAGGTTACAAATCATGAGGTTGTTTAATTTCAGGAATTGGACTTGGATTCCTTCGGGGACACTGAGGGAAGGGAATGATAGGGTTTGATATTTCAGTGAGCGCATTACCAGGATAGCAATGCCGCCTCCATTGCCAACTCTATCTTGTCGGACAATGGTGATTCGATATCTGAAAGGAACTAAAAATCAAGGCATAGAATTTCATGGGAATTGTGAAGTGAATGAAATGACGGCATACAGTGACAGTGACTTTGCCGGTGATAATGAAACACCTAAAAGTACTACCGGTTATGTAATAATGTTCTGTGGTGGACCTATCGCATGGTGTTACAGGAGATAACCGATTGTGTCATTGTCTACTTCTGAAACAGAATACATTGCTGCTGCACAATGTGTTGGAGAAATGTGATATTTGAAATAATTGATTGAAGAACTTTCTAATGTCGAAATGACATTGTATGTTGATGTGTATGTTGATAACCAAAGGGACATAAAAATTGTTCAAAATAACCAATGTAACAAACGATCCAAACATATAGATGTTAGATTTCACTTCATAAGTAAAAAGGTGAAAGAAGGTTTGATAAACATTATGTATTATTCAACTGAACAGCAGATTGTTGATATATGCACGAAACCTTTAAACGTGAATGAGTTTGAAAGATTTGAAAAACTTCATATTATGTAATGTTTGTAAATAGTTTCTTTATTTTTTCCAATTCTGTTCTTATTAGGAGAAGGTGTTAAGATATTGTAATAATGTCCAGAATTGGATGACATGATATTCATTTAATTAGAATACTCTATGGTTTCGTTGACTTGCCGTGGGAAGACACGTCAGATGTCATGATGGGTGATGAAGGTTACGAAAATAAAACAAGTTCAAACTCACTGCGTTTCATTATTGCTAAAACTAAAAGACAGTAAAATAAATTTAATAACCATCAGTCTTCCTAAATCTATACAAGATTAGAATTCTATCTTATTCAATCCGGTACTCTTACAATTCTGAATATTTCAGTTAAAAAATATCGAACCGAGAAGCCAGTTCTGATTGACGACCTATACAGCTGGCGAGGTTCATTGGATTGGTAAAATGGAAACTACACGAGAAGAGAAAGAGATATGGCAATTACGTCAAGAAACGCCGAAATTTCGAGTGTCTAAACAGCCAACATTTGGAACCAAATTAGAAAGACCGTTTTCTAGTTGAACATTACGGTTTTTTGCGTTGATTTAATTTTTTCAGTACCTATTCTTATGAATAGAATAATCGATTTCAATAATGATAGCATACATGCGAGAAACCTATTGTTCCGAGGGTCTATTGCATTCAACAAAATTAATATGTAGTCGGTCATTGTTTGGATTCAATCCTACGTATTGCAGTAATGGCTTCTTCAAAAATTTTCAGGTCTTTATGATGATTTCAAATGCCAATATGCATTCATCTTTTTTTCCGCAAAAAATGTTTTACGAGGAACTGTTTGACGAGTTGTATTCCAGGATAAATGTTCCAAAGTGGAAAATGACTTCATGAATATTAGTGTGAAGTTACCCACATTTCCATTCACACTTCACGACGTAGGGACTGTCACGTTGTAAAACACTTTCGATCTTATGCAATATTGTTAACCATGTGAACCTTCAACATAAGAATCTGATGAAACTGTAACAAAATATGTATGTCTTTAGTTATGAAGTTTGATCCGATAATATAGATCCAACAATGCACATATTCCAGATTAACAATCTAATTAGTGCGAAAAGGTGCTAGCAATTGACTGTTTTCTTGCAAACAATATTATTCCAGAAACAGCATTCTTATCAATATTAAAACTGTTAGTTAATAGTGGCAGAAGAAATTTGAGTGTGATTCCTTGTCATAATTTCTAATTTCCTACTCAAAATCGAATATCTCACAACAATGATACTGAGAAGACAGTTTAATCAAACATGGAGGCACCCGAAAATATTTTTCATAGTGTTGTACCAAGAGGTAGAAAAAATTAACCCTTGAATTCAATATGACCTTCACTTACTAGTTCAAAAATAATCCATAGCCATACGAGTCATGCCACGTTCCTATCTGTAGATAATTTTTTTTCCATAAAACGGTGAAGACACGTTTTTTGTTCCTTATAGAATAGAAGGGAATTCATTGATTCTTTGAGACATTTGATCAATGTATGAGATATGTCACACAAGTAAGCCATCAACACAAGCAAATATAATAACAAACAGCAATCTTGAATAATATCGAAAAAGGAGAGAAAATAAATGAAGAAAAACATCATTAGCTGAAAATTGTTCGAATTTATAACAGCACTTGCCTATTGATACAACTTTCACCTCATTTTTGATTCTTTGATCATCCATGATTTCGAACCTTCTGTGCAGATTATTACAGATTTTGATTCCAATATATAGTTGGGCGATTGAGTATACTTACCCGCGTTGCGCCTTCAAATTCATAGAGTATGGGTATATCGGATTCCTTCAGTACTTCATCTCTATAAGAAAAACTTAACATCTGTTTCTTCTCTAAATTCATATCAAGTTGTTCTCCTTGAACCATTCCTGCAGTATAATCAGTGATTGTATTATATCTTCTTTTAATTCTTTTGAGTTGCTTTCTGTGAATACTAAAGACGTATCATCTGCATGCACTGCTAAGAAACTTTTGATAACCTCAAATAATTAATTTTTGTATACCATGAACAAGAAAACATCCAGAACAGATCCTTGTGGTACCTCTTTTTCATTAGAAGTTCTTAAGATTTCAGCGTTCCTCCATTTCCATCAGTTTCAATAACGAATTGTTCCGGTGTTTAAGATTTTAGTCAGCCGAGCTTCTCCGGGTTTATTCATTCACGGAGACAATCAAATACATGGTGTTACGAAATTGCAGGTATAAACGAGATATAGGTTGATCGAATTTGAATTTTTTTTAAATTTTTCTGTCATAGTACCTTCACATCACAAGATGATTTCACGAGTTTGAAGGATCTTTTTGAATAATTGCTGCAGATCAGAAAATATAAAAAAAACTAATGATGAATTCATTCACCAAAGCCTACTAACTGTATTTTATGACAATGCGGAGTTTGAATTCAGTAAAATAACAAAGCTTCCTTCAAAAATATTACAAACTAACAGTGGTCACCAGAAAAAGTTCTGGAGGATAACAGGAAACAGTGTTCCGGAAAAAATATCTCTGGATTTGCAAGCGAAATTGGCATGTCACATTGTGTGAACTCTAAAATGTAATAGCTATGTAAAATTTCAGCTGAATTTATCGTGAAATGCAGATACTATGAGAAAAAGCTTGAAAAAAATTCGAAGTGTCCGCGGTCTCATGCAATTGGGACTTTTTTCCTATAAATTACGCAAGGAATATCCCCTTTCCGTTTTACCTCCAATTTAGAAACACCTCGTATCTTTAGATGAAGCAACGTGTTTTTTTCGTGTTAAATTTTGTTTTTCCAATCAATTCAACTTTATAAGGATACATTCGAAATGCTTGACAATATTCCTTGAATTGCCTGAAACGTTTCTAAAATGCGCAAAATATATGCAATTTCACCAATGAATGTTATTGACTTGACTGGAATCGAATATCCAAAAGCCAGCATTGAAGATGATATATGGATCAGTCACCGCGAAGAAATGCATTCATGTGGCCCTCGAAAGAAATATTCTAGATGATTGAACATTCTCCAGTATTTCTGTTGCGTTAATATTTATATTCATATAGTGGTATAAATAAATTTCTCATTTTTTCAAAAAAAATAAAATCACTTAGACGGACTCAGAAGACCAAACTATTACTAAAAACTAAAAATTTTCATCAAAATCGTTCGAGTCGTTTCCGAGAAGAGCAAAATATTTTTATTTATATGAGTGCAATAACCGCTCGTTTCATTGGATGAATATGTAATGAAATAAAATAGTTAGTTTTCCAACCATTTATCTATTCATCCATTGTTCATAATAAATTTCATCCCCATTTCAAATGAGTATTGAAGTGAACTGTCATTTATGCTCTTATATGATAATACATAATTCAATATGATTTCAAATGAGGAGTTGGTAGCCAAGAAAACCCCAAGTGTTGCTCTGTAAATAGAGCTTTTATTCAAAACCCAATTTGAATCCACAATGGAATTACATATTCACCTGTGAATAGAGAAACAATTTAAATTTATCTCTTTTACCAATTATCCGCTTTTCACAGGCCAAATCCAACTATTTAACACTGTATTTGAAATATCAAAATTACTTCAATGAAAAATGCCAGCTTGAAATTCTACAGAACAATGAGCAAAAAAATTAAGAGTCCTCCTGCATTTTGTTGAATGGATAGAGTTATTTGGCTCACTGTTCTGAAGGCCCTTTTTGGCTAAAACTTCAAAGTGGCATTTTTCATTGAAGGGCGATTTGATCTATGTGTTTGGAAATATCGAAAAAATGAAATTTCGAAAGGGTACATCTGCGGAATCATTCGATGGTTTTTACTGATTCGCTAATTCGGCCTTCGTGATTAAACTTTTAACTTACTCTACTATTATCAAGCTACTGAGTAGATTCTGCCGGAAGGTACTTTGTTCACTATCAGTGGTTAGGCCGGCCGTAAAAACATTAACTTAAGGAAGAATCGGCATTAGGAATATATTTTTAGAGTAGGTTTCCGTTTAATTAGGGAGGTCGAATGCTTGAATAGGTTGAATTCGCCAATTATCCTTGCAATAGTTATACATATTCCAAATTTTGGATCGAATTGCAATCTGGTACTAAATCGAAAATTATAGCTTGAGGTTCATGTATAATTTCGTGAGGACTATAAAAAATGACCGCTTTGGCAACGGAACAAGCGCGTAAATGCTCCTGACCTCACGTCAGTGCTCTCCTATTTTTTTTAAATCCATAAACACCATTTTTGGCTCGAAACTTAAAAATCACACACAATGGGCCAAACAGTTACTCTTTGGTTCCCTAGAACAAGTGCGCAATGAAGGAAAATAACTCTTTGCTCAGTATATTTCATTAAATAAAATGAATATCTGATCGAGTCAAAAAAATGTTAAATATTGACTTCAATATCTCACAAGACGATTATCCGATCAAGCTGAGATTTGAAACACTGTTGTTAAGTATAGACGATTCCGATAAACTGCTCATTCGCTAAAGGGAAGTACCGATAAATCTATATAGTGTGAACAAACGCCGCTGCCCCGCATAATGTGACTTAAGGATCCAGAAAATACTTCGTCTATTCACCAGTAGGTGTCGTGAACGGTTGATGCAAAGAAATATTTTATATATTTTATGTTTCGGAAAATTCAAAGAATACTTACCTGTTTAGACTGAAACCAAGTCTTAGAGTTTTCGCTGTCGATTAGAGTAAAATGTTAATGGAATCGGAGGTATGCTCTTTGAAATATATGAATTTCTAAAATAAATTTCCTGAATTTTCCTGTCGATTTGTTTTTCAGAAAGATTAAGAAATCTGATTGGGCTGAAATGAAGTACCCGGTTATGAAGTGACGGTTTGGAGGTTCCAGTGGAATTTAAATGAAATATGAAAATTTTCGAGAGAATTTTTTTTTTCAGATTTTTCTATGGATGATCCTTCTTATTGCTACTGTAAATCTACCAACTAAGTCTCATTTTGATCAGATAAATATCTTCCGAATTCTCGAAAAATCAAAATTTCAAATGGCTGTAACACGAAAACCATTCAGCCAATTTGGCCCATTAACGAACTGGACCGAGGTATTCAGGATCAAATTCTAACCTGAGAATTTCAAGACTCTGGGTCCTTTCTTTCGAAAGTTATCGCACACACGGACGTTCAGACGGACAGAATCAATTTTGACCAGAGATTCTTCATCAGTGAGTCCAACCTAGTTGTTTGAGACCAATTTCAGCTTAAAATGTGAAAATTACAGACATCGTGACGAAATGATAACGCGCTGTTCCCAAAAAAGCGTGTAAGAATGTTTGTGTTAGCACAGATTTTTAAAATTTTCTTTCATTTCACACGTCTGCTACATCATTGTCAAGACGTCATTATGACGTCTCATGGATTTTGACGTCAATAACGTCTATTTCGTTTTTTCTAAACTAGAATGAACGTTCATTAGAAGTCTTTCTGCTGCCTGGGATGTTTGTTGGTCATGTGACAGTTTGAATTTATTGTCATATGATATATATTCGCCTTTTATGGTTGTTGTTTTGGATTCTTGCAATTTTTTTCTCAATTCATTATTAATTATCAGTATCAAAATTCAATTCTATAACATCTTTTTCCAACTGAGTGAACACATTGAGCAGTTGTACAGATATTAATTTATTTTATTGTTTCCAATATTTATCTATACATTTTTGTTATTCTTGTTTGTGTACTTATTTTTATTCCTCTGTAGCCTCGATAAAGTTTGAATATATGGTCGAAACGTCGGCTCAGTGCAAGTTGTTTTGCCTTTATTTAGTTCCAAATCCCACGAACACTCCTACCTATCCTCACGCAACGACGTGAAGCTATGAAATTTCAATTTAAACCAGACAATATAACAGCGGCTTGAAACGGGAACCTATTCACAAAAAGTTGGAACTGAATGTATTTCGACATTGGTCTCTATTGATAAAATATTGGTAGACATGAATCGATTTCAAGCGATGGATCCAAAGCTCCGATTATAGTTGCGATTATCTTAACTGAGATATAGGCAAAGGATTATCTGTCAATGTGAATAACCGGGAATCCATTATAGTGACATGTTGGTATTGAGCAATAGAAATAAACCCGCAAAACTGATCATCCCTATAAAGAGACAAACCTGTCTGCCCCCATTATAAACCAAAGACGTCAGAGAAAGATGCAAAATCTGTCATATACTTTCTTCTTTAATATACTCAAAGTCTGCGTTCTAATGTGCAACATATATTCATTTGTCTTGGGGAGTGGATTTTACTCTTGCAATTTCACACGTGACCTGACATGTGCAATGGGTCCCTGCTTTTTCTCACTCTCCTGTACGTTTATGGCCCCAGTGTCCATGTCTATGTAATATTAAAAAAAAATTCTATGATGATCATACCATCTTTCAAAGTAATGTCAAAATGAACTCTGAGAAGTTTGTATAAAAATCAATCTGATATGGACAAGGCAAATCAACAAGATCTAACTGAAAACAGATTGCACAACGTGAAAGAAGATTCGGTCATACCGAACACATCAGACACGTATGTTATCATCGTAGTCGGTGCCACAGGAAATTTTGCAGTCAACTGCCTTCTTCCAAGCCTTTGGCTCCTATACAAACATGACTACCTACCACCAAACATAACAGTTGTTGGATTTTCCAGAAAACCATTTACCAACAAAGCATATGCAGAAAAGGTTTGTCCTTATTTTCGGCACACTCAAGCAGAGAAAGGACTCATTCAATGTTTTTTCAAACGTGTGATTTATTTCAGAGGTAGTTGTGATAACAGAAATGACATGCAAGAACTCAATAGTAAGCTGGAGGAAATTGGAATGGACAAAACAATGCATTTATTTTATCATTTATCTCTACCACCCCATATTTATGGTATATGCACCCAGTTGATAAAGGAAGAGGCTATGTCTAAAAATGGAAAAACAAGAATCGCCATAGAGCAACCTTTCGCCCAAGATATAAATTCATTCAGAAATCTAAGAGATCATATGATATCAAACTTTGAATCCAGTCAGATTATTCTTCAAGATCATTATCTTGGTAAGGAAATGATCCAGAGTCTTCTTTCTCTCAGATTTGAGAATAAAATATTAGAGAACGTGTGGGATAAAAATAGTATAGCCTCCGTGTTGTTGAGCATCGAGGAAACTTCGGACTCATCGATCGGTGATACTTTCGATAAATATGGCATAATAAAATCCGAAATTATGACGCATATAATGCAAATAATTACCATCATTTCTATGGCTAAACCTGCTCAATTCAATACTGAATCAATGAGAAAAGCTAAACTGAAACTTTTGTCGCAAGTTTTAGAAATTGAACTGAAGAATGTAATACTGGGACAGTATGTGGGTAATCCAGAAGGTAAGGAAAACGAAATGGAATCTTATAGGGATCACAGTAATATAGATGAAGATTCTTTGACTCCAACATTTGCTGTTGTGGTCGTCTTCATCAAAAACGATACCTGGGAAGGCGTACCCTTTATTTGTAAATGTGGCAAGGCCATGAAAGAGAGGAAGCAGGAAATAAGAATTCAGTTCAAAGAATCCTCGTCTTGCTTATTTGGTACAAAACTGAGCAGAAACGAATTGGTTATTCACTATGATCCAGGTGCATCCATAATACTGAAAATGGTAATGAAAGCTCCTGGAATGGAACATCACCTTGACAATGTTGTTTTCACTATGTCGTATTCGGGAAAACACATGAGTGTAAAGTTACCCAATTCTTTTGCTAGACTTCTGTATGAAATGCTCTCAGAAAAGAGAACGAATTTTGTGACGTTCGAGGAAATAGATGAGGTTTTCAGGATATTTTCACCAATATTGAAGGAAATCGATGAAAAGAAATTGGAACCTTTACCTTATATGAGAGGTGGCAATGGTCCAAAAGAAGCTTCGGAATTAATATATGAAAATAATTATTTTGATGGAGATCATCTACCCAACTACAGACGGAAAGCGGATATATCAAAAGTACCAAAGTAGTACATTTCATAATTTGAAGGCTGAATAAATGAATCTGGAATAGTCAAGTGTCTTCTTCGTTTGCTCATTCCAAGGTATAACCTTTCGTCCAGATATCTCCTAATTTCGGATTTCATGAATGAAGTTTAAAATTTCACTTACATCGAATTCGTATTTTTCGAAATATTGTGAAACCGTTCACATACCGTTTTCACAGAAATCAGGTTTGCCCTCAAAAAAATATCTATTATTCAGGATATTGGATTCAAATTTTGGACATTGATACTAAAGTTTATTTTTCATCGACTAAGGTAAACACGATGTGTCTATGACTTCCGGTTTAAACGGAAATAGGCAAAACGTTCGATATTCTATCATGGACTGCTGCCTTTATTTGCATATTTGAATTATAAGTTGATATCTGAGTCGAATGTCGACGAAATAAAGGGGAAATGATAAAAAAATATTTTGATCAAATTATTTTTTCTCCATTCAATTCTTTTTCGGAAATTTCACTAAAAATTCAGCGAAAAATTCGATTATGTGAAAATACACATCAGTTTATTTAAGTAAATTGAAAGATACGTCTACCTCAGGTCAAACCAGAGGTCATAGAAACACATTGAGTGACGGGTTTCCATATAGGGATGATACAAATTAAAATGGTTATAATGGCAACACTGCTTATTATTTTTTGACATTTCTTTTGTCATTTGTTTACGTTTAGAAATCGTTGAATTGTGTTATCAAGATAAGTGCTCAATTATGAATACCGAAAGAAATTTAAGAAGAATTCATGGACGATTTTCTATTCTTTTGTTATTGCTTGGTAAGTTCGATGTAACTTCTGTTGCAATTCATGCAGGGTATCTGGATAATGACATCAAACCGCTGGACTAAAGATAATTTAGCTTTCAGCCCCAAGAACAAGGTACTAATCTGTGTCGTATTATGGAGCGTTAATTTTATCGTTTATGATTTCTCTAAAACATTGCGATTTTTTAAGAGAGTGACGTTACAAATGGAAATCTATACTTCACCATCTCATTATGTTCACGTGTATAATCAACCCCCCTAACTTGTGCAATCTCTCTGAACGGAAGGTTTTCAGGTTTTTCTGTACCAATTCTTCAACAATTTCCAATCATCATACGTTGATGTATCATGTTAAGGTTGAAACAAAAAACTTCGGTCTAAGTGAAATGTAAATTTCATAGATGAAACAATTTCGAAAAGGAAAAAGAGCACAAAACGATAATCTGACACACCTGTGTTTTATTGCAGAAACCATATACACCTTCTGAGAAAAGGTGGAAAAGGCGATCTTCAAATTTTGCGCTCCAATTCTGTAGATTCCGATGAGACCCTTGATAGAGTACGGAGATCTTACAATGTCATCATTAGATGTGTCACTGAGCTTATGGACCGTTCAGAACGCTCTGATTTATCATATGACATGAACTAAATAAGAAATATCATAGATCATATTGTTTCACCGAGGACCGAGGAGACATCGGGCTCGAAGACCCTTAAAGCTGTCGTTCAACAATCCTGATACGGAGACACAGCTCTTTTGTAATAAGAATATCCTGAGAGGCAATTTTGAATTCAAGAATGGTACTTTATCGTATGACAAAACTCCAGCTCAATTGGCTCATCTTGATCTACTCCGCAAAGAGCTTAAACTAAGGAACTATTCTGGTGAAAAAAATCTGACAATCAAATACGTTGAGGGATCTCCATGTAGTGTTCCAATGGGTTCTAATCATACACCAATGTCAACTCGATTAATAATAAACTTCAGGAACTTTTGGCACTCGCTGATATTGGGAAACCATCCTTCATTCTTATTACCTAAATTTGGCTAAAAAGTTATATCTGTAATTCATTTATAGATATACTTGGCTTTACTGTATATCGATGTGACAGCAGCATCAGTCCAGGTCACTGCGGTATCGCTGTTTACATTGCTAATGAGTTGGTCTCTAATTTTAACATCACATCATATTCTCTACTCGCACCGGGTATTAACAATATTTTTATGAATCTGTGCCACAGCACATGCTCACTTACTGTTGAATGTGTCTACCGACCAAGATCCTACCCTTTGATTCAATTGTTGCACGACCACATCATTTCACTTACTGAATCTGGAAGGAACACTTTCGGAGACTTCAACTTTCCTGATCTTGATAAGCCACTGTCTGGTTCACCCTCTGAAAATTCACCGTTATATGCATTCGTCATCATGTTTCACAATTATTCACACTTACACCAACTTATTGACCGTCTAACACGATACCGCCAAGGTCAGACCCCTCCACACCTGATCTTCGTGAATGAATCCCGACCTCGTTTGCGACATTGAGCTTATGCCCCAATTAGGAAATCTGATCCTGAGATTATCTAAGGATATATCTAGATGACAGTTAATGCACCACAAAGATGCCGCTTCAGGGAGGTGAAGATTATTGATTATGATGCGCTAAATATCAGATTCGATCAACTTGATTGGACAGACATACTTTGCAGAGATGATGTCGAAAGCATGTGGCAACATTTCATATCTTTGATTAATCAGTCCGTTAAAGAGTGCACCTCTTTTAGAACGGTCAGGTGTCATCCAATTGAACCATGGATGCTCAGAAGGAAGAGAGGTTTTTAGCAGTGATACAAAAATGTCGCAGTGATCTATAAATGCCGTCAAAATTATTTTAGGGTTGTTTCTGCAGCAATTACCGCTGCAAAAGTCAAGTTTGAAAAGAACATTTGCTCGAGCACTAACAAGAAGAAATTCCATGAATACATTCGTTCTACATTTAACACGAAGATTGGCATTCCTTCAGTACGTAACTCGGAGGAAGAGTTGTGTCGAAGTCCTTCTCGTCCGAACCTATAGGACCGCTTCCCACTACTCATCACCTAAATGTCTGCAGAGCATGGATTGTGTTGCTTTTCCTGTTGCTAAGAATCTCAGTAATCTCAAGACCTCTTCATCTCCAAGAGTAGACAACCTGAGCCCTGTAATTCTGAAGCGATGCAGCACAACTCTTGCTATCCATTGTACATCCTAATGGAATAATCGTTCTCAACAAAAGCATTGCCAATGGATTTGATTTCTGCACGTGTTACTCCGGTATTCAAGAAGAGTGATGCCCGGAATTATCGCCTTATTTCTATGACTTCATCCATTGTCAAGGTTATGGAAAAAATTATCTCCGATCAACTATTAGAATTTCTCCTAACCAATGAAATGATGCTGAAACAACAGCAAGGTTAATTCCTGGGCATTCAACGATAATTTGCCTACGCAAGTGCTTGAAAGACTGGACTGAAGCATTAGATAAAATTCATCAATCGATGTCACGTATTTTGACTTTGCCAGGGCATTCGCTAGAGTACCCATCCGCCAGCTTCTGTACAAGTTGGAACATTTCGGAGTGTGGGGCGGATTGCTCGAGTGGATCCAGAGTTATTTGAGTGGAAGAAAAATCTTCGTTGGCGCTGGTGAGGAAAGATCTCGAACTAATGATGTTACTAGCGGAGTTCCCCAGGGATCAGTTCCTGGTCCGCTGCTCTTTCTGGTCAACATGTCCGATCTGCCATCGCTCCTCAAGTCTGAGGTATTCTTATTCGCTGATGATGCTTAGTTCTACAATTATGCCCATACCAACCCTTTTCGGCTCCAGGACGATTTGACTACTTTGCTCTCTTGGTGCTGCGACTGATTGAGTTCCATTAATCGAAAGGTAGGGTTCTTCTGCGTGGGTTGCTTGAACATACGTTTGGTTTCTGTGACCCCTCTGTACGTTCTGAACTTTCCAAGATCCATGTAGGACCCATTTTGGAATATGCGGGCCCTGTCTATTGTCCGAATCTGGTATGACAGCGAGAATTATTGGAGTCCATTAAAAGACACGCCACTAGGATACCATATGGAAGAGAACGACCAAAATACGAACAATGCTTATCTCTTTTGATTTTCCCCCTATTCAGATTAGAAGGGATCGTTGCATTTCGAGCTTTGACTCAATGATTTGGGGTCGACATGGGTCGACTAACAGCCAACTTAGAGGGCACAGATTCAATTTGACACGGGAAAGATTCAAATATACCCCACGACAATCTTTAATCACCAATAGTATATTTCATAATTGGAACAGTCTTTCTGATGAGGTTGTTGGCGAATCTAGTGTCAACTCCTTCAAGAACAATTTGGACTCTTGGTGGCGAACCGGTGTGTGTTGATGGCCGGGTTTGTGTTTTGGTCATTTCACTAGAACATACAAGAGAAATGAACAAGGATTTTCACTTGACGAAGCATACGGAGTTGTAGTAATAGGATTTTACTTGCTTTATTAATTGTGAAATTATTTCAATGGGAATGGACATATTATTCTATTAATGATATCGATAACACAATTATATTGTACTTCGTTTACAGTCCCATAAGTACATTTTTCTATAGAGACTACGAAACACAAATACAAATATTATTCTTCTCACTCTGAATCGTTCATTTGGTGATGCTCAGGAGAATCCCGTTTTCGAGAATCTCGTCTGGTCTCGAAAATGAGACGAGACCATGAATTCTTCATACGATACGAGACGAGGCTTCTATGAAGTCTCTTCTCGAGTCTCTTACGAGAGTCGCGTTCGTCTCGAAAGTCTCCTAAGGTGCCATTTCATTCCACTCAAAATGTAATCATGTTTTATTCTCATTAGCTGAAAGTTGATGGACTTCAACAGAACATTTTCATATTGAATGGAATTTAATTGCTAAACTTTCAATTATTGGAATCAATCGTACTCGGAGATCGATAAGATTGATAAGATTCAAAGATCTACAGACATCTCTCCGATTCCGAAAAGATAACTCCAATTTTGTGCGCCATTTCTTCGAAACAAACCATACTTTCCTAGACCTGAATGATTTTGAAAATCCACATCTGGTACCGAACAGAAACAAATTGATACTTAGAAAGCTACAAGCATTGGATATTATACAATGCTACAAGTACCTAAATAGCCCACTAGTGAAACTTCTGAATCGACAAATAGTCCTATGGAATGCACCACTTTTTGAAATTCTCAAGAAATAAGCATACAGAACACATTTGAATTCCTTGTAACACAACTTCAAAGAGACCAGTTCGAACACAGTTAAACCCTTAGAACATATAGTGATGGTATAAACGAAGTAGTTTCTTTCATTCTATTCCAAACACAAAGTAAACGACTACCCTATACAATATTTGCCATAATATTCTACAGAGAAAGTTCTTGTAGTAGGTAATAAACAAATAAACAAAGGTTCCCTTTGAAGAGCAGCCGAGATCTTTTTCTATAATTATTGTTCTTGATGAGCCATGAATTCCAAACGACGATGAGATAAATCTGCAGTTTGAAATCTTTTCACCCTCATTATTTCGGTTTTATTAGGAAGAGTTATTTGATTTTGTGATGAGTCTTCAGAACGCTTGTGAGAAATGGGATAACTCGAGATTTTTTCTGGCGGAAGTGTGAATTATCGCTCGATAGCAAACGCTGATTATCTTGTTCAGAAACGGAATGCCTTTATAGATATAGTATACAGGGTGATTCCGAAGGAGACCGTCAGATTTTAGGATAAGTTCACACTTGTCAAGACAATTTCAAAACAATGTTTTGTTATGACTGGGGGTCTCTGTTGAGCCTATACTGGGTGACTTGTTCGATTCGACCGATTTAACTTTTATTAATAACTTTAGTATGGATCATTAGATTTTGATGACATTTTCAGTGTAGCACAATATAAATGAGCATATTCAAGAATTCTAAAAAAAATTCAAAATACGCGGTTTTTATTGTGATAATTTCAGATTGATTGTACAGGTTTAAAAAACACCCTGTACATATTGCGTTTCTGAAACTCCTTTATCCGTTTTGAATTCTACCGTTGGACTTATTATTCAGTGCATCCAATTGTTAGGCACGCCTCCTTGTAGTACGATATGAATGAGTACATTCAATAATTTCTACATTTTTCTCGAAATACAGGAAGGATATGGTGATAACTCCAGATAAATTTGCAGGTTGAAAAAACACCCTTAACATTGGGTTTCTACACCATAATGAATCATTATTCAGGTGTCTCTAAGTTTTCTGGCACACTTCCGCCCGAAAGCAGTGACTACTGAGTAGTCTAGTAGTCTAGCTGTATCGTCCAAGGATATTGGCTATCATATTCTTTTCAAATTCGAAGTTAATATCCGATGGCTCATATATTCTGGATAGAATCATTAAATTCAAAAAATCACTAAATGTAATATTTGCACACCTCCGATGTTCTATTGAAGGATTATTTCTATGTAGCAGTGTACGTTGAGAGATTTCGTTCAATAATGTATTCATTTACGCATATGAAGTAATTTTCCAAATCAGATGATTCTATATGGAGTATGAGTAATTAAATATAACTAATGAAATATAGAAAACTCCTTAGGATATACAGCTTTATTACCTAGTGCAGAATATTCTTTTGCGTTGAAGCGAAATTTCGGTAATGTTCTTCTTCAAAAATTCTTTCATGGAAAACCGAAGGTATGCCAAAAAAAATTACAACACCTGAATAATGACTTATTATGGTAGAACCGGAAATTGAAAGCGAAGTTTCGGAAACTCGATAAACAGGGTGTTTTTTCAACCTGCACAAGCATTCTGAAATGATCACAATTACATCCCTGTATTTTGAGAAGAATATTAATAATAGGGTGCCCATATGGGCGTTGCATACTCGAGGCAACTTCTTGCTAAGGAGTAATATGAAATTTCGACCGTATTGATGCTTCGAAGATCCTTAGAAATTCTCAATATGAAACTGAGCGTTCTGAGCGCCTTAATGACAACGGTGTCAATATGAATGTCAAAGGTCATTTTACTGTCGATCACTTTTCCAAAATCCCTGACCTGACGTACTCTAGGAATTACACTTCCATTTAGAGACAGAGGTTGACTGAATTGTGAGATATTCTTGGTGAAGGTACTTACAGGTGCTTGCATTCAATTATATTCGGCTTTAAGTATCTTTACATCCTCTTTACGTTACTCTGATCGAAACCGATGAAACCCCACCGAGGGCCACATATTCATATGTTTTCCCTCAAAGTTTTACAGGGTATGTCAAAAATATTTGTTTTGCAATACTACTCACAGAAACAAAAATATTTCAAGATATACACAATGTGGCAGACTAGAACCAGTGCGCAATGAACTCATCCATTGAATAAAATGCACCCTCGGCAAGCACTGACTTGACCACCCTCCTGAAAGTCCCAACAGAAAGTGAGGTAACCCGCTCTGGGAGATTGTTATATATACGCAATCCGTGAAAAACGTGGGTATTCTGCGTCTTCTTCAGTCGATGTTTAGGTATTAGGAATTTGTCCTTAGCTCTCGTCTGGTAATTATGAACATCAGGGTGTCTCAGCAGGGTGTTCTTATTTCTGTGAATGTTCAGAAGGCATTCGAGATTATGGCAGCATGGTAAGGATACCATATCTTCAACCATCTCTCTCAGGGCATTCTTTTGTTTGAGGAAAACCTTTTCAGCATCCGGAGAAGCACCCCACAGGATTATACCGTAGGTCATTCTTCCATGAAATTGTGTATAATGCTCCCTATTCGCCTTATGGCAAATATTGCAGTCGAAAGCTTCTTACACAACTCGTTCACATGTTGTGTCTACTTCAGATTTCCACCAATTGTAACTCCCAGTATATTTATATTCTCTGTGTTGTGGAATTTGGTGGTAAATATCAATTTATGTGTTTTGTCGGTATTAACTTCCAACTCCTTACCACTGAACAGCTCCCCTCATCAATTCTTCCGACCTTTCCTGGAGCAACCTCTTATCTCCCGTTCTTTTCAAGAAGGAGACACCATCAGCAAAAAGTACCTCCTCATCCGCTGTCATGTTATCTACTAGATCGTGGATATAAATAAGGAATAATACTGGTCCGAGTATGGATCCCTAGGGCACCGCTACCGTGATTTCCCTTTTAGAAGAGATTTTGCCATCTAGATCCACAATTTGTTTTCGGTTTTGCAGATATGATCTCATGAATTGCAATGCTGTACCTCTAATACCAATGTTCTCCAATTTGGACAGAAGTTTGCTATAACTGACGCAGTCAAAGGCCTTGCTGAGGTCCATACAGGTTAATTCTACCTCTTCGGAGCAGTCCAATGCCTCAACAAAGAACTCAATCATTTGCACGAGTGCGTTGATAGTAGACCTCGCTCTCCGGAAACCATGTTGTTTGTCGCTGAGCAGGATATTATTCTCCAGAAACGAAACAATTCTTGTTTTGACGAGAGACTCGAATATTTTAGACATTGCTGGTAGCATGGATATCGGTCTATAATTATCGTGATCATCTTTGTCGCCTTTTTTATGGACTGGTATGATTCTTGCGAGCTTCAACTGATCAGGAAAGTAACCCTTTTCAAAGCAACCATTTACGAGGTCTGAAAGTGGGACAGCCACGCAGTGGATGACTTTCTTCAGCAGACTCACTGAGAGACCATAGATGTCCCGTGACATTTTTGTTTTCATATCGGCCACAGTTCTCGTGATTTCCTAAGGAGCCAGAAAAAATGAGTTAGGATTCATAATCCTCTTGTTTCCTGACAGATTCTTGCTCATTTCTGGGTTACTGCTTTGTTCACTTATCTTTGCCGCTATTGTTGAGAAATATTCGTTGAGTTCCTCTGCTGATAGTCTCGTTCGGTTACTGTTTTCTTTTCTGCTTTTTATCTTAGAGTTAATGATCTTCCATATGGCACGATTTTTATTCGATTCATTAACAAACTGTATATTCTTATACTTCGTTGTGTCAGTTATGCGTTGCTCAAGTTCTTGCTTCAGTTTTATGTATAATCTTCTCGAGTCATCATTTCTTCTAACCATAAATATTGTGTGGGCTGCATCTACTTTTTTTCTCAGTTCAACAACCTCTGTACTATCCCAGAATTGTTTTCGAGAAACCTGAATACTTTTCTTCGGAAAACATTGGTTGAATATGTTAGTTATTATGTCATGAAATCGATTGTACGATGCTATCGCCGAGTTCATTCCAATAAACCCCCTGTGCTTTCCAACCGTTTCTTAAAGTGAGATATATTGTTTTCACTCATGATATGAGCAACCCTCACTGGATGTTTTTCAGGAATTTCCTTCCACTGAATATCCAATCTTTGCGACAGATGGTCTGATAAGTGATGATTCGCCGTGGATGGACTATAAACATCGGGGTTCATATTTGTGTATATATTATCTAGGCAGCTGCTCGACGTCAGTGTTATACGTGTTGGCTCGCTAAGTACAATGTGTATACCGAATGTGCTCAGCATTTCTTGTAGTTTCATTTTCTCGTTGTTTACAGTATCGAAAGAAACATTGAAGTCACCCGCTCTTATAATATTATGATGAGTTTGAGCAAAGATGAAATCGAGAGCCCCGCACAATCGTTCCAAGAACAAGTTGAATTCGCCTTTTGGTGGTCTATAAATGCATAAATAGTATACATCAGTAGACCTCTCGAATAAAGCACACATTTCTAAATGTTTTTTCAATGGACATTCCATTAACCACCCTCACAGGATTCCACTCACAGTCATCCCTGACGAGTAGCAGGCTGCCACCGTGTTCAGATTTTTCACGGGCGAAAAAACTCGCCACCCTTAAGTTGGGAACATTCACAACCTTCAGCTGGTCGTCAGTCATCCAATGCTCGGTTGCACAAGCAATTTTATAGTTTTCCGTATTCAGTACAGAGTCCATTAATTGTTTCAATTCTATTTCTCAGACATTGTAGGTTGGTATTCAATATTCTGTGATTCTTCAGATTCGTTCATAGTCCAAATTTTCGTATTTTCTCTTTAGATTCACTGTCTTCCCGATGTACCCCTTCCACGAGAAAACTTGAATCTCCTCACCACTACTCCCACACGCCAGTTTTCAGACCAGTAAAGATTCTACACAAGAGAGTTTTTCGACTATTAAATTCCCATTTGGAAAGTGTTTTTTCAGGTGGCTCCCAATTTGTGTCTCCCCTACATTCTTGCTCACCTTTCCCACATAAAGCCATGCGAGCTTTGGGACTCCCGAAAAGGGGGCCAAATTTTCTCCAGTTCCAGTCACGCCAGTTCCCTTCCTTCTCACAGTGTTTTTTTCCTTTCTCGTCCTATTGTGTTCCGACTTTATTCCATCAGAGTCATCTTTACTTTTACTTGTACCTATTTCTTTTATGTTTTCTATATTTGTGCCGCATTCTGTTTTATCTGGAGTTATCTGTTTGATAGATACTAGTTTATTACTTATTGGGCTCGGTATTAAAGATTTTTCCGCGCTGACAGGAGAATCAGTCCCACCAACGCTAGACCGTCGACTAGATCTAATATTCAATTCCGAACTCATAGATGGCGCATCACGGTCTACTTCGGTTTTCTCGAGTCTTGATGTATATTTTTCCATAAGTTTTATTTTATCTTCCAATTATTCGATCAACTTCGTTGTTTCCTCTACAATTAGATTCAGATATTTTACTTCCATAACTGTGTCTACTTAACTCACACTTGACGAACCTTCTGATTGAATCTCAGACCTATCATCATTGAAACACACGGCTTGTATCGATTTTTATGGTCTATTGATGGATTCTTCAAAAAAAACCTCATAAAACTCAGAAATTCGTCCTTTCAGTTCCCTTATTTCGATATCCTTCTCCTTGCACAAGCATTCTTCGGAACGTTTAGAGGTTATGTCGTCGCAGCAAACGATACCTCCAGTTTCTGTTACACATAATCCACAGATTTTCAATACATAACTAGGATGGCATGTCCTGGTACACTTGGCACAAGTTACGAAGATTTTCACTTCCTTCGCACATTTATTGCCAACTTTTTCTCCGCTGTGAGTAGAGCGTGGCGCCATTGTTGTTGTTGAGTGTGTGTGTTGAGTACTCAGTGACATTAGTGTCTACTTTTATAGAATCCTTTCCTCCAAATACGATTCAATCCATCTACACAAAGGCTTCACAAATCCAAAATCACCAAAAACGCTCAGAAGAGTTGCGTGATTTACTCTTTCGGCCTGAACACCCCGATCGAGACTCCCGGCGATGAAACTCATATGTGGTGCTAGGTTTCTAAGCACCGACCTACCCTTGAGAAATCCGTGCTGCCGTCCAGATAGTAACAAACGAACCATCCGGGAAAGGTGGTTCTCGACCTGACCCTTCCCCCCCCCCTCTGAAAATAGGTACAACTTTTGCAACCTTCCACCTTGCCGGAAAAACGCCTGTACTCAAAGATTTATTAAAATTATTTGCGAAGGAACGGCTAGGCAAACACCACATGAATTAATGAAAACATCTGGTCCTGTCCCCTTGCTACAATTCCAATCTAGAATGCGCCTCTCGATATCAGATGGAGGATGTGATGTACCGGCAAATCTGGATCTTCGAATACACCAGCGAAATACTCGGCGTACGCATTCGCAACCGACTGAGGGTCCCGATGGACAATACCGTTATGGAATATGACGGATGGAATACTGTCGCCCTCACGTTGTTCCGCAACCTAAGACCAGAAGGAGTTAGGGTTCTTCCTGATATGTTCTTTAACACGGTTCATGTGCTCAGGGCGATCCCTTTTGATCAGGGATTTACATTTCCTCTTGAGCCCGATGAAAAGATCTTGGTACAACACTCGACAGCGACACTCAAGTACACAGTCCACTTCAATCTATACAGGGTCCGGTTCGGTGAAATCAACAGAATTTATGTCTCAATTATGGATTTTCACATAGAAACAGCATTTACAGTGATGGAGAAGTGAACCTCTAGGACAGTATGATGGATAACCTCGCGAACAAAGGGTAAAGATGAAGGAATTACTTCCATTTCAGACCTCGATAAAATGAGATCAAGTTATATATTGTTTTGATTTGAAATACCGTTGAACTTATCCAAAGAATTGTATGCCATGAAATCCCTGAAGGCAGCGTAGACAATCCCCCCGAGCCGTGCCACAAATCAGACCACTTCCACTTGTCCCAGAAACTCACGAAAATACACCCAAATTGAAAATACCCATCAAAATTAAATTTTCCGTTATTTTCCTCAATGAAATGGTAAACTTGGTCCAAATAAACACTATATTCGCCTGATGAGATATTTGGGGGTACATAACACACACCCAGATAAAGAGTCGCCCCTCTTGGCATATTGAACCTAATCCACACATTCTCCACAGAAGTAGTCGAGGCTGGACGCTCTACAGACAATGACTTCAGGCGCTTCGAAAACCCAATGAGTACACCAGCATCAGATTTAAAGCTTAAAGTATCGCATCTGCCAGTTTTTAACACGTCATATCTATCGGAAACTAACTCTGAGTATTTTTTTTGTCGTTTAGCCACGATTCTGATACACATACAGTCAAAATCACTAGAGATGAGAGAAAAAATTCATGAGTCTTAATACGAAAACCCCTACAATTGTGAAAGGAAAAACTCAGTTCAATGTAACGAAACGAACGGGAATCATCGGCTGAGGCTGAAGTTGGGGTTTAAGTTGGGATTGATGCTGAGTCACTTTAAGCAGCCCTGGAAGTTCTCCGAACTAACCTCCATTATTTTGGATGTTTCATCCCGTTTTACCAGAATCCTGTCATTTCCAGTTCAACAGAATTTGAAACCATTTGTCTTGCAGAACTCCTTAGTAGCGCGGAGTAATTTTCTATTATGAGAAGTCAGGTTCTCATTGTCAAAAGTCTTCTACTCCGGTCCACTCAGGCCAAGATCTGGCATCTTCAATTTCCCAGAGCGCCTAAATAACCTCAATAATTCATCTCTCATGACCTTACTGCTGAATTTGACCATAATTGGTCGCGCTTTTCCGGTCCCCTTTCGGCAATCTCACCCTTTAACAAGTCTACACATGCTTCCCGATAGATGGAAATCCTATATTAGATGAGATGTCTTGTACGATCTTCATAATATTCTCCTATCTGGACTCCGGTATTCCGATGATATCCAACTCATCCAGTTTCAGCTGCTGCTTCAATCTGTTGAGTTCACGGTTGAGATCCCCAATTTCTCCATCAAATTCAGTGATCTGAGAGCTATTCTACTCAATCCTCGAGCTCATGGTGCCAAGATTACTGAACTGTTTCTCGAATTCGTCTATTTCATCACCATAAAGTTTAGAGATCGGGCAAATTCTATCTGATGTTTTCTGATCGATCTTAAATCTGACATAATTTCTTCAAGTTTGTTCTCAATGCCAGGAGTATTTGGAGATGTACGATTTCCATCTACGCAATTATTATTATTAACAATTGGTTCGAAGTTCTGCTCAACGAATTGTCTATTGTTTTTGAAACCAAAAGCGGTAGCGAATGATTTTTTAGCATTCAAAGGGGGGCCATGTCTTATAGCAATGTCCCACAACCAATGTAAGTCCTCACTGAGTTCGATGGCTACATTGTTCAATACATCAATGAAGAAATCGATGAAGAGCTAACGTCAACGGCATACATATGCACCCTGTAGTGATGAATGAACTTCACAAATTGGCTAGTATACAATATAAAAAGCAGTGGCCCAAGAACTGAACCATGAGGGACTCTATTTAATACGCTTTTAGCTTTGGATATTTTAGTACCCAATTTAACAATTTGCGAACGACCACTCAGATAAGACTCAAAAATATTGAGTGCTCCCTCTCATATCCCACAAGACGTGAGTATAGCAACAAGAATGCCATGTCTTACCGCTTTACTGAAATCGAGTTACAGCAAGGCACCACATTCCGATTCATCTATCGACCCAAGAATATCATCGGTAACACCCAAAAGAGTACTGGTGGTGATATAGCCCAGACGAAAACCGGACTGAACATCAGCAATGATCTTATTTGATTCAAGATACTCTTTGAGTTGAGCTGCCATTATTTTTTCCATTAATATGGACAATCCCGATAAAATACTTATCAGACTGAAATCTGATACTTCCATAGGAATATTGCATTTTGGAATGGGATTAACCAGAGCGCACTTTCACAAGCTGGGCAATTTAGAATCTAACAAGATGGAGTTGAAAATATTCACATATATTACAATACATATCAGAAACAGTTTCAAGCTGCTGCGTTGGCAAACAGTTGGAGCTACAGCTCAACGAAGAGAGGCACTCAACATTCTGCAAACGATTTCGGAGAGAAAGCAAGTTTGTTACGAGGATCTGATATCGAAACTTCAGCTGAGGTATGGCGATGCTCATCTTCAGTAAGTTTATCATGCCCAAATAAAGAACCGGGTGCAGAAAACAGGGAAAAATCTCCAGGACTTTGAAGCTGATATGGCTAGATCAGTCAGGATGGCTTACCCAACTGCTCCAGATAGTTTCCTTGAACAGCTATCAATCTGAACCTTTGTAGCAGAGCTGTGCCGAAGCCTTGTGCTAAGTGCTCGTGAAAGCACTCGAAGCACTTTTGTGCTCCTAAGCACTGTGCTCCCAAGCACTTTATTAAGCCGGTGCTTAGTGCTTGGTGCTTCGAGAATTTTTTGAGAAGGCTTAGTGCTTAGTAATTCGAAAAAGTGCTCCTAAGCACCGCAAAGTGCTCCCGAGCACCGGAAAGTGCTCCCGAGCACCGGAAAGTGCTCCCAAGCACTGCAGTGCTCCCGAGCACCGCAAAGTGCTCCCGAGCACCTTAGGGCTTCGAAGCACTTTTCCGGATTACTAAGCACCTAGCCCTTCATAGACTTGTCGGAACAGAAAAATGTCGGGCTATCGCATGGTTGGAGTAGACAAAGAGAACTAATATATCGGTTGTCTCTGTTGTTTGGAGACATTCGACAAGGAATACAAGGATCCTCATTCGACACATTCGTGATATGAGTGTTTAAGTTTAGAGTTTGTGCCACTTTTATATGGAAATAATAAAATGCTTTCAGAGTCGAAGTGTCGAGATACAGTATTTCGTATTCTATCTCGATCATGGAGATATTAGAATTCCGTTCAGAAGAATGTTTGAAGATCTCAAGAAATCCACTGACGTGAAGTCACGTGGATTATACTTATTAAATTTTCGTATTCGTATGTCACACACTCCGGTTCACATTTAAAATTTCATTATTTTTTTTCCTCTATAATTTCGAACCTAATGATCTCATTGAAATTATATTTTGCATTCTTTGATGTAGTATGATTGCGTGCAGGTTCGTGAGAAATTCCGAGAGTATCGCAAAATTAGAATATTCAAGAAAAATATATTTCTTGAGCTTAACTGAATCCTGGATGAGTGATTAAAGTCATTTATGGTAGATGACCAACCTCAACATTGAAATACTATAAATATCAATTGAATCGGATTATTAGTAATATGATGGGAAGAATAGAAATGAATAGTGTTATTTGATCTCCTGATTAAACGATCATCACGAAACTTGGCACGAAGCTGTCCATTTTAGAAGATATGGCACAAAAATATATAATAATGCTCACGTCAATTACACTGTAACTTCCCGACCGATTATGCCTATAAACGAACTTTTGCCAAGATATTTAGGCTCTGAACCTACCCTACAACTTTCCAGGGCTCTAGATTTCTCGTTTGGAGGGTAATCGTGTTTACGGACGGCCGAACAGCCAAACATCGATATGGATCACGGATTCATCATTAGGGAGTCAAACACGTCAAGTATTGGATTGCAATTCGATATTATCTGCGTTTTTTCGAGAAATATTGGGAATATAAAATTTTGAATCGATATATCCACGAAATATTGGGCGGATTTTACCCATTCACGAATTACACCTTCGTTATATGTATACCCATTCTAAATTTCATATTCCCAGTATTTCCAAAAATTAAGATCAAATCGAATTGAACTCAATGAAAAATTTCGAATTTCATTTCAATCTAACTAAACGATCATCAAGAAATCGTACAAATTTGCTCTTTAGCTTTCGTTAACAAGCCTAACGGCCGATATTAAACACAATAACTTCCGAAAGAAACAACTAAGAAACTCGATATATGTGAAGCCTCAATTACGTATGCCGAATTCGTGACCACTCACCCAATGATTCCGCAGATATAGCCATTCAAAATTTCAACACCCAATATTTTCGAAAATATAGGATAACTCGTAGGATTGGAATAGGTCGGAAATAAGACACTAATTCATTCCTTCAAGCGAGGTTTCGCAACTATTTTGTTGCTTCTTCAAGCTATATAATCATAAAACAGTTAAAAACGTAATTAAATCAACATAGTGTAGTATTTCAAAACTTATTCTCTTACCTCGGAAGCAGTTAATGTCCTGTCAATGTTTCCATAAAATGTCATACAATTTCGATATCAAGTATCTTGGGTTCTATTAATCTAAAAGTCAGCTCATTGAAACAGTAAAGGTAAACAAAAAAAAATTCAAAAATACATATAAGATCGAATTAAAATCCATTATTTGATTGAAAATGACAACTCGAAGGTTCACGCGGAATTTCGTGAGAATAATATGATCAAAAGATCGCAGAATATTGAATATTCGAAAAAAAATTTTTTTTTTAGATTGTTCTAATGACACGATCACCACGAAATTCCGCATAAAGTTGCAAATCAGCATTTTAAAACTAGTTACCAAGTTTCACAATGATTGAAGCGTACTTTTTGAGTTATTCCGAAAAAAATAACGATACTGAGTAAAAAACCATCCAAAATTTCCTCCAAATATTTTTTCCCAATATCTCTGAGAATTATGAACATATCGAACTAAAATTTGGCACACTGCTATGAAATATGGTGTTCAAGGTTTAAGCAGACTTTTCTCAAATGTAGTGTTCTGATTCCGATAATGGAAATTTTTCTGGAAAAATTTTGAAAACATTTTTTCAATCTTACTGACGGTACGATTTCATCAAAATTTTGCAGGAAGTTGCGTGTCATTGTGACCAACTAAGTGCCAAGTTTCAATATTAGGGAAATAACCTCAAAATTCCAAATAGCTATAACGCTGAAACCGTTGGGCCGCTTGTGACCATCAACAAACATATCCGCGGCATTCGGATGCTCGACCTGTCCTGAAAGTTTTTAGCCTCTAGTTTGCTCCGTTCGACAGATATTGGGTCCTCGGTTGGACGGCCGGCCGAACAGAATCGACTTTGACACCGGGTCAGTGGGTTCAACCTAGTCGTTTGAGACCATTTTCGGCTCAAAATTCGAGAATTACAGACAAACCAAACATCAAATAAACTAAAGCACGCTATTCCCTAGAACATGCGCGAAAAAACGAGTTCGCCGTAGGCCATGCACTCTCTGAGCGATGTCTTTATGTTTCCATTATTTTGACAGCATATTATTGTGGCGAAAACTATATTTTGGAAGTGATCGAATGTCGGTCAGTAAGTTTGAAATTTTAAACCGAGAATGGACTTACTAATGAATAATCCGTAGTCAAAATCGATTCTGTCCAGTCGTGAACACGATAGATCTCAAAGGAGAAAAGCTCTGTTCGGGTTCCAAATTATGGTCGGTCCTAGGATGATTTTCCGACTTCGAAAAACCGAAATGCCAAAATTACAGACAATTGGCTGAAAAAGACTCAAAGTCGAAGTTTCATATTAAAAAGTGCTTAGTGCTCGGTGCTCGTGTAAACGAATTACTTTTTGAAAGTGCTTGGTAATCGCGAGCATTTCACAAAAAATGAGTGCTTAGTGCTCGAGATTCCGGAGCACTTTTCGAAAGGGCTTAGTGCTTTGTGCTCGGAGCACTTTCCATCAGTGCTCGGCACAGCTCTGCTTTGTAGACGGAATCGAGGACTGTGAAATACAACAATCCCTGAGACATGCATGCCCTAGAACCATGAATGATGCTTTAGCTCAGGCTTCAGAATTCGAGGCCGCGAAACAGGCGTCGCATACGGAACACTTTCGTGTTGCACCAGTCCAAGAAATAGACCGACCTGTTCAGGAAATCGTCAGATTATTGCGTACTAAGAAAAAAGATGCTGTGAGCAGGTACTGCAATAGGAGTGAGCATATCAAGCGAAATTGTCCCAAAATTGAAAAGAATCACAGCAGGAAAACTGGAGAGGGTCGATGATAAGGGGCATACATCGACCCAAGCTAAAAATGCCCCTGCAGTGATCATCCGAGGAATTATGTCTACAGATTCATCAAGCATAGTTGTTCCCGGAAAGATTAATGATCGAAATGTAAAAATCCTGGTAGATACTGGATCGACCAGAACCATTGAGGGATGGATTTAAGATTCGTCCAGTTATGATCAGACTTCGAATTGCGCCTTGACAGGTAATACCAACTTATGAATCGGTCGTCTCCACTATTGAATAGGGAACACAACAGCGAGGGACGGAGTTCTAGTAGCTGAAATCACGAAAAAATTTATCCTGGGACTGGATGTTGTTAAGAAACTTTAATGCCAACTAGATATGAGGAGTGATGCTCTTCTGCTGGGAAGTTAAGAGATCCCTTCCAATGATGTGGATGGTCAGATATATCGTATTCAATTGACTGAGGGCATCACGTTGCCAGCTTGAACTGAAGGCATCATGAGTGGTAGATGTGATGACGTTACGAGAAGTAGCTGCGTTGAAGTTATCGGGCCCTGTGACGGTGCAATACTAGCTAAAGTAATGTTACTCGGGGAGAAATTGGTACGAATAACAGACAGTATTTCTATCTGGTTACTTGATGTCAACATGTTTCCAGTCACCCTGAAGAAGGACACCTTGATTGGACATAGGTTATCAGTGTACCACATTTCTGGTGGGATAGGTACTGCAGAAGTCTCGCACACACAGAAGAATACTGAATAGCTGGTGTCCCTCCTAACTCCTAAATGTCAAGAGCTTCACCGGTATCAACTAGCCGAAGTGACAAATCTGATCCAGATATTCTCCGACGTGTTTGCCTCTGACGAAAGAACAGGTGAGTCCTATATTGTGCAGCAGTAAATGAATACAGGTGATGCACAAACCATCCGACAGCAACCTAGACGTCTTCCTCTGGCAAAAAGAGAAGAGGCTGAACGGATTATTGAAGGCATGGCGAGAGATGGTGTCATCAAACCATCCAAGAGCCTCTGGACGTGGCCTGTAGTTGGTTGGATTAGGTTAGTTTTCCACCTTGGATCTGAAGAGTTGGCTTTATTGAGAGGACTTTCCATGAAAAATTGATATATGCACTTATGTAGTGACGTAGTAGTAGTCGGAAAGCTATTTCAAGACCACCTACACAACATATCCGAGGTTTTCCAGTGACTTCGTACAGCCAACTTGAAGCTAATTTCAAAAGAATTATATTGATTTCGAACAGAAATATTCATTTCCGAGGGGACGTTAACGTTGACCCGGACAACATCAAAGCAGTACAGGAATGGACCCATACCCAGAGACAAAAGTGAGTTGCGAAGTTTCTTAGGCTTGTGCACTTATTAGAGGAGATTCGTATCTGGATTCGCCAACGTTGCCAAACCTCTAACAAAATTAACAAAGGATGGACAAGAGTACAAATGGTCCTACGATTGCACTGAAGCCTTCGCACAGCTGAAGAAGGCTATGATCACAGCTCCAATTTTGAGCTACGCAAGAGCTGTAGGAAAGTTCGTGCCCGACACGGATGCTAGTAATACAAACATCGGGGGCGTTCTATCACAAGTACAGAATGGACAAGAAAGAGTCATGGGGTACTTCAGCAAGGTCTTGTCGAAGCCAGAATGAAATTACTGCGTGACCAGAAGAGAACTTATAGCAGTCATCAAGTCTGAACAACATTTCTATGAATATTTGTACGGAAGGAAATTTCTGCTGGAAACGGACCATCCTGCTATGGAATGGCTTCTGAATTTTGAAAACCCGGCAGGACAAGTGGCCCGATGGATCGAGAGACTGCAAGAATATGACTTCGATACCGAATATAGAATGGGAGAAACCCATCGGAATGCCGATGCGTTATCAAGACCACCTTGCCCCGAGAATTGCAACCATTGCTCACGCGTGAAGGATAAAGTCGATAGGATAGGACAGCACAGTAATTGAAGATGACTGGCTACCCTAAGAAATTCAACGAGCATAAGAATAACATCCAGACTTGAAAGTAACCCTGAGTTGTAAGAAGAGCGGTCGCCGACCTACTTGAGAAGAAGTAACCAGACTGGGTCAAAATATAAACTAGTATTGAGCACAATAGAAAACGTTGAAGAGTTGGAGGTCATCTGAAACGTTGTTGGGAAGAGTTGAAATTCAATTAACTCCTGAATGTATCCCTAGTCGTTAATCTGGTGGTAATGATGCAACCTCTTACTCCCTATCTATTTATTTCAACTTTACAATTAAAATTGCTATTTACAAACACAAATTTAGGTACAGTGAATCTGAGATCCGGGATTCGAAGAAGCACTTATCTTAAAAGTAAGGATCCGGTGGTATGATCCTTCAAAATACAGGTATTAGGCAGGTAGTCCGGTTTCAAGAGATTCCATCCAGAATAAAGTCCAGAATTAAGATATTCCAGTAATAATCAGCTTCAGTATAAAGGTATTCCAGCCATAATCAGCTCCAGTATTAAAATAATCCAGTAATGATTGCCTCCAGTACTAAGATGATCCAGTCAAACCTCTGGTCCGGTAGTAGAATATTCAAATGGGCATTAGTCCCAGTAAAAAAAAAATCCAGTAGTCGGTAGCTCGGTGAAAAGATGGTTCAGTGGGCGATAGCCCCGGTATAAAGATGATTCGGTGGGCGGTAGCCCCGGTACAAAGATGTTTCAGTGGGCGATAGCCCCGGTACAAAGATGATTCAGTGGGCGATAGCCCCGGTACAAAGATAAAGCAGTAGGCGGTAGCCCCGGTACAAAGACTGCAAATTTAAAAACTATAAGATAGTGCTTGTAACACGTGATCTCATTCCCAAGGACTCTAGACGTTATTGAAACAATTTACAAGTTAATAAATACGAGATGAAATATCTAGAACTCAGGAATAAGAGCACGTTATTCGATAATAAGAATGAGACAAGAAATCAAATGCACAATATCATACAAAGGAAAATGTTAAGCTGTGTAACCTGCATGGAATGAAATAAATCAGAAATCATAATTTGGCATTCACAAAAGCGAAAATATTGGTCGGGATATACGTAGTACTTACCGCCTTTTGAATAGACGTCTTATAAGAAACAATAAAACTTCAAAATTCCGCGATGTTAATGGATTACTAAGTTCGTTTATTCGTTAAACTCTAGCAAGGTGTTGAATCTACCACTTCTTACGCAGCAAAAGAAAGAACTTCCCATCACCTGGACCGAGTTGAAAGGGTCGCGCATGCGAAACACACACTCAACCGTCAAAGCGAACAGCGTTTTTTAGCGACCGATCATATAATTTCAGTAAGGCGTTTTTGCATGCGATTGGAATTGAAATTATTAGTATGACGTATTTTCGCGATGGAAACTGAAATCGACAGTGGAGCGTTTTGTAACGTTACACACACCACTTACCAGGAAAAAAAAATTTTGAAGAAATTTTTGTAGAAAAATGTGAAGCCAATAAGTTTCGATTAATTTTGAAAAATAGAATAGTTACTATGAGGAAAATAAAGTTCTTTAACGTTAAATGCCAAATTGAAAGTTAAGTCAAATGGATGAAAGGGAAATTAATCTTGCAGGTCACACAGCATAACTGAAACAAACATAAATTCACATGAAATTCATACGGTAATCAAAGAGAAATAGAAACTCGAAAGACAAGGTTTAAATTACATAAAATATTAGGTAATAATCGTTATATAGGTAGAGAAGTCGGTAGACAAAGTCAGGAGTGAAAACGTGTAGATATAAGAAAAGATAGGTATCGACTTATCGACAGATAAGGTAGTCTACACGAATCAAATCCCGAAATCATCCAGACTGAGGTATTCAAAATCGATAAAGTTATAAACGGTAGGCAGCAGTAGTCAAGATGAAGATATTTCTTTCCGGAGCAATGAAGTCTAACAAGTGGCACGATGCAGATAAAAAAAAAAAACTGTTAGGAAAGTGTGGAAGGGAAGGAAGGAATCGAAGAGAAAAAAAAATATTATCAGGCAAGGTACTATTGATATCCCGAGGTGTTTTCCAAGTTTCAAAGCTCGAAATTTGAAGCTAATTAATTATTCTCACTGAAGGTGTTAGAGATGTATGTGTAGATGATGTAACCAATAATATCAAGAGGTATTTAAAGCTAATTTATCTGACAGAAGATGTTAAATGTTAATGTCAAGAGATATTTAAAGCTAACTTATCACACAGAAGACGTTGAATGTGTATGTGTAGATGATCTAACTAATAATATCAAGAGATCACTTCCCAAGCAAGCCTCTCGTAGAAAGCGATTCCTAATATGCGAAAATAATGAAAGTAGATAATAAATTGGAAAAACAATCCCGGAAATACGTAGGAAAGAAACGATAAGATTGGGCGCCAGCGATTACTAATCGCAAAGTAGGTTCGTTATAAGGAAGCGGAAATAGGTAATAGAAATAGGTTATAGGGATAGATAATAGGTAATAGGGATAGATAATAGGTAATAGGGATAAATAATAGGAATAGGTTACAGTGATAGATACAAACAACAGGTAAGGAAAGGGAAAGAGAAGTGTCCGCCCGCTGGCACAAACAATAACTGCATCCAAAGATGCAAGAAAAAGAATCTCTAAGAGACTCACAGATTAAAGAAAACTTCGAAGTAAATCGCTAACTACGCTAAATTTTCAATCAAGATACTGCATAGCCACTCTTAACTTCAAAAAATTAGAAAAGGTACAGTAGGTGTCAAAGACACAAAAGATAGATACGATAATTGCCAACAGGCATAAGATAAAGATACGATAGGTGTCAGAGACACAAAATTAGATACGGTATTGCCAACAGGCATAAGGTAAAAGATACGGTAGTTGTCACAAGACAAGGTAAGATACGGTAATTGTCATGAGACACGGTAAAAGATAAGATAAGGTTATGCCAAATCGAAGAGAAAACTTCAAAGTAAACTTTAGACTACGCTCAAATTTCCAATGAAGGCTGCATAGTTGCTGTGAACTTCAAAAATTAATACCTCGAAATTGCCATACAAAGAGACAGAAAAAAAAACATTTATATTTGTACCAACAGGGAGAAAACTCTTTGCGATAGGAAAAGGGAGAAAAGGTATAAGGAAATTTAGATACACAAAAAACGACAAATCATCACCTCCATCCTGAAACATCACTGCTTTCGTCACACATAATAAGAAAAAAAAATAATCCACTTTTGGTGGGTGCGATAATTTTCATACACCTTGCTAGACAGACATACTACAAACAACAAATTACCATCACACGAACACACTACAATCGTTCACGAATAAACCGACGATAAGAATTGCTTTGACCCATCAGATAGTCGACGGTCATCTTCCCAAGCGTATGATGGTTCCAAAAACTAAGCCCACCATCAACCAGGCCTACCAAGCATTAAAGGTATCGAGAATGAAGTACATATTTAAATTCTTGAGACTTAAAGTTATCGGGATTCATGATTCAGTTATTCAGACAATACTAATATAAGATGATAATAAGGTAAAAGTTGAAAGATAGTAATATCAAACATTCAATCTCGGAACTCAGACTCACAACGAAGTCACCTTCACAACCAGAAAAACGAAAGAGACACACTCAGGGAAAAAATGTTACTCAAAAAAAAGTTACTCGTGGCCCCACGTTACCTGCGCCAGTGAAATTAAATTAACTCCTGAATGTATCCCTAGTCGTTAATCTGGTGATAATGATGCAACCTCTTACTCCCTATCTATTTATTTCAACTTTACTATTAAAATTGCTATTTACAAACACAAATTTAGGTACAGTGAATCTGAGATCCGGGATTCGAAGAAGCACTTATCTTAAAAGTAAGGATCCGGTGGTATGATCCTTCAAAATACAGGTATTATGCAGGTAGTCCGGTTTCAAGAGATTCCATCCAGAATAAAGTCCAAAATTAAGATATTCCAGTAATAATCAGCTTCGGTATAAAGGTATTCCAGCCATAATCAGCTCCAGTATTAAGATAATCCAGTAATGATTGCCTCCAGTACTAAGATGATCCAGTCAAACCTCGGGTCCGGTAGTAGAATATTCAAATGGGCATTAGTCCCAGTAAAAAGATAATCCAGTAGTCGGTAGCTCGGTGAAAAGATGGTTCAGTGGGCGATAGCCCCGGTATAAAGATGATTCAGTGGGCGGTAGCCCCGGTACAAAGATGTTTCAGTGGGCGATAGCCCCGGTACAAAGATGATTCAGTGGGCGATAGCCCCGGTACAAAGATGAAGCAGTAGGCGGTAGCCCCGGTACAAAGACTGCAAATTTAAAAACTATAAGATAGTGCTTGTAACACGTGATCTCATTCCCAACGACTCAAGACGTTATTGAAACAATTTACAAGTTAATAAATACGAGATGAAATATCTAGAACTCAGGAATAAGAGCACGTTATTCGATAATAAGAATGAGACAAGAAATCAAATGCACAATATCATACAAAGGAAAATGTTAAGCTGTGTAACCTGCAAGGAATGAAATAAATCAGAAATCATAATTTGGCATTCACAAAAGCAAAAATATTGGTCGGGATATACGTAGTACTTACCGCCTTTTGAATAGACGTCTTATAAGAAACAATAAAACTTCAAAATTCCGCGATGTTAATGGATTACGAAGTTCGTTTATTCGTTAAACTCTAGCAAGGTGTTGAATCCACAACTTCCTATGCACCAAAAGAAAGAACTTTCTATCGCCTGGACCGAGTTGAAAGGGTCGCGCATGCGAAACACACACTCAACCGTCAAAGCGAAGAGCGTTTTTTAGCGACCGATCATATAATTTCAGTAAGGCGTTTTTGCTTGCGATTGGAATTGAAATTATTAGTATGACGTATTTTCGCGATGGAAACTGAAATCGACAGTGGAGCGTTTTGTAACGTTACAGAGTCGAGTGACTGACGTCTTGACCAGACTACATAACGGCACTTCAGGTGGACATTTTGGGATAACTAAGACGCTGGAGAAGTCTGGATGCGGTTTCATTAGATTAACTGTAAGAAAGACTTCAGAGACTGGTGTAGAACATGTAAAGGTTGTGCTGCAGCTAACGGCCCTTGTGGCAAAGGAAATGCTCCAATGAAGCAATATAACGTCGGATCTCGGTTGCTGATAAATTAGTCATAGAATTCTTCCGCAGATTTAGAATACCTCTGGAGCTGAATTGTGATCATGGCCAAAATTTCGATTCGACGGTATTCCAAGTAGATTGTACAAAATGTATGCATAGCTATGGGGGAAACACGAGTTGCACGGTTTGGCGTCACACAGGAAGTTCATCAAGACCTGCTCACAGTTCCCGAGAAATACTCTCCCGCTCATTGTGTAGTAGCCGATCTGAGGATTAGAAGGGAAATAGCGAGAGTATTCAGGAATAAATTCGGACGTCAAGTGGAACTGATGAGACAGCAACCCAGAATCGGAAAATACCTTAGACTGAAGTCATAGCGTCGGTTCATTTATTCCATAGTCACCAAGCAGTACTCCTATCAAAAGTCCACCTACCAGAGTTTATGGACAGCGCTGCATGGCTTGAAAGAAGACCTTCAATGCTTTGGGGTTAGGAAATTAGCTGTTCCCAGGCTAGGTTCTGGACTGGATAAACTGAATTGGTAGGATTTGCGAAGCATGCTTGAAGTAGTCTTTCACAAGACAAGTATACCATATCTTGGTATGCAATTTCAATCCAAAGCAAATCGAAAAGCCTGGCAAAACAGTAGACTGTTAGTTCCATCAGAAGAGCTACTGTAGAAAGGATGAGGATTTCAGATTTCGCCACGGTCCTCCAAGAGGAATTGATGAAATCAGTTTCGGGACAGAACAGGCTTGTGGAAGGGACAGCGTGAGGAGTACGGCCTTTTTGTGCGAGATTATTCTAGTAATCTCCGGACGTCTACGCGGCTTTCGCCTGGTGACTAGAAATTTCTGGTTAAATCTTCACAATCGCTAGAAGCTCCACGAAGTATATAACGATGGGCGAGGAGCAGGCCAAGGAGTCATTCAGCGGAGTTCCCGTAGAAGTTATTTAGTGGAAAGTGACCAGTGAAAATAAATAGTGTGGAAATAAATTGTGCATAGCCTTCGATATAATAAGTTGTTGAGTTATTTGTTATTAGTGTCAATAAGTAGTTGAATTATTCAAAACATTTTGACAAATCAAGAAAACTTTACAATATTATTGTGAGATTTGGCTACAGATGATACCTACTTTCTGTCAGATTCAACATCTCACCCACCGTGGTGATTAATACTGGAAATGAAATATCATATTTTTCTTGAAAAGAAGAAAAGTATTATTTTTCCGAACCACCAAGAACTATCTATTGTAGCCTGTCGCACCATGCTTTTTACATTATCTATGGGACGATCTCGATCAATTTTTCTGAATTTTCTTCATTAAAACCAATCAACCAATCTCTCTTCAAATCAACACTGTCGACAACTTTCACTCTGTATAACCTCTATAACTCTATAAGGCCAGAGTTCGTTTTCAAAATATTATTTGGGTTCAATTGGTTGACGAAACTGGTAGGAATGCCTGATGTTGTAACGTCTTCATACTCAAGTATAGATTAAAAAAAAAATTAAAAATAACTAACATCGCGCATTCTCACAAAAGAATTAAGTACATGCCCAAAAAATTTTCAAGAAATCATCACTGAAGCCTGCAGAACGACACCGCGTTTTTTCTCATTAACATTGAAATTTCATGCATTTTATATTATTGGGATCTCCTTCAACCATACAACCCAGAAAATAGATGAGATTTATAATGCTCAATTTTGAGAAAATATATCAGTTCTTTGAGGGTTTCTTATGTCAAGGGTATATTAGGTATAATTATTTGCAGCTTTTTTGTCAATAACTGGACAATAACTTCCGTTACCCCACATCGATTATTGCTAATTAATTCAATCATTCAAAAATTTCAGGTTCTCCGAGTAACCTCCCAGAGAGAAACTTCTATCAAACCAAACATAGAAGAAAATTCTTCGTTTAGTGAGATGGTTCCATCAACTTATAGGGACGCCATGTATGAAGTATCGCCTATCGGCGATCGACGCATCTCATAGCTTCGGCAAAGTTTCTATAGGAGCACCAATTTTCGTTTCAATATCTCATCACATTCTGGATCAGGAATTTCGTTCCATTCATTTATTAGGTTCGATGAAAGCGATTAAAGTTGAATATTTCGACATAAGATGGCGATATGCTGCAAAGTATACAAGCGATCTCATAAATTTCAAAAAAACTGCAATCTCTGACATATAAAATTTCTTGGATTATAATTGTTATACCGTTTGTGATATTGTTTGCATTTCGCATATATATTATTGTACATTTTTCCGAGTACCTTCTGAAAATATTATAAAACGGTAATAAATATTAATTTCAAAATCTGTGTTATCATTGATTAATTCATGAAATTTATATGCTAATGAAAGGAGAATAGCTATTGGACAAACAAATTCTTCATTCCATAGCGGTTGAAAATCCATAGTACCAGGTAATAATCTAAGGATTTCATCCAGAAGAGACACAATAATAATAAATATTCTTTTGAGATCGAATATTCTTAGGTATATCAAACAATATCACAGTACTAGCAGAGGAAATGTAGGTGGGTTACCAAACATTTTCATCCATGATACAAGAGCGAATAAAAACCTCAGCAAAAACTTTGTCTTTCCGTATAAGTGTAATGAAATTGAGATTCGTTCATAGAATAAGCTGACATTTTCATAATGAATAGTATCTTCTTGATTGTAAAGGAATTTCTCATTTGAATTCATTTTAACGAAATAACTAGGACTCAATTGAAATAAACAAATAAAATACTCTTATATTTCACTGGGCTATCATTAAATGGGTATCGCCTAGTTTCGCCCACTGGGCATCATCAGGAGATCTGAAAAATTAACAATCAGACATACAACAACAATTTAAAATCAAAAGGCTCACAGTTGTCAAATTATATAGAAGACCTTATCTTATTGTGTCTTTGAACAATCTGTGTGGTATATTTAATCCTATTAGGGCCGGTATTATTGAACTAAATTGGAAGTTATCTTTAACTTCAACTGGCAGTTATGTCCTAACACAACTGTCAAAACTGTCAGTTATGTCCTAATACACTAATACCGGCCCTAAGGGAACAAAATGTAGAGTTATGCCACACACATTACAGATGGCAATTCTTTAATCTTGTACCAAACGCTGTGTTCTTCATTTTGACGGTTGAATGTGACATTGTTGTAAAAGAGATCATGTTTAGAACTTCAGTGGTTGTAACAATTGATGTATGATCAAGACAAGTCGATCGTTTTTACTTTAATCGAAATATCTTATCGATCAATCGTAAATGCATCAAGGCGTTTTTATTTTCAACAGAGAACTCCCGATGAATTTCAGCAGGGCGTTCTTATTTTCAACGTCGTTTGATCGATTAATCTCCGATTACTAATCGGATCCATCGTACTTGGAGGTTGATCGAACTGATTAGATCTCTGAATAAAGAACATAAGGAAGGAGCATGATGCCTCACAAAGTGGGTCCGGGATGGATGTTGCATATGGCCGACTTTCCTTTCACTTCGAAGAGAGAACAACTTGTTCCGAGACTTCTTTGTCTGAAGAAACTAACTAACATGAGTCATACTTGGAGGTTCAATATGTGCGCCTATGTCCCACTTTTATACGAAGTAGAAAAGCGTTATGCTCCTTCCTGTTGTTCTTTATTCAAAGGATTAGATGGATACTTCTAACCTTACTTCAATGTTTTGACTGGAAGTTTTCGTGGATTTGCCAAATATTGTTGTGTGAAAAGTAGAAAAATTTATAGGGAAGATGTGGTGAAGATAATTTAAAGCCTACTGATGAGTCTATCACTTAAATATGGTGGAACTTTGCTACATAAATAATGAAGTAAGCTATTTAGGTACGTGTTTCTTAATATAATTCTTGATTTCTACATGTCTTCCATTTTTTTCCTTTTCGAATCAAATATTAAGAATTTTTCATCGCCAGCAGAATAATCATTAAGTTTCTAACCTATATTTCACAACGGAAATAATGCCACATCCATAATGATGATCTTCGATAAAAATATGTGTAGAAACACAACGAAAAACTACGACAGAATGATAGGATATCAGAAAAAGAAGTGAAATTTATTTATTTATTTAATAACTCGGTGTGGAATACAACGGGACAAGCCCACATTACAGTATTCACCTAGTTTCAAAACAAATATATAATCACATTTAAACAGAAGAAACCAAACAATAATGATAGGTACCAAACATGAAACAAAATATACACTCAGATATATATACCAATCTACAAACTAAATTACTCATGTCATGAGAAAACATTCCTAAGGTAGCGTTTTAACTGGGCCTGGGATACACTGAACAAATCTGAATCAGTGCAGTGATCATCACAAGTACTAATCATTCTATAAATAGGAGCATTTTGTCCACTGGTTTTTCTCCGGAAAGGGGCATAAAAAGTACTATCATTTCGAAGTCTCATATCAGGAACTTTAAATGGAATAGACCCCAAAATACTAGGTGTATCTAAAAATCCGTTGAGTAACTTGAACAGCAATACAACATCAGTCATCTGTCGACGACTTTCCAACTTCAACAAACCAAACTTGAACCGTATATGAGAATATTCATGATAATGATAAGCAATATTATTTCTAAAAGCCAAAAACCTCAGAAATTTATTCTGTATCCTTTCAATTCTGGTCATATAACAGTTATAATGTGGATTCCAGATTATCGACGCAAAGTTTAAACGACTATAAACAAATGAATAATACAATGCCATGTAGGTTTTATAATGTTGGAAGGTCCTGCAATATCGAAGGACCCATCCAAGCATCTTATTGACATCCCTAAATAATCGATCAATATGTTGATCAAATATAAGCTTCTTATCAAAAACTACTCCAAGGTCGGAAATACTATCCACCTCAAGAAGAGAGCGTCCAGCCACATCATATTGTCAATGAATCAGGTGAACATTTCTGCTAAAAGTTATTTTTTCTCACTTGTCAAAATTGAGGTATGAGCTGTTTTCTATACAATAATTTTTCAATCTATCGGGATCTTCCTGAATCAGACGGCAATCCTCCAAGCTATTGACCACTCTGAAAAACTTAAGATCGTCAGCATAAAGCAAAAAGAAACAGTGTCTGAAACACATTCCAATATCATTCAAATAAATGATAAAGAGAAGCGGCCCCAGATGCGAACCCTGGGGAACGCCTGAGGTGTTATGGAATATGAAGGATCGGCTACCATTAATTGAGACGAATTGGGATCTTCTATGTATAAAAGAGGATATCCACCTCAACAGATCTCCGCTTATCCCCACCCCAGCGAGTTTCCGTATAAATATCTCATGACTTATCTTGTCGAACGTTTTTTTGAAGTCCGTCTAAAATACATCTACTTGAGTTTGTTGGTCCATACATGCTTGAAGATATTCGCTAAAGCTAATCAGGTTTGTTTCAAGAGTTCTTCCTTTATAAAATCCGTGCTGTTGTTCTATTATGGGGCTTTTAACATGATTGAAATCAATTGAACCCAAGGCAGTCAATACTTCCTCCAATTCAATGGTTATACCCAGCAGATAGTTACTACCATATAAGTTTAGGATATTATTAACATCCGGATAATATTGACCTCCAGGCACATAGACCTTTTGAAAAAACCGTGCAAAAAGCCTCGATATGTCCTACGAGGTATTCCCTTTCTCCTGGCCAAGTGTCATCTCCGCAGGAAAGCGTGACTGCTTTTTCTTATGCGAAACATATCTGAAAAAGTGCTTCGAATTGGCGGCTAGATCCAGTTCAATTCTTTCTAAGTACTTCGAACGATCAGACGATATTGGTCTTTTACAGAGAGAACGTAAGTTCTTGAAAGTGCAAAAATCGTTCAAATTATGATATTTTTTCCATTTTTTGTGAATTTTGTTTTTCTTTCTAATCAATAGTACCGTTTTTGTTGAGAAGAAGGCTGGAAATTCATGATTAATTTTGATCTTAGGAATATTTTCTACCATAATATCATCTACAATTTCATAAAACTTATCTATCTTCACGTCAACATTATCACCCTCGAGGACAACATCCCAGTCTATTGCAGCCAATTTATCATTTAATTCATCATAATTGGCTCTTTTGAAGTTGAACTTGACAAAGCTGATGGCATTTCCTAAATATTGAGTAACACCAACATCAAACAAAAACTCTAAGGCTGGATGACGTTTGTCCTCTATAACCAATGAGGATTCATTTCTCATTAAGTGTTTGATACCAATATTTGTGCACAGTAGAAGATCGAGTATCTTCCTATTCTTGTTAGCAATATTGTTAAACTGAGCAAGTTCCATGAAACAAAGAGTGTCTATAATTCTAGAAGTACCACCATCAACATTAGTGGGTAACAGAGCATTGCTGCCATCTTGACTTACCCAATTGACAGTAAGGCAGTTGAAATCACCGCACATTAATATGATTTCATCGCCAATGGCAAATTTATTTGATTCAAGATTGGATACAAATGATGCAGACGCAGTCACGTCACCCGGCGGAAGATAAACGCAGCACAAAAATAATTTCACATCATTGATCATGAACACGAGCCACAAGTCTTCGGCCTCATCACTATTGAAGTTCATCAGAGGTTCAGGTTTAAGCCTCTTTGCAACAGCCACAAGCACCCCGCCACCGTCTTTCTTCAGGGAAGAGCTGGATCCAAGATACCTTCGGAATATCGAATAATAGTCACTGTCAACCAACCCACGATCATCTACCGTTTCATTCAGCCACGATTTAGTTATGAATACAATATCGTGATGATTTGATTCAATATTTTCTCTAAAATTACATAGTTTGGTTCGCAAACCGCGAACGTTCTGATAGGCAACATGTAAAGCCATCAAGTTCAATAATTATATCAACAAAAAATATTTTAGTACAAATAAGTGGAAAAGACCGCATTTATTTCAATTTTTTAACTGTTTCATTTTTTTTTAACTCTTTTTTTACTATTAATTTTAATTATTTTTTTTTATTTATATCTTCTTTCTTTACCTATTTTTTAATCATCCTTAAATCGGTCTCGCTGAGTATATGCAAAATTTTAGAACTGTCATCCCGCCGAAAAGGAATGATGTCATTCTGAACCCATACCTACTTGAAATTGTTATCGCGAGCGGCCATTCTAGCATTCTTATATAGTATTTTATTCCTTGTTGTGAGATGTTCGTTTATATAACACCTTGGGGCAACATTATCAATCTTGAAGCCCTGTTTGCCACCCTGCTGAGCTCGCTTAACTTCGACAGCCGACAAAAAATTCTGTTTGTCAATTTTTGACCTGAACTTGACGATTATATTCTTAGCCTTATTCGGCAACTTTATCGGGACCCTGGTGAGAAAATCCAACTTTTCCGGATTAATCTCTTATTTCATGAAAGAACCAATACTGGTCATTATTTCCATTGAGTTTTCATTGTTTTTCTCTGGAACGTCCATTATTTCAATGTTATTTTCCCTTGAATGTTGTTCCAGACTGTCCAATCTTTGATTAAGATTGGAAATTTCTTTTTTCATGGACTCATTTTCTACTTTCAGTTGATTAGTGAGCTTAACAGTTTCATCCAATTTCGATAACTTCCGCTCGAAATCAGTGATTTTTCCTGACCAGAATTCTACTGATGTTCGAAGCTCATTCACATTCCTATTCAGAGCCGCAATCATCCTCGTCAGCTTCTCGATACCTGCCGCCTCGCCGCAATCCACGCCAATGTCCTGGCCATCTGACTCGATCGGCGTATTAACATTTCCCGAAGATCTGCGCCTAACGCAGAGCCAGCTACCGCCGGGAAGATTATTGATTACAGATAATTGGTTTTTTGCTATATCGGAACATCGATTGTTGGCATGAAAAAACTGCCCGCATGGGCCACCACATTGCACGCCTGGGGATTTACCAGTTACGGATTTCGTGCACTTTCCACAAGTTTTCATTATGAAAACTGAAAATTAGACGTGTCCGCAAACTGATATTTGAAGATCTATCGAAGCCGCAGCGACTGATCAAAAATTTGATATTCAATATTGTGTAGTTTCACGATATATTCACTTATGAAGAGAGCGCAACGACACAAGATGCTATCTATCATCGATGCGAAGTTACATGCGAAATAACAGATTTCTACTTATTTCTGTGTTCGTTATCAATGTTCACACCAGAAGACCCTCTATTCAAAACTTAAATTCAATAACGAAATTCATCGAGAATTACCCGATTCCTGTCCTTATTTTCACCGAATGATTAGTAAATTTTCGATAGATTTGATGACGTTACGTCAATCGTATTTTCATCGCTCGATCGAATTCATCGCTTTTGCTGATTAAAATAAAAACGCACCCAAGCTTTCAGAGAATTATCAAACGTATATTTCACAAAAGACTATATTTAGTTATTCAAACATTATTCACTGCAAAACCACACAAAATGCAATTTCCCAATGTTGAGTTAAATATTGGAAGTTCACAATACGCTACGTCCATGATGTAAAAAACATGGTGTGCTCACATCATGGCTACATCGAATTCAATTGAAAGACAGATCTGGACAAAGTTAGGTTAAGGGTCGTCTGTGTTCCATTTCAGTGCGCTGTTCTAGGAAAGATGGATCTCCAGCTCTGTGTTAAGGCGGGTTACTTTAATTGTTCTTAGAAGTTTCGTGATTTCATGTATCTCTAGCGTATTGAGTAAGGTTCCTTTTTCTCCGTGATGTAAAAAGTGACGTGTGTTCTTCTTTCTTGAATTCATGCTTACTTTTGTTCAGGTATTCATCGAAAGAACATTTTGCATTGTAATTTTTGATATGTTCTATTACTCTCACTTCTAGTGGTATAATAGTTCTCCCTATGTAAAATGCGTCACAACTTTCACAATTCAATCTATAGATTCCATTTTTTTTCAAGAGTTGGTGTCCTGTCTTTGAAACTAACCAGTTTACTGAATAATGTATTGGTAGCCTTGAAAATGCATTTTGTTCCCTAAGAGGATTGAATATACTACCCAGATTGTTCAAATACGCCATAAGATATAGTCTTCTAAATAATTTGACAACTGTAAGCCTTTCGATTTTGAATTGTTGTTGTATTTGTCTGATTGGTAATTTTTCAGATCTCCTGATGCTGCCCAGTGGACAGAACTAGTCGATACTCATTTAATAAAAGTTCATTGAAATATCAGAGTACTTTATTTGTTCATATCAATATGAACCACCTGGACAATGGCTTTCCCCCTCCACATAGGACTTTCAACCATGTCCGTTCCTCTTAGCAATCATACTGCAGACATTGTATAAGGCTTCAGATACTACAAACCCCTTGTATTGTATACAGACAGAACAAAACAACACGGTTCTAAAATCGTATAAAATATATCGTAACTAATGATTTATCGAATCCTATTTCAATGTTGCTGGTGGGATCCAAAATTGAGTCACTTGATGTCATTGAAAAAATAAATTAAAGTTACATTTTTCCTATGAGAGTTTTTTTCCATATTAATCGAAAGGAGTCGAACAATTATAAGTATAATGGCAATAAATTTTTCAATCTGTTGTAATTTAAACTCGTTTATTCAGAAAGCTACATTCCATGACATTTATACTCTTAAGACTTTGTGTTTCATTCAGCCTGCCTCCATGGTCAAATCATTCCGAGCAATATTTCTGAATTCAATTATCATGAAGTAAACAGAAGAATTTTCGAATTTGAAATATACCAAATTCCCACCATATCTCACGTACACCAAGATGGCGGATATTGTGTGAAATCGATTATGGTTGTCAATTCTTACATATGAGTCTGTGGTTTGGCCTTATTTCATGTACCGCTATTTGACTGTAAAAGAACTATAACCGAACTTTCTTCAATTATCCAGAGTTGATGTGTTGAAATTCAAACGTATCGAATAATTTGATATAATATGAATATGTATGAAAATAATAATTGATGATTGAGAATATGACAATCTAAGAGATTAGATATATTGGAAAAGTGTCCAAGCTTTGTTATTTTTTCGATATGCATTCAATAGTATCATTGGCCGAAATCCCGAGTTGTCTATCAGATAAGCAGAAGTATTGTTTGTCGCTAGGACTGAGGATCTCAGCAGAGACTATTCCTTATGAACTTCTGAAGCACTGATCTATCATGACACAATAAATAGGCCGGAAAGAATATTTCAATATGGACGAGTTAGTACTAGGCTTAACACTAAACCTGGGAGTCAGTATTGCAAAGATGAGCTCTTAACTAGTCAGTTCATTATCATCTGCAGAGAAAGATTTAACAATGACTATTGCAGCAATGATATTAGTTATTTTCTACGACTGTCACAGATCAGAATAAAACTCCGACCTATAAGCCATTAACGTCACCCTACTGAATTTTACCGAATGTTTTGATTGATCCTTAGATGGTGAAAGTTAAAACCATTTTTGATATCGCCGAGGAAACATTTATTGAAAATTTTAGAAAGCTTCTGAATTTTCAGTCGGAGCATCACCAATACAGCATATTCTTTTAAAGATTCACAAACAGAGCTAAACAATCGACCGACGTTCTCAATTTTACAGAAACAAAAATGAAGAAAGGGTAGATATCACTGAAGGAAAAAAGAAGCAACTAAAATAATAGTCAAAAACTACAAGAAAAAATGATCACTCAAAGAAGAAAAAATTAAAGCCTCACCCGATGAACGAAATACAAAAACAGAATAATTCGATGAAAGAAAAAGATGACAACATGAATAATAAATCAAACGATTATTATATTTTTTAAAGTGTTGGAAAGTGAACAGAAGTGAGGAATCCAGCTTCCAGGGTTAATAAACAAGAAAAGACTAAGGATGAAGAAGGTATTCGTTGCATAGAATGCTTTCAGAATTTCAAAAATTCAAGGTCTAACTGAATTGAATATATTTTGTGCGTGTCTTCATGAAATATGCACACTTTTCAGAAACTATTATCCAAAATATCGTAAACTTGGAATGATTTCCGGTTTAACTTGAATGGAGGAAAATCTACAAATATATATTTCTTAAGAATCGACAAAAGTCTCACAGAATGAAAAATCCAAAGAAAATAATGTTGCAAAGTCGTTTATGGTTCGTATTGTTCCGGTATTGTTCATCAGATTAGACAACCTGTTTTTCTAGAGACAGATCCTGCAATCCGCAAGGGCGGATTTTTATTGAATTTTCAATAATTTCAATAGTAGTGAAGAAAATTTTTATTTCTATTTCATTGAAACATGCATAAAATATTTCCAGCTATAAGAATATATATGGTTTATATAGATTTGATTTGGAAATAATAAGGGTTTTCTACCCTCGTTTGACTATCAGAATTTGTGGTGACTAGATTCTTTCTTATTCGAGGAAATTTTTTGTAGTGTAGTCTGCTGATGAACCATAGGAACTATATGGCAACATCTACTCTCTAGGGTTTATCATTATCAAGAAAATGATAGATTTTTTCAATCAGACAAACTTCTCGATTATATATCGAGGAATAATGAAGTGTCAGTATGTTGTAATTAATAATGTTAATGCTAATATTGTCATTACTCTACTTCAATGCCGCACATTGCTTGCAATCGCGAACAACAAAAAAAATTGGAATGAACCTTTCGCCAATGTTTTATTGTACCTATCAAGAGTACACCATTTGAGTCATTTGTTCTTGAGTTTTATTGGCAGTCCTTGTTGTAAGGAGACTATCGAAAATATAATATTAACGATAGTACTATACATCGGAAACGAGACATACATATACGGGTATAATAAATTGGTTCCTTCCATAGCGTTTGAAGTGAAGTGTAATAAATGTATACGTTATTTATCTTGTTCCGAGATTGGAAGAATCAACTCAGTTGAATTGAGGTAGAAATGTTGGATTTCTATACAAGATAAATTTTCATGACATCCTTCTCAAAAAACGTAACAAGATGATTATGTTTTGAGATTTGAAGAGATATTAACGGAATACAAGACAATTTTCTCCAATTGAGATTGCTCCATGTTTTTGCCGTGGTCATTTCAGCAGACAAAGGTGTTCAGCAATTTGCCAAATATCCGTAATCTTCACCTAAAATAGTCTCAAACGATGAGGTTCGACTCACTGTTGCAGAATCCATTGTCAAATTCAACCCCCGCAGGTGCTCTCCATTTCGAAACAGAAGGCCTAGAAACTTTGTGGGCATAATCGACATAAAGGTTTCGTAGTTATAATAGCCATAAAACACATTGTTTCCTCAATAACTGAAAAATAACTTATCTGACCAAAATGAACTTAGAACATTGAACAAGAACCTTCTGGTTATCGTTTTCTAACCATGTCTCGATTTTATAACGATAGGATAAGTATTTTCGGAATCATTGTGAAAATAAAATATCTTAGTTGGGGTTGGTAATTCGATATCCTATCGAATTGAATTGAAAGTCAGTAGTTATAGTTGATTGTAAGATGAATTTTCATCGTTTCGTGAAGATTGAATAATAAAAAAAAATCCTACTCCCGGTGAGGAGTTTTTGCTTGAATTCGTAATCACCGTGGTCCCTTATTATACGCGTACTGAACCAGTCAAATCCAGCTTTTATGAACTAACATTTTTCAATAGAGTTATAGATTTCGATTCGATCTGTATTTCCAAAATAAAGAAATTTGAAATGGTAAATCTACGGAATAATTGAGCTAATTATACCCATTCAGGATTTTGACCTTCGTTATTTCGAACCATACCTACTCTATAATGAATATCGAGTCTGTTAGTAGTTTCTTTCTTCGAAAGTTATTGTGTGTACGACCGGCGTTACCACCGATCGTCAGTAATTACTTCCTAATTAATATAATTGAAAAAATGGTTATTGTAGAGAAGGTTAGAAGTTGTTCACAAATTAGTTGAATCCACTCTATGATTTAGTAGATATACATTTTCGGTATCTTTTTTCCCAACATTCATAAAAACCGTGTCGAATTTAAATCCTGAGGATCCATTCTCTAACATTGACGTATTATATAGTATGCGATATTTGGAGATTTTCAAACGGAAAACTCATTATCCTGTTCCCAAAAGTTGCATTCGAAAATTTCATAAAGACAAATTGTCAAGTGACAAGATTAAAGGACCATTTCACGTCGTACGAGAGATGGCGTGTTCAACTGATTTTTCATCAATTTGCTGCCTTGGTAAAATATTCTCATTGACGACTATTGAAACTCAATATAATTCATTATTTGTTGAGTTATTTCTTAAACATTTAAAAATGATATCGATTAAATCAGCACGAAACTTATGCGTTGGCATAAGGTACTATAAAAGGAGTTTAATTTCAAAAATCTCACTTCTCTCCAAAAAACTGATTGATCATCTCAAAATTTGAAACAGCCAAAAAATTCTACATACTTTTTTCTCAATTTCTCCAAAAATAAATATTCGCTGAGTCTAAAATTTGGATTCCTTTTGTCATATTTAGATCTCAATATTTTCCCGAAAAAAATATTTTTGGCTCAAAACTTCAAAATCACAGACATTGGGCAAAACGATAACATTCTCGTTCCTTAGAACAGGAGCGTGATGAAAGAAATTAACTTATTTTCCCTCAATATGCTCTATACAATGAAATTATTGAATAACTTTCTGATCGAGTTGAAATTTGAAACATTGTTGATATTTGTTGACTATGTATGTGGCAAATGTCATCCGGATCAAATTAATGGTTTCCGAAAGAAATTTTTTCGAAAGAAATTTTTTCGAAAAACATTCGTTTGTAAATTTCCTGAAGGTTTGATCATCACAAAATTCTGCACAAGGTTGTGCGTTGATATTCTTCTGTAGCGAATTCATCCACTGCAAGAAAAACAGAGAAAGGGGCGGAGTCGAAACACGAAATCCGAATCCCTGGCTCCACGATCGACCCCAGCCCGACGTCAGCGAAGAACTACCTGTCAACACTCAAGGAGATTTACAACAAGAATTGTTAGCCTGTGCCTTTCAACAACAAAAAAATTATTGCCTTTCGAATTCACTTTTGTTGTAACACTCGGGAGTAAAATAAACAGGCTAATCCCTTTCATTATTGCGTGTTTGATTTCACAGGACACAAGACCCCACAAATTGTGATTCAATTCAACGACGGTGTCACAGTTTCTGTCCCTTCGCGATCATCTTCGCTTCCAGTGAGAACCTCGCTTGTCGCTGTGTGGTCCTATCCGTTCCTTTCTCGGCGATGGTTCGGCAACCATCCCGAGGAGGTTCCACATCACCACTTCGCCCTCGTGCTGCCACTCGCTGCCCAAAGATGTGCTCACTAATGCAACCGGCTCACTGCACGATATCGAGTGTTATAGGAACTCACAAGTGTCTCTCAATCCAGATTTCTAACATTTCAAAGGCATGCAACTGCTCCGCATCACGCCGTCATCACGGCATGCACTTAAGGGAAATCTTCTGGTCAATACGGCCATGACTACATTCCGTCAAAGGCTGACCTCCTCTAAATCGGTCACACTTCTCGAACGACGAGGCTGAGCGCTCTAGCACACAGTCAATACGGCTCAACACAAAACGGTTTGGTCAACCGTGCATCGCACGTCGTACACTGGTGCTCAACAGAGCAGCAATGGCACCACGGCTCGCTCACAGCCGCGGTTTAGAGGAGAACACCTATTCGGTCTCGGTCACACTCCCCCAGATGCATATTTCTGGTATCGCTTTCACTGGAATGGGAGTCCTGTAGCGAGCGCCCTCTCTCAGCTCTTACTTAAGTCGCGCGCGCAGTACCAACCCTTGCGTCTTAAGTACCCTACGTTACCTGCCTGTAACGCTTGGCCACATCATTGGTCAACGTACAGGGGGCGCTACCAGGCACGCTTTCCCTGTTGGATCTTCTCAAGATATCGTAAGTACGTTCATCCCCAACGGTCAGGAACACTTCCTTGTGAACCGCATAAGGGGTGTCCGCTCACGTAGGCATGTAAACGGCTTAGTTTGGTGCATGCCCTGACGAGTTCCCCCAAACTAAGCCGGGACGAAACGTGACACTATCCCAAAGAGGTTGAAGCTACCTCGCAAACTTTCAAAAGCTTCACTTCAACTTAGAAGAAGCTCCAATCTGACCGTTTCAATTAATTCCGGTCAACCGCCAAAATTTCAAATTGTTATGACTCCGAAACCTATTGGTCAATTTCCCTCCTCAACTAACTCTACAGAGATTTCCAGGCTCTGATAGGTATTTTCTTCAGAAAATAAGAGCACGCAAGGCCGGCCGGACAGAATTGATTTTGACCACGTATTCTTCTTCAGAAAGTCCAACCTAATTGTTTGAGACTAGTTTCGGTGTGAAATTCGAGAATTCTGGAAATTGTAATGAAACGAGAACAGACGCGTAAAAAATGAAATGCATTCGATTTAGATGAACAAGCGCGCAAGAAATGAAATGGGTTCAATTCAGATGAAAAAAACTATCTTTCCATTGAATCGAATCGTATCGAACCCGCAGCTGCTACCAGGGGCATGAAACTACTAGTAGAATATTGGAAACATATGTATATATATGTCGGGACAGTATGAACGAAATTGACATTTGACTTTGACTTTTAATAGTTTTTGCCGGTAAGAGGAAAGTTGTTTAAGTCGATTTGTGTAGTTGATTTTTAATATTTTTTACAGATTCGGTACGAAATTTATTTCATCTTTCACTATTTAGATAATTTACAAGTTTCTGAATATTATATACAGCCTATTATATAGTATCCTCATTTATCCTCCGTAAAAATGCTGTTCCCAGGTCACCACAAACAGATGCTCCAAATGATCATAATTATGCATGTAGATATGAATATAATTGTTTAAGTTCCTTAGATAGAATCAATGCTTTCAGTAATGATCATAATTATGCATGTGGATATGAATCTAATTATTTAATTTCCATCGATAGCATCAATAGTTTCAGTAATGTCTGAGAAATTTTCTGAGATGTCCTCAACATCAGATCAACCTTTAGTAGGAAGCTCCAATGTATCACACTCATCAAGCGATATTTCTAGTCCTGCAAGTGGTTAAAATTTTACTGATAAATATTTATTTTTAGTCAAAAATAAACCTGGATTTTTGCATAAATTAGGACTCCACAAATCAGATTTGTCCCTTGACCAGGAGTTCATGTACAAAATAAATAGGAGTCTTTCTTCGAAATTATCAAAAATTTATTTAATGAGGAACATACACAATTACAAAATTTGAAAAATTTATATGAGGCTGGTAAGTTTCAGTTCATTGAAGAAAATTTAAATGAAATTACAATTGACTTTATCAACTCACAATTGAGAAATAATGATAAGCCTCCAACAGGCCGTCGGTGGTCTTCAGGTGGTAAATCTTTTGCTCTCTCACTTTATAAAAGGAGTCCAAATTATATAATTATCTTAGAAAATGTTTTCAGTTACTGTCACCTCTCTTCAGCATGTTTTGGCTTCCATTTCTTTTGAATGTGGACTCCTTAAACCAGTTTTGGAACATATACAGGGTGAGTCTTTGACCTTGCAGAATATTTTAACAGAAGATTCTTGAAGCCAAAAGAAACACTTTTTTCCCTTGCCATTTTTTCCGATTCGGCTTGGTTCGTAAGATACAGGCTTTGAAAATCCATGAAAAAAAATAATTTTCGATTATATTTCGCGAACGATCCCATCGAATGAGATGATTTTTGGAATATAGTTTATTATTGATACGATGAATGTTCCTGGATTACAAAATTTCATCCACATCCTCCAGTTTCTTTAATATGACCAAAAAATTTCATAAAAATACCAGAAATTCAAAGAGTCCAACTTCTAAAAATAATTTTAATGCTATTCAACGAATTTTGGACCATTTTAGAAAGTAAAAGTATTCCTTATTTTTTTTCGTATGATGCGCCGTTTTCGAGTAATCTGAAATTCAAAAATAAAAAATATCTGTGGAATTCCGAGAATTGGGTACTTTGGCTGAATGCAACTCTGTTCAAAAAATTCACAGAATTCAATTTTTCCGCGTTGCCACGTCTAAAAGTTGAGAATGGAATCCTAGCATTTTTTGTTTGGAATGATTTGTAAGCGGAGTAGCCGACTTTGCCCAATTCACAATGGACGTAACCGTAAGAATCCCGCAACTCGTGCGTAAAAATCAAAGAGGAAATTACAAAATTCATAAGTACCAAAATCTTCACAATACGTTCAACTTTGCTTTTGACTTCCATAAGTCGAATGCAGTTCCATTCTTATTCCTTATGATTTCTGTTGTTTGATTCTTACATTTTATGTAAAAGTAAATTTACGGTTGAGTTATGTCCATTGTAAATTGGCTATTAGTTTGAAAGTGGAGTAATATGAATAAGCTCACCTCAACTTCTACAATTTAAATACTCCTAATGTTCAAGCAAATTTCCACACCACTATCGAAGAAATTGCTTTAGGCGCGTTACATTTTTTTTGTCCTAGAGGATTGTTCGCCAGGAGCCCTACTTTCCCACATTCAACCACTTATACTAAGTGCTCGAATTGAATAAATAAATAAACCATTCAATTGAAAATCATGTTACCATGAAGTATGAATTTCGAATTTCAATTGTTTTCTAATTTTCTAATCATTCTATGAGCATGACCGACCAACATAGAAGACTCGCGAACAATCAGTTGTTACAAACTTCAAATCTATAATTATTTGTACGATTTTCATTTTATTATGCATTATAATATTAAACATAATAATATGTATCATCTGAAATGTAGAGTTTCGGATAACAAATCCTTAACCGAAATATTGACGAAGATGTAAAATTTTGAACGTCAATATTCTGTGACTGAACGTAGTTCTTAGCACAGTATAGAAAAGAAACTACCCAGTAGCATAGAACAAGTATGGATATCTACTTTATGACCAGTAGTTGCACCACAGATCAACAGTTGGTCTGTGGTTGCACTCCCTGGTTTTTTTTTTACTCCGTTTCCGACTCGCGCATACTTCGGTGCGTCTAACCTCAAATTCAGTTCCGTTCACTTTCCCGGTTTGTCCATGTTATGAAATACAGCATTTTCAACATTTTTAGGACGAATTCACATGTTGAAATGATTTATACTAATAGAATTGGTGAAGCACTATGCCAAGTTATTGTGAAATGCAACATAAATACACCGAGAGACGAAGGAATACTTTCTATTGCTTACATGGGCGAACAGCGATTATTTGGGATTTTTAGTGATTTTACGAGTGCAATTTCGTGATAATGGAACTGATCAACTGATATTCATTCAAAACGATATAACTAAAAATTGCAGAATTTGACATTTATTCTTGTCTTCTAAAGCCTAGAGTATCAACATCAAAGATAGCACTTGTTATAAGTATAACTACGTTTGGCTCATTTATTCCTGAAAACGAATAGCAGAATGATATTCAACAAATGTATGGAATGAAAAAAACATGGGTTTCAGAGAACTTCTCAGTACTATTTCAAATAACATTATATCTTGCAAATTATCAAATTACTGCAGTATTAGTCTGCAGTTGATATGTCAGTGCTATCATAATCTTCAATTACATATTCATTATACTGAATATATGATACAAATGAAATTTAATCCTTGTGGTAGCCGATCTTCAAATGAACACTGATTTCAATTCATGCTCACAAAATGCTTTACAATCCATATAAAATGTGTTTTTATTATGAAGATGCAACATTAGGGCTTTCATAACCTTCAATTGACTATAAGGTCAATTCGAAATAAATTACAAACAACAAAATGTAGAACAAGTTCCATCCTTGGGTAGTCGATCCACATCGGAACATGTTCGGTTGAGTTAATTTCGGGTAAAAATACTTTGCTGACTGAAATAGAATCATACCGTCAATTTCAGACTTCTAGAAAGAATATGAGACTCATAATGTAAACCTAAGATCTATCGAGGATCACCTTCTTGCCACCATATTCAAAATTAAAACCCACCCCAATTTGGGGGTAGTTTATTCTTGTAATTTTTCAAAATAATTTGCTGACCGAAGGTTTCCAGTCGAGATATTTTATCAAAACGCTACATTATGATTGAATGTGGCATACTTTTTGTGCCACCATAAAAAAAATTCAGATCCGCCCCCGTTTGAGGGTAGTTTATTCTTGTGATTTTTCAGGAATCCTTGCTGATCGGAAATTTCCCGTGCAGATATTTTATTGAAACGATGTATTATGACTAACTGTAGCATACTCTTTGTGCCACCATAAAAAATATTCAGATCTACCCCCTATTAAGGGTAGTTTATTCTTGTGATTTTTCAGGAATCCTTGCTGATCGGAAATTTCCCGTGAAGATATTTGATTGAAACAATGTATTATGACTAACCGTAGCATACTCTTTGTGCCACCATGAAAAATATTCAGATCCACCCCCTATTAAGGGTAGTTTATTCTTGTGATTTTTCGGAAATCCTTGCTGATCGATATTTTCCAGTGGAGATATTTCATTCAAACAAAGTAAAATAATATCAACAATATCATGGCTAACATGATAAAAACGAAAAATCAGAAATTATTCAAACATGATTTTCTTTCATTTCGAAGCTCTTAATGATTGGATCAGTTGTATTTTCTGATGGAATATTGGAGCAACTCTCAAATGGGCTAAATTTTATTAGTGCATATTAAAAGACAGAAGTGAAGAAAGAGAACCAAATGCAGAAAAAACTCGCTATAAATAATAAAACAATTAACTCATAGCAAATGTTCGAAATGTCTACCCCTGGTTCAATGAATTTCACACTTTTTTCTTACTAAATCTAACACCCTGCGTAGTTCAGAACGTTTCTGACCAATTTCTGCACAACACAATTTGATTCTATTCATCAGATCATCCTGAGTTCGAAGCTTATTTGAAAACTTTTTCTTTCAATGTGCTCCAAGTTCAGAAGGTACAGTTCAGAAACATGTCCATCCAGGAGCCCTGATCTTACTCCTTTTGATTTTTATGTCTGGAACACATTAAAAGAGAAAGTTTATCGAATAAGCGTTCAAATTCGAGATGATCTGATAAATATAATCAAATCGTGTTGTGCAGAACTAATCAAATCATTAAGAGCTACGAAATGGAAGAAAATCAGGTTTCAATTCAAACCCGATTTTCTTCCATTCCGAAAAATAAGGAATTATTAATAATTCCATATTTTTCGTTATCGTCATGTTGGCCATGATATTTAGACTGAAAAGAAACATCTACTACAAAAGTTGATGTCATTCGAAAGATCACTAAGTGAGGTAGTTTTTGCTAAAGAGAAAACTTGTTCATAATTATCCATTTTGCATCGATAAACCTATTGGAAAAATATGATTGATATTTTTACCTAAGAACCTTTATGTTTATCTACTCACCACGCCCGCAGTACGGAATCTTTCCACACAAAAAATTCTTGTGTTACAGCTAATTTCATGCTCTTTTGAGATCTGTGATCAAATTTGATGAGTCTACAAGGATAACTCGAGTGTGATTGATTTTATGGAAAATATTGAGATATTCTGTAAAAACACAAAATGTTGAATTGCAGAATTACAGTCAATAGTTCGACCATGTGTTATATGACATTTTTTCGTTGGAAATGACATGAAGAATCTCGCCTTGAAGTTTTGGACTTTTCAAAATAGACCCCCTGTATACAAATAAATAATCAATTTCACCTTTTTCAAATAGCATTCAGAAGTACAACACTCAAAAACCCCAAATACATATTTTTTTGAGTTAATGACAACTCGTGTTTGTTTTCTTCTCCGCAGAAGCTTGCCATTTTTTATAACCCTCAATATGGAATTTTTTCAGTTGCTCTTCACTTCGCCAATGCTCCGTTAGTCCATTATGAGATGTATTCAAACATTGAATATTTGAATGTAAAATTTTGATCACGTTAGATTGGCTTACTAACCTTACGTGTTCGAATTTATTTAGTTCTTCTGCCAAAAAAAATTCCCGAATTGAACTCGCGAACAATAACTAGTTACATATTAGAATCCTCCATATTCCTATATAAATATACATGTATCATCTTAATATATCATATTGCACTGATACTAGGAATTCATCCCACTAGAGGGGAATAGAAGATTACTTGCTTTGTTAATTAGGTTAGTCAAACCATTGTTGTACTGAATGTCGTGACTTTAACATTGTCCACTTCGTCAATAATCAAATTAAACTTTTTAAAAATCAAAGTTCTTTATTCACAAACATAAGTGGCGCAGTCGGTAGGATACCCAAAACATTTTTTTCGACTAAAATTGCGGAAAAAGTTGTGTTCGTTTCAGCGATTAGTTGGGTATTCAAAATTTTTTGTCGAACCTTGGCCCAAAAATCGACCAAGTTCAACCCAGTGGTACAAGAAAACCAGCGAGTGGAAGTCAACATCACCGAAGCTCATAGTTAAGAAAACCAAACCCGATCAACAGCTTTCAGGAGGAGAAATTATAGTTTGGTACGGAGTTTCTGGAACGAAACTGCCTGCTATAATCGCTGTATCCTCTGAAGCAGAAGAAAAAGAAGAAAGAAGAAATCTTTATGAAGCCAATAGCGTAAGTTTCACATCCTTTTTCCACATACCAATCACCCCATATCCCCAATTGATTTTTTTTTTCACAATATATTGAATTTTATTTTTCAACTAAATACTTGATTTTCTCTTGAATTCATCGAGTTCAAATATATAAATTATAGTTTAAAAATCTTATGAATAGTATTAGAGATCGTAGTCCTTTAAGAAGACATAACAGGGAAGAAATAATGGCAGTCCCTCAAATTCATAAACACCACATTGATTGTATCCCAGAATATGATGGGAATCCAGCAACTTTGGCTATTTTTATTCAATCTAGCGAGTATTTGATTAATAATTTTTCTGATCAAAACAACATTGCCAACCCACAAAATGAATTTCTTTTGCGAGCCATTATCGGCAAACTAACGGGAAGAGCACTAAATTTGGTAGGCAGTAGAGGAAATTCAAGAAATTGGTTATCGATCAAAAATTTATTACTCCAATTTTTTTCTGATCAACGCGATGAAAATTGTTTAGTCGGTGATTTGATGCATTTAAGACAGGGAAAGTTCGAAAGTCCGGTTAATTTTGGATATAGATGTCAAGATCTTTTGAGTTTATTACTCAATAAAATTCAACTCACCGAAGTTGACCCAAACATAATAGAATTGAAAAAGAATTTATTCGAGAACCAAGCACTAAACGCCTTCTTGAGAGGTCTTCATTCTAATTTACCAATTAGATTAAGAAATCCACAAACCTTAGAACAGGCTATTGCAGGCAATTCATTATTCACATGTTGATGAGTGAACACGTATTGTTTGACGTTCCGTTTCAGAGGTGATTTTGCAGTGAATTATTGGTCGTTTTGTGTTTGAATTTGGAAGGGTGAGATTTGAGAATTAATTACATACGTGTGCTGTACGTGTTTGGAAAAAATCCATTTGGTAATTTTGTTGAGAAATCGTTGTTTGTATTCGTTTGATATCTCATCTTTTTTCTTCCGTATCGGCGCACGACGTACGTTCCCCAGGTGGAATTCTGCTGTTCGCGTGATTCATTCTCGGAGCGAGGTCGACCTTTCATATCGCACCGCATTTCCCCGATTCCTCTCATTCCGTGGCCTGCCTTGTCTGTCCTGAGTCTTCCTTAAGGGCCCAAGGAAGTGAAGTTTGTCCTCCTGCTATCCTTTCTGTGTATTGGGTGGTTGCGTTACTGCCGTTCAATTGATCACCGAGGATATTTTTAGTTTTTAGATTTCAACAGGAATTTAGTAGGATACTATGGATGAAAAATCGGTCCAGCACATATTGGAGAAGATAGATAATGTTAAGAGTGAACTAAAAAATTGTATTCGGGCTTCTGAGTCAAACATACTATTGGAGCTCGATGATTTGAAATTCCGTTATCGTCGGCTGGAGACGGAGAACGCATTTCTGAAGGAAAAAATTGAACAGTTCGAGAGGAAGTCTAGGAGAAATAGCATTATTGTTTTTGGTTGGAGGGCCTCGAATGAGGATATTAATTTAGATTTTGTCTGTACTGAGCTGAGAAAGCTGCTGGGTGTTGAAGTTCACGGCAAAGACATAGATGATTTTTTCTGTCTGGGTAAGAAGTCAAACCGTCCGGTGAAAATTGAGTTCGTCTCGTATCTCAAGAAGATTGAAGTTGTTAAAAACTGTAAGAAACTCAAAGGGACTGGTGTTACAATCACGAGCGATTTGACGGAGCAGCAGCGGGGTGAATATCGGGTACTGAAGGAACATTTGATTGAGGAGAGGGAGAAGGGTAAAACTTGCTACATTAAGAGCGGCAAACTTGTTGTCGACAATAGAGAATTTTCTATACGAGAACTGCAAGAATCCCGAATAGAACACGCAAAATCTAATAGTGCTCCGGGAACACCGACACCAGCTCTCGTAGAAGGGCCGGAAAGTAACATTGTGCAGTATCGGGTTAGCCGAGTTGAGGTTCAGGCGGGGGTTTCAGGGGATGACCCTCCACAAAATACACCAGTGAATGAGAGATCGATTGAAAGAACTGCCGGAGGAGCGCCACAATCTGATAAGTCTATCAAGGGAACATACGGAAGGAACACACGATTGCGCCTTAATTCGCAGAAAAGGGACTTGAAATAATCTCCAGAATTTACACTGCACTTCACCTTATTTGTTTTTTTTTTTTGTTGTTGGATTCAGGAGGGAGGGAGGAGGGAATCAACTGTTTTCGTTTTCCATTGTCTGGTTTGTTCTTTTTTTTTTCAAATGGATCCATTCATTAGAGAATATCGTAATAGGCCAACTTTGGCGAGAAAAATCTCTGATATAAACAACTTTGTGCCACCGGAACAAGCGCCACTTAATATCTTGCATTTAAATATCAGAAGTATAATGAAAAATATGGATGAACTGATTTTCTTTTTGGGTGAGCTTGCGCTGGATTTTCAGATGATTGTTCTCACTGAGACATTTATCGTATATGATTTGCAAGTATTGAAGATTGATGGTTTTACAACGCTATATAATGAGGGCATGCTAAATAAGAACGATGGAGTCATAGTATATATCAAAGATGACATACATTTTACCCATACCGTGAAAAACCTGGGAGAGATTAAGTTGTTGGAGGTCTCGGCGGAGATTGAGTCACAGCTGATTACCCTTTCAGCTATCTACAGGTCTCCAAGTACATGTCCGAAAAAATTCAACATGGACCTACAACAATATATTCAAACTGTGAAAGGAAATGGCATGCATATAATAACAGGAGATATGAATATAGATTTATTGTCGGATTCGGATTTCTGTGAGGAATACAAGAACATCTTGAGCGCATTTGGTTATGAATCATACATCAATGAATATACTCGACCACAAAGCCGAACTTGCGTTGATCATTTTTACGTGAGAACAAAGATTCCTAGGAGGATCCAGTCGTATATTTTTCAATGTTCCATTACGGACCACTATCCCACAGCATTAACAGTGGATTTAAGTCGAAAATCGGAAGCGATGTCTAAGGCGGATGACAGGTGTAAAAAATATATTGATTATTCAGCACTCAGGACGGCCTTGAGAGAGGAGAAATGGGAAAAATTTTACTGTTCACAAGATATAGACAATATGACTGATGACTTTATTGAAAAAATTAATAAATATATTTTTGAAAATACCAAAAGTATCAGATTGAACAGGGAGAATACTAGGAAGAAGAAATGGATCACTAGCGCACTTCTTGTGTCTATTGGCAGGAAACAACTTCTATACAGAGCCGCACAGAGAGATCCCGGCAATTCACTTTTGAGGATGGAATATCTGGCATATAAGAACAAATTAAGTAAATTAATAAAAATCGCGAAAAAAACATATGCCAAAAAGTTGATCCGAGACAACGTAAACCAGTCCAAAGCTCTCTGGGATTGCGTGGATCATCTTTGCAATAGGTCCAGGCCTGCAACAGAAATTAATAAGATAAAATCGATTGATGGCACAATATTGGAATCCAAGAGAGAAATTTCGGACAGCTTCAATAAATATTATAGCTCAATCGGACCAATATACGCCAAAAAAATTAAAATCCCCGAAAACTATAAAGACGAAGATAAAAATATGCAGAACTCCATGTGTCTCTTTCCTACGAACACCGAAGAAGTACATAAGACAATAACGCAACTAGGACGAAAGAAGGCTCCCGGACACGACAATATAAGGGCGGAAACTCTGAGGAAAGTGGCCGATGAAATAAAGATCCCTTTAACCCACTTAATCAATCGTTGTTTTGATGAAGGATACTTTCCGAAGAGACTGAAGATTGGAATTGTGAGACCTCTGTTCAAGAAAGGAGATAAAATGGAAATGAACAACTATAGACCGATATCTCTAATATCCAACATTGCCAAAATCGTGGAGAAAATACTAAAAAAGAGAATTACAGATTTTTGTCTAAAACATAAAATTATTTCACCACGTCAATATGGATTCATAGAAGGAAAATCAACGGAGGATGCACTCTATAACTTGACATCTCACATCTACAGCTCACTAGACAGATGTAAACCATCCTTGTGCATCTTTGTCGATCTCTCTAAGGCCTTCGATACGGTGTCTCACGAGAAACTACTGAAGAAATTAGATAACTACGGTTTTAGAGGAAAAGTGTATGATTTACTTAGGAGTTATTTAACTGATCGGGAGCAGAGGGTGGAAATCGATGGCGAACTGAGTGGACCCGCATATGTAACATACGGGGTGCCACAGGGTACTGTCCTCGGGCCGCTGTTGTTTACTCTTTATGTCAACAGTTTATTGAATGTCAGAGTCAGAGGCAGAATTCTCAGTTTTGCAGACGATATTGCATTATTTTGTGAATCCGATTCGTGGGAGACTTTGAAATTAGAGGCCGAGGCCGACTTCAGAGTTCTGGAAGATTGGTTCAGTTATAATACGCTTACCCTCAACCTGGAAAAAACAAGATACTTACCCTTTTGTTCATACTCCAGTGGATTGCCTTGTATGGGGCCTTTGTCAGTTGAAGTTAATTCCTTCATCTTGGAAGCAGAATCGATCAGGTATTTGGGTGTAATAATTGACCGTCATCTTAAATGGGATCTACAGATTAAAAACATGGTTGATAAGCTGAGAGGTGTGTTATATAGGATGAGATATCTGAGGGATTACCTTGATTTGGAACACCTCAAACTTCTATATTTTGCGTTGGTCCGGTCACAGCTTACATACGGAATTTTGGGTTGGGGGGGTGTCAATGATACTCACCTGGAGAGGCTAAACGTTGTTCAGAGATGGATTTTACGGATAATATATGGTAAACCACTTGCATTTTCCAATGATAGATTACATGAAGTGTCCGAAATACTCGATGTGAGGCAACTATTCTGTTTAAATATGCTGGTTAACATAAAAAAATCCAAGATAACTTCCGAACCTATTACTCACTCTTACAACACTAGAACTAAAATGAGCTCTTTAAGCGTACCTAGACGTGCAAAAACTATAGGCCAGCGTCACTGTGATTTTCTCGCGCCGAAATTGTTCAACCAGCTTCCTACTGACATCTTGAGGATAAACAGCATCAACCTGTTCAGAAAAGAGTCCAAAAAATGGATTCTCCTATATGGAAGAGAAAACCTCCACAATTTCATTAACCGCAGGTGAGGAAAAAAAAGGAGAAAAAAAGAAGGGAAGAAAAGAAAAAAGTAATTAAACTAAATGTTTTACTGTTCGAATTGTGTGTCACTTTGAGTCATTTTGTTCATTCATCAGCAGGGGCGAATTTTTTTTGAAATGGCATCACGTACAAGCGATGGCTTCCCGAAGCTGGAGCTTCTGTGATAACCCATTTGTTCATATACACATATTTTGTCATGTATTGGAATGTAAAACTGTTTTTGTTGAATAAATATTATTATTATATTATTATTTACTATAGAAGAACAAAATTTTGCTTATGCTAGGCGGAATTTAACATACACTTACTCGAATAGACCTCCAAATCCTCAATTCACACATTTTTTACCCACCAAACAAAATCTACAACGTCCTCTGTATCAAAATGTAAGCGATTAATCAAACACCGGTTACTCAAGTCCGTCAAAACACAACGAATTTGAACCGAAATAACCAAAGAAGTATGCAGATTAGAAATTCGCCCCAAACGCGATCACAACCTGTCCCTATGGATACGTCGTCAAATAACACAAGGTATACAGGTAGACCACAACCTAGTAGACAGATTAATCAAAGAAATTTCATTTCGGAAGAACTTTTTCAACAAAATATCGATGAGTCCGTGAACGAATTTGATCAAAATGATTGTTACTATGATGATTACCATACCAGGTCGGAGTACGACCCAAATAATCAATACGAGTTCGCAGACTTCCCCGAAAATAATCAATATTTGGAATTACCTGCTGAAAATTTTCACAGCACAGCAAGCAACCAGAATCCAACGTAATAAACATCACTAATATTAATAACTCTACTTTGCCATACATAAGGATTCCGGGAGTCAATTTTAAATTTATGATAGATACAGGAAGTTCGAAAACCTTAATTAGTCCCCGAATCGTTGAAAAATTTTATCAAAAATATATCAAATATTCACCATTCAAAATAAAGACAGCACACAAAATTACGTTTCATAAATATATTGCACACATACCACTTCCGAAAATTTTCAAAACTGAAGAATATTTTAATTTTCACATATTTGAGTTTAACGAACAATATGATGGATTGATTGGAATGGATTTACTTAAACACTTAGGTGCCAATATCGACCTCAAGAAAAATGTGCTTTACACCAAAAATGGTCCTATTCCTCTATATTTTCAAAGAAATTCCTATTCATATACTTTACCACCTAGAACCCAGAAAGTCATAAAAGTACCTATACACTCTAACGAAGTCAATCAAGGTATCATAGAATACATCAAATTAACGGAGGGAATCGAAATTCCACAGTGCTCAGTGAAGGTTGAAAATAATGAAGCATACGTAACAGTAACGAATAGTAATGAGTCAGAAAAACAAATTGAAATAAATCCACTACAAATTCTTGAAATCAATGAATCGGACATAACTCCAATAACGATAGCTCAAAATGAAACCAAAACTGACAATTTATTGAAAGAAAATATGAAAAATCTCCGCTTAGAACATCTAAACAAAGAAGAAAAACAAGCAATTCGGAAAATCTGCTTTGAATACAGAGATATCTTTCATAGCAAAAAGCTACCTTTAAGTTTTACTAATGTAGTTAAACACGAGATAAGAACCACGGATGAAACACCGATATTTCAAAAAGCATATAGAATGCCAGAAACACAAAAAAGGGAAGTCGAAAGACAAGTGGAAGAACTTTTGAAAAACGACATAATTCAACCGTCCAGTAGTCCATGGAGTAGTCCAGTGATCGTAGTTCCAAAAAAGATGGACGCTTCCGGAGAACAAAAATATCGTCTCTGTGTCGATTATAGATTACTCAACAAGAAAAGTATCGATGATCAATATCCACTCCCAAACATTACAGAAGTATTAGACAAGCTAGGTAAATGCAAATATTTTTCCACACTTGATCTAGCATCAGGATATCACCAAATCGAAATGCATCCTAGAGATATACCGAAAACAGCATTCTCCACAGAAAGAGGGCATTATGAATACAAAAGACTTCCTTTTGGATTGAAAAATGCACCAAGAACATTTGAAAGAATAATGGATAATATTTTACGAGGCATAATGAATGAATCATGTGTAGTGTACTTGGATGATATAATAATTTTTTCAACATCACTAGAGGAACACATAGAAAAACTCCGTAAAGTTTTTGAACGTCTGAGAGCTGCAAACTTAAAAATTCAAATGGATAAATCAGAATTTCTTAAGAAAGAGGTTCAATTCTTGGGTCATATCATAACACCGGAAGGTCTTAAACCTAATCCTCTGAAAATTGATGCAATTTTACGCTACCCAATCCCGAAAACACCAACTGAATTAAAAGGATTCCTCGGACTCACAGGATATTATCGTAAATTCATAAAGGATTACGCAGAAATCACAAAACCTCTGACCGTCTGTCTAAAAAAAGGAAGAAAAATAGTTCACTCCGATGAATTCACAAAATCATTCAACAGATGTAAGGAAATTTTGACGAATCCTCCAGTTTTACAATATCCGGATTTTAGTAAAAATTTCATAGTAACAACAGATGCCTCAAACGTAGCAATTGGAGCTATTCTATCACAAGGACCGATCGGTTCAGACAGGCCAATATGCTATGCATCAAGAACACTCAAACAATCAGAAGAACGATACAGCACCATAGAGAAAGAACTATTAGCAGTTATCTGGGCAGTAAAATACTTCAGACCATACCTATATGGCAGGAAATTCACCATATGCACTGACCATCGACCTCTTATCTGGTTGGATAAACTGAAGGAACCAAATTCGAAATTGCAAAGATGGAAAATACGATTAGAAGAATATGATTACGAACTTGCATACAAAAAAGGATCCATCAACAAAAATGCCGATGCATTATCAAGAATACAACTTAATCATACAGATACTGATTCTCTAATCAATAACGTAGATGAAGACGAAATTGAAAAAATATTGGAAGATGCATCATCAGTCGAGATGTCAGAATCAGATTTAGATGAAATCTTGAAAAGACTTGACAACGCAGATGATGGCCAGGAAGAAAATTCAGAAAGTGATCTTGATACGGTACATTCTACGAATACGGAGACGGAAAACTCATCACCAATAAAAATATCCAACGATATTATCGATTCTAAGCCAAATCAGTATTTTTTCCAGGAAGTCTATAAACAACCGAAACCTGTGAGAAAAGAATCCATGGGAAACATAAGGAAATTTTATGTCCAAATCAGCGCTTCAAATAACGAAGACGAAATCATCAAATTCCTCAAAGAATACACAGCAGATAAGAAGAGATATTATTTTCACTTCGAATCTGAGAACATGTTCAGAACATTCAGCAACGTTGTAAACAAGCTGTTCAACAGAAACGGACCTGAAATAATATACTGCACTGAAAGAAGAGAAGTGATTCAAGATAGTGAACTTATCAACCAGGCGATAAAATTCCAGCACGAAGGGAAAACAAATCACAGAGGTGTAAATGAGACTCTCAGGTAACTTCAGCGAAAATATTATTTTCCGTCCATGAAAGAATACGTCTCGAACTATATAGCGAACTGCGAAATCTGCAAACGAAATAAATACGAGAGAAATCCTCCAAAAATCGAAATGATGTTAACAGATACGCCCTTCAAGCCTTTTGAGAAAATACACATAGATATTTACACTTTGGAGAATACTAAATTTCTAACTGTTGTTGATGCGTTCACGAAACTAGGTCAAGCCATCCAATTGAAATCCAAAAATGCTGTAGACATATTTCATGCATTGTTGAATTATTTTTGTTTTTACGGAACACCATTACGAATAAGTTCAGATCAAGGAATGGAATTTTTCGGACATATTATAAAAGAACTATTTGAAACTCATAAAATAAATATTCATTTCACAACAGCACATCACCCAGATTCTGACGGAATCATTGAGAGATTCCACTCGACAATAGCGGAACATTGTAGAATTTTGAGATCACAATCTAAAGACCCCATAGAAGTAATTATGAAATACGCAATAATAGGGTATAATAATTCTATTCATTCAACCACGAAACTAACTCCACTTGAACTTACATTCGGCCATACAAAGCTGAAAGATCCTCTAGATATTCTTTACGATAAGCAAATGTATAGTGACTATCTACAAAAGCATAAACAAAAATTAGCGTTAGTCTATGATAAAGTCAATGAGAATATAACTTCACAAAAAAATAAAATTGTTCAAAAAATTAATGAAAATACGAGGAACCCCTTCAAAATTGGTCAAACAGTTTACGAAAAAAGTTATAAATATGCTCGTAACAAAAGCGGACCTAAATTTAGCGGACCTTTTATTATTACAGAACTGTTACCCGGTAATAAAGCCCTTATCCAAAAAATAGATGGTAATAAATCAAAACAGAACATCGGTCGTACAGTTCATTTAAAAAATCTAAGACAACCTATTGTTACAGACTCATCACCGTCGCAACAATCTTCGGATACATCATCTCAGAATGCACAGAAGTAAAAATTACTCAAATTGTAGACAACCCTGGCATATTACCATTAAAAAAGGGAATATCCCAAAATATCGTAAACTATTGGACTTTAATTCAAATTTTCGATTTATCCAACATAACGTCGGAATTCAATAAATTGATATCAAACTATCGAAGCATGAATACATCATTTCACACTTCAGAACACGGAAAAAGTTACTTACGTGAAATCTCCAATCACAAATACATCTTAGAGTATAAGATCGATGATACTCAGAAAAAACTCAAGCAACTAACGCCGACCCCCAATAACAGAGGAAAGAGAGGTTTGATAAATGGACTAGGTACTATATGGAAATCAATATCAGGTAATTTAGATCAGAATGATGCCGATAAATACGATGAAGCTATTCAAAACTTGAAAAACTCGCAACAGAAATTGATTGATGTGGCAAATTCACAAATAAGTTTAACAGAAAACTCAATAACTGTTTTCAATAATTCGATGAATGAGTTGCAACATAATCAAGCACTTCTAGAGAGTAAAATCAGTCAAATAAACTTCTGGATGAATAGATCAGCCATAAATTCTATGGATGATTTCAATTTTATTGTTCTAAACTCAGTTTTTACACATATAACTCTAGCAATAGATATCATAAACAAAATATTGAGTGATATAGAAATAGCCCTTTCATTTGCTCAAACAGAAACCCTCCATTCATCTATAATTTCACATGAAGAATTAAAAAAAAAGAACTTTTCAAAATTCAGACTAAAATCAAAGATAATAGATTACCATTTCTAATCAAGGATGAGAGTATCAATCAATATTATTCTTGCACCAAAGTTAAGGGATTCATAAGTGAAAATCAAGTTAGATTCATTCTCGAAATTCCTCTTACAGAAACTAATAATTACAATTATTACGAATTATTTCCACTTCCAATTCTGAAAAACAATCAATATCAAATTATCAATCCCACCACAAGATTCCTTTCCCTATGTGAAACAAAATACGCTCTATTCAATCGACCATGCAAAGAAGTTTTTCCAACAAATTTCCTGTGTGAGGGAAACACAAAGCCTATACAGGGTCTTTCACGAGGAACCTCACCCATATTTATACGGGAGGCTGCTGAACCAACCCATGTGAAGTCGAGCTACTTAGTGTCACCAAAAATTACACAAGATGTGACCCAAAGGCAATAAACTTAAGGGGATCCAGTGTCCATCAACTAGCAGTCGACTATTGGATGGTCATCACAACCCAGGAGAAGATCGCCAGAGTGAAGTGCGGAGATAGTGCCGAAAAAACAGTGTTGTGCGGAACATATGTCATTTTCGTTCCGTCATGCTGTGAAGTGATTGTGGACAATCATATTTTGAAGAACTGTAAACAAAGTTCCTCAAGAATAAAAATTGTTGATTTACCAAACATCAAAATCCAACAAATATCAAAATCAGAATCTTTAGAAAAAATTGATCAAGTTCCAATTGAACTGGATAATACTGAACTTGACGATCTAAAGAATATAGAACTTTTAATTGAACATTCTAAGAAGCAAATTCTTTCCATGAAAAGTCCAACTTTTCATTATGACAATCTGAGTATTTACACATTAATAATATATGTAATGATTGTTCTTATAATTTTATACTTTTTAATCAATAAGTTTAATAGAAGCAAAATAGAAATTATTCGAAATAAAAATAATCCCTTGGAGGATATCGAGCTCAAAAATTAGAGTTTCTAAAAAACCCCAATTTTTTCTCTTAGGCGCGGAGGAGTTACATATTAGAATCCTCCATATTCCTATATAAATATACATGTATCATCTTAATATATCATATTGCAGTGATACTAGGAATTCATCCCACTAGAGGGGAATAGAAGATTACTTGCTTTGTTAATTAGGTTAGTCAAACCATTGTTGTACTGAATGTCGTGACTTTAACATTGTCCACTTCGTCAATAATCAAATTAAACTTTTTAAAAATCAAAGTTCTTTATTCACAAACATAAGTAACTTCTTCCCGCTAAAAATCTTCAGTGCAAATAGATTTGAAATCCTCACCCCCTATTGTATATATATATATATATATAAATCGGTGTTAGAACGTTCTCCGACGTCTTCCGATGCCTACTCTCCAAGCTTCTCTATCCATCCACAGATCTTCACCCAATTCTCTTTCCCTCATCTCCCTGTCAATTCCTTCTCTCCAGCTCTTTCTTGGGCGTCCTCTTCTTCTTCTTCCCTGTGGTGTCCAATCAAGGATTTGTTTTGGTAGTCGCTGGTCCTCCATTCTTCGTACATGTCCATACCATCTGAGCTGATTGATCTTGATGTCCTGCGTTATTGTATGAGTTACCCCCATAATTTCCCTTATTCTGTTATTTGTAAATCTGTCCAACCTTGATCTTCCTGATGCACGCCTCCAGAAATCCATTTCTGTTGCTTCGAGGGTCCTTTCTACTGACGCTTTCAGTGGCCATACCTCACTTCCATACGTTATGATACTCTTTATTATAGTATTGTATATCCTGTGCTTGTTCGACTTGGATTTATGTTGAGTCTCGTGATGGCTCTTCTTCCCAGTGTATTCCTCTTCCTGATAGCTTGGTCTAATTTACCATCATCTGAAATTTCTAATCCTAAATACTTATAATTGTCACAGTATTTTATTTGTTGTCCATTATTCAATATCAGATCTTGCCGGGAACCACCGATGTTCATGTATCGTGTTTTCTCTATGTTGACTTCCAAACCCCATCTCTCATATTCTTCGATCAATTTGCGAGCCATGTACTCCAAGTCCTCATAATCTTGAGCTATGACTATCTGGTCGTCAGCAAAGCACAATGTAAATAAGCTGTTATTTTCTAATGGAATACCCATCTCTCTGCATTTTCGTTTTCACATTTTCAACGTTTGCTCTAAATATATTTTGAATAGGGTGGGTGAAAGGCAGCATCCTTGTTTTAGTCCTTTAGTTATCAGGAAGCCTTTAGATGTTGATCCTTTCATTTTCACTTAAGAGAACTGATACAATTTTTTTACGGCTGATATGAGATTAGAATTTATGTTGGTTTCATGAAGAGCATTCCATATGTCCCTATTGTCCCAACAGTAAAAGTAGAGTCCTATCCTTGTGTTCCAAGTTTTTCACTTGTATGTCATTAATATCCTTTATTTTTCTGATATTTTTTTCCGTTAACTGAAAATCAAAATTTCAGATGGCTATAACTCTGAAATTATTCATCGTTTTCAGCCCATTAACGAACCTAACCGAGATTGTCAGGATCCAAACCTACCCTGAAAATTTCAAGGCTCTACAAGTTTTCGTTTGAAAGTTAAAGCACACACGACCGTACGGATAGAATTGAATTTGAGTAGATATTCTTCAGCGTTGAGCCCAACCTTGTCGTTTTAGACCATTTTCGGCTCGGAATTCGAATATTACAGACATTTTGACGAAATTATAACGTGCAGTTTTCCACATTAAGCGCGTTAAGACCATTTGGTATCATCAATTTGAGCTGTTTCTCTAAGTCGAGCAGAATTCATCATTACGCTCTACCTCTACGTACATTGTGTTATAGTTTTGGAACTATCCCATGTTAAATTTTTCGGTATATATAGATATATTTAATCCCATGTATTTTTTCGATAGTTAAATTTGAATCAATATGTGTTGTTTTCGAAGACCAAAACAAGTTTCGTTCAAAATAATCTCATTTCTGTTTGAAATTTATATACTCGGCAAATCAAAACATACAACCGCTGCTGTAATCTGTGAACTAGTCTCATAACATTATTCGTATTTGTATTTTTGTGAAACATCTGTAAGTACTGATTATAAAAATAGAAGTTTTTTCAAAATGTTTTTTCGAACAAATATAATACCTTATATATACAATCGGAGAGAGCAACGTTGGAAACAGTTTTCGGAAACATCCAAGAAAGACTCCAGGAGTGTGTCGCGAAACAAGGACACCACCTGACTGATGTGATTTTCCACACATGAAATTCCAAAATGCTTTGAAAGTCTAAATCCAAATTGTTTAATGAAATTTTTTCGAGTAACAATTATCGAGGTTATGATTTTTTCAAAAATGTCCGAGTCCTCTGGCGGACCCTGTAGTTATAAACATCATTGGCTTCGGATAACTATTCCTTCGATGTACAGTTGGAAAATTTTCGAGGCTTTTCTCTCCCAAAAATGCGGTTATTTAGAATCAACAAATCAAATGTTCCCAACAAAAAACTGTAAATCCAAACTTCAAATTCTTGTATCTCTGTCGACAGAATACATTGAGAATCGGAAATTCGATGTATCAACCAGCTTGCTTTTCGTCACTATTTATATTATTATGAATTCCATGCAGAATTCCTTAAAGATCATATGATTAGAGAATGGCAAAATCTTCTCAGAGTGAAAAGAAGCTGCATTGGTTAGGGTCAATACGTGTCAGTACTTTCCGGTTTTCTTCATTACCTTTTAACACAAATGTATAATAATTTCATTTGGAAGTCGAAATAGTTTTCATTTCATAAATCGCTCCATGATATTTTTATCTATTTCAACCTACGTTGTGATTACTGTATTGCCCTTTGTATTATTCGGTTTTATTTATTAGGATGCCTAAGAATATAATACATTTGAGTTCTTATTTCATTTTATTCCAGTCACTTTATGTTTCCTATTTTAGTTATCAGAAGAATCATCAATTCATGTTATCCTCAATAAATTCTGCATGAGCCTTCAGGCTGTCATTTTTCGATGAATTACTGGATTTCAATTCGACCCAATCTGCATTTTTGAAATATTGGGAAAATAATATTTTGAATACGAAATCATATTTTACCTATTTACGAATCAAACCTTTGTTATTAAGCCCCAAACCATCTCTATGAAAATGGAGTTTTCACGTTGATTCTTTCGGAAGTTATTTTATTCACGAGAAACACAAATAAGGAAATCGATATTGGTGTAGAAGGTTTGAACCTTGATTACTAAGACCGAATTCGTGAATGGGAATATCAACCCAATGATTTCACAGATTTAATGATTCAAAATTTCTTTTCCACAATATTTCTGAAAATACCGAAAAGATCGAATCGAAATCCAGTACTTGATGGAAAAATGACAGCTCGAGAAATGGTCGGGAGACTATTTGAGTTCACTATGGATAGAATAATGATTACAAAACAGTATGTAAATACTCTCTAATCCACTTACACTGTCATCAGAAAAATTTTAAAAAAATTAAAATTTTTTTTTTTGAATGTTCGTAAGATAGCAGTGTGTTACTACTTTATAATCCACTTACACTTTCTGCGTCTAACGCACGTTTCGGAAACCACGTTTCCTCCGTCCAGAGACATATCGTTACTGCGTCAGGAAACGTGGTTTCCGAAGCATGCTTTAGACGCAGAAAGTGTAAGTGGATTATAAAGTAGTTACACACTGTTATCTAATGAATATTCAAAAAAAAAATTTAATTTTTTCACAAAATTCTGCACACAGTTGTCAATTAGGATTTTCAAACAAGTAGTTAAGTTTTGTCATGATTGAATCAGTAATTTGCAGTTATTCCGAAAAAAAACGATTCCGGGAAATTTTTCCAATATCTTATTCTTGTATCGAGCGCGCAATTGATCCTAAACACAATAATTTCCAAAAGAAATAACTTAGAAACTCGATCGTATCTAATTGAAATTTAGTACACTACTGTGAAATAAAAAGGTTAAGGTCTGAGTAAATTGGTTCTATCAAATATGTTGAATAATTTTCGATATAATCGAATTTTTCCGTAAAAAATTAATGAAATATTGTTCTTTCAATTCAATCACAGTATTATTTCAACGAAATTCTGCGAAACTTTGCGCGTTGTCATGATTCAATTGACTGCAAAGTTTCAATACGTTTGCTCAGGTAGTTCCAGAAATATCAAGGAAATAACCTAATAATTTCGAATTACTACCCTTTAACAAGCTTAACTGTCGTATTTTGAAATGCAACGGACCCTGAAAGTTCAAAGTCGATAAGATCTTCTGGGTCCACACGAAATTTCGCTCTAAGTTGTGCGTTGGCATTCCGAAACTGTCCAAGAAGTTTCAATTTGATCGAGTCAATACTTCATGAGATATCATGGAATCAACCTCAAAGTAAGAGCACATACAGACGGCCGAACGGACAGAGGGACATAATTGAATTTGACCAGGGCTTCTTCAGAGAGTTCAACCCAATTGTTTAAGACCATCTTCGGCTCAAAATTCTAAAATTACGAAATTATAACGCGCTATTCCCTAGAACAAGCACGTAAATTGAGATACATTAGGGCTGGTCGTACAAAAAAAATTATTTTTATGTGTTCATGTGGAACTGAAAATAGCAGTTATCAAGCCAATTTACAAAAAAGGAGATCCGAGCAATATGGAAAGCTACAGACCCATAAGCCTACTTCAAAGTTTCTCCAAAATATTTGAATTGGTGATGTACTCCAGATTGATGGAATTTTTCTTAAACAGTGGTATCTTAAGTGCAAACCAACACGGCTATCTAAAGGGCAAATCAACCGCTACAGCTCTTTTCACCTTCGTTCAAGCTATTATCGACCAACTTGAGAACGGAAATTATGCACTGGGAATGCTGCTAGATCTGTCAAAGGCATACGATTGCTTGAATATCAACATTCTGCTGAAAAAGCTTTGGATATACGGCATAAGAGGAAGAGCTTTCACATGGCTGCAAACCTATTTAATAGGAAGGAAACAGTGTGTGACAATTGAAAAGGACGAAATGAAAGGATTCTCACAACTAGAGATTAACCAATTGGGAATACAACAAGGAGGCATATTGGGTCCTCTCTTATTTATAGTGTATGTCAATGATTTGGGGAATTGTTTTCTAGAACAAGATACGGAAGAACAAAGAAACCAAGACATCAACGTAAAAGACCAAGTGATCTCCACTCCAGTTGATATTGTTGAACCTCTGTTAACGCAATATTGCGATGACACAAACTTGCTAGTATGGGGCAGCACAGTCGAAGATACCATAACAAGAGGAAGCTGGCAGTTCAACAAGATTGAAAAATGGTTCACCACAAATCAGCTTATTCTGAATAAGGAAAAGACATCAACAATACTCTTTAGGACAAAACAAGCTAAAGCCCAGATACCAGAAGAAATCACGCTAGGAAACACTATCCAACCACTAGAAACATCAGCCAGATTTCTGGGAGTGCATCTCGATGAGTTTCTTTTTTGATATTTTCAAATAATCACGAAGTTTAGATGTGATTGCATCCCTACTTCTTGAGATATTGAGGAAATAACCTCAAAATTTCAAACAACGAAATTTGACGTTAATTTTTTATATACCTAGGAAGGTAAATGATAGTATTGAATTGAAATTTAAAATATCGTTGTTAAATATTGCTTTTAGGGTCTGTGCCAAATTTTGTTAAAATCAATTCAACATTTTCCGAGAAAAAAAAATTTCACACATTTTCGAATATACATATATTTTTTGAAGCAACTGGATCCATACGAAATTTCACCTTGACATTCTCCGAATAATTACGAAGTTTCGATCTGATCGCATCTTCACTTCTTGAGATATTGAAGAAATAAAAAAATTCATAAAACAAGAAAATTTTATATATTTTTTCCATATCTCCGAAATTAATTATCGTATCGGATTGAAACTCTGAACGTTGTTGTCGGATAATGATTCCAAAGTCGGTGCCACATTTCTTTGAAATCTGATGAAAACTTTCCGAGAAAAAAAATTATTCGATGAAAAATTTCAAAATTTTCGAATACTAATTTTTTTTTTAATTTTTCATCAACGAGATCCAAACTAAATTCTGCATTGAGTTGTGTGATGGTATGCAAGAACTATCAACTTATTAAACTCAAAATTTCATAAAGGTATAACTCCGAAACTGTTTGACCGATTCATCCCAATACCGAACTTAACCAAGATTTTCATGGTCTAAAACTAACCTGGGAATTTCAAGACTCTAGGCCCTTTCTTTCGAAAGTTAGAGGGCTGACCGTCGGATGGTTAGAATCAAATTTAACGACGGATTTTTCATCACCGAGTCTAACCTAGGCATTTGAGACCCATTTCCACTCAAAATTACAGTCATCGTGACGAGATGACAATTGCCCCCGATAGGTGATTCACTTACCCCATACGTTGGGGCGAGTGAAGTCTGAATTCTCACGGAAGTGATATCATTTCTTCAATTCTCCAAGTTGAATTCATTGAACGAATAATTAGGCTCTTATTTCATTCACAAATTGTTGAACCTTAAGGTGTCTCACTTGCCCCACTCTCCCCTACGTAGAAACCAAAAACTGAAATTTTCAAAAAAGGTTAAATTTTTATTCAGTTAGATCGAATTGAAACGGTCCCAACAGTCAAGTTGGTTGAGTATAATTTTTTGCCGAACCTTTCACTTGTTTAAAATGAAGATGACTAAGGAATGAAAGATGAGAAAATGTAAAGTATATGTTGTACATTTCTTGGAAAACCTGAGAATTAATTCTTGATATTTTTTGATCGATCAAATGACTGCAATTTCGGGTTCCCGGTAGCTTATCATGACACGAGGAGGAATATTTAGGGCGAAAAGTATTTCCAATATAACGGGGTGACTTTTGTAGGTCGGAGTTCGTTTCTTCAAATAAAAATTTGTTTGCAATTAGTTGAAAAAAATAGTAAGGATGCGATATGGTGCCACTTTTATATTCAGGAACTTTCAAGAAAACAAATCTGAAATGGAGTGAAAAATGAAAAAATAACTAACATTGCGCATTCTCACAAACGAATTAAATACATCTCAAAAAAATATCAAAAAATAATCACTGAAGCCTGCAGAACGACACCCCATTTTTCCCATTAACGTCGAAATTTCACGCATTCTGATATTTCTCGCTACTATTGGCACCGTTAAAGCATGTAGACTCGAATGTGGCTGGGTTGCCGAACTCCACGAAGCGGTAATTCACCATTTCGCGGTACCATTTGCTCTTAATGTTGATGTATTAACAAAATAATATTATCGGGTTCAGATGGCTTATATACATTTATGTACACAACTGTTTCTTGCATTCATACCAGAACAGAAATTATAACTAACTACACGAACGTTATGACAATACAGGTTGAGTAAATACTGCAATGCATTATGATTGAAATATAATATGTAGTTGCCCCTGAGTATTTTTCAAGAAGTGTCCGACATTCTATAATTTCAGTAATCAGTACTCATAGCGAAATATTAAATTCTCAAGTTCAAACATAGTTTTAATATGATAATACTCACCTATTAATTATGGTGTCGAATGCGAAATGAATAATGAAAAATATTGCAATTAGGTGATAAAGTGGAGCATGAATGTATAACAAGTAGACAGTAGAGTCGATAATCACCATTATGGAAAAACGTGGGTGGATTTGGACGTATTTCGCTGATTAACTAATCACCTCCTCAGAATTTATGCGCATACGCTCAATACTAGCGAGTTTTTCATCGAGTCAAGTGTTTACTCTGGATATAACACTGAGATTCTCACTGAAGTAAATCACTTGTTAGTCAGATAAAATACTGATCGAAAAACTGTTTATTTTGGCCTAACAACTTCTTCGTCGAGAATCCATGAATGATGTATCTGCAATTTACAAACTCTCAACTCTGATAAAAAAGGATGTTTTTTCCAGCATCTCTCAGTGACCATATCATATTCCAGGACCATTGAATACAATACCTGACAATCAAAACCTAGAAAAGCACTGCCGTGAACGCAGCAGGTTTTACGCACATGTTCAATGAAGATGACCGCTTTGGCAACGGATTTGAACATGCGCACAAAAGCTACTGCCTTCACGGCAGTGCTTTTCTAGGTTTTTTCGATAAAGTACTGAATTTCAATTCGATCTAATCTATATTTTTGAAAATATTGAGTAATTGAAATTTGGAATTGTTATATCTACGTTTAAATCTTGTAGAGAAGGTTTGGACCTTGATTACGAAAAAAAGAATGAAAATTGATAAAAATTCAGTACAATATTTTTCGATCTTCAATTGTTTTTCTCGGACTGAATTATGCTAGGTTTTTACTGCTTTGTGCCGTTGAAATTTTTCCTTTATTCCAGACGGTTCCCAAGATATTCCATAAAATAAACCAAATATATATTATGGTCCTCCGAAATTCTGTATGAACCTCAAGCTTCCATTTTCCGACCAATTCCATCCAATTCGTATTTTGTATATAGTGGAAAAATTAAATTCTAATGGGTTACCTTGATCTGCGGAATCATTAGCCGAATTTCACATATTCCCCAATTCACGCCTCTATTTCTTTCCAAAAATACAGATAGTATCGAATTAAAATCTAGTACTTCAACGCAAAATGACAGCTTGAAGATTCGTGAGGACCATATTTAGACCGCCAAATATAAATACCAGATACACCCTGTATATATATATATATAGTATTGTATTGTTGCTGATTCTCCTAGGTTCCGCTGCGGAACCCCTCAGAAGCTAATGCTTGTGCGAGTTAGGAGACCAGGTGTGTTATGTGTAGGCTTTGTTACTAATTCCTTGCGCCACGTTAGGTATAGCACTATTAATTATTAACCCAACAGCGAATGGTTGGACGGACCCCTGAAAACCGGAAAAATTCTTTCCCGGCCAAGGGCTTGAACCCCAGACCTTTCGGTCATGCGGCTAGCGCTCTAACCACTGAGCTACCGCCGCATATAATATACAGGGTCTTTCACGAGGAACCTCACCCATATTTATACGGGAAACTACTGAACGTATTTTCATGAAATTCAGCAGTTATAAGTATTTCACGATGCTGATGAAATCTAAAATATTTTCAAGGCATGAGCACCTCCGGTTTTTCCGGAAATGACGTCAACTTCCGTTTTTCAAATTAGAACACCATTTTTTTATTGCAGAAATAGATTCCTTAGAAAATTTCAATTTATTTTGATGTAACATTTTTCAGTTTTGGTTGGAAAATTCTCTCTGAGCGGGAAAATTCGAAAAAAAAATCGAAAACAGAGCTCCGCTGAAACAAGAATAACTTCGAGGTTTTTGGATGGAAAATTTTCATTTTTGGGATTTTTCAAGATGTAAGATTGATGTATCCACTTTAAAAATCGAAATCGCGATTCATGATACAGGGGGTGAAAAAATCGCTTTCAAAGTTAGGGATGACAAAATCGTGAAAAATCAATTTTTTCGAATTAGAACCCCATTTTTTTATGGCAGATATTGAATCTACGTTAAAAAATAATGTGAGTGTATGCATCTCACCCTTGCCCTAAAGTGAATATTTTCTGAGTTATTCACAAAAAACTGTTTTTCGTCTTGAATTTTCAGCTATTTCTTTTCCCTTCACGCCAAAAAGATGACATTTTCAGGAACTGTTACTTAAACCATGTTTAAGATTTCACTACCCTAATATGCAAGAAAAAAAAGTTACAGGTTGTTCCTAAATAGATGGCGAATTTGGATTCGAATTTGTATCGGAAACCTCTTTATTTCAACTAATCGGCCATCGGTTTTCTCTCCAGTGATAAATAAATAATTCCTTATGAACCATATGCAAAAACTTACCATGTTTTACATTATTTTTTTTTAATGATAGATATCATTAATTACATCTGCCAAATTCTTCTTTATTCAGTAGCATTTTGTGTTTACTATTAATTTGGCGATAATTCGTATTAAGTTATAAAATCGATCACTATGCCTAATTTTACCAATGAAGATTATTTAAATCTCATTCTTCTTCATGGAGAATGTAATAAAGTTGTTGATAGAACGATTCGACTGTTCATTGAGAGGTTTCCTGACCGACCCAGACCAACGAGAGATACTATTAACAGAACCATGACAAACTTGAGAAATGTCGGATCTTTCGTTAAGAAAACTACACACAGAGAAAAAAGTGTAGTAGAAGATGAGAACAACGAAATTACAGTTCTTGCATATTTTCGTGTGAATCCTCAAAATTCTCTCAAAGATGCCGAGATTGATCTGGGATTATCTCAATCGAGTGTTTGGAGAATATTAAAAAAACATAAAATGCACCCATATAAATTCAATAGGGTACAGCATTTGAAGGAAACTGATTTCGTCAGGAGAACAGAGTTTTGCGAAGCTATGATGATTCGATTTCAAGAGAATGAAAACTTTTTGGACTGTATAATTTGAACAGATGAATCTAAATTCATAAAGAATGGTTCTTTCAATAGGCATAACAGTCATTGTTGGGATGAAGAGAACAACCACCACTTCAGACAATGGAACTTTCAAGAGACCTGGAGTTTCAATGTTTTTTGCGCCATCAAAAATAATGCAATTCTCGATGTTCACATTTATGATGGGACTTTAACTGGTAAGATAGAACACTACACATGTTTGCATTATTTAAAGAATGTTCTCCCTTAGGAGATAGATATTCTGACATATTGACTCAAATAATTGAGCCGCTAGTACAGAACCATAATGACTTATGGTATCAACAAGATGGCGCGCCTCCACACAATTCACTCAATGTGTCAAATATCCTCTACAGGCTATTTGAAGATCGATGGTTGGCGAACAATGGTCCACATCTTTGGCCACCACGTTCTCCCGATTTAACTCCTTTAGACTATTATGTTTGGGGTAGGATAAAAAATATTGTCTACTCAACTCCCCTGACTGATAAAGAGGACTGCATAGAACGAGTCAGAAATGCGTTCAGGTTTGTTTAGATTTTTAGATTCATAGTTTTGAAACTCAATTTGGTTTTTAAACACTTTTGCAGATCTCTTCCTCCCGATTAAATAAGAAGAGCAACGCACGAAGCATTCCTGAGACGTATAAATAAATGTCTAGAAATTAACGGTCAAAACTTTGAGCATCTTCTCTAGTTATAACTGCGAGAGTTTTCCATCGTTCTCCTAATAGTAACTTGAAGTCAGTTTCAAGAAGGAGTGAAAAATCTACAGCATAGTTCAAATAACAGTTCCTGAAAATTTCATCTTTTTGGCGTGAAGGGAAAAGAAATAGCTGAAAATTCAAGACGAAAAACAGTTTTTTGTGAATAACTCAGAAAATATCCATTTTAGGGCAAGGGTGTGATGCATACACTCACATTATTTTTTAACGTAGATTCAATATCTGCCATAAAAAAATGGGGTTCTAATTTGAAAAAATTGATTTTCCACGATTTTGTCATCCCTAACTTTGAAAGCGATTTTTTCACCCCCTGTATCATGAATCGCGATTTCGATTTTTAAAGTGGATACATCAATCTTACATCTTGAAAAATCCCAAAAATGAAAATTTTCCATCCAAAAACCTCGAAGTTATTCTTGTTTCAGCGGAGCTCTATTTTCGATTTTTTTTTCGAATTTTCCCGCTCAGAGAGAATTTTCCAACCAAAACTGAAAAATGTTACATCGAAATAAATTGAAATTTTCTAAGGAATCTATTTCTGCAATAAAAAAATGGTGTTCTAATTTGAAAAACGGAAGTTGACGTCATTTCCGGAAAAACCGTAGGTGCTCATGCCTTGAAAATATTTTAGATTTCATCAGCATCGTGAAATACTTATGAGTGCTGAATTTCATGAAAATACGTTCAGTAGTTTCCCGTATAAATATGGGTGAGGTTCCTCGTGAAAGACCCTGTATAGGATATTATATACAGGGTGTATCTGAATATTTCCGGAAGATTCAAGGGGTCATTCTGTGATGAGAATTAAGGAAGGTAATTGGTAGAAAATTTTTGAGAAACCACCCCCCGAAAAAGTTACACCCCTCCGAAGATAAATATTTTTTTTTTATTTTCCCTGTATATTAAGCTAAAGATACGAAACTTGGTGAACATTATTTGTCAATAAAACGTTTCGGAATTTTTTCAAGCCTGCAGTATGCTTAGAAGGGGTTGAAAAAGTCAACCCCTAAGATATTTTTTCTTACAACCTTTTTTGGATACCAAGTTTCCTTCAAAAAAAGCATTGCTTTCAAGCCATGCTTTTCAATTCATTCACTACCTTTTTCAACTTTAAAAGTTTAAACCGAAATTGATTCCTCACTTAACACTTGATGAAACATGATAATTCGATAGAATAGAAAAAACACACTTGACAAAGTTTCACAATTTTTATTAATCTACTACTAACTATCATGAATGCAAGCACTCCACGCCTCACAATATATTACAGAAAGGTACTCTTGAAGATCACAAGATGTAACAACCACCTATGGTTCAACAAACAGTGCCTATTGAATAGTTTAAAGCCGAAATACATGAAAATTAATTGTAAACACGAGTCACTCGAGGCAAAAACGGCGGTAAACACAGCGATAAAAACCTGGATCATGCTGGAGATGAAAAAGTGGTACAAGATAAGGGACAATAACAAACTCCACCTGAAAGTAATACACAGTAAACTAACCTACCGGATCACCCCCGTTGAGTTTGACTATTTGGACTTTGCCATCAGAGAGGAAGTGAGGTTTCTAGGACATAAACAATATCAAAACCAACATAAAAAATTGAATAATCTTTTGAAAAATGTGAGAGTGCATGGAGGTGAAAGTGGCTTGACATCATCTATGAGTGAGACAAATATAACATTTTACGAAAAGGTGAAGAATTTCACAAATGTACATTTTGACGCATGTGAACTGAATTTGTTAGGGAAAGGTTTAAAGTACTGCCCGAATAATTTTAATCAAACTGACCTCAAACACCTAGCTGTAAATGTAGAATTAGCTCTGAACAGAATCGAATCTCCAAACAAACAACACTTAGAAAAATCATTATGTGCGGAAATTATCTCTAATGCGACATTTAGAAATGAAAAAACCGAGATGAAAATTGTGAAACAAATAAAGAAAAAAGCCTCAGATAATGAATTAATTATAACTAAAGCTGACAAAGGCAATACTGTTACCATTTTATATAAAAACGACTACTTAAGAAAAACGGAAAATTTGTTGACCCCTGACAATTTCAAGAAATTAAAATCTGACCCCACCTCAAAATTCCAATGTACAGTGAAAAAGACTATCAAGAATTGCCCTAACTTGTTATCTGATATGAATGCCCCTTTGATTGTGATGAACCCAACAATACCTTTATTATATGCTCTTCCGAAAATACACAAAGAAAATTGTCCGATGAGACCCATTGTCTCCTACACAAATGCACCAGCCTCAAAATTGTGTAAATATTTGAATTCTATACTACCTGATATGATTCAACATAGTCCAATATATTCCATCAAAAATAACATCGATTTGACCAATGAATTAAAAACTCTAATAATTCCCACGAATGCAAAACTTATCTCATTTGATGTAGTGAATCTGTTTCCATCCATACCAACTACGGAAGTCGAGTATTTAGTTAGCCAACAACTTAATGAAAACCCTTCAGTCACCATGGCTATGAAGGAAGAGGCAATGAGACTACTCAAGATATGTCTAAGTCAAAGTTATTTCAAATTCAACGATAATATTTATCAACAACTTGATGGTTTACCAATGGGTTCTCCCTCATCAAATTTTTTCAGTGAAATATTTATGACCGCTTTAGAAAAGAAAATATTTTCTCCTGTAAATGTTAGTCTGACTGTATTTGTATTGTACTGGAAACGATATGTAGATGATGTTTTTTGTATATGGACTGGCTCAAGTTCACAACTTGAATCATTTTTAGAATTTCTGAACTCCTTTTATAATTCCATTCAGTTCACTCTGGAGGTGAAAAATGACAACAAGTGTTTAAATTTCTTAGATATTCAAATAAAAAGAGTAAATGAACACCTCGAATTCGATATATACAGAAAGCCCACTTTCTCAGATATTCTTATTCACAACAGTAGTTCACACCCTTATAAAATCAAAATGTCGGCATTCCATGCCCTAGTACATAGGTTAACTTCGATCCCATTGTCTAAAAATAATTTTGAAAATGAAGTTAGAGTTCTTAAATTACTTGCCAAAAACAACGGCTACTCTCCTAACATAATAGACAAATTAATTTTCAAAAAACAACAAACAAAATTGTTATCTTTAATTTATCCACCTCAAGTTCATGATGAAATTAAGAAATTTGTGTACATCAATTACATCCCATCTCTCAGAGAACAACTTTACAGAAGAGTCAGAAAAAATGAAATTGATGTTATATGTACCAATAAAAAGAATTTGAGATCTATATTTTTTAATGGGAAGGATCGATTGAATAATTCACAGTTGAGTGGTGTATATATGCTGTCATGTGATGAGTGCCCTGCATTTTACGTAGGCCAGACTGGTCGTTCTCTCGGGGTTAGAGTTGATGAACATAAAAGATCCATATTACAAAATAAATCAACAACAGGTTTCTCCACTCACTGTATTACTCTCAACCACTTCATAGACTTTAATAATATGAAAATTCTACATAAGGGTGATAAAGGTAAACGTTTAGATCTTTTAGAGATACTAGAAATATCATCAGCCCAAAAACAAAATCTCCCAATTGTAAACGACCAGTTAGATTTCCGCCTATCCCCGATTTTAGCATGTGTTATTTGATGATTGTAATGAATGTATTCTTTCTGTTTTCATATGTGTTCAGTTTTGAAAATGGGATAAAAACCCGAAACACGCGTGTCAACAAATTTTAATAAAAATTGTGAAACTTTGTCAAGTGTGTTTCTTCTATTCTATCGATTTAAAAGTTTTTTCGAAAACACAAGCATTTACGAGAAAAGCATAACCCATGTTTAATAGCATTTTTACAGAATAATGACTAATAGTAATGAATTCATTGCTTAGGAATTTTCAAATATGTAAAAGAAAAACAATGTGGTGTTCCCTGTCAAGGGGTTGGTTCGTCCAGTTGGATTGTACAGGAGAGGGTTTGGAAATAACACTCGTAGATCTCGTAGAGGGTTTAATTACTATGGGTCATTACTACGACGGACCCATCAATGGATTCTCCGCTTCGTGTTCTTACTCACACTTACACTGTTTTCATAATACAATAAAAAAATATTATATATGTTTTGACGGGTTTGTTTACAAGCATATTATGATAACAGACGTGGGAATTCAATATCAGTAGGTAATCTATCTGAGCACGTTTTATGGATGATGCGAGGTTCTGTGGACCTTGCTCGTCTTTTAATAATTATACAGAGTGTCCACTCTGACATACGTTACACCTTCCCTCTTTGAGAAAAAAATTTTTTTCTACGTAAGCTAAAAAATTTTTGATTAACATCTATCTTATAAATTATTTATATACATCAGTCTCAAATTCTCTTGAATATATAGTTATGCATTACTGATTATTATCTTATATAACTTATATACATATCGTAACTTATTTGGTCTTAAATCTACAATTTGATTATGTGATATGTAACTTTTCACCTAATCTTTTATTTACATATTCCTAATACTATATATACACCTATTTACCGAATTCTAAAATTATATAATTCAAATCAACTTCTTCATAGTTGATATTCATAAGTTTTTCGAAGGTTTTAATTTGTTGCCTTTACCAATTTTTCTTTAGCATCCTTTCATGCATTCTGTTATCTAAACTTTAAATCAATAGGGTAGCTTATATCGAAATTGTAAATTGAATCGACCTGGATAATTCGATGTTTCGATGTGAATTCTACTTGGTTTACCAAAAAAAAAAAAAAAAATTCATAAGAGGTATAGAGAGTTGAAAAGATCACGGTATTGCTATTCGTAACGCCCTAATAAAGAATCCAATTGCTTCAAATATTACTTTCTTTAGCTGAACTTACACGATTCACTAAAAATTTTTGATAAAAATTCTGTGCCTTGGTCAGTAAACTATATCTCATTACTTAATTTTGAAAGAAAATAAACTGTCTCAATTCTTAACCTTTCACTCGTTTCGCGTCTTCAATAATGTTCGTCTTTGAGGGACATTCCTAAGATTTCGTTCTTACAATTTGACAACATATTCATAAATTCATATTGCTAGCTAGCTTCAATAAGTACAATTATTCTAAAATGTTATTTTCTGCGCATAATTTTTCCAGTTTCCTCAACGATGTACCTAAGTCGTACGCTGATCGGATATTCTGGTTAATGAAAATAACTTGTGAATTCACATTATTCACATTCTCATTGTACTGAACTGAATGTTGATTATTCAAATTACGAAATACTTTTTCTGAAACTTACCCTAACACAATACTTTTTACTGCATGATTCAAAACTTCGACTACAACAGGGAGATCAATCCTCTTGCCATCGGCAATATTCTGCAATTATGCACTAGTGATATCTATCTATTGAAACATTCACCTAATTCTGCCCTACTTCATAATTACATAATTCAAATGTATTAATGTTGAAATGATTGAAAAATGAAGTGTCATTAGGCATGAAAAAAAAATTGTTCGTCCACATAAAAGTTTGTTGGATTCTCTGCGTATTACGCTCATTGTGAGAATTATTATTGTTTTACATCAAGACTGCGATGAACCGACGTTGACCTTGCACTTGATTTAATTTCACTGATTCGAAATTTTGCTTCCTATAAAAATTCTTTCTGAGGTGACGACCTCGTGTTTGGGACATTTACCGTTTGGATTATTTATCATTTGCCAATCTATCTTCAATTCTCTGGTTATTTTTTTTTTGAATGAATTTCACATTTTAGTTCGATTTAATTTTGGAAAAAAATGATCCGAAAATATTTTCCTTTCCGATTACCAATTTTTCACTGGACAATCTAACTGCATCGATAAATTGATTAATCGATTCCTTATTAGCAGTAGTAATCAAATACAATTTCTTACCCATGCTTACCATATCTCTGTTACAAGAGAGAGAAAAAAAAAATTTTTGAAATTGAATTAATTTTTGCTGGAGAAAATTTGGTTGCGGCTAATTCCTAACTTAATTATCATTCACGTCATTCATTGAATCAAAATGCGTTGGATAATTACTAATGGATAAAAAAAAAACTTATGATAGCAATAGAATCCTCAACAAAAAAAATTATCATTATATCACAAAAGAAAGTCTTACTGGTTTTTTTTTTTCACCTTAATCACTTCAATGGCTTCTACGGCTTCTCTGAAGGAACATTTATGCGATATTTCACCAGTCATCATGGCATCTTCTGATTCCAATTCACGCCTTGTTCTTCTTACCCCAATTAAGGAATTTCAATTCTACACCAATTAAGGAACAGGATCATTCCCAGGACAACCATCTTCATCTTCTGGCTAGGGATCGCTGGAACCCATGGTACCATAGAATGGAAATATGTTGGAATCACATACCATCGAAAAAAAATCATCTCGCCCTCTCACTGCATTCTGGAAATCTTCTGACATTCAGTCAACTGGCAGGATCGCCATGTGGTGTTCCCTGTCAAGGGGTTGGTTCGTCCAGTTGGATTGTACAGGAGAGGGTTTGGAAATAGCACTCGTAGATCTCGTAGAGGGTTTAATTACTATGGGTCATTACTACGACGGACCCATCAATGGATTCTCCGCTTCGTGTTCTTACTCACACTCACACTGTTTTCATAATACAATAACAAAATATTATATATGTTTTGACGGGTTTGTTTACAAGCATATTATGATAACAGACGTGGGAATTCAATATCAGTAGGTAATCTATCTGAGCACGTTTTATGGATGATGCGAGGTTCTGTGGACCTTGCTCGTCTTTTAATAATTATACAGAGTGTCCACTCTGACATACGTTACAACAATTTCAAACCTTCTCTCACTTAATATCTTCAAATCAGAGTTTCAGTACATGAATTCCACTTACAAGTTTCGAAAAAAGAATTGAATTGTTGCGCGAATGTTCTCGGGTAACAGAGTGCTATAGTTTTGTCCAAATGTTTGTGATTCTCGGATTTTTTCCCGAAATTGGTCTCAAACGACTAGATTTGACTCCCTGATGACGAATCCAGTGTCAAAATCGATTCTGTCCGCCCAGCCGGCCGTGGACGCGATAACTGCCGAACGGAGTGAGCTAGCGACTTGGAACTTCCAGAGTAGGTCGCGCTTTATAATGCCGCGGTTGAGTTCGTTAATGGACCAGAACGGTCGAACAGTTTCGGAGTTATAGCCGTTTGAAATTTTTAAGTTATTCATTTTTTATTTCAGAAACTACAGCAGCGATTGGTTTGAAACTTGGCGGTTACGTGGAGTATAAGAACGCGCAACTTTGAGCTGAATTTCGTCAAGATCCTACTGTCAGTAAATTCAGAAAAAAAAATGTTCATTATATTGGGAAAAAAGTTCCACTAAGACTTTGAGTTTCATATTTTACAGAAGTGTGCCGAAATCCAGTACGATACGATTATAATTTTTGGAGATATTGGTAAAAAATTTGTGAAATTCCTTCTCGATATCGGTGTTTTTTTCGGTATAACTCAAAAAATACTGATTCAAACATGATAAAACTTCACAGCTAGTTTGAAGATACTGAAAGACAACCTTGTGCAAAAATCCTGTCAGTAGAACAGTTTAAAAAAAAAATTCAAACATTTTTTTCTCAAATTTTCAATATTCTGTGATTTTCTTATTATATTATCCTCATAAATTCTGTATGAACCTTCGAACTGTTATTTTCCGGTAAAGTACTGGATTTCAATTCGATCTGATCTGATGTATTTTTGGAAATATTGGGAAAATAAGATTTTGAATGGGTATAACTGCGAAATCATCGGGTGAATGGGAAAAATCCGCCCAATGATTCGGTAGATATTCCCATTCAAAATTTTATTTTCATTTCAATCATTTGAATATGCGCGCAGAAGCGGCTGCATTCACGGCAGTGCTTTAATAGGTTTTTTCCATCCGTTTTGATACCGAGATGATATACTTTCAAAAAGGACGTTTCAGAACATGCTCTGCCTCCGAACCAACGATATTCTTAGTGTCGCAAATACACCAGCTCCACCTCAGTTGCATTTGACTGTAGCATAGACTTTCTTTCATAAAATAGCCCGAGTGAAATAGATCACATAATGACACTAGGGTGATCTGGGCGCCGCAAGATTGGTTTGAAGTGTCTAATCCATTGTATTGGGTACATTAGACTCAAATTTGTCGACATTTTGGTTCAATAATAACTTGTGATTTTGCAATAGGGACTGACCCATCTTTTAAGAAAGCTGTCTGAGTATTACTTACTTTCCCGTGAGTTCGACAATGTTTGGATTCAATGTACTTATTGCAATGAATGAGACATCGTAGACCAATTCTAGGTCCACTAGATGAATAAACTAAAATCTTTTGATCAACTTTTCTTGGGCTATTTGATAGAAGAAGTTATTAGAGAATAGAATCGTAGTGAAGGGAGCATAACACCATTTGAAATGTCCTTCTTGAAAGAATATCATATTCGGCATCAGAACGGATAGAAAACAATTCAGTGCTTCCTCTAAATATTAGTTAGTGCTATTCATTGCTTAAAACTCCGGTTTGAAGAAATCCAGTGAAACAAGATTGGAAATTGTATTTTTCATTTTTCTGAAAATTCCACAGCAATGAATTCATTACTAATGATTATTATTTTTATTTCAATAAATTCGCAAAAAATACTTTCTTCGTCGATATTGTAAAAGTTGAGAATAGAACAGAATATCTCCGCATTCATTTGAAACGGAAATATCACCCCTTTCAGAAAAAACTAGATTGTTTTTCATACTATTTCGGAGACTGCACCAAATGTGCAAATTGCGTATTTAATGTTCACATTCAGGTGGTTTGAACTTATTTCAGAAAATCGGTTCAAAGATACGAGAATAAAAAGAGGTAGAATTGAAATTTGTCATTTTATCGCCAATTTCCAAGAATTATATCACTTTTTGGAAATTGTTCGATACGTCCAGGAAGCTACACCCATCATCAATTTTTAGTGAAAAAAAATTCAGAATCAGTACTTCCAATTGATAGACATGGTATCCTGAACATCGAGGAACAGTATCGATTTTTCAAGAATTTATAAAATGCCCATTATCTCGAAAACGAATGAATTTTTTCCTGAGTGGTCATGACCTAGTTTATCACCGATTCAAATATTGTTTAGGGTTTACCGGACACACTGTATAGCAGCCTTTTATATATCTACCACATATTTTTTATACGTAAAATAATTTCAGTATAAAATGTGTAATTGATTGATCAATTGTTCTCCCCGAATTTTCATCTTATGTTTTCCGAATATATTTAAAAAGTTCTTCATAACACTTTCCCATGGCTCATCAGCCAAGAAAGCAAAAATTCAAAAAACTTAAAATTATTAAAAAAAACGCTCACACAAATCTAGTTGTTCATAAATGAGAATCACCAGTGAAGCACAAAGATCAAACTCACTAGTAACTAACTTCAATAAAATCCATTATTTGAGTTGAATCCACAAATCACAAATTCTATTAAATCACTATAGTGAAGTCAGCAAACTCTGCGCGCATATTCAGCTTCGGAAGCGAAAAGAAATGAGCATTCGCTAAAAAGTTATCAGGTTTCGTCGTGATAAGATATGCGTTTTCTGAGTTTTGAATGTATGTTCCATGATTCTCGCGAGATTCTGCAATTCGTCGGGCGTACGTATTCCAATGTCCTCAAAGCAACACCAGCATTTATGGCAAACTTCAAAATACATTGCTCAGAATTTTGTACACATTTATTACAAATTTACGTCCTCCCGTTTTCCAGAAAAATGAAGTGGGCCAGCTTAAGATTAAAGCTGCATCACGCAATCTGTATTTTCCAAAATATGCAATATAGAGTGATCAAATTAGCACCAGAAGTTCTTACGCATTCATTACAGATGAATGACGAGCAAAAAATTTTAAATTATTAACCCCAACAGGATAGACACTCCTAAATATTGAATAATCGAGTTGAATGTGCATCTAAAAGTTGGACGGTATGAAATATTCCGCATACTTTCTTGAAAAAACATTAAACGACATCATATGTCCACATGATAGGGATGAAACATCCCCAAACATCTCGAAATTCCTATTACGTAATTATAGCTTTGTTTTGGTTCCGACTACAGAACCAATTCAGGACTGTTTGGGACGATTCGAGTATACGCAATTGCCATTTTGAGTCTGAAAAATCGCAATCGCGCACACTCGAACCGTACTCAACAGTTTTGAACTTGGAACCAAAACAAACCCTATATGAGTAACGGCATAAACTGCGTAACGCAATTTCCCGCGGACGGTACATATACTAGTATCTGTCAGGATATTTCGAATTTCGAGGATATTACCGATTTTTCTCCGTTTCAAAAATTTATTACAGTAGATCACACTTCTTTGACATATGGTTTGGGGTTCGAATGAACTATTTAAATCAGAAAAATATGGAATTAGTAACGTGGTATGTGAACAAAAATTAGAAATATTGTGATGGAGATTTTCGATATTCATCGATTTTTCTCGTCAAGAATTCATTACAGTAGCCCACATTTCTTAACCACATGCTTGAGGACTCGAATGAACTATCCAATCAAGGAATCCTAAAGCATGTGTTAAAGAAGTGTTGAAGAATTTTCAACAAGGGGATAATCGATGAATATCTGAATTCGCCATCATAATATTTGAAAAATTTTTTTTACATACCACTTTCACATACCACGTTACTAATTTCATATTTCTCTGATTGAAATAGTTCATTCGAACCCAAAAGCATATGAAAAAGAAGTGCGCGTTCCTGTAATAAATTTTTTAAACGAAGAAAAATCGGTGATATCGCCGTTTTCCATCATAATATTTGGATTTTTTTTTCACATACCACGTAACTATTTCCATATTTTTCTGATTGAAATAGTTCATCGGAACCTCAAAGCATGTGTAAATGGAGTGTGGTCTACTGTTATGAGTTATTGACAACGAGAAAAATCGATGAATATCGAAAATCCTCCATTAAATATTTCTAATTTTTTTTCACATACTACGTAACCAATTCCTCGTTTTTCTTGATTGAACAGTTTATTCAAATCCTCAAGCATGTGTTAAAGAAGATGGGCTACTGTAATAAATTTTTTACAACGAGAAAAATCGATGAATATCGAAATTCTCTATCATAATATTTCTAATTTTTTCTTCACATACCACGTTGCTAATTCGATATTTTTCTGGTTGAAATAGTTCATTCGAACCCCAAAGCATATATAAAGAAGTGTGGCCTACTGTAATAAATTTTTGAAACTGAGAAAAATCGGTGATATCCTCGAGAGTTGAAATATCCCGACAGATACGAGTATATGTACCGTCCGCGGAAATTTGCTTTACGCAGTTTATGTCTTTGCTCATATAATTACGTAATAGGAATTTTCAGATGATTGGGGATGCTTCATTCCCATGTTTGTTTAACAAAGTATGTAGAATATTTCATACCGTCCAACTTGAATATTCAATATTTGGGAGTGTCCCCTTGAGGTTAATAGTTTTGAATTTTTTGCTCGTCACTCATCTGTAATAAATGTGTAAGAAATTCTGGTGCCAATTCGATCACTATAAATTGCATATTTTGAAAAATACAGAGTGCGTGGTGCAGCTTTAATCCAAAGCTGGCCCACTTCATTTTTCTGGAAAACGGGAGCTGTAATCAATTTTTGCTCTGGGACGCGAATATGTAATGAATGTGTACAAAATTCTGAGCAATCCATTTTTGGAGTGTGCCATAAATGCTGGTGTAGCTTTAATGACATCGTATTCTACAAAGGATCACCTACCAAGATTGAATCCGATCTCATTGGTAGTTCAAATAAATATCGATCAAAGCTCTATTTTTCGCATCATTTTCAGGTTTTTTGGGTCTCTCTCCAAATATCTGAAACAAAACTATTGAAAATTCAATAAAAATGGTTTTTTTCAGGAAAAACGCCCTTGCGGATTGCAGTATTGAACTATTTGTCAAGGGCAGTTCCTTGCAAAACAGATTGCCTAATGAATAATACAGGAACAATACAAACGATAAAGAAAGCGAATTGTAACGCTTAATGCTGCAATCCGCAAGAGCGTTTCTCAACAATTCTAAAACAATTTTATTAAATTTTTAAGAGTTCTGTTTCCGATATTGGGAATGAAATCCCAGAAAACACGTAAAAAATGAAGTTTAAATGAATATTACGCTAAAATCGGTTGGCCAGTTTCGCCCATCAACCAACACAATAGTCGCATTTTGATAAACAACATATCCCAAAAGTTAAAGTCGTAGCTCTTTCGGTTCTCAAGTTACCATGGTAACGGACGGTCGACCAACAAGTTAATCTATTTCGCCGTCGGTTTTTTCATCAACGAGTCCAACTTGGGTGTTTAAGACCATTTCCGATTGAAAATCATAAGATTAAAAACATTTGAGCAAAACCAAATGAATAACACAAACTTGTGAAACACTTTCGAGTTAACATTTTTCCCTGAATTTTCATATTGTTTTGACATATTATTTTTCATACATAAGCCGATTACTCACCTATTTTGGAATCAGACCAAACCTTGAGAGCCTCTAATGATCCTGCAAATCATGCTTCGATAATAAATCACTAAGCAATATTTTCAGCAGAGAACATTGAAGTCTTAATAATTATTCTTTTACAATCTTGAACGCTGAGTAGGCAGTTTAGAAAGCAAACTCTGTGACTTATTATACATATTCGCGACACACAAAGTAGAATTGATTGACGAGGTATCAGTTTTATTTAATCATAATTTCCTGAATTAACCTGAGTTTCTGATATGATTTATTCTTATCAATTATATTCTTTCCATTTGTGCAGGAGTTATCTTTCAGTTGGATTTATTATCTGCCCTCTGTTTGAATGTCATCACAATAACTTGCGAAAAAAAACACCTTAGGAACTTGATATTTCTTTGTAATATGTACAAGGTTTTTCATTTGCAAATGAACATATGGTAGTCTAAGGTTGAGAGCTACCGTAGGCGAGTATAAAAATCTGCACATATGGTAATTCTAATGAATTCAATATCCAAGATACAGGCTTCTTCTTGTATTCACCAATATTTTCAATTCCTCATTACTTCAAAAATAGCCAGTAAAATCTGTGGATATATAAAATTTATGTTTCTCTTATACAGGTCAATCGATTAATATCAAAATAATGTAAATGTAAATATCAGGTCCATATCAGAGAAATATTGTCAAGCTGAGATTGAAAACCCTGTATATTGAAAATACAGAATAGGATTGAAATATTTGAAAAAAACAGAAAATTTCCAGTTGAAATGAGTTGATTTTTTCATCCCGCAGGTCAAATTGATCATTTAAAATGTCACGTAAAGATTCAATTCACTGGTGAAAATCAACTTAGTTTTCAGAAAATTCGAAATTCGTAATGGAAATGAAAAAATTTCCTGTCCTATCAATTGGAAATGAGTATTTCCTGTTATTTCGAATGATCATTTCGAAAAATTCCCAGAAAAACATCAATGTTGAAAAATGTTCCCAAAGTTAACAAAAATCAATAATAAGATGAATCAAGAAATAAAATCTCAAAATTGGATTCAGTGAAATTTCACTATTGAATCAAATCTTTTCGTGAAATATTCGATAAGCAATTCAAAGTGCGGGATGAAAAAATCAACCGGATTCAATTGAAAATTTACTGCTTTTTATTAAATATTTCAATCCCATTCTGAAATTCTATTTAGATATCAGCTTGACAAAAGTCCCATATTTTTCTAATATGGACCTATAATTTTTCGATTATTTGAATATGAATCGATTGACCTGTATACGAGATTTGTACGTTTTATATATCAACGGATTATAATGGATTTTTCAAAAGTTATAGCAATTGAAATTATTGGTGAATACATGAATATGAAATTGATTTGATCTACCAGATGAAAGTTTTTTGGACTCGTCTAGAGTAGCCCTACCTTAGATTACCTCTTGTTTATTTACTTATGAATCACCCTGTGTAATACAGTAATAATTTTGGAATCAGTAAATTCCACAGCTTTTCCAATTTAGTCCATCCAATTGTTCAACGAATACAAATTCGATCGAATTGAAATCTTATACTTGCTGGAAAATGACTGCTTGAAGAATCATACTGAATTCTGTATCCATATGATAAAATTATATTTTCATTACTGATAAGAATATACGTTCGGCAGGATCTATTACTGCATGAGTTACAGCTTTGAGTACGAATTTAAACGATTGCGATGAGTACTTCACGTCTGTGTTTTTAAAGAATTTTTCATTTATCTACAAACCGAGAGACGGAAATAATTACATTACTCTCCACAAGAAAATAAATTATGAAAATTACTAAAATATTAGTATTTTAAATCGAGTAAATCGAATCAAGAAATTTCAAAGTAATCATTGAGTTCAACGATTGAGCTACGCAATATGGAGTAACCTGCATTAAAATTATGTGTGATGCGACCTACTCTAGACACCATGAAAAATACAACGTACTTCAAACAATGGCCTACTGATTTCTCATGCATCTGACAAAATCGAACAAGTGTTGATTTCCAATTAGATTTGAGATTTTTCAACTACAATCAGAGCGTTAGTTCCCTCAACACGGATACGATAGATTTCAATGTTTGGCACACACAAGCCATGTTAGGGCCACTAGACAGTTGACAATTGTGGCTTATGATCTGCGATTAGTGGACAATATAATATGCTATTTTTCCACTATGCTCGTTCGGCTCATTTCCACACTGCACTTATGGAGTACACTGATTTTATTGCCTTCCGCTCTTCAATTTTCACAGGAAAGAAATAAAATAAATGTTATTCTGAATGAGAACATGATATCTGATACTATCTGTTGAATTCACCCTTATACAGATGTTTCAGAAAATTCAACTCTAATACTGTGAGGGATTGAAGTCTGAATATTTTTTCAACTAATTCTATTTCGGTCAAAAAATACATAAAACGAATTCTGTATAGAGGATTATTATAGGATTCCATTGAGCGTGTCATGATGATTGTGTAGCCTAAGCCTGATTCTGTGAATGTATAACGTGTGAAAATTTCAGTTATCACTGTATTGGATATTGGAGACTTTTTTTTATACTTGATAAGGTTTACTTTGAATCTGTCTGTTGCACGTATCTTCTATGTAATTTTCTCTGTAACTGTGTGCCACTCTATCATAGGGCAGTCATTACTGCCCATTGAGTACTCTTTTCAAATAAAATAAAATAAAAAAATAAAGTATCGATCTCGAAGAAGAACAAAATAATAACGTAAACCAACTGGAATTTGTCTTACTGGCTGTCCTATTGAAGGAAAATCTTTTTGTTATAGGTCAAAATTCAAAATTGTGCCCGACACAATATAGGTAGGGTATCTGAGTTCGATGTGAGGAAAATGTAAATCATCGTCTGTGATTGTTTCGGTCTTTACTTGACGGAAATTCATCTTGATATTGTTTAAAGTAAAACACTTTAATTCTGCTTAAATTTATTGATTTCACAACAATTGTTTCGTCACTTACATTGTGACTTCATCAGATGAGTATAGTAACGAACTACTTTCACAAAATCGTTTTCTTCAAATACAAGTTGGAAACCGAAAAACGTGACAAATAATTATCTTCTTTAAGGAAATACATAATTTTTCGTCACGTTTTTCAGTTTCCAATTCGTATTTAAAGAAAACGATTTGGTGGAAGTAGTTATAGTTACCATACCCACCTGATGAAGTCACAAAATAAGTGATAGAGCAACTGTTGTGAAATTAATAAATATAAACGGAAATAAAGTGTTTTACTTCAATCAATGTAAAGCATCATATTCATTATGCTAATGGATATCTAAGCTTGGCAAAGATAAAGTTCTCCACAAATCTATGAAGTTTTAAATTTACATGGGAATCCTTGAAAATATGATCTGCTCAGAAAACAACTATCAAGTCTGAACAACCCTGAAAATTTCGTCACTTGATCAGCTCTTTCGGAATTATTGTAGACCGACAGTGAGTCAAATGTTATCGTTTGAGGCTATTTGACGAACAAAATCATAAAATACATTTATTTTGCGTAATATTTACATTGTTGTTCCCTAGCGCAAAAACGAAAGAAAGCTCGTAATGAAGCAAAAGAACTCTAGATTGTGACCTTGCATCGTAGGTTACTCAATCCTCAATGATTTTCAAGTAAGTACACAATGATCGTCCAGAATATCGTTTCAAGATATATTATTCCCACCACTTCTAACTAACAACTATACACGTATTTCCTGATATTCAAATTCTCGAATACCTAATATATTATCGACGTGGAAACTATTCAAACTGTAACTGCTAAACGTAAATCGTTAGTTGTATAAGGCGAAACGAGTGTGCAAGTCATTCTTGAATAGGCTGAAATAGTGTAATCTTCGATCTCATGAGAACTAGTTCTATTGAAACTTTCATCACTGTTCAGTCTCTTTGTGGACATTCACCAATATGGTTCACGGTTTATCTCCTGGAAGAATTTTCCTTTGCTTCAAGAATTGGCAATGACCTCCTCCGATTTATTGTACACGACATGTTGAGATAGCTTATGTCCTACTAGTCGATGTTTATTAGGACATTAATGGCATAAACAAAGCTACCTTCTCTGCAATCGATATTCAGAAATGTCGCTCGATGATTCTCACCAGGACCTTTCACAGTCGCATTGATCTTAACCTTTCACGAAAAATACACGGGTCTTATCTTCCTCACGATTTGGATGTCTCGTGAGGAAATAAAGTTGTTCATTGTCTCCTTTTATTCATTGATTTTCAGGGGAACTTTTTTAGTCTTTCAGCTACAGATGAATCAAACAAAAATAGTATACGGCTAAGGACAACATTCCTTTCGACATATCTATTTTTGCGAGTGAAATTTCAAAATTCTAATCTCACTAAATTATGTTGAAATCGAGCATATCGCTGTTGAAGAACTAAAGGTTTAATGATAATCTGTCCATCCATAAGCAAAACTTTCTGAAGAAGAGACTAAGAGATTGGAAATTTTCAGGGTGAATTTTGAGAAGGTACAGGTATTTTGACATTTAGGTATCCGAGTGTGAAGTTTGGATCTGAAAAATTCAAAAATACCTTTTCGATCAAAATCCGTTGCGAAAAGATTATACGATGTCCACGCACAATCTTTTGAATATCAGAGAAATCCATTTGTTTGGTCTTTTAAGCACAGATTATTCTCAATTTTTCTCACATATTATTCAGGGAATGAACATCTTTTTGGTACCACTGGAGCCATTACTTCCAAAAATACAGAATTTGACGTTAATGAAAAAAGCAGACACATATTGACTCCGACTCACTTTGCTCTTCTTTGGGATCTCACGAAATTCTGCATGAATCTTCAAGCAATTTTTTTTGATCGAATACTAAATTTACATTCGAAACGATTCTGAAAATATTTTTTAATTAAATATTGCATAATAATTTCGAAATCATCGAAATTATTAATAGTATTATTTGCTTTTTCGCGTGTTTGAGGCGAGTTTATGAAGTATTAGAGCATGACAGCTTGCGTACTAACCGAAGCAGTTAAAAGGGCGCCCAATGTGACAATAGAAGTGTATTACACCAAGTTAAACTCAAATTTTCATACCAATAAAAGGACATGCGAAGAAATTGCCTCAATACCCACTTAACCATTGAGGAGTCGGTGGCTTCATGTACCATTTGAATAAACGACTCGGACATTCCCAAGTTAGAGGTATTGCAATCGAACCCCAGGAAGAACTTGAGAGACGTGACAACTTTTTGTTCCACCAACATTGACATTATTAAGGTCGATACTTATACTAAGGGGATGCTCAAATAGTTACACTCCACTAATTCACTAAATTGACAAAAGTCTGAAAAAACAAAAATCAAGAGAAGATAATTCTGCAAATTTTCTCGTTATTGTCAGATAGAAGAGTCAGTTTAAGACTCTGAAACTTTGTGGTTTACTTCATCGATCTTTGCATTGTTCTAATATTGTTTATCAGGCAAATTTTTGCATAGAAACTGCCCTTGATAAATTGGTTATATACTGCAAACCACAAAAGCAACTTGTCTATATAAATAACAGTTTTTATTAAATTTTTTATAGCTATTTTCTAGATACCTGAGAATACTGAGGAAACATTTAGGGTAAGAAAGATTAATGAAAATAGTCTAAATTCTTTCAATGTGCTGTTATCTGATCAAAACTGGGATGACATTATTCATTCCACAGAAGAAGACGTTAACAATATATGGAATGGATTCTCAGAGAGATTTTGTTCTCTGTTCAAAAAGCATTTCCAGGAGAAACTATATAAGGCCAAGAACACACCTTCTACACCAGAGTTCAATAATTCTAAAGTGGCAAATTTAAAACATCAACTTGATATGTTGTTGGTCATTTCTAGGATAGATTCATCATACAGAAATACATATAAAAACTTGAAAATTGAATATGATAGAATGATTTGTCAAGTAAGAAAAGAGTATTATGGCGACAAAATTTCAAAATCCAATAACGAATCCAAGGCAACTTGGAATGTTATTCATAATATTTCAGGTCAATCTCGTGAGAACAGTTTTCAGATATGCGGGGATGTTTCAGAGGTTGTAGAGAGGTTTAATGAACATTTTGTTACGGCAACACCTGATCTGGTTTCGAAATTGCCGAAGTCTTGTAGCAGAGAACTTGAACGTAGGGAAAAATCATTTTTTATGTTTGAAATTCAAAAATCGGAGATTTATCAGGCCGTGAAACAATTGAAAAATAAGAGATCCTGTGGACATGATCAGATTCCAATGAATGTCATCAAGCATTGTTTAGAGAGCATAATGGATCCACTATGCCATATAATGAATCTTTCTTTTCAGTCTGGTATCTTTCCAGATGATCTTAAGGTGGCTGTAGTAAAGCCTCTTTTTAAAAAGGTTCAAAGGACAATTTGGCTAATTATAGGCCCATAGGACTCCTGTCTTCTTTCGCAAAGGTGTTTGAGAAGGTTCTGGCCAATAGGTTGTTGAAATTTTTTCGGAAATTCAATGTTTTTGCAAGCTGCCAGCATGGTTTCATGAAGGGAAAGAGTACTGAAACAGCTGTTTTTGAACTCACTTGCAAGATCTTGGAAGCACTTGAGAAAGGTGAAGTTCCCATAGCTATCGTGCTTGATTTGGCCAAAGCATTTGATAGTGTAAATCATAAACTTTTACTCTACAAGCTAAGTGTATACGGCATAAGGGTCAAGCAACTTGAACTAATTGAGAGCTACCTTAAGAATAGAAAACAAAGAGTCCTTGTTTCTGAAGGAAATCGAGATTACATATCTTCTGAGAGACTTATCGAGTTGGGCGTGCCACAGGGCAGTATCTTGGGACCACTGCTATTTGTTATTTTCATCAATGACCTCCCTAAGACTGATAGAACAAATCGTAGCTATCCAGAAAGCATAAACTACAATAACAATGAAGTACCGATCAGCGAATGTGTTTCTGGGAGTTCATATTGATAGTTTCATGAAATACTATACCCATGTCGAAGAAATCAATAAGAAATTGAAATCGGTTATTTATGCTTAAGGGGTTCTTAGAGATCAGGTGGATATTGATGTATTAAAAACGGTTTACTATGCTATGTTCCAGTCACAAACAAGTTATGGCATTATTTTTTGGGGAAGCAGTTCTGGATCACATAGAATTATGAAAACACAAAAGTTGGCCTTAAGAGTAATATTTCGTTTGGGTTTCAGAGAATCATGTCGTAATAAGTTAAAGCAAAATAACATTTTGACTATCTATGGACTGTACATATATAAGATCTTGATGTTCATGCATAAACATCAGTATTACTTTCGTAGTCATTTAAATGTAAATAATACTAGAAGAATGCACCCATTTGTTTTTCCGGTGCATTCTTTGTCTTTAACTGAAAAGGGACCATTGTACATGGGCATTAAACTATTTAACAGTTTACCGGTAGAAATTCAAAGATTATATGGTCATGTGTCTTTCGGGAAGTCTCTGTATCGTTTTCTTTTAATGCTCGAGCCATACAATATCGAAGAATTTTATTGTAGGGATATTGTAGCGAATATTTGAAAATTTTTGTTTTTGTATGACCTGTTTTCCTTTCTACATATTTTGTATATATGGGAAATCAATAAATTATTGTTATTGTTATTGTTATTGTTACTAGATATATTGAAGAAAACTTGAAATATATCTGATTTTGAGTTGATCTTTTATTTGATTGGTCCCTTAACAATCGTTTAAATAGTCGCTGAAGAGTCTGATTTTCAATCGAGTACGTTTTGAGGCTTATTGTTGTCAATTACCCTTCAGAGTTAAATTGAACTTTTTCTCTTACGTTAATCATATTACAAAATTATGAATTTGAAATATAGAAAGAACGATGTAAGAATTGCAATGTAATGGAATTATGATGGTTGTATTTCCATTGTTTCTGAAGTTTTCACTCCCAATATCTTGTAAAATTATGAGATTTTTAAAAAACATAATAATTATCATTTTACGCGCTTCGAGGGGATTTGCTAAAATAGTTAACCTTTTCAATGAAAAGTCGAAAGTCGACGTTATCTATAAAATTGAACACCCAATCACTGATCATATTCAATTCCGTCCGACCGGTCATACTTCATCTGTGCTATGACTATCAAATGACTTTGTGTATTGAAATTTTCAGGTTATCGGTTTGAAGCCCTTATTTCTCCTCTTTCTTTAATGGACGAAACCAGTTATTTGGTTTCGGAATTATAGCCAACTGAAATTTTCTATTCGCGATAAGGCGCCAAAAACACGAATCCGGACGAATTGAAACTTGGTTTGCATCTGAAGGGTAAAGAAAAAAAGTTTCAATATAACAATTAAATACAGATTTTTCTGTATAACCTTTACATAATATCTTTCGATATTGATTTGATATCTTACGATATACTTTTATGTCTTCGACGTACTACGTCTTCAATGACAAAATTATTATATCAACTGGTATATAATGATCAAAGTAAAAAACTTGAGAAAAGTGTGAAAAAATGAAATACAACCTAAAAACAATACTAGACACAGTGTTTCATCTTCTATCTTTCGATTTAGAATCATCAGTAGCATTTATTCTATATTATACATCAAAAACTCACCATGTGTTTTGTTACGCACACTTCACCTCAATAACGGAAATAAGCAGGTTTAAGTCCATACGCATGCTTGTTAGAATTGTGCATAGAAACAATAATGCCACAGATTTATACAGAAAAATCTGTATTTAATTGTTGTTTCAATAGCCTTTAACAAGTAGACTTTTTTGAATTTAAAATAAGTTTCAATATTCCTGACTGAATATCTTCAGACCAAAACATCGGTTGAATATTGAATTTATAACACATGTCCTTCAAATCTATAAAGAACTATGAAGAATTCAAAGAATTAACATCATTTTACTGAAGAGAACAGGTAATGACCAACATCAAACTGGAAAGTACGCATTCCAGGAGTTTGCAGGAAGGCTAAAAATATATCGCTATTCATGATAATGATCACAAGGAAGAATATTCATCGATAAATGGACAACAATTCAGCATTAAATTATAAGCTAAGCATGCAACCAACAAAAGCATCTACAAAAAATAAATAACTTCCAAGTAATTTCTGTACTGCAGTTTCAAAGTTTTCTGGGTACATTTGCCCTATGGGATGGTAATTTTGAGGGGAAAATTTCACTATTGCCATAATTGGAGAAATTTGCTAATCCTAGCCCTCGAGATGCAAATTGTTTCGAGTGATGCGCATGAGGTCCATCCATTTGCCATTTCAAGGAGCTGTCTCTTCACTTTTGCCGTTTAAGAGCTAGATCTATTATAATTCGGAGACGCTCGGGTCACGTATTTTCTCACAAGACGGCATCATCCGTCATCGAAATAAAAGAGAGGGTTAACGGATATGAAAGTGAATGAATTAACATAGACACAAAGATGAATGTTCATCAATAAAACAACAAATATTCAACCTTGACCTGAGCTAGTCATACTACCAAACAAACAATCTATATACGGATTATCAGCGTGTCTTGCGTTGACCTGAGAGGTTACGACAGAGTTGTGTGTACTTCTGCCGTGGCGCCGTGCTGGATGGTAGCTTTCTGAAGAAAATTTCACAAGCGCCATCTCAGGGAAATCTTACGAACCCTACCCTCAAAATGAACAATACTTTGAGCTATGCGCATGACGTTCATATATTTGTCGTTTCTGTGATTTTATTTTCCACAACATCTCTCTCCATTTTCTTCCATTTTCTCTCACTATGATGGACATTCTTACACTCATTTCTATGGGTAGACATGACTGCTTCAATAAGTACCAGAAAGTATACGTATAAATAAACAAAATCTAGAAAAGCACTGACGCGAAGTCAGGAGCATTTACGCGCTTATTTAAATTCGTTCCCAAGTCACCTGCTCCCTCCAAATGCAGTTTTATTTTCTAATTGACTGATTCAGAAATCTTTTTTTCATATACTCCTATGAACTTCTGTATGAACCTCCAAGCTATGATTTCTCAATCAAGTGATAGATTCAAGTTCGAGCCGATCCGTATTTTTGGATATATTTGTTTACATCTATGAATCATTTGGCGTATTTCACCCAGTCACATTGTATTTGAGTTATAAATCAATGAACCTACAAACTATGATTTTTCCATCAAGTACCAGATTTAAATTGGATCCAATCTGTGTTTTTCGAAATATTGGAAAATATCTATATCTATATCTACTAAATCATTCGGTTGATTTTTCCCATTCACGAATTCGACATTGGTAATCAATCTCCGAACTAAAAGGCTCATGAAGAATTTCGTACCATCCCCACAATTGCATATAGTTGCTCGTCAGTATTATTCAACAAACTAGGAAGTTCATTTCTAACTGCGTTAGTTCTTTTCAAGGTATTGGAAAAATAACCTCAAAATTTCAAAAATCCATGAATGAGAATAAATGTTGGATCTAAGTTCAATTTGAAGCACTGTACCAAATCTCATTGAAATCTGATGAACAATTTCCGAAAAAACTAGTTTTACGAAGAAATATTTTCTTCACGTTCATTAATCGAAACGAACTTCACAAGAAATTTGCATGAGGTGGCCTCTCCGTATTCTTCAACTGATCTGATCGCGTCATTATTGATCGAAATATGCAGGAAAAAACCTCGATATTTCTAATATTTCTAATATGTCAAATATTGACTCAGAGATCTCTTACTAATTTCATGGAAATGCAATAAATTGTCTTCAGAGAAAACAATCTGTTCAGACAACATTTCGTAAGACATTTTGCAACAGTCGCGCATTTTTATTCTTCTGTAGCAAACGCGATCTCTCAGCCCCTACTTATGATACGCGCGCTCTATTTCATCATTGCGTCCGCAGTATCCTACTTATGGCCGCCTCGTGCAGGGGACGCTAGCGCTCACGCTGCACCACGTAGATCTTCCCAAGATCTTACAGAACTGCGCGTTTTCGTCTTTCTTGGTATCTGGCTGAAACTGTGTTAGCTTTGATTGGGTTCCGAGTTCAGAACCATACCGAATTGTTCGGGACGTATCGAGTGTGCGCGATTGCTAGTGCTCAGACACAAAATCGCAATCGCGCAAACTCGAACCGTCCCGAACAGTTCTGAAGTCGCAACGAAAACAATCCTGTAATCACGTTATTAAATGAACATATAATTTAGCACCTTGTAGCTCTTTGGTATTCTTCAACTAATAACGAAGCTTCAATCTGATTGCATTCGTTTCTTCTTGAGCTATTGCGGATGTAACGTTGAAATTCTAAATAAGAACGAAATTTGACATATTATTCTCCTTATATATCCGAAAGTAAACATCGGATCTAATTGAAATTGGGAATGTTGTGGAAAAATACTGAATTTCATTGAAAGCCAGTCAATATTGATGGATATTTTAACAAAAATTTGCAAAATCATCGAATAACTATTCTACCGATTTTAGCCATTAACGAACTTAACCGAGATATTTGGACTCTCAACCTAATCTGACGATTTCAAGTCGCTAGGTTTTTTTTTGTTTGAAAGTTAGAGAATATACGGCCGGACGAACGGACGGACGGACAGAATTGAATTTGAGCACGGATTCTCCTTCAGGGTCTTTTAAGTTAATTTTCGGCTCAAAATTCTAAAATCACAAACATTGTTATGTCAATAAACTTCATTATCATTATTATTATTATTATTATTGTGACGAAACGATAACGCGCTGTTCCCCAGAACAAGCGAGTTATAATCATTACTTTTGAGCCATAACTCACAAATGGAGTGATTGAACCTGAAATGCGATGTGAGTTTATCTTTACTTTGACTGGCCCTCGTTCTTCGTTTCCTTCACGCATGGACATTTCTTGCTGTTATCCCTTGTGGTATTTTTTTGAAATTCGCATATCTACTGGACAGTCCTAGTTTCAATCTACCATTCTGATGCGAAACATGTATGCTTTTCATACCTTTCAGATGCCGATTATATCCATTTGCTGAAAATTGTGAGATTCCATGTTTTTTTCCTCAGTCCTTCAGTTCTAAAGTATCAATATTCAAAGGTTTGTTATGCAATTCAAACCAATATTTCCCAAAACTTCGCCACGTGTAATTGAAATTTTGTGTCTACATACAGAATGAGTTATATAAGACCAAAATTCAAAGTTCTTTCACATGAATAGAAAATCAAGTTTTTCTTTATTTCTTTTACGGCATTTTTCCGGATGTTTCGGACACGATTGGAAAAATTCCAGGTTGTGAACAGATAATGAAGGCAGGACAAAAATTTCGATCGCTTACCAATTCATCCCGAGAAAATGTAGCTCCTTTCGACGGGTATTTATGAAGAATGGTACATATCGAAAGGGTAAAGAATCGAATCCTTCATGTACGTTTTATTGTCTCCTGATTCTTTCTCGTAAGTTTCAAGCCTCGGACCGTGAAATAATTTTCCATTTTGGAAGGAACTGTCCAACCATTCTCTGTTGGGTAAACAATCAACGGTGCTGCTCCTGATGCCGCGTAAGAAAACAGTAACAAAGCCTACACAGAATAACCCTAAATCCCTATTCCACACAAGTATATAACTTTAGAAGAGTTTCTCTGAGAAACCTAAAAGAATAGGCAATAATAATAATAGCTACAAACAACGTTCCATGTTTTAACTACGCCTGCATTCTTCCGAATTGTTCAGGTTACACTGAAGTTATGGCAAGCTCTTCTGATAATTTACTTTCGAAGGGAATTTTATTCGTATAAAGAATGTGCTACAAGTAATTTGATTTTATATTGTGTACTTTCAGATAATCTACAGATAATGTCATTGTTCTGAATATGAATTAGTCATGAATAATTTTCAATATAATCTTTCGCTAATTCTATGTTCCAACGTGATTTACGATCGCGTTGTAACACAACTCCATGCTTGAATGATCAATATTCAACATTTTATCGGCAGTGCTGGATAATTTGAAATTTTGCATTCAATTTTTACACGCCTGTTTCGATATATTTCAACATTCAACCCGGTTACCCAGATTGAAACGGAAAAATCATGAAATTTAAAAATTTTATCCTACAATTGTACATCGGAAGAATGAAATCATGTAATCGTCCTTAAAAAATGAAATTTGCTATAGATTGAAGGATATTTAGGAAAAACTATTTTCCAAAGTTATTTTTTTTTCACAATATCTGTATTTGCATTTCTCTGAACCTAGACAAAATTTCCGAAATAAACCTTAGTTGAGTACCCCATTTTGTGGTTTTTGGAGTTATCAGGATTGCTATAGTTTTATCCGAATGTCTGGTATTCTCGAATTTCTTTTCCGAAATTGGTCTCAAACGACTCGCTGATGACGAATCCAGAGCCAAAATCAATTACTTTAATTGGCCAAATCGGCCGAACGGTTCCGTAGCCATTTGAAATTTTTATATAGCATATAGCAGTATACCAAATTTCAGTTGGATAAGGTTATAATTTCTGCAGATATTGGGAAGAAGTTTGTCAGATTTCGTGCGTTTTTCTTCGGTATCGTTGTTTTTTCAACTCGAAAATACGAATTCATGATGAAACTTGGTTATTGGTTTGGAAATGATGACAAACCGGTTAGTGCGAAATTTCGTGATGATCGTGTCATTAGAACAGATTGAAAACAAATTTCAATTTTTTTTGTTCAAATTTTATTATTATTATATTATTTTTATTATTATATTATAACCGAGAACACACACAGGTACAATATGTGCAACTCACGGAGGTAATCGAGTTACCTGTTTGTGAGTTCGGTTTAGAAGTCAACCACTATAACCATAAAAGAAAATAATCCTATCAATCAATAAACTGGAATAAAAACAGTCACAAAACTATCGAAAACCTACAATATCTCTGCGCAATGACAAATCAACAGCTCCCCTCACAAATTAGTTGAAATCCACCTTTTTAATTTATTCTTCCTAAAACAGCCACAATTCAAAACGTTGAGTTCATTTGGAAGTGAGTTTTATACACTTATTGCTCTAACAAAACTACTCTTACTACTGACAGTCCTAAATCTTATTGGCAACTGAATACTTTTGTTCCTAGTGATGCTTGTTGACTGTAAAAATTCATTTTTGAGTTTATCATAATGATATTCAAGTGATTCGAGTGAAAACATATGTTCAATATGCAGAGGGCTCTTCTGAGCAACCTTATTCCTGTTAACTAATTTTAAGATTCTTTTTTGTTGATTCTTTAAAAGGTTTGAACAGTTAGAGTAAGCTCCACCCCAAGCAATAAAACCATAATTTATTATACTATGAAATAATGCATAGTACAGCATAAGAAGAACCCCACTGCTCATTACTTTTGAAAGTTTGTGAAAAATGAATAACAAGTACTCTGTCTAATTTAGCAAATATTCAACATGCTTGTCCCACCTCATATTATAATCCAAAACAACTCCCAAGTACTTGACCGAGTCCACCCTATTTATTAGCCTTCCATTTATACTGACATTCAAAGACTCCGGAACACTATCACAGTAGCTGCCAAAAGTTATGTAGACTGACTTATCTATGTTTAAAGAGATTTTATTCAAATTCAACTAAACGCTTATATTCTTCAAATAATTATTTAAATTTTCCTCCACTTCTTTCCAAGTTTTGCCAGTCGACACCACTGCCGTGTCATCAGCAAAAGAGATCAACATATCTTCAGGAACAGTGTTAAAAACATCGTTAACATATAGGATGAACAACAATGGTCCCAAGACAGTGCCCTGAGGAACTCCAGTCTCACCTCACAACAATCGCTTACCACGTTGCCAATCCTCACCCTATGACACCTATTTTTTAGATATGATGTGAGGAGCTGATGTGCTTTACCCCGAATCCCATAACAATCCAATTTTTCCAACAGATAATCATGATTTACCGTATCAAACGCCTTTGCTAAATCTAAAAAAGCTACGGCTACTGGTGCGCTTCTATCAAGTCTACGGTATATCAGATCAGATAAGTAATTCAAAGCGTCTTTAGTTCCCAATTTTTCCATAAAGCCGAACTGTCGATTAGCTATCAATTTGTGTTTTTTAACGAAATTCAGAATTCTTCTATGAACGATCCTTTCAAAAATTTTTGCTAAGTTGGATATTAATGATATTGGTCTATAATTCGTCATAATGTGTCTGTCCTTACTTTTATGTATAAGTTTTATATCAGCTGTCTTGAACGCATCAGGCCAAATTGCTTCCTCTATACACAAATTTACAATATAAACAAGCGGTTCAGTAATGAAACTGACTAGAGTCTTTATTGTCTTAACATTTATGTCATCAACCCCTGCATTTTTTATCTTCATGTTTTTTATGATATTCATTATTTCATTAGAATCCGTTGGTATTAAGAAAATTGAATGTGAATTAACCACGGGTAGTTTAATTCTGGGTGCATTTCGGACACCACCACTGAGTTGTCTACCTATGTTACCGAAATAGGAATTGAAGCAATTAGCAATTTCCGCAGGATTTTGGACCTAAGATCGCCTATCATCATAAATGTAATTTACAAATTCATCCTTCCTACAGTTTCTACCGAGTTTATCATTTACAAATGACCACAATCCTTTCGAACTATTGATGTTCTTTTCAACAGTTTTCGTGTCATACATAATTTTAGCTTTTTTTATTACTTTATCAAGGACCCTAACATAATTTTTGTATTCATTTCTTAGTTGTAGGTTATAAGGTGCCATTTTCCAAATAGAATACAAAGCTTCTTTTCTACTACATGAATTTAAAATACTTTTTGTTATCCAAGGACTACGAGGCATTTTTGCCGAATGTTTTCTAGATTTTACTTTTGCATTCTCAACACATACTCTTATTAAATTCACCAGTGGCTCAGTTGCCAAGTTAGGATCGAGCATCATCATTATAGAGTTCCCATCAGTCTTGAAAGCCTAATTCGTTAGTTTACCATAGTCAATGGGCACCGACATATTCTTCTTCGATGATTTATATCTAGGTTTATTCACGAACAAGAAGAGAGGATAGTGGTCATTGAATAGTGTCTCCAGTTTAATTGACCTAGCTTGAATATTACCGGTTTTGAGGAAAATATTATCAATGCAGGAACCATGACTACAATCAACCTCAGACGGCCTAGTGATCGTCCGAAAACCAGGGACAAATCCCAGTTCCAGACAGTTATTCAAATGCTCCTGGCCAACGCGATCAGTTTTGAGGATATCAATATTGAAATCTCCAATTAGAAAATGATCTTTCACTTTCTTCTTAGTATTTAAAAAGGATTTCAACCCCGCTACAAACTCAGTCTTTGGAAGATCATGGGATCTATAAATTGCAGATATTTCCAGTTTAGTGTTATTATTCAACTGTATACGTGAATTCAAAACATTTATTCTACCCATTTTAATTATGTTAGTATCTTCGTTAATCGATTCCTTAATATACATATCAACCCCATCTGTTAAGTTGATGTTTCCCTGATTATAATACAACTTGTATCCATCAATATGAAAGAACTCATAATGTAGCAATTTTCTCGTTTCGACACAAACTATAACAGTAGGTTTAACCACGAGACGCTCAACAAACGCCTGCAAATTATTAAAATTGGCATTCAAGCTTCTTATGTTCAAATACAAGATCAAGTCTTGATTACTTTTAACCTGCCTATTGAGGGTCTCTAGATCATGACAAACTTTTTCTTTATGCACAAATTCATTCTGTAGGCCGTTAACTATTTCAATGAATTGATTACAATTGTCCATAATTATTCAGTTATTGTAGTCTTATAGTCCGTTCTTTCTTGTAATTTTTTGATTTGCAATACATACAGAGGACAATTTATGTCTAATACAGAATGGTCTACATTAAAGTCTGTCCCATATTTAATATTACTTTCTATGCAGTTTATGCATGAAAATATTTTGGACATACATTCTTTAAAGCAATGAGAGTCGGGACACTGAGAACACTTTGTAGGGCCGTTATACTTACAGTCATTTATTTTATGATTAAAACCATAGCATTTATAACACCTTGTCACTTTCAAGTTCTCCAACACAGGATCTTCTCATTCCAATGTATACCTTGCCTTCTGAAAATAACTTCTTAAATGCCGAACCATTATACTCAATTATTCCATATTGTGATGTATTTCTTCTGTTTATTTTGGTCATAACTAACTCCAATTGGTCCGCCTCCCTGATAAATGAATTTTGATTCCTTATTGCCGCTATAATATCATCTTTAGACAAGTTTTTATCCATATTCGAGACAAAAATACTCGGTTTACGCATTTTTGTTTCCCTTATTTCGTATTTGTCTCCCATCTCCGTGAATAGTTCATTCTTCATTTTATCTGTTGAACTATTTGTGTTGCATTTAATTAATACGTACCCATTATTCCCGCTCAGAACCGAATTGATTCCCACTGGTAGTTTACATAAATCCACTTTATCGGCTATATCTTTTTTTGTTTTAGAACAATCTTGTTTATTTTTTGGTTTGCACATAATGAAGGGAACATTAGGTATTGATTCATTTCTATTACTTGTTTCATTATTTAGAGCTTCTGCATAAGAGAATTGGTGACCCGTAGGCTTCGCAGCCATCGCTTCCAGTTCATCTCGAAGTTTCCTCAGGTCCCGTTCTAAAAGCTTTATTATTTCCATCTTACTTTCTCTAAGATCATCCTTACTCTTTATTATTCCATGGAAATGTTCAACAGTATCACCCTTTAGGCAGGCCTGGCAGTAAAACTTCAATATACGTTTTCCTTTCAATTCGATGACCGTAATTTCGGATGATGTCAGATTCGCACATTGTTTACAAATATTTGTCGAACATCCATCACAGCTGACAACCGGCAATCTCGATGACGCGGACTTCTTGCATTTCATGCATTCCATCTTCTCTCTTTCTTCCGCTATCGGTACTTCAGCGAACAGATGTAGATTTCCATTATTTCAGAGGGACGATCTGGACACAATTCATCCTTAATTTCAACAATCAGGAGAAGTGCAACCCAACCTTTCCTATGCTATTGGAGTCCACGTTTTATATAGTCACTATTTGTACAAAATTCAACTTTCAAATCGTTGTTTTGCCAGCTAAATAACATAAGATTACGGAGCGATACCAGGAACAACCTTCACACATGGAGTCGAAACTGCAAATACTATTGGATATTTTGCGATTCCTTGATCATCACGAAATTATCTGTGAACCTTCGAGTTCTCATTTTTTTATCGAGTTATAGATTCAAATTCCATTTTATCTTTATTATCGGAAATATTTCGAAAATGGAATTTTCGAATGGGTTTATCATTGTAGATTTTAGCCATTCCCGAATTCGACCCATCGGCTGATCGTAAACGCAATGACTACCGAAAGAAAAACTAAGAAACTCGATATTTGTAGTGTTGGTTTGGGGCTCAACCACAAAGGTCGAATTCGTAAATGGGTAAAGTCCACCCATTAATTCCGCAGATATACCCATTCAAAATTGTATTTACCCGATCTTTCCAAGAAGACAGATAAGATCGAATTGAAGTCCAGTACCTGATTGAAAAAAATACCTATAGAAAAGCAATGACGTGAAGTCAGTAGCTTTTGCATGTTCAAGGGAGATAACCAAAAGTGCATTTGGTTGTCATCTTTTCACGCATCGACCCTACCAAAAACACTTTTGGTGATCTCCTTCGAACATAGACGCAAAAGCTGCTGACTGCACCCCATTGCTTTTCTAGGGCTTTTGACGTGAAACACTGAAACAGCTGTGAAGCTGAGTTTTCATATAACTCATGACTGTTATAAAGACACTGAATTTCAGCAGCATGTAACAAATATACTTTCTGAGATATCGAAGAATTTGAAAAGAAATTATTTGAAGTTTTTCAGTCATATAATGCTGGAAAAATTTTGGTTTCGTAACCCAAGTTTCAATACAATCAAAATGGCGTTCTTCTAGTTATTGTGAAAGCAGAATTCTAGCTGGCCTCAACTCCTGAACCGATTGCTGGATTTTGAGTTGAGTTCGTCAAAACTCAACCGAGACATAAAGGCTCAAAACCCACCCTGAAAATTTCAAGGATATAGGTTGGTTCTGTCGAATGATAGACCACATACGGACTGCCAGTCAGAATTGAATTTGACGTGGATTCTTCTCCAGAGGGTCCAACCTAAACGTTCAGGACCATTATCGGTCGAAAATTTGCGAATCACAGACATTCGGGCAAAAACAATAAACCACTGTTCACCTGATCAAGCGAATTGAAGACTTTCTATCTGTATGAGGATGTAATTACATATTTTTCTGAAAGCTATATAGTGTGAAGATACCTAATAAACACAATATCCTAGAACAGAATCATTTTGTTTACTCGAATAGTGCAGAGCAATCCAAGAGTTTGTTGATAGCGAAGGTCGAATTTATTCATTATTATTGGAAGGTACATTCACTGAAGAATTGCTCAGATAGACCCGTCCGAAAATTTATATTTTCCGATATAATCAAAAAACGCTGCGAATTATTTTCTCAGTTGAATAACCTAATATCACTGAGATCTTAAATGAAACATATATATTATTCATAACTCATTGGTTTTCCACAACACAATTCGCAGCGTTTTTCTTTATAACTTAGTTACCAATGGTCGAAATTCATCCGGGTGAAAATTTTTAGGTTGAGTTATGCAACTTTAATCAACGTTGAGAGTTTCATGAAAATTCAGTAGTAAGTTTTCGAGAAATAAATTTTTTTCTTACTACCCCCAGTTTTGAGTCCTTAAGGTACACCGATCCTGCTGAAAAGCTTGTAGAATCAATGCCGAATCGAATTGAACTCTTGAACGTTGTGAAATTACGGTTTGAAAATTGATACAAAATTTCATAAGTATCCTACGATCGGCAAATCAAAAACTAGTTTTATCGAAAAACTAAGCTACATTGTGTTGGGTCGAAATCTGAATGGGAGATGGATTATTGAAATCTTTCCAGCAGATATATTCTGAGATTGAATATGTTATTTTTTTTTATTCAGGGGAACAGCGCGTTATCGTTTCGTCACAATGTCAGTAATTTACGAATTTTGAGCCGAAAACGGTCTTGAACGATTGGGTTGAGCTCGACATCTGATAAGATACAGATTCGATTCAGATTAAAATTTTGCAGATAGTTTGAGGGTACCAACGCGCAACTAAGTGCAATATTTCGTGAGGATTCAGTACACATTTTTGTCGAAACATTTCTTTGTTCCCGGAGACTGATTTCAACGAAATTTGGCAGAGACCTTTAAGATAGCCAGTATTCAACAACTATGTCCCAGATTTCAATTCGATCCGATATTTACTTTCGGAGATGAAATTTTAGAAAATATGGCAAATTTCGATGTTATTTGGAATTTTAAGGTTATTTCTACAAAATCTCAAGACAGATGCAAACAGATTGAAACTTTATCAGTAATCAGTTGAAGAATACCAAGGCGTAAATAATTTCGAATGGGTATATCTACGGAATCATTGGACGGATTTTACCCATTCACGAATTCGACCTTTGTAATTAAGCCAAACAGCTGACTGTAAACATAATAAATTTCGAAAAAAAAACTTAGAAACTCGATATTTGTAGAGTAGGTTTGGACCTTAGTCACGATGGTCTCATACGTGAATGCATGAAATCCACTGAATGATTCCGCAGCTTTACCCATTCAGAATTTTATTTTCTCAATATTTCCAAAAATACAGATCAAATCGAATTAAATATAGATATTTCATTTCAAATTGTTTCAATTACACGACCATCACGGAATTATTTCGAAAAAAATTCTGAAAATTTTTTTTTCGTATTTTACTAACAGCACCATCTAAACAAAATCATGCAGAAGTTGCAAATCGTCATGTTCCAACTTACTGCCAGGTTTCAATACAATCGTTCCAGTAGTTCTCGAAATATCAGGGATATAGCCTCAAAACTTCAAATAGCTGTATCCCGGAACCATTCGACCCATTTAGCCCGTTAACGAACTCTACCATCGCATGTCGAAATGCAACCAACCCTGAAATTTCCAAATCGATAGGATCCTCCGTAGGCCCGTTATGGTGCCTAAGAACGGACAGCCGACCGGACAGAATCGATTTTGACACCGGATTCATCATCAGTGATTCCAACCTAGTCGTTTGAGACCATTTGGACAGAGCGATAGCACGCTGTTTTCCAGAACATTCGCGCAAAAAAATTTTAAAAAATTTTGGCATATACTCCGAGGTCAATATTGAACAACAACATTTCAAATTCCAATGTGACCCGATATGTATGATCGGAGATAGAGAAAAAAAATTCGTCAAATTTCGGGGTTAATTGAAACCTGTAGTGAATTTAAGAATTTCTTCAAGCCACATGATATAAAATTTTTCATGGTTGTGATTTTTTTCAATCATTATTCTAAAATTTTTCTGATCTTGTTGAAGAAGGTTTATTTTTCGGGGACTATCGACTATGAAGTCGATATTTACGAACAGTTTTTCCAATTCCAATTTTATCTTATATCCATTTTCGGGAAAAAGTGAGTTGGATTTTGTTGTTATTCGAAGGTTATTTCCTGAATATCTCAAGAAGTACTGACGGAATCCTATTGACATTTCGTAACTAGTTGTGAAATACTGCCGTTTAACATAACGAAGAATGTCTTTTGGATTATAATGGTGAAAAACGTCGAAACATTTTACTGAAAAAAATTGGTTTATCGGAAACCAATAATCCGACTGCAATAAATTTGGCACACATTTCCGAGTCATTGTTCAGCAGGACGCTTCAAATTTAAGTTTGATGCGATATTTATTTTCGGGGATATTGTTTTGAGTTAATTTCGTCAATAACCCAAAAGCACCTAACGCGGTCAGATTCAAACTCCGTTGATAGATGTAAAAAACCAAGGCACAACTTTGGCAGAATTTTTCAGGGCTCGTACAAGCAGAAAATTGAAAAGAATTTGTTTTCGGAAATTTTTGAATTTCGCTGAAAAAATTTGTTTTAGAGAAATTCAGCGCAGACCTTGAAATTACTATTCAGCAACACTGTTCAAAATGTCGATTTGATCGTTGTTTAAAGTTCGGAAAGATTTGAAAAAAATTGTTGAATTTCATTGTTATTTCCTGAATACCGTTGTTATTTCCGAAAAACCTCAAAAAATTCTGAGCCGATGATAATGACGCTTGGTACCCAGTTATCAACCGCTGTGCAGCGAATTTCCGTGAAATTTCGTGATGATCGTTCAATTATATCAGTGAAAAAACATTTCGAATTTTTTTTTCAAATATTTCATAAATATTCTTCACGAAATTCCGCAAGGATCTTCAAGCTGTCATTTCAATTGAAGTACTGAATATTTGTTTGATACGATTTGTAGTTTTGGAAATATTGGGAAAATTTAATTTTGAATAACTGGGTGGATTTCACCAAGTCGCAAATCCAGCCTTCGTAGTTAAACTCGAAACCTATAATGCAACTATCAAACCTTCAAGAAGATTCTTGCGGAAGTTAGTTTGTTTACTATCGGTGGTTTGGGCAGTCGTAAACACAATAACTTCCGAATGAAACGACTTAGACACTCGATATTTGTAGAGTAGGTTTTCTGTTCAGTTATGAAAGTCGAATTCGTGGATTGTTAAATTCGCCTAATAATTCCGTAGATGAAAGTATCCATTCAAAATTTAATATTTTCATTATATCCTAAAATACGTGCGTTTGGCAGGGTCGTTTATTCATCCTTTCAGTTGTTGAACACAAATATACAAAAATGACTAGCAAATTCGATCAGCCAAGAACTTTTCGATACTATGACAACATTTATCAATTAACAATGTCTTGATCTGATTTCTGAACAGCCTATCATTCAGACTCTCGTATCGTCTGGGTAAACTATTATAAAGTTTGATACTTGACGCGTAAAAGCTACTGACCTCACGTCAGTGCTTTTCTATTTTTTTAGTTTTACAATCTTCACCGATTTTCGCAATTCGATCACATAGTTTTGAGTTATCAACAAGAGATAGCGGTTAGTCTGGAACCCTATGACCTTATTTCTCTCATTAACTAGTTACCGACACATTCAGACTACAAACCTATCCTATGACTTTCAGGTTCTTCGGTCTTCCCCTTCGAAAATAAGAGTAACTTCCGCCTGCTGGCTGGATTGATGGACTATACTGAATGGGATCAAATTATCACAATTTGATGATAGAATATTTCGTCTATGGATAGAAAAACCTCATATGAGACGACTTCGGTACAAGTTGCCAACCAATAAATTTTCGTCCAAATTTACTACCACTGGGTAAGGAAAATTTCAGAACAAACTCGCATTATTTAAAAATTTCCGTAAAATATGCCTCGGGTCCTCAAACAAGATAGTTTCTTCCAAATATAGATTTTTGTTAAGGTCATCTCTGATTGGCTTAAATTTGAGTTGGGATTTATTTTTTGAACTGTTCTAATGGCATGATCAACACGTAATTTCGCACGAAGTAGACAATCAGCATCTTCAAACTAGCTGCCAAGTTTAATCATGATTGAAACAGCATTCCTTGAGTTATAACGGAAAAAACAACGAAATCGAGAGGGAAACCACGAAATTTGGCATATTTTTCCCCAATATCTCCGAGAATTATAATCGTATCGAACTGAAATTTGGCACACTGCTGTGAGATATGAAGCTTGGAATTTGAGTGGCATTTTTCTCCGAATATGATGAACAGTTTTCGAAAAAAAATTTTTTTTCGAGAAAAATTCTGAAAAAAAATTTTTCTAGATATACAGACATTTGGACAAACGATAGCACGCTGTTCCCCTAGAACATGCGCGCAAAAAACGTTCTTCCTGTCACAAGAACGACAGTCAATGTTCTATTTAGTTCTATGATAGCATATCCATAGCATAGAACAATCTTTATTCACTTTATGATCCATAGAACATAGAGGAGACAACTATCAACAATGAAAAAATTACTGAGTATAGTCTAGAATAAGGATCATAAGGTTCCATATTCGAATTAAAGGCGCAAACTGATGGACGCGTTTGTCGCTCAAGCGATGACATTTGAGTTGTCAGATGCTCTCTCGCCAAAATCGCCCGATTCTTTTTTTGTAGTTGAATAATTTCAACTTCAAGAAAATGGCGGGATATTCAAAACACTCTAGAGATTGTTCATATTCGTCTGTCATGATTATAGGCACTCGTAAAAAAAATAGGTAATTAGTCATTAGAGGTTAAGTAAAATGGATGAGGAATTATAAGTATGGACTATTTTTTCAACTATTGTCTTGGTAGAATTATTAATATTATTTATATACTCGATTGCAATCATATAGTGACGATATGTAGCAATTTGAATGTTGCATGTTATATAATGTCTTTAAACACCAAGGCGAAAATAAAATGTTTTTTTTCACTTATGATAAATCATTATATTGATTTAGCTATCTACCTCAAATATTTATTCCCGCAGAACAAACTGATTCTAGCAAAAACGTTTTTATCGAAAGCTATGCATATCCAAGGAATCAAAAGAGTCTATTAATTCAATCCTTCGAAAAATATCGGTATAAAACCAATAACCATACTGGTAGAAGAATCAGATCCACATTAAATAAATTCATACAGTTTGAAATGTGACATTTCATGAACACTCGCACGATTTCGTAATGACAGATGTCAGCCACAAATCACTGACGTTGGGCAAAAAAATCGCGCGATTTTTATTTTTCGACGCGTCCATGAGTACGAGCCTTAACATGCAAATTCAAAGCACAGAATAGATAACTCCTTGTATTTTCTGCTTGCTGACGTCACTTATATTTCAGATGAGAACACCATGTTTTATATATCATGGATGTAAGCATGATGTAAAAAACATGGTGTTCTCATCTGAAAAAAATGTGACGTCAGCAAGATTAAAATAGAAGGAAATATATATTCTGTGCTTCGAATTTGAATGAAAAAGGTGACGTCATCATTGGTAAATACGATCACAGTTGAGCAGATGACCACACCATGTTTTGCTTACATCATGGATGTAAGTAAAACGTCATGTATGGTTCTATAGGCCCTGGATATGTTACCATAGACTGTCGTAGACTGTCGTTTTGGTGGCAGAAAAATTGCTTTTTTATCAATCAACTTCCATTATTAACCTTTTTTCAGGAACCAATCGAATATTTCATATGTATTTACGGAACGGAAAACCGGCAACCGAAATAATCAAGTTGATTTGCGGAACATATCCTATATAAACTTGACACTATCAACATGAAATCAGGAATCCCAACTTGAGTTTTAGCCAATCAGAGATGATCTCAACAAAAACCTATATTTGGAAGGAATTATCCTGTTTGAGGAGCCGAGGCACCCTTTACGGATATTTATAAATAACACGAACCTTATCATGTCGAATTTGTTCTGAAATTCCCCATCCTCAGTGATTGTATATTTAGAAGAAATTTGTGGACTGGCAACCGAAGCCGTCTATTGACGCTTGCTTACAGCACGGCAAATCGGAAACTGATCTGTAGCGGTCCAGTGCGCGCTGTCGCATTCAACCATTCTATAGAAAGAATAGAATTCCGATGTACTGTAGACTGGGGTGTTGCCGATTAGTGAGCAAACAATACCTCGAATATAACGGGGTGACTTTTGGAGGCCAGAGTTCATATTTGAAAAAAAAATTTTGGGTGCAAATGGTTACAAAAAATTGTAAGAATGCGCAATGTTGCCACTTTTTATATTCAAGATTATAAAACTGAAATAGAGTGAAAAATGGCAAAAATTACTAACATTACACATTCTCACAAAAGAATTTTTGTTGTAAATAAGTTAGAGTGGCTTGGAGTCGAATTATAGTCGAAAGTATTTTTCGTTTCACTTGACGGCTGTTGTGCATCGGATTTTGAGTACTGGCAGTCCTCCCTATTTGAGAGCCTAGCTGTCGGGAGGTTCATCGAGTGGTTGTAGGGTACGGGCAAAGGCTTATGTTGACAGATTTGTTTCAGCGCTCTTTCCCTTCCAATGGGGTGAATTTGCACAATAAGTTTTCGATCTGGTGTGAGGGGATTTCTTAGGACTCATTGCGTAAGGAACTGAAGAATAACCTGTATATGAACCAGTCATAGATTGAAAATTGTTTCTTATATGTTTCAAATTTAAGTCAAAGTTTAGTTACTTGTTGCAATTCATTAATTTTCTCGAAGTTTCATGACTCATCTTTATATATTTTTTCTTTCATTTTGTATTTTTTTCGAAGGCGTTGAATGGAGTAGCTGAAGCTCGACTCTGCCCAAAATCTTTAATTTTTTCGTTTCACTAACGGCAGTGTTATTATCACTAATACTAATTATCATTAATTGAGTACATCCAAAAAAAAATCAAAAAATAATCACCGAAGCGTTCAGGACTACCCCTCATTTTCTCCCATTTACGCCGAAATTCCTCCGAATTCTAATATTTCTCGCGGCTATCGGCAACACTGAAGCAGTAAGCAGGTGCCTGACCTTGAGACATCAACGAAGTTTGATGAAACTTGAATGTGGCTGTTTTGCCGAAGCCGTAATTTACACTAACGTCTAGGGAGCTGAAGTCACAATATGATTTGCTCAGAGCGAACCTAGCTGTGTTGACAGATTGTGCTGATTCGCCGTAAGTTGAAGAATAATCAAAAGATAACGTTTTTTAGTTAGATTTAATTATCGTTTTTTGGACTTCCAAGGCGCAGAGGAGCCATCACGACTGAATTCTTCAATGAAAAAAACTAAATAATTTGTAAATACATGAAAATGAGTTCATTCTTCCTCATAGAGATAGTAGCATTGTTTCAATGATGATAATAGTATCATTTCCATTCTCATATACTAGGAATTGAAGCAAATTTCGAAATATAGCACATCCGAAGGGTAAGTGATGAATTTTTACTTGAAAGTAGATATACTGTTTTCACCATTTGAGTAATGCAATTTCCTTATGGTTATTGAATGATTGCATTCGAATGTTATTGAGACAGAAAAAAGCTATAAATTGAAATAACTCCTGTGATAGGTAGGCTGCATTCGAGAACAAGTGTCAGCCCCCCGAGAAGTAAATATGAAATCAGCATTATTATTCCAAAAAATGATAATTTTTCAAAACTCGGAGGTATCGCGCTTAAATAACCATAAAAATTTTCAAGGATATTGAAAAAACTTTTGACTAGTTATATTAATACTTCAGCAATCATCTATTAGGTCGGTAGAACATAAGGCAAGCTTAGAAAACATTTTTATTTCTTTGTTACTGGAGATATGGGTATAGGTATGTTAAAATGAAATACTGGCTGTGATAATAATTATTATAATAATGAATAAAGCATAGCATTAGCAAAATTCTATCCCTGAGATATGTTACAGATTTATTTATTGCTAACATTCAATAATGCCACTACATTCAAGTTTATATCATCTTTTTTGCGCGCATGTTCTAGGGGAACAGCGTGTTATCGTTTTGTCCAAATGTCTTTAATTTTGGATGATTGAGCCGAAAATGGTCTCAATCGACTAGGTTGGACTCACGGATGACGAATCCGGTGTCAAAATCGATTCTGTCCGGCCGGCCGCCCGTCCGTCCGAGGGCACGATTACTGTCGACGAAAGCAAGCTAGCAACTTGAACCTTTAAGGGTAGGTCGCGCATCAGAATGCCGCGGTTAAGTTCGTTAATGGGCCAAATCGGTCCAATAGTTTCGGAGTTATAGGCACTTGAAATTTTGAAGTTATTTATTTTTTATTTCGGAAACTACTTGAGCGATTGGATGCAAACTTGGCAGTCGTAAGGATCATATTGTCAGTAACTTTTGAAAAAAATTTTTTCGAAACTTTTTTCCAAAAAATTTTGTTTTTCGAAAACCATTCATCATATCCACTCACACTTTGAGCTTCATATTTCACAGCAGTGTACCAAATTTCAGTTCGATACGATCATAAGTTTTGGAGATATCGGGAAAAAATATGTATAATTTCGAGGTTTTCTTCTCGATATCGTTGTTTTTTTCGGTATAACTCGAGAAATACCGATTCAGTCCTGATGAAACTTCGCAGCTAGTTTGAAGATGCTGAAAGACAACTTTATGCGAAATTTCGTGATAATCGTTTCATTAGAACAGTTTGAAAAAAAAATGTCTTTGATTTTCTTATCATATCATCCTCATTAAATTCTGTATGAACCTTCGAACTGTAATTTTTCGATGAAGTACTGGATTTCAATTCGATCTGATCTGTATTTTTGGAAATATTGGAAAAATAATATTTTGAATGGGTATATCTGCGGAATCATTGGGTGGATTTTACCCATTCACGAATTTCGTAATTAAGCCCCAAACCTACTCTACAAATATCGAGCTTCTTAGTTGTTTCTTTCGGAAGTTATTGTGTTTACGCAGTCAGCCGTTAGGCATATTTTCTTCAATATCATCTTTTAGATGATTTACGAAAGTATATTAGTACTTATTCATAATTATTAAAAATATTCTATAAAATAAATTCGAAAAATGCCATATCTAACAGCATCTATATGTAATATGCACTATTCCAAATTTGAATTTAAAGAAAAAAGATAGGTGCTGTTCACGCCAAGTGAACAGATTCAAAGATTCAAAGATTCAAAGATTGCGTTTCCAAAAAATCATGTCGTGTATGCAAGTCCAATCGTCATCACACTAGTCTTCACCCAGAAAACGAATCTGGAAATCATTCAAACGGCCCATCTGAGGTATTGCAGCAAGCAAATCCTGATGAAACCCGGGTTTCAGAATCTGCTTCCACTTCTTCGAGTAATATCATCAATTCATATCATATGAATCGTAAATCTGTTTCGCAGGTTAGTCAAGTGCTGTTCGGCACTGTTCAAGCGAGAATAGAATCCGTTGACGGTTCGATGGTATCTGTTAGGGCTGTGCTAGACCCTGGTTCTCAAATATTGGCAATAAGTCAAGAACTCGTCGATAAATTAGGTTTGCAGGTTCACCCTGTAAATATTTCAATCTCAGGTGTTAGTCAAACAAACACTAAACCCTTGGGTGGGGTTGATTGTAAATTGTTCCATAAGTCTGGATCAAAATTCCTTCAAGTTCATGCTATCATACTCACAACAATTACAAATAAGATTCCTTCTGCTCCCGTGCCAAAAGAAATCATTGAATATTTTCAACATTTGAACTTAGCTGATGAAACTTTTCACATCTCTCAACCTATTGATATTTTGTTGGGTGCTGATACTTACTCGCTTGTTTTCGATCGGGATGGTCGAATTACATCATCTGGATATCCAACTGCCGTGAATACCTTTTTCGGTTGGACAGTAATCGGACCCATAGATGAATCTTTCTCTGTGAATAAATCAATTCTTTTCACCCAGACTGACTCAATCAGTGATCAGTTACAAAGATTTGGTCACTGGAAGAAATTCCAGATGCCTCCGTTCTTGATCCAGTCGATGAATACGTGGAAAAACATTTTTTATCTACTCATTCACGTGATGAAAGTGGTGTATACACGGTAGCTCTTCCCTTTAAGCTGGAGGATTCTTCTCCCGAACTTTCTTATAATTCAAATAGATCATTAAAATCGTATTTTTCACTCGAGAATCGACTCAAAAAATAAAGATTCCTTTATTACGTACAACGATTTCATGTTAGAATATTTGAAATTAAATCAAATGTCACCTACCCAAGCTTCCAATAAATATGTGATACCACATCATATTGTTCGTAAAGAATCTAGCTCGATGACGAAACTTCGGGTTGTTTTCAATGCCTCGGATTTGGATGCGTCAGGTTTATCATTAAATGATCGGTTACTGGGTGGCCCAAAATTACAAAAGGACATTCTGATAATTTTACTCTCGTTTAGAATGTACCCCATAGCTATTTGTGCGGACATTGAAAAGATGTACAGGCAAATTCTTGTGTGCCCTTCTGATCGCAAATATCAACATATTTATTGGCGTCCATCTCCTGACGAACCTGTAACCGAGTTTGAATTAAACACTGTCACTTACGAATTGAAGCCTTCTGCTTTTTTGGCTATACGAGTGCTGAAGCAGCTAGTATGTGATGAGGGTAAAGATTTTCCTAGAGCATCCAAAGTGCTTAATAATGACATATACGTCGATGACATCATCACTGGTGCGTTTGATGTTCAACAGGCAATTGAATTGCGTAACGAGCTTCAAGAAATGTTGCAGAGGGGCGGATTTTCTTTGAGGAAGTTCTCCAGTAATAACCCCCAAATTTTAAGTAACCTTCCTTCTGATTACAATGAATCTAAACTGAGTTTCAGCGATGATTCCATGGGACTCAAGATCTTGGGATTGAACTGGATTCCGATGACAGATTGTTTCGGTTTTAGTGTTGATCAGTTCGGAGATGTATTGAGTAAAAGATGCATACTTTCATATATCGCTCGTATCTTTGATCCTGTAGGTTTTTTGTCTCCTATTGTTGTTCTTATGAAGGTTTTGATACAAAAATTGTGGTCTGAAAAATTAGGTTGGGACGAACCCCTATCGGTTTCTTGCGCTGACGATTGGTCAAAAATCGTAAGTCATATTGATTTGATTAAAAGTGTAAACATTCCTCGCTCTGTAATTTCTGCACCCGAAAGTCGCATCATATTCGCGGGTTTCTGCGATGCTTCTGAAAAGGCTTACGCAGCTGCTGTTTATGTTTCAGTTTCCTTTCAAAATCGTTTTTCTTCCCATCTGTGAATTGCTAAAACAAAAGTGGCTCCTCTCAAAACCCTCTCAATACCTCGATTAGAATTATCAGCTGCAGTTTTGCTAGCCAAATTAATTCGGACGATTTTAAAAAATGAATTTCCGGTTGCAATCTCAGAGGTTCGCTTATTTTCGGACTCTCAAATTGTCCTTTCATGGTTAGCGACCACACCTCATCGGCTCAAAACATTTGTTGCTAATCGTATCGTTGCAATACACGATTGCATTCCGAACGTTACCTGGTATCATATACCTACTGAATCGAACCCGGCCGATTTGCCTTTCCGAGACCTCACCCCTAAACAGTTCATGGATCCAGAAATTCAAAATTTTTGGTTTCGGAGTCCGGAATTTTTATCGATGCCGCTCTCTGACTGGCCATCGCATTTTTCATATTCTGGCATGGATTCTTGTTCACTCCCTGAATTGAAAACCACAGTCAATGTGGCAGTTGCAAGTGAACCTCAAGTGAATCCGCTTTTAAATGATTTCGAAAGTTTTTCAAGTCTTAACAAACTGAAAAGAGTCTTTGCCCATGTCCGGAGGTTTGCTTTCAACTGTCTTTCCAAAATTAGACTACAGACGCGTTCATCTGGTCCACTTTTACAGGTAGAGTTGGAGAAATCTTTTCAGAACATCATTGCCATCACACAATATCACCACTTTGATCAATTACAGCAGGCTTCACAACATAAAAGGCCTATTGAAAGAGCTTTGCGACTTTTGAATCCCTATATTGATTTTGCAGGATTGATCAGGGTGGGCGTTAGACTGCATTTCTGCTGTTTATCGCACGATTCCAAGCATCCTATTCTGCTTCCTAAAAAAGTTTTTTGTCTCGTCTCTTGTGCCACCATTTTCATTTAATTTCCCTTCACTCTGGTCCTAATATGACCATGAGTTTAATTCGACAGAGCTATTGGATTTTGTCTCTCAGAGGTCTGGTTCGTGAATGCATTAGGAAATGCATATCTTGCATTAGATTTCGAGCTGTTGCATATCAACCTCAAATAGCTCCCTTACCTCCGCCTAGGGTTAATATTTCGCGCCCTTTCAGCAGGGTTGGTGTAGATTATGCTGGTCCCTATTCATATCGATCTAATAATTCTCGGAAGCCAGCAATGTTGAAGGCATATCTTGCTTTATTCGTCTGCTTCTCCAGCAAAGCAGTTCACTTGGAGCTGGTTTCATCCCTTACTGTAGAGGCATTTTATCAACCTTAAACAGGTTCATCTCCAGAAGGGGTTTACCCTAAGAAATTTGTTCTGACAATGGTCGCAATTTTGTGGGAGCTTCGCGACATCTCCATGAAGTTTCACATTTCTTAAAAGAAAACAACGTCGACATATGTGACAATCTATCATCGAGATCGATTAAATGGAAATTCGTTCCTCCATACGCTCCCCATTTTGGCGGTTTGTGGGAGGTCGGTGTCAAATCGGCAAAGCAACTCCTACTCCGAATATTGGGAACTACTGCTTGTACGTTTGAAGAGCTCGAAACGATTTTTTCTCGTATTGATGCAGTACTCAACAGTCGCCCAATTTGTCCCCTTTCATCGGATCCTTCCGAATCTGCGGATTTTCTTACACCCGGGCATTTCTTAATAGGTGCCCCTTGTTAGCTGTTCCCGAATGGAATCATGTCGACGTTAAAACACCCATCAAACGATGGAAACAACATCAGAAATTATTCCAACTATTTTGGAAAAAATGGTCAAGTGAATATTTGCACACTTTGATTCAGCGAAACAAGTGGCAACAAGAAAATATTTGCCCCTACGTAGGAGATTTGGTTCTGATAAAGGGCGTAGATTCTAATCCTGCCACTTGGCCTATCGGTCGTATAACAGAATTATACAAGGGCCCTGATGGCATCATTAGGATTGCGTATGTGAAAACTGCAACCGGTCAGTACACTAGAGCGCTAACAAGGTTGGCGCCTTTAAATGTATAGGTGATTTCATTTCGTTATCGTATTTGTTTCTACGGTTAGGTTATTTTCTCTTAATTTTATCATGAAACAAGGGACTTTTCATGAATTGCTAATTATTAAATTTTTCATTTTCAAATCAGTAATATTGTAAAATTATCATAATTTTAGGTGAGCGGTTTTGTTCACGCCAAGTGAACGCGTTTCAAAATAAATTTCTCGAATTTTCAAACGCATAATTTGTGTTTTGTTATTCAGATGTGAACCCTTTTACATAGGAGAACTCCCAAAGTTCTTCGTCTTCTTTCAACACATTATCTGTCAGCTGTGTTGAATTTTCGTCTCTTTCCTTCGTTTCCACCCGTGAAGGAAAATATCATGTCACATGTTTGTTGCCATCTAATTCAGTATGAGATTAGATTGATTCGAAATCACATCCTTCTGCTTCCGAAATAAAAACAACAGTCAATTCAAAGTACGTTCAGTGAATTCTGAATATTATTACATTTCAAGATTCCAGTTTGAAACGGTTTTAATCAGAAAATCGTGTTTTGTTTCCTATATTTTCGAATTCAACATCGAAAGTAAATTCGATACATATAGTGTCGATTTAAGTCATTGTTACCAGTGGCGTGACTTTTAAAGTTTACAAGGATCCATCTATTAGCAACCCTGACTCCAAGGATACTCCATTTCCATGTTCGTTTGTCGAGCTCGATCACTCTGTTCATGGATAGTGGAGACACCATCAAGATCCATCTGAGTTGCTGATAAAGGTAAGAACTTTTATTGCTTTTGGGGACACTTATCCTTTCATTAGTTTTGGGAATTAATTAATTAAATAAATTCAACGATACAGTCCATTTGCTATTTTTTTTTTCATTTTATGATATTTCAAATAATTTCTAGTTCATAATCGAACAGCACTTCAGTTTTTTGAAAATCTGAAATTCTACCCAACAGGTGCTAATAGCAAGTTAGGGATGAGAAGTTTGGTAACATGTGGACATTGAAATGCTTTCACAAGGTGTTATTTTTTCCGCATTCGAAATTGAAATTACACATAGAAGAATTTTCATTTCTCCATTTATTAGAATTGGATATGACTACGTTGTTGCTTCACTGCCTAACCTGAAACAAAAATGCACTGTTTTCGTTGAAAGTTCAGGCAGAAGTTCCTGAGGATAATTTGATAAGCAGATCGTCAAATCTTTCCCTCAGGAAGTTTTAAACCGATCACATTTGTATTGACTGAGACATTATGAAGGAATTACCCCAAAAATTCAAATGGGTATAATTCCGAAATCATTTGGACGGCCAGTCGGATCTAATCGACTTTGATATCGGGGTCTTAATCAGTGAGTCCAACCTAGTGTCGTTTTCTAGAATATGCGCGCCAACATATGGACTATTGAGATTAGAGGGAATAGAAAATAATAGATATTAATTCTATTCTCAGTGATTGGGACTAGAGACAACTCCATTAGTAAATGATCCCCAGTGACAACTCAGCTCGATTCGAACAAGATCCTGAAATAATATATTACACCCGTTATAATCAGTTGTGAATAATCCAGAAGGGTTCGAAAAGTGGTATCGTCTTCAAGAAAAAACAGAAGATCCACTTTGTGATTCTTAAATGCGTTTTCCGTTTCAATTTACTCTTGGCGCTATGATTGTTTCGAGAGATTGTCAAATTTTCATGAGCAACTGCCACAGTTTTGAGGATATGGCCTGAAGAACTAATGATGAAATTATGAATATATCCAAGGCTATCTTATTCTACTGGATTTTATTTCGAGAATTGTTTTTCTATATCATCCACCACTGCTCGTTTCTACCTCATATTCAAAAACACCCAGTGGAATGACGCAACGACATAATTAAAAAATTGAACTAATCTTTCGAAAGTTGAAATTTTCTGGTTTCTTCTCATTTTAATGACAGATGTTGCAGCTCCCCATCTCTTTTTTAATGAACCGACCTTGTTTGTAAGTTGCATTTCGATGCACCGATGACTTTTCAGTTTATTCGATAATGAATAAAATAATTAAAACGAACAAGATACATTGTAGAAAAAGCAGTAGTGTCTATTCAACCATTTATATAGGTTTCACTTATGCAAACAGCCTTTCTCTGTCTCACGAAGCATGGCTGAATTCATCCTTTTGGAAAATACACATGCAAAACTGTCGATGTGTCCCCATTTGGCAATTCCCAGGTATCCCCTCGACCGAGAAGCGCGAAGACCTTCGTCAATGCGATAGATCAGATCCAGAAGAGTAAAGCACTATGGAATAATCAGATTAGAAAAGAACAACCACTCTTATCTATGAGTAAGTCAAAACCGTTGTTATTCTATACGTTGTGCTCGAGATACCTGCATCTTAAAGTCGACAAGAAGTGAAGGGGCGAAATAAAGAGTAAATCTATGTGTCATTTGAATATACCACGGCTGTGAGCGGTGCAAACAATTGTTAAAATGATAACGGTAATTTTTCTTGTAAATATTTAGGATCGCGATATTATTCCCTCCAGTTAAGTGCCATTCTTAATGGAAATGATTGTATTGGATCAAACCTTTGGTAACGTACAAAAAAGTTCAATATTTTATGATGTTTCTGGTGCCCAAATCATGACTCCCAACATCTCAAGTGAATGATAATTGGAAATAAAGTTGACTTTGTATAGAACTTCGATTGCAGGGCGTTCAGAATAAAATCAATTTATTATTTTCTGGAGTTCACTTCTACATTTTTGGAAAAAATAAAACGATGTGCTAGGTCCAAAATTCCTCAACGAATTCGCAGGATCTTCTTTTTCAGAGTAAAGCTTTATTCAACCTTTCGAAATTTTCTCCGCCGTCACTGATATATTATGAAACGTAAACATTCAATTCTGATTAATTCAAAATTCGAGAGTATGCGATCCGGCTGCAGAATTAGTGCGCTCATCAAGTATTTGTTTGAAACAACTTTATTGCATACATTTGTTAATAGCAGAGTATATATCTACAGGGTTGCCTATCGAAATGTGGCCGTAAGTAGTTTTTTTTTAAAGAAATTGCATTCACTTGTTTTTTTAAAGAAGATATCATCCACCTCATAGTAATATATGTGAAAGCTTCGAAAATTCACTACTGCCGTTGCGCAATGGGCCGCACCTCTTCGCAGCCAGGAATCAACTGATATGATTTCGTTACATTTTACGTTCATAACTTACATCTATTATTTATATATCAAATTAAAGCTAGTTCTTTTCTGTGTACGATGACGTAGGGTTGTCTGAGTAAATCTAGCCGAAAATAAGGGTTGCTGCCTGTTGAATATAACGCGGCCACATTTTGATGGACCACCCCCTAGATATATATTCTCATATTGACGAATGTTTGTGAAAAAATTGTTTTCAAGCAATACTCGATGAGTGCACTAACTCTGCAGTGGGTTCTTACACTATAAGTTTTCTCATGAAATTTTTCGTTTTCCTCAAACGTGTATCATATCAGTTTTGTGCTTTTGTGCTATTTCTAAAGCTCCTTTTTTTCTGGGGTACTGAGCCCTATCGTTTTGCCATAATATCAAATTTTCAGCCGAATATGATCTTGAAAAACATTCTGCATCGGCCGTCGGCCGCCCGTGTTTTCTTGTGTGCGTTGATTTCCGAAGGAAAACTATTACTTTCGAAATTCAAATTCAAAACCTTTTTTTGAAATCAATACAGTTTCCACCTAAAAAGATAATATATTTATTTCAGTTCCAATCTCGAAGGTTTGTTCTTTACCGATAATTCATGAAAAATATTTCAATTTTGTATATGCATACATTTTTTCATATATATAAGAAACTATCAATCAGTTTCTGCCTTCTTCCTTTAGTGCATATGTTTTCTGTGGGTAGCATACGACGAAACAATACTCACTTTCAAACTTCCGGTCATCGGGGCGGCGCGGTGGTGGTGGAAGTATTTCTGCAATATTCATAAAGCATCCATTCCCCTTGGAATTTCGCACATATATTTTCCGCTACTCACATACCACATATGTCCCAAATTTCAAGGCAGAATTCTTCATAAAAATATTGCAGAAAAACTTAAACCCCCATCGCTGCCGTGCAGTCGGAACTTCGGAAACGTCCATTAGATATCTCTTTACTATCTTTAGAACATTTTCTCAGAAAAGTTAGGAGGCAGAAGAAACAAATAAAATATTGCTGAAATTTATTGCTGAAAGTACTGGGGTAAACCTGCTCTGCATATTTCGAATCTTTAAGCTGTTTATGCCGAAAATTCATCTCCTCCAGGCTGACAGTAAAAACAATAAATTAGACTCTAAATTATTGGAGAACAGATCTTATTACGAAGGTCGAATTCGTGAAATGGTAAAATCCACCCAATGATTCCGTAGATATACCCATTAAAAATTTTCCGATATTTCCAGAAATACAAATGAAATCGCATTGAAGTCCAGTTTTTCATCGGAAAATGAGAGCTCGAATTTATGAGGATAAAATGATCAGAAGATCATAGAATATTAAATACTTGAAAATTCACATTGTTATGATGAAACCATCATCATGAAATTCTGCACAAAGTTGTCCCTCAGCATTTTCAAACTAGCAGCAAAGTTTCATCTCGATTGAATAAGTATTTTTTGAGATATTCCGGAAAAACCAATGATATCAAGAAAACATCACCAAATTTTAAATATTTTTTCCTAATATCTCCAGAAATTATGGTCGTTTTAAAATGAAATCTGGTACACTGCTGTGAAGTTTCAGGTATAAGCAGAAGATCTTCCAAATTTAATGAACAGTTTCCGAAAAATATTTTGTTCGAAAAGAATTTAAAAAAAAAAATTTCAAAATTTACTGACAGTTTGATCTCAACAGAATTTAGTGAAAAGTTGCGCGTTTTTATGCTGCAACTAACTGTCAAGTTTCAATTCAATCACTTGAGTAGTTCATGGTATATCAGAGAATTAATCTCAAAAAATTCAATATAACTACAAAACCATTAGACCGATTTGTCCCATTAACGAACTCAACCGCCACATTTCAATGCGTGACCTAATCTGAAAGTTTCAAGTCGCTAGCTCGCTTCGTTCGACCATTATCGTGTCGTCTGACGGCCGGCCTGACAGAATCGAATTTAACACCGGATTCGTCAACAGTGAGTTCAACCTAGTTTTTTGAGACCATTTTCAGAAAGAAACTCAAAAATTGCAGTCATTTAGACAAAACGGGAGCACGCTGTTCCCCAGAACATGCGCGCAATAAATCCAAGTGATAAATTGGAATCGATTACCTTCAATATTGTATATTTAAAGAATGCAATATAAGTATACGTTTACGCTCTTGGGTAAATATGATGGAGTTTATTTCACAGGACCGACCAATTAGAACTAAACCAGCGACCTTATATAACTTATAGCGGATGTCATAGGAATCAGGTTCGCCACCAGAAAAATCTACATTTTTCAAAATATCGGATTGAAATTTTGAACATTAATAGAACATATTAAGTCTGTTCCAACACACTCTGGGACTAGTTCTGAATCGGGCGGAGTTTGCGCATATCGATATTAGCGTTCCAACAAATTTCGAACTGGTTAGGAATCGCAAACCAAGTGTTCCAACGTAAAAAGAATTTGTGTCAGACCAGTTCTAGAACGGTGAATTCAGTTCTTGAGTTTAGGCAAGAACTGAGAAGGAGGAATTGAAGCAAGGGGCAATAAAACCACATCTGGCAGAGACGGGCTGCATTTTCGGGTGACAAACAGCCCTTAGGCTATGACAAGGGAATTTCTAAGAATGATTCGTTTCCAACACTTTCGAACTATCTATTCAGAATTAGTCCCGAACTAGAATGAGCGAAGACGTGTGAATTGATTCAGTTCTGAACGAGTTCAAGACAGTAACAGAACTGGGTGTTGGAACAAACCTACTATTTCTCATCGACTGAAGTAATCAATGTGGTTTTATGACTTCCGGTTGAACTTACGTTCCTCAATCCACAATCTGGGATCCACTTGAAGAGCATTGATTACAAAAACGTTCACAGCTGAGGCCGAGGGGTTGATGAACCCCCCCTTATCTGAATAAAGGTTGATTCTCACTATACGTTCCGTTACCTTTCAGTATCCTTCCCGTAAAATATTATAAGGTGTAAATGAATTGATGTATGCACACTATACGTTCCGTTTACGTTCCGTCAACATGACATTTTTGCTTTCTAAATTTTGACTCAAATCGTACGGTTTTGAATGCATACATTAAATTTGTGCATCATAGTCCTCTCAAAGTTTACATGTTGATATGGCAAAATTCCGATCCAATCAAGAAGCAAAAACATAAATCATCTTCCACAAAAAAACACATATATGCTACATCACTTACGATACAAGGCGGTCACTATTCTCAGAGACATATTTATTTATTCTCTCATTAAACAATTATATTTATGTATATTATATGTCGAACGGTTATCTTCTAAGCAGACCTGGAAATTGTTCCTGCTGAAAAAAAGTTCTCAAATTTCAACCAGGTTTATTCACCTTATTATTGGGCAGCTATACCAGCCAATTTTCTGCACCTAGTCATAATATTCATGACAAGTTTCGCGAATTCGACTATCATCCTAGACGCTAACATATCGTTTCAATTGTATAGTAGATAATAAGGGCGCATTTTGACAATTTGCCACAGGCACTTAAAGGTGGATTCTCCGTATGATTTAAGTCAAAATTTAGTAGGTGAAAAGTCATGTTGACTGAACGTAAACGGGACGTATAGTGTGCATACATCAATTCATTTACACTCTATAATATTTTATGGAAAGGATACTGGTTACGGAACGTATAGGTAGTGAGAATCAACCTCAAATCTTACATCCGGCTCTGATATTGCTCTATGGGCGGAAAATAAATCAAACGATTCATCTAACCAGACATTGTATGATCAGAGAAACAGCGTGCAAAATTTAATGAAACAAGACTCAGCATAATTAGATTTAGAGCAGGAGGCTTACCCTTCGCATGGGACCAAAACAAAATACGTGTAACGCCTGTCCGAGTGGTCAATTTCAGATGGAAATGAAATCTAATGATTTTTTATTACGGGCATATTCAATTTATTGAGCATTACGATCGAGCCGAAGACAAAACACAAAAAAAAGTTTTTGATTACAAATTCAACGTAAAATTCGAATATTCAAAAATCTACATCAGTTCATATAAGAAAATTGAAAAAGAGGCCGAGTTACTCCGCAAATCTTAGGGACACATCACTTCAATCAATGGAAAACAATCTCCAATCAATGTCCAAAATTTCGAAGCGATATCTTGAAAAATGTAGCGGCTTGAATCTTTCGAGTTCATAGTTGTTAATTTTTTTTACCGAATATTCATACACTCCTACATCCTACAAAACTAGGCAATTCACCCACTCAAAAAGATGTTTTTACGATATTTGATACAAATCCAGAGTTATTTTAATTTCTCCACTTCGCAATACCTAAACCATCTGTACATATTCACACGTAACGTTTGAAGAATAATCACTAATCACTTTCTTTAGAAACTCTAAGGCTAAAGAGAATCAAATTCAAGTTGAATTCAGCATTCGATCATCAACTGAACTGAACTAAATCCCTTCAAACTGAAGTAAAAATTTCGAATTAGCCACCTACGATTTCATGCCTTCCCAGGCCAACATGAATATACCTGATAATTGAATTTAGAATTGCACCTGACACTTGACATTCAGTACTATTTTTCCGTTAGTTGGTAACAAAAGCAAAACATTCTTATAAATCAAATACGAAACTACCGTATAGGTTTCACCATGAGCTGATTGCTAGTGATAATTGTTTTATTCATTAGACAGGTGAACGGTTGAGTTATAACGAATTGCTGTCAGAATTCTAGAAATGTGTGTCCTCAAGGTGCACATTTTTAGAGACCAAGTATTTATAATAACATTGATTTGTAAGAAGTAAAAAGTGGATTAAAATAAATTGCGAGTGTAGTTGAACTAATCACTCCATCTGTTACTTTGTATGTACAATTTAGTTGAGACATTGGTGGTTTGGTTGACATAGCTAATGAATTTGATTGTGACATATTTCATTGTTGAGAGAAATTCTTGATGCCATGCTTCTCAAAATTTAATCTAATTCTGTAATTATGGTGACTATAATGAGTGTGGGCGACCAGTGCTTACCAGATGGCCGATCGTAGTAAACACATTATCTGAAGTAATTTTTTACCGACTCAAAATACAGAGGATCTCAATTCTTCGTAATTTTTTGTTTTTTCGGGCATAACCGATGATTTTTTTGCGCTTGTTTAAGGATGCTTTCTAGGTGGTTTCATTTCTAAATGAAATATTCAGGGGTTTCAAAAAGCATTATATCATCGATGTTTTCACTCGTATGTTCTGGGGGACTGCGCGTTATCGTTTCGTCACAATCTCTGTAATTTTCGTATTTCGAGCCAAAAAAATGGTCTTGAAAGACTAGGTTGGATTCACTGCTAAAAAATCCGTAGTTAAATCCATTTCGGTCCGGCTGTCAGGCTGTCCGTCCGTGTGTGCTCTAACTTTGGGAGGAAACGATCTAGAGTTTCAGGTTTGATTTACAGTCCAAATATTTCGGTTAATTCGCTATTTTACCGAATTGGCCAAATGGTTTCGGAGTTCTACGATCTCCAAATTTCCAGGTTATTTTCCTGATATCTTATGAAGTACTGATGTGAGCAGATTGAAATTTTGCAGTTAGTCAGGAAATACCAACTCACTCTCATTTTAGTCACAAATTGTCCAAATTTTTGTTGAATTTTTTTAACCTGAGATTAAAGATCATATTTCGATGAAATTTCACACATACTTCAAAACTGATATCTCACAACAGCGTTCAAAATTTCAATTCGATCCGACATTCACTTCCTGAGATACAACGAAAATTATATGTCACATTTCGTAATTTTAAATTTTGAGGTCATTTCCTAAATATCCCGAGAACTATTGATACCATCAGATTGAAACTTCGTAATTAGTAGAAAACTTACAAATAACAATTCAGTTTGAAACATCGTTCGGATCTGTATGTTGGATAATAAAAAAAAAAATATTTGAAAGTTTTCCAAATTTTTGTCGAATTTTATTTTCTCTGAGATTATTATGACCTTATTTCGATAAATTTCGCACATACCTTGAAGTGGATATACAACATCAGCGTTTCGAATTTCAATTCGATGCGATGTTCATTTTCGGAGAAATAGGAGAAAAATATGTCAAATTTCGTTAGTAATTTGAAATTTTAAAATTATTTCTCCAACACCTCAAAAAGTATTGATGCGATCTTATTGCAACGTCGTTATCGGGTAATTCAAGAAGAAATCGAAAAGTTCAAAATTTTCGTTGAAATATTTTTCTCGAAGACCATCTATTAGAATTCGATGTTATTTGGTACTAAAGTCGATATTAGCTTCCGGAGAAGGGCAAATTGTCTCAATTTTTGATATTTGAAATTTCGAGATTATTTCATAGGTATCTTCAAAGGTATCGATGTGATCAGAAATATTGGTAAAATGAAATTTTGAATGGGAATGTATTTTCACGAAATGATTGGGTGGATTTCATCCATTCACGAATTGAGCAAAATTAATTTCCAAACCTACTCTACAATTATCAAGTTTTGTGTGTGTGTTGTGTCCCCTATTAGCGGTTTGGCCGGCCGTAAACACAATAACTTCTCGAAAAGGAAGGACTTAGACACTTGATATTTATGAAGTAGGATTTAGGTTTAATCGTGAAGGTCGAAATTGTAAATGCTTAAAATGCCCCGAATGATTCTATAGATAAAGGCACCTATTGAAAATGTTATTGTTCCAATATTTTCACAAATACTAATGGGTTTTGCGGAGTCGATACGTAAATAGCTCTTGACTTCATGTGCTCTTCTAGGTTTTTTCATAGGCAACTACCAGTTTTTTTTAGTAGAAATGGGAAGAAACACATTCTTCAAGGTAAAGTGAGATATAATATAATAGAATTCCTCTTTCAGACTGTATCATGGTCAGAGCCATGGTGCTCTTTTTCAAAAACGAAATATACCGTGTATTCCGAGAAAGACATATGATAAAATCATTTTCAATTTGCAACCACAATACAGATAATAACATAATTGTTTCAATTCAATTGAAACTACCAATCTTCATCGGAATAATGAAAAAGCTACATTTTTCTATGTACAACAGGAAAGTTATGGTAGAATATAGCTGCACGCAAGCCTTCTACAAAAGTTAAAAATTCAGTGCCCTACTTCTCTCGATAATTAATCAATATCGATAAATCCTCTTTCAGACTGAATCATGTTTAGCGCCATGGTGCTCTTTTTCAAAAATGAAATATATCGTGTATTCCGAGAAAGACATATAATAAAATCTTTTTCAATTTGCAACCACAATACAGATTATAACATAATTGTTTCAATTCAATTGAAACTACCAATTTTCATCGGAATAATGAAAAAGCTACATTCTTCTATGTACAACAGAAAAGTTATGGTAGTATATAGCTGCACGCTAGCATTCTACAAAAGTTAAAAATTCAGTGCGTAACAAAAAAAAAGATAAGATGAAATGTGGTGTATATCAGTATCAAAAGAGTCGTATAAAGTCGAGTTATTCAAAACATATCTTCCAATAACTTTATTCGCTCTGGTGTATGCTCAAGAGAGCATTCAGATTGATTTTTGGTTTATTATTTTATAAAATCAAATAATAAAACCTTAGTGATCGACCAACAAAAAAAAAATTTTACCCCCCCTGAAAATTTCACAGTTTACGTTTTGAAGTATGTAGATTTGAATGAACGAATAAAAAAAACCGTCCGTCCGCCGTCCGCCGTCCCCCGTCCGCCGTCCATTGTCCGGGGCTTTTCTCTGGAAGTACTGAACGGAAATCCTTGAAACTTGGTACAAAAATCTTGTGTCACTCGAGATTGATCCTCCAAGCTTTTTAGCAGGATCGGTTGGCACCAGGGGCTCGAAACGAGGGGTTAAAAGGGAAAAAAAATATTCCTCGAAAATTTATCATCGAATTTTCATGAAATTTTCAACATTGATTACTGTGTCAGAACCCAATCTGAAAAATTTTACTCGAATGATTTACGAATAACGGTTACCGAGTTGTAAGGAAGAACGCTGGAAATTGTCATATCCCGAAAATAAATAATCGCATTCGGTCCTATGATTAGAATCAGTTGGAATTCAGTGAAATAATTTGACAATTTTTCATCCAGAATCATATATCTTGAAGCAGATGAAAAGATTGATTAAAAAATGTTTAATACATCGAGAAATATTCACCTGACCTTATGATCAATTTCCTATCCAACTCACTGATTAGCCGCCTGCTAATGAATTAGAATGATTTTTAATTTCATAGAATCTAACACAGAACCTACACATACCTATTTCTTGAAAAATGCGTGATTTTGGTTTTAAGCATAATAGTGGTTATCAAATCACATTCATTCAGAGAATTTATTATTGGTTCTTTGAAATAATTCCATGTGAATAATATCGAGAATGCTTGACTTCCATCCAATCATTTATTGGTGATTGGGATTGAATATCTTCGTTAATCTTTTATTTTTCGCCGATCTTCAAAACTTTAGCAAAGGGAGCCCGCGTAGCTAAATTAAGATATTGGTGTCGTCATCGTTAAATGGAAACTGTGAATATCGTTAATAATTAAATTAATAATTTCATGTACACCGCAGTTTCGTTATTTCAGCAATTCTGCTCTGAAATTTTGATGAACAATATCCGTGAAAGGGAATATACCAATTCAGGAGAATTTACTCTGCACTTTCTCACCCTTCTCGTGAATACGTCACGACGTCACTGGAGGAAAAACTTACGTTTGGACACTTAACACCCTCTGGAGTCTTTCTGACAACTATACTCAACGAAATTCCTCTTTCAGTGTTATTCATTCGATTTAAACTTTCGTTAGATTTACTCATATTGTATGGTACTTCATTTTGTTGATTATTCCTAGGCTTATAGTTTGTTCAAGTTAGTATATCAAGTGCGTTCTGGGTAGAAATTGTAACTATATCCTTACTCCAACCTTGATATAGCACTGTTAATTATTGACCTAACATTAAATTTCGGCCGTTGCCATCTAACTAGGAAATTTCTTTTTTAGTTCTATGATTCTATTTTGGAAAGCTTTAATTTTTTCAGGCAGGTAGGGATAGAAATAAGAAATGAAATGAATGAATATTCCGAAGAGCAAGAGGCTTGATACGGCTGCTCGCATTTCAGAATTTCTCAGGAAAAATTTCGAATCCCGCTTGTGGGAATAATATTTACTAGCTTATATTTGCGGACAATCTAAAAACAATTTTATTTCACTGTAAAACTTCTCACTTGTGGTACTCGCGATGACAAAGTGTGATAAATATCGCTGAAGAATTCGCACCTTGAGCTGAGAAAATAATAAACCTTCGTGTAAAATTTGCAGCGTTTTTTGTAATGAGTTCATCTGTTTAAACTTATTTTCTTATTCGATTGAGCTCCATATTTGTTTTTGTTTAAAATGCATACATATTTCGTTCTATTTCGTATATCTTACATTTGGACCTTCGCCTCGAAGAGATAATTACCCATATTACCCCCCTTTACCACGAATAAACAAATTCATAATTTCAACAATAACTACGAAATTATTCATATTGAAACCAAAAGTTCAAGATTAACACTCCTAGAATCGTTTGAAATCAACAGGTGTAACGCCCGCAAAATTCTACTGAATGAACAAACAGATGTGAATAGCTCTCCATTATTGAATATCTTTCTGTAACTTGAGAAACCCTGTGGTAAACCCCAAACCAAACCAAAATCATAAAAAGTGAGAGTAGATATAATACTCTCACTTTTTATGATTTTGGATATTCATTGAGGCATAGAACAAGTATAGTCTATATTTACTTTATGCATTGAGGCACGTTCCTAACCATATTTATACTTTGTCGAAATACAAATACGGATTTTATTCATTCACTTATTCGATGTACCCCAAACTCAATCTGAAAATATCGTGTATCGATCTAGCATTTATGCGTCAGTTTTTTGCAATTAATTAGCAGTTTCGATCCGATCGGCTAGATATCGAAGAAATAACGTCACAAATTCAGATGAGTATAACTCCTAAACTGTTAAGCATGCTGTTTGTACAAAATTATCGTGGCAACGACCAGTTGCCCGAACAGAATTGAATTTTACATCGGATTCTCCATCTGTGAGTATAACATAGGTGTACGAGAGTATTTTCGAAAAGAAAATCCGAAAAACACAAACCTTTGGGCAGAAAGAGAGTATGATATATTTTTCAGAACTTGTGCGCAGAAATGTGAGATACAGTATATTTATAATTTCGATCTAGCTAACGTCGTTAAGATATGGTGCGTCGGAAGCATCTAGCACTGTTTCAAGCAATTTATAATTCCAAGTTCCAAAAAGCCTGAAAATACTTTGAATTAGTCATGATGTTGATAGGGTTTTTGAATTTTATTGTTATTCCTCAAATATTTGTAGCCATTATGTTCGTAAAGTGCAGTCCAAATTGCTGGGAACTGTACCAAATAGATCCTACGCACGATACAAATACGTATTTGTATCGTGATCCTACGCTATCTCTATTGACGACGTAAAATAGATCGAGTGAACGTCAATGTCAAGGTTGGAGTGATGACGAATCCGCTTTCTAAATCGATTTTGTTCAGTCGGACGACCGAGATTACAGAACGAGCTAGCACCGTGAAACTTTCAGGGTAGGGCGCGCATCAGAATGCGGCAGTTAATTTCGTAAATGGGACAAATCGGCCAAATGGTTTCAAAGTTATATAGTTATTTTAACGTTTCAGATTATTTTCCACATTTTTCTGAAACTTTTCGACTAATGGATTGAAACATGTAATTCACTTGTAGCATAGTTACGCGCAACCAATAGCAAAATTTTGTTGGGATCGTATGTTGAGTAGATAAAAAAAAAATTATCGTGATTATTTTTTTTTCAACTGTTCATTAATTTCAGGCGAACTTATGCTCTCATCCTAAACTGTATCATTTTCAAATATTATAACAAATTTCAGTTCGATACGTATTAAACTTTCGCAGATATCGTGAAAAAATATGTGAAATTTAGTGGTTATTTCCTCGGTATCACATAACTCAGAAAATACAGATCCAATCATGATAACTCTGAGTAGCTAGTTGTAAAATGCGGATGCGGAACCTTGTGGGAAATTTTGTAATGATCAAGTCTTGGAAATGGAAACAGTTTTGAAACATTCGAAATTTTCTTGAAAAAAATTTATTTTTCAGAAACTATTCATCATATTTCAAAATGAATTCGCTACTGGCCGTTATTTTTATATTTTATAGTTGTTTACCAAAACATTTTGGAAAAAAAACAATTTTTTGGTAATTGTTTTTTTTTCGGGAAATTTTTATCAGGTTTCGAATAGATTCCTAACAGACCTTGGACCCTTAATTTATCAACAGCGTGTCAAAATTAAGTTGTATCCGATCAAAATTCTTGGATATACCTAACAGGAAAAAATTTGTCAAATTTTCTGGCTTTTTTCTCGTTATCGTTGTTATTTCCGGAATAACTCAGAAAATACTTATTGGATCATGATGAAACCTTGTTAACAATTGACAATATGCGCAACTTCGTGTAGAATTTCGGGATGATAGTGTCATTCAAATCCGTTGCCAACGAGGTACTTACTTTTGACCCCAGCAAAGGCACCAATACTTCCTGATGGAAATAATTGGCGATCTTCTTTCCATATGGTCCACATGAAATCCTGAATGAACTAACATGTCACAAAAGTCGAATATCTTTCGATAAGTCAGAAATATTCCACCTTTATCTGAGCTAATCGTCGAATCAGCAAATTATATACACCGAAGACGTGATTTCTGAGGAGCACGGTAACTCCAGTTTGACGGTTCTAACCGATCATCAGACCTCCTCACCTTCGAAACCGTTGACGGGACTCTAGTTACTCATGACCTAATAGACAGGTAACTGTAGTATTTAACTATATACACCGCCATCTCCCAGGAGCATCTTATGAACCCTAAATTTCGAGTGATGGCAAATTTGATCGATGTGCATGATTTTCATCCTATTGTAGTTTAAGAAAGCTGCATCTGCCATATTGCAGTTTGTACAGGAACCTTCACGACGTGGAAACACTTGATTCATGTGGTTTCCTCACGAAAAGGTAGATCAATCAAAGGAATGGATCATGAAGAAAATGAAACTCCAGTTTGAGAGCAAACAGAAAATTTTTGGGTGCAAATGGTTGAAAAAAAAATGTTAGAATGCGCAATGTTGGTAATTTTATATTCAACAATTTTCAGGAGAATGAAAACTGATATGGATTGAATAATGGAAAACTGAATAACATTGCGCATTCCATCAAAGAATTAAGTACATCCCAAAAAACGAAAGTTCAAAAACTAATTACTGAGGTATACCGAACGACGTACTGTTTTCTTATATCAACATCGAAATTTCATGCAATCTAATATTTCCCGTGGCCATTGGCAACGTAAAAACATGAGTACCGTTGACAGGTGCATTGCCTTGAGATATTCACGAGGTTTTTTTGAATCTTGAATGTGACTATGTTGCCGAAATCCATTAAGCCGTAATTGATCAACTGGCGGTTATATTTATTATAAATAACTTGACACAAGAAAAAACCTAGATAAGCGCTATTGTGAAGTCAGCAGCTTTTGCGCGCATGTTCACTCTTAGTGATATCCTTTGAACATGCGCGCCAAAGCTACTGACTTCACAATAGTGCCTTTCTAGGTTTTCTTATCAATCTAATTGAGCAATCATCAAAAAATTCCGCAGAAATTTGCTCATGAACATCTTCAAAATACTATCTGATCGCATTGATTATTTTTGAGATTTTGCGGAAATGAGCTCAAAATTTCGAATAGCCACGAAATTTGACATTATTCGTTTCCAATAGCTTCTGAGATGAACATCGGGTCAAACTGAAATTTGAAACAATTTCATTGAAAACCGAACGATAGTTTCCGAAAAAACATTATTCTTCAAGAAGGATTTGGAAAATATTCGAAAACAACTGTATTTACATTTTCCACCATTCCAATCCTAAGGATATTTTACCTGATTTCATTTTTTATTATTTTACAACATACATTTCAAAATGGTACTGAAAAGTTCTCTCCAATCCATGTTTCTTCCATTCCATACATACGCCAACCATTCTTACTGCTTCATTTTCAAAAGTTACCCGTCTACTAAATGATATTTTTGATGCTGATTCTTCAGGCTTCAAACGACAAGATTCCATGTTGAATGCTGCAACTTTTCCTTTGAACCGTGAACCGTTTTTAATGTGAATTATTTGCGATTGAGAAGCAGTTTATCAGATTCATTATCACGAAATTTCACTCGTTTCTCACTAAAAAGTTCAAATGAAAAACCTGAAAAAGCACTGACGGGAAGTCTGTGCAGTTTGTAGTATGAAGAACTATAGACCTGTCTCAGTTCTTCGCGAAAGTTTGAGATAAAATACTGAAATCGAAAAATATGAAATTCATCGGAAAATATTGATTAATCGGATGTGGAATATGTACTTATGTGAAGAAACTCTGTAAATAGTGCGATTCGTGTAATAAAATCACATTTTTAGTTTCTCTGGGTACAAATAACATACTGATTTTCGTTGATCTTTGTAATGCTGTATTCACACCAGATCAGTGGGTCGAAACCGCGCTCAATTTCAACGATCTAATCGTGATTACGGATAATGTAACTCAAAACATTTGATTTGGTGGATTACAAAAAATATATTGTGTTAATTAGAAAGACAAAGTATGACGAGAAATGTACATATAATACTGGAAAGCTAACTGAATTGGATATGAAAATGAATTGTTCACCAGTCAGCCCAATCCACTCTTTTGAGACTATTTCCACCAAATTCACTCCGACGTTTCTAGGAATAGCTTCTGTGATTTCAAAACGATAAAATTCTGCTCTACTATTTTCTAGAGTTCCTACCTAAAATGAACGTACTTTTTCTATTGCAGAATTTAGCCATGGCCATAATAAACTTCCTTCAGATATCGGCAGCCCTCAGATATACAAGAAGACCTGCGGCTTCATCTTACCTCTTACCTAATCAAAACCTCAATTCTGACATTCCCTTGAACTTTGAAGACTCCCTCAACTTCAACTTCCCACCCTACTCGTTTTCCGGCCACAATTCGATAGATAAACCAGTTGATGAGCCTCAAGAATACGTTCCACCGCAATCTGTTGGTTCTGCAACTATTCCTCTGGTACCACCACCAGCGATACCTGTCAACGCTGTAGCTTCTAACGTTCCCACAGCCAATGGGGCGGTGTACCTCGGCTCTGGATCTATCGGTGTCGTACAGCTGAGTAATGGAGTCTATGCTTTAGGATCAGGATCATTGGGATACTCTGGTAAGATGGACATTCTAACATATAGCTTGTTGTTCGTTGTGATAACTGCAATAGAGAAAATCTATTCTGGTCTAGACACTTAAAACCGACCAGTTATTTAGAGTCTCGTTCAAGAGCCTCACACTCTCGTGCACCACATCATCTTATACATATATACCATATATACATCTGGTATGTCTTCTTGATTAAGATCAAGATAAAGCGGTTAGCTTCATTTAACTTTGCCTCTCCACTTGGTGTTGACCAGATTGTTGAAAACAGTTCAGTCTTGATGTACCCTAAAGCTCCAAGCTTATTTGCAATAAGCAATAATGTTTGTCACCACGTTTTCTGCGTTCGAAGCAATCAAAAGGTAGCAATGCTAATGAACTTGCTAGAACTTATCTTTTACAATGTTACATTAGCAGGAGAACATTTGATGTCGCCTGTCTTATATCATGTCGTATTTTAATGGGTGACTTAGACCTGCATCAGCGACTGATCACGCATTTCTGGTTGTAGGTATATATTTGTAATAGAAGAACCAGTGCGGCCCAATCAGCATTTTGATCAGCAGACAGTTATCTGAAATCAGTCTATCAATGTGTTTAAATATGGGGAAGAACTATGGGAAAAGCCATAGAGACCCATTGCTTTTCCATGCGCCCCAAACTTCTATATAGTAATGAATTTCGAACAAGCATCAACCAATGTCTTCAGGACTTAATATTGAATTGAATTTAACAGCAGACATTGAGGAGCGGCCTCTAATAGCGCTAAAACCCGAAGTAGAAACGAACCCAAATCGTTTAAGGTGTGTTGAAGGGTGAAAGTTATAGATTACCTGATTGTTTTTCGTTAATGTAGTAAATCATAGCATCCCCACCAAATTTTAGCTCTGCAGGACTTCGGAATCGTTTTATGTTTATGTTTTGAGTTTTATGAATTTCATTCATAGATGCCTCCACCAGCTGTTATAGTTCTTGTAGGATGAATGCAGATTTCAGAATATACTGAGTGGCATAAGGAGCGTTCCAACTAGAAGGAATAACTTCAGTTTTGTCCCTATCAGGATCCTTTATAACGAAGGCCAAATTCGTGAATTTTATTTTCCCAACAATTTGGAAAATACAGATCTGATTTACTTGAATTATGTACCATTTTTCAACTGAGTATTACATTATTATTTCATCAGATTAGTATTTTCAGACATATGATTCGCCTTTCACGTAAGTCTTCAAGTCGATACTTCACAACTGAAAAGGAACTTTCTAGTTATTAAGGAAACAATATCAGCTGACTGTAACTCTGAAGCCTTTGGGTGGGTTTTGCCCATTAACGAATTCAATCGAATTATTGAGGCTCCCAACCCCAAAAATGTCGGAACTCTAGGTATGAAAGTTACCCAATGTGATTCTTCTTTGGTTAGTCCAACCTAGTCTTTCAAGACCATTTTTTGCTTGCAGCTCAAAAATTACAGATATTTGAGCAAAATGTTAACGTTTCTGTATAGTAAAACGAGCTCGTAAAAAGGGGCAGCAATTTTGTGTTTCGGGTGTAAAAAAGATCTAATATTTGATTGAACACAAATTCAGTAATAGTACCAATGGATTGCTTTCATTATTTCACGTTACATTATATCTATAGATATCACAATACAGAGCATTCTAATTAGAAATTTGTTCCACGGTTCCAATTGATCTATGACGTTCTTTACTGAATGGCTCTAAATCGATTAGAAAGGAGAGATTATTATAGTATAATGTATAATTATGAAAATACAGGGTGTTTCACCATAAAGTGGACAAACATATATTGTCGTGTACCTACATGATGATATTGGAAAAGTTATTTTTGCCTAATGAAATATCCCCGTTCTCAAAGTATCAGCCAGATAGAGAGTGTTCAATGATAAATTTGAGCAATATTCTATTACCTGTGGTAAGTTATTCGTGTCCTTTGAAAGAACGGGTTCTAGTCACACCTTATTTTTTTTCGGTGCGTAGTGTAGAATTGTGAAGAAAAATTATATTGGCGGAAAACTTGAAAAGTTGGAATGTTTCATTCCCAATTCTCAAATTGGATAGCATTATTTCAACTTACTAGATTTTCGAAGATTTTCCGTGAAAAGTTCTCCCAAATTTCAAACTCAACTTTTTTTTTAGTGTCTACGTACAGTGAAAAAAAATTTCACTCAAAATTACTGGAATCTTTCAAGGTTGAGCTATCCTTCATTCTGAATACATGTGTGAAAATAGAATGAAAAAATAACCATGGAGATTACTTTAACTTCAAAAGATTCTAGTAATTTCAGGTGGATTTTTTTTCACATGGAAAAAAATGTTGAGTTTGAATTTTGGAAAAAATTCGAAAGTCGAGAACATTGAAATAATGCTATGAAGCAATCAGGAATAAATAATTTCATTTTTTACAGAATTCTACACTACGAATTGAGTACCAAATCTGACCAGTACCCGTGATTTCAAAAGAAACGCATAACTCATTACAGTTATCAGAATATTGCTCAAAGTAAACAATAAACACCCTGTATCTCGCCTATGCTTCGGAAACGGGGTATATATCTTAAGGCAAAAATGGTTTTTTCATTGTCATCTATATGGCTATTTATTTTTGTCCAGTTTATGGTGAAACATCCTGTTTATTCGGAGTTCAACATTTTTATATGATTTTAATACGATTCTTCTTCTTTTTTTCTATTAGTTTTCTGGGTTTTCACTTCCAATATCTGGAACAGTACTATTCAAAATGAATTAAAATTGTTATAGGAAAAGCCCTTGCAGATTGCAGCCTCAAACAATTTTTCCTTTCGATTATTTTCGTTTTACGAGATTTTCGAAAAATTGACCATTTGCATTCGTCAATTGATAACATACAAATTTCGAATCATTAAAATGAAAGAACACTGTAAATTTCACGAAAGGTTCATTATTTTCCCAGCTTTATGCGCAAATTCTTCTGCGATATTTATCACACTTTCATTGTCGCGACTACCACAAGTGAGAAGTTAGACAGTGGAATAAAACGATTTTCAAGATTGTCCGCCAATATCTTCTAGTAAATATTATAGCAGGATTCAAAGCTTTTCTGAAGGAATTTCTGAAATGCGAGCGGCCGTATCAAGCCTCTTGCATTTCGAAATATTAATTGGGGAAACAAGACAAGCAATCTCTCAAACTGTTTTATTTCATTTCTTATTTCAATTCCTTCCTGGCTGGAAAAACTGAAGCTTTCCAAAATGGAATCATAGAACTAAAACAGCTGGATCATCAGCTCCCACCTTAGTCAAAGGCTCCTACTCTTACTATTACATTCTCGACAATTGATGAGTTTTCCCCTTTGTTATCGATTTCTTCGTATATATCCTCCAATTTGTTTTATCATATACATGCTCATTATCATTTATATTCACCCTTATTTGAAACTCTCAGTACGAAAAGTATTGGACTTCGATTGAAACCAGTAACGGATATCCACATGTTGATAATTGTACTACGCAAACCGAAATTGATGGAAACCTCCGATCAACCGAATTTTTTTGGGAATCTTCATTCTTTTGAATTACACTACTTAATTCGCGTTCTGCATGCAAAAGTGGTAATTAGATATACAAGGGTATTTATTTAGATTTCAATGTTTCAAATGGAATCGAATTGGTTTTTTTGTGTTGTTAAAAACCAAGTTCTATTCAAGATATGAAATACCTTCATGAAGAATTTTAATCTTAAATGCTGAATTCTGTAGGATGATTTCTATAAATGATAATTTTTTTAGTAGTTATGTTTCATATATTGAGCGAGAAAACCCAAAAATATTTAATTTGAACTACTCACCATAATGAAATGATCAAGAATATCGATGGGGCATTCGTAAATTGTGTTTATAAAATATAAAACGAATCCGTTAAGAATTTCTCAATATGTGTTGAAAATTTCATAATCAATCTTTTCATTTACTTTTAGATATATGATTCTGGATGAAAAGTCAACCAATTATTTAGTATGAATTCCAATCTTAAAACCGAATGCGATGATTCATTTTCGGGATTATTGGAAAGTTGCAGCGTTTTTCTTCATAACTCAGAAATCATTCGTCGGAAAACATCCGGGTGAAAATTTTTAGGTTGAGTTATGCAACAGTAATTAACGTTGAGACTTTCATGAAAATTGGGCGGTAAGTTTTCGAGAAATAATTTTTTCTCTCCTACTCCCAGTTTTGAGCCCCCAGGGTACACCGATCCTGCTGAAAAGCTTGGAGGATCAATAACGAGCGACACACAATTTTCTACCAAGTTTCACGGATTTCGGTTCAGTACTTTCATAAAGAAACCCCGGAGTACGGATGGTGGACGGACAGAAGTTCATTCAAATCTACATACTTCAGAATGTAAACTCTGAAATTTTCAGGAGTGGTATTTTTTGGTCGATTATTAAGGTTTATTATTTGATTTTATCAAATAATGAACCAAAACTGGCCCAAGAAATACCATCTTTATGTGACAAATTCAGAAATCTGTTATTCATAACAGACCTCGGAAAAGCTAGCAGAACCTCATTCGAGTTTTCGGAATAATTATTTATTTCCAAATTTGCACCCTTCTATAGACCAAAAAACTTTTGTTCTGCTTGAAGAAATAAATATGTCATAATTACTATTTCAGAATTTCACGATTATCTGATTTCAGAGATACACAGAGGTGAACAGAAAACTTGTATGGTGATAGCGTACTAATCGAATGTTTAGAAATGAATTCATTCCTTTTGATTACGAGTCTATAGGGAAATACATAAAGGGTTATCTTTGCGCAAGAAATTAAATCAAACTCATCGTTACTCGTTACACCTGTAGAGGTTGATATCATATGGTATTGAAATAAAAATAAATCCCAATAATTATCATTTGTTATATTTTGCATTTCAAACCAATAGTTCTTGAAAAAAATTCATTCATCGATGTTTTTTTCCCTCAATGCTATTTTTCAATGCATCACTTATGAAAGGTTCGTCTTGATAAATCTGTTAATGTTTCAATCTATTTTTATACTAATTATACCTTTTCGTGATAGTTTCCACGGTTATATCATTGTATAAATAAAATAAAAATTTATACAATGGTAATATCCTATCTTTGTCGGCAACATCCTGTACCTGTCTCACATTTTTATTTTTACGTAATATTTCTTTTTGCGACCCGATGGTTTTTCCATCCCTTCACCTTCTAATTCAACGGTTTGCAACTAATCTTTATTTGTTCTTTTCTGTTGATCTTTGTAGTTCTATTTGAAATTCAACGTTTAAAAGAGTGCTTGCATTAATTAATCTACAAAGAACAATAGGAAAGAACAAATAAAGTTTCAATGCTAACTGCTAAATTGGAAAGTGAAGGGATGGAAAAAACGTCGGGGTGCAAAAAGGAATATTATGTTGAAACAGAATATAATGAAGAAATGATATAACAATGAATACAATTCTTCAAACAATATCATTTCTTTGTCGGCAACATCTTGTACCTGTTGTGTAGGAGATCTGGTTGTTTAGGGTTTTCTCAAAAGGCTTACACATTCTGCGAGAATTATTCTAACCGTTGAATCTGAAATCGAACGTTGAAAAACAGTATGAATGAATCATATTCACTAACCATTGAATAAGAAAGTAAGGGATTGAAAAACCATAGGCCATTCAAAAGCTATTTCTGCAAAATGCCCCCATTCAATGTAGAACGAGAGCATCATTAAGGGATTCCAGGATTCTCCTTAAGGTCAGGTAAGTTGGGGAATGCCGACAGAGCAAGCTGATAGCTCTAGGAACTATTACGTTATAATATGAATTTTATGACAATTGAAAAAAACATTTACAGATTGATTTAAGTAAACCCTATCCTTATTTCAAAGTCAAAAAATTAGCTTCGGGCGACAAAAAACATCTAAGAATGATACGTGTTTTACATAACATATCTATTACAGAGTGGGTTGTGCTACCCAAAAAAAATTAAAAAATAGGGTATTAAATCAGTATTTGATTAGTTCAGAATTATTGTCAAAAAATCGAAGGTAGTTCTGTTAGTTTTACCGAGGTTATAACAGGAAAGGTTTAAAGTATACACATGCGATTAAGGGAGTGTTTATTTTTTAGCGGACAGTTCTGAACAAAGATTCACATACGAAATAATCAAATTCCAAGGATGGTTTAAAAAGCACACTGAACATTGCGTTTCTGAAACTCCTCCATCCGTTTCAGATTTTACCGTTATGACTCTTTATTCAGGTGTATACACTTTTTTGGCACACCTCCAGAAAAAAAAATCAAAAAAGGAAAATTTCAATATTTCACTCCAACTAATTCTACTTCCGTTGATAACTTTGGTATGGCTTATTCCATTTTAATGAAATTTTCAGTGTAGTACAATATGAATGGGTACATTCAATAATTCCAACATATTTCTCGAAGTACAGAGATGATATGGTGATAACTCCAGATTAATTGTGCAGGTTGAAAAAAAACCTTTTACATTGGGTACATAAAGAGTCATTATTCAGGTGTCTTTAATTTTTTTGGCTTACTTCTGGTTTTCCCAGAAAAACCTTCTGAAAAGGGCATTATCGAAATTTCTCTCTTCAAATTCGAAGTTCATATCATTCAATTCAAGAAATTACTCAATTAAATTTTTTTGCACACCTCCGATGCTCTATTCAAGGCTTACTTCTATGTAACAGCGTATGTTAAGAGATTTCGTTCAATGATGTATTCATTTAGGCATATGAAGTAATTTTTTAATGAAATGATTCCATACAGAATAGGATCAATTAAATTTAAATTACGAAACATAGAAATTGGGAACCGCTTTGCATTCTTGGAATATACAGCTTTATTACATATGGTACAATATTCCCACTACTTTGCAGCGAAATTTAATTTTTTAGTTTGAAAACTTTTTCTGGGAAAACCGAAGGTAAGTATGCCACAAATTTCGAAAACGCCTGAATAATGACTTATTATGGTAGAATCGGAAACTAATAGCGAAGTTTTGAAAACTCAATGTACAGGGTGTTTTTTCAACCAGCACAACCATTCTGAAATAATCACAATTACATTCCTGTATTTCAAGAAATTGTTGAAATTTTTGAAGGTTTTCATTGATGTTGTACTACACTGAAAATTCATCAAAATTGAATAAGCCATACCAGAATTATTAATAGAAGTAAAATCGATTGAAGCAAAATTTCGATATTGTCTTTTTTGAAAAAATTTTCTCGTAAAACCAGGGGTGTACTAAAAAAACTAAAAAGCTTGAAAAATGGCTCATTATAGTAGAATCTCAAACAGATAGCGAAGTTTTGAAAACGCAATGTATAGGGTTTTTTTTCAACCAGCACAACCATTCTGAAAATAATCACAATTATATCCCTGTATTTCAAGAAAAATGTTGAAATTATTGAAAGTTCTCATTGATGTTGTACTACACTGAAAATTTCATCAAAATTGAATTAGGCATACCAAAATTATTAATAGAAGTAAAATCGATTGAAGCAAAATTTCGATATTGTCTTTTTTGAAAAAATTTTCTCGTAAACCAGGGGTGTGCTTAAAAAACCAAAAAGCTTGAATAATGACTTATTATGGAAGAATCTTAAACAGATAGCGAAGTTTTGAAAACGCAATGTATAGGGTGGTTTTTCCAATCTCCAAAATAAATCTGAAATTATCACAATACCAACCGCGTATTATGGAAAATGTTTTATAATTTTTGAATGTACTCATTCATATTGTACATCACTGAAAATGAATGAGCCATACTAAAGTTATCATTGAAAGTAAAATCGGTTCAATTGGACAAATCACCCTTCATAGTTTCCATAGGGATCCCCAACCATCAATCAAATATTGTTTGGAAGTCTAGACTTCTGCTGAAATGTGACGGTTTCCTCCGGGAGCAAACTGTATGTTAATCGATTATTACTTATTCGAACTAACTGTTTCAGTATTGAATTTGTCTTCTTAACTCTCATCATTATTAGTATCAGATTATGAGTAATGCTGATTCCTATTCGAAAATGAAATTAAAACAGAATATTTTCTTCAAGCAAGCCAACCAATTTCGAATTAAAAGCTCAACCTCCATAATCACAAGCATGGATTATTCAAATCTCAATGAATCGAAAACAATTGTCCGTCGTGGCCTGTAACAAGAATATCTTTCTTTAAACAAAAATGTTCTAAAATTCCATTTTTTTATCAGAGAACATGGTGCAGGCGTACGTAAAAAAAACTTAGGAAATTTCAAATAACCGAAGAAACATATATGTAAATGATGCCACTCTTACGAAAGAGACAAACGTACATGAAATCTGACTTCTCTATTAAAAACTATTTCCACTTGATAGAATCTAACTCAGATATCCTAATTATTTTCAAATTCATTCACGAATACAAAAAATATGATTTCAAATTTCACACTCTGTATTTGAAAAACTGATATCTTACGAAAATCTGTGTTTATACGGAAAGTAACAACTAACGCAATAATTATTCATGAAATTTCTCTCAAATATACGATGGAATATTTCAAACAACTGAGGATTGCAAACTATATCAAATAATGCATTGGTACGAGACTCCGAGACTTTTCGAGACTCGAGACGAGACGAGACTGAGGACCGCGAGACGAGACTCGAGACGAGACTTCGATTTAAAAAACGAGACGAGACTCGAGACGAGACTTTAGGAGAGTCTCGTCTCTTTGGTCTCGTTGCCATCACTAAAACTGACTTTCCCTGAACATATCTTAATGTGAGGTATGTCGTTTGGCCATGGAAGTGCTATGATCGATTTTTCGTACAAAGTGTATGGTTGTGCCCTTGAAAGAGTTACGGAATAAAAAGGCTATTTTTGAAGTACATATGTTTCAGAATTGACCGAGTTTATCCGAGCCGTGGTACTCCACATGTACACATCTTATGTTGATTTCAGGCCTGGAGCAGGGTCCTACTTACCTGAGCATTTTATTTATACGAACATTTAGGTTCGCTTTTTGATTGTTTCTATTACCTTTTACCTGTCTTTCCCACGTTCTTATATTCTCCTTTTTTCATCAATGTTTTTTTCTGCTCATGTTCACCTTCAATCAATTTTATTTTTCTTAGTTGAGTAAAGTTTTGTGTTTGATTTTAGACATATTTTATCGAAAGCGATTTTTTATTGCTTCCATTCTATAATTGGCTTCTGCTGTTGAATGGTATATAAATCAAATAAATGAATGAAATCAAAACCATTTTCCAGGATTGTCATAGTTGAGTCCCTCGAGCTTCTGTCTCAGATGTGTACTCAACTGAGGAAGAAGAGCTGTGTTGTAATCAATAGATTTTTTCTGATTGTTACAATATTGTTCACCAAATGGATAAGTTAATATCACCTTGTACATTTTCGAATTCATTGGATTTTGACGTTTCTATGGGCCGTGTTTGTGAGATTTATGGTTGAGTAGTTGTATTTTCACGTTTCATCAGAAATAAAATTGATGAAATGTCAAACTTCGCAGAAACTCCAGCGGCAAAAAACCGTGAATGTTTGATATCAGCAAAATTTACAACTGCCTACAGTAAGATGTGTAAAGGTTCTTAGGAATGAAGAAGAAAAAATGGCAGGAGGGTATCGACGAAAATATTTTGTCAGCTTATTTTGAAGATTTAATATGTTGGTCCTAGTCTCGTTATTTTTGATGTATGCCTACTTTAGTCGATTCCTAGTCGTCGAAACAATTACTAAATACATTGTTTGATGTATGAGGTGAAAAGTTCATTTTGATTTCTTCTGTTAAAAAGATTTTTACATCCGTTATTTTGAATTTCGCTTCAATTGTGGAAATCTTTGGCGCTTGTAGAACAAACGAATTGGTGAATATGCTATCATCCAATATCGAAGAAAGTGAGTCAGTGATCGTTATCAACGTGTGAAAACGAGAAATGATATGAATAGAACATTCACAATAATTGATGCAGATGATCCCGGAGCAGCTCATTCGGTGAGAGAATATTTAGCGTTTTGCCTGCAAGGCATTCTTGGCTTCTTCGTGGCTTATCGAAATATGAAGTGTACCCTTTAGCCTGTCGGCAAAAATACCTTCAGAAAGATTCAGATTAAGATTACTTAATGGTTGGGTTTTGATATTCTGAAAGTGCATATGGGCCATTGCCGATGCGAGAGCCTCAATATGATTACAGTAAAGAGACATGGTAGGGGGAAATTTCACCTGTTGCGGAAGGCTCTTTGGCCGACAGTATGATGCATAAAATATTTCATTTTGATTAATAATAATTTATTTCTGAATTCTCAAGGTTGAAATTACATAATATATAAAATTTATTTTCCTGAAGATAATCTCTATACAGGGTGTGACAGAGTTGATGTAAAATATTCAAGGATGAGATAGTATAGATTATTTACAACGAATTATGTGCTTATAACTTTTTCCTTAAACCTCCCGGTTCTACAAATATCAATTCTTTTGTCTTTTTTGGAAACTTCCCTACCTTGCTCAAGAAAAGAGAGTATATCTCCGGAACGACAAGACCGACGGCAATGAATGTGCCCTTACTCGAAAGAAAACAAGATGCTTCATTCACCATATTCAATTTTGCTCGGGCAAACTCAACAGGAACCGAAAAACACAGATATATTGGTCAATCACTTTCAGCACGACTTTAGAACTAATGTGTAGATGGGACGAATTGGGCCTCATTTACTTGGACCAGTATTCCATCTTCCTGGATCGTTTTCAGAATCATTTCTTAATTCTCTACAAAACAACATCAGTGACGCCATGGAGGAACTACCATTAAACATAAGGCAGGATATGTGGTTTCAAATGGATGGTTGTCCTGCTCATAATGGGCGCATGGTATCATATTATATGAATGCAGCCTATCCTGGTAGATGGATTGGACGATTTGGTCCGATAGATTACCCAGCAAGGAGTCCGGACTTAACTCCTTCGGATTTTATTTGTGGAGCAGGCTGAAGTTTATAAAGGTACAGTTCTGTCGCTAGAATATTTGAAGATGAAAATTGAAGAAGCCTGCGATATGGTCCGCGGCAATCCGCAGGAACTGCAGCGCGTGATTAACTCAAGGGGCAAAAGATGATCTCTTGTCCTCCAACACGGTGGAAGGCACATCGAGCAGTACATTCGAGTGAAGGAAGTGTTGTCACCCAAATACTTTCTTATGTTTTGATTTTCACTATTATACATTTCTGGATCATTCTTAATTTTCATAAACTCTTTCAATTCTTACCAAGCAATAAACACTCAGTTATATCGGATGTAACTGAGTTACTTGAAAGCCAACATGTGTTCATTAGAACATCGGTAGGCAGTCTCAGCTACCTATCTACTGAATTGATTTACATCGTGGCGCTCGCGTTTTCTGGTAGATTTGATTCGTTTTTCCTACGTCACTGATTTCCTCTTGATGAATGTTTCACATATTTGGAAAGCTGAGACTAGCGAGAAGTTTTCACAGGTAGAAAATCAATACCTCACCTGGAACATTTTTCGAGAAAACGGCGGATGAAATTTCAAATTGGTTTCCTCGTCCGTCAAAATTTTTCACTGAACCTGAGGTCTTCCGATTCCTGTTGAATTTGCTTCAGCAAAACTGAAAACAGTAAATGTACCACTTTTTCTCTTTGGATTAAGGGCACATTCATTGCCGTAGGTCTTGTCGCTCCAGAGATATACTCTCTTTTCTGGAGCAAGGTAGGGAAGTTTCCTAAAAAACAAAAGAATTGATATCTGTAGAACCGAAGGATTTGAGGAAAAAGTTATGAGTACATTTTTGTTGGAAATGATCTGTACTATCACCTCCTTGAATATTTCACATCAACTCTGTTACACCCTGTATATCATTCAAATCTAGGTCAAATTTTTATAAACAGTTCTCAAATTTGTTTGTTTGTCAATAATGAATGAGTTTGTTACCTAAACTGATGATGGTTTTGCGTGAAGCACAGTCATCACTGTCTTTGGAGACGGTTTTCGAAGAATCGTTCAAAACTATGGCTGATATCAATTATCTTGAAACTTCCATTCATATTCACAAATAAATGGATTTGACAAGCATTTACAAACTTGTCAGTTTATATTTCCATGGTTATCATGCCTATATACTTCATTCTTCCACAACGTATTTTTTTGTTTTTCATATTTCATCAGTGTCAAATAAAACAAAATCAACTATCTGTCACGGGAGTTATTGAATGTTAACAACCTCGGGCAACTTACAATCTCTCTGAACTGACGTCCCTCAGGATTGAAATCTGTGACCCTCTGTAATTAACATCCTCATAACTCCTTCGATAAATAAATAACTAGTTATTGTAAAACATGAATATATCATATTTTCTCAGGGGAAATATGATTTCACGTTTCAAATTGCTCTTTAGAAATATTAGTATGTTTTGACATATGGTTTAAGTAGGGCGATAGTGTTCAATATTATTTCGATTAGAAAAACATACATATCATTGATACCTGAAAGTCAGATCCTAGTTTCCTAGGAGATGTTGAATTGAGTATTCAAAACGAACACATACATCGTTATCCCTAGGTTCAAATAATAATTGAAATTGCAAGTAGGTAAATTATTCAAGTGGATATGAATAAGTAAATCTTATGATGATTTCAGATGGCAGAAGTCAGCCCAGACCTTCAGAAAGAGTTCCAGTATACCCTCCTCTGCCAGCTAGCTCCAACTTGATTCCAGCAGCAATACCTAGTCAACCACCAATTTCTCCGCCACCTCAGAGACTTCAAAGATTCGAATACACTTTTCCCATAATGAGTAACCATGTTCAAAATCCGAATACTTACGAGGTTCTCCGTCCTGAAACAGTGGCATTCGGAACAGCACCAAGAAGGGCACCGAGACCACCCAGAATGCATTTTGCCACACCAACATACGAAGTACCAGCACAGGATGCCCAATATACTTTAACTATTCCTCCAGGAATTCCGGACTCTGATCCGAACCAACAATATATAGCCGCCCGACAGAATTGAAAAATTACCGTATAATTCAATTTAGGTACTGAAAAAAAATTGTGCCGTGTAAAATTGGCATTGCTAATTTCAGAGCAAGTGAGAAATTTGAAGGAAGAACAATAGTTCGCCTCTCCTTGTCATAGAAATAGTGATGACTTCTCAAACCAAATTTAGTTAGCTAAGTTTTTTTGATGATGCTTGTTTTAACATCGAAATAAATTATTTCACATAAAATTGTCAGTATAAAAAAATTCCCTAAAGGGGGCAAGATATTAGAGAACCCCATGAATTATCTTCCATCTGTCACAACTGGATTTTATGTACAGTATCTATTCATCGAATGATGTGATAAGTTCAGCTTGGTTCTCAAACAAAATGGTTCATAAAAGCTTTTCTCGTTGTGAGTATAGCTCAATATTACGTGGTGAAGGGTGGATCTAGTTATGGTATAATAAAAATAATAAAAAATAATAATTTCACTCACTAAGAATTCGCATATGATCTATAATGAACTTTCATATCGAAGGAAGTGTGGAACCTGAGTCAGGTTCGTATGTCAATTTTCTTTTTTTTGAAAATATAAAATAGAATTATATCACAGGTTATATCGTTTGTCAGTTATGTCGCTCTCAACATGAGGCAACCAAATAATCGTTCATATAGAATGAGAAAACAGGGGATATCTGGTGCAATACCAATAAGAGTAAGGGGCGAGAAGTTGAAGAAACTAGAAGAGTTCAGAGCTGTGCCGAGCACTAATAGAAAGTGCTCAGAGCACAAAACGCTAAGCCCTTTCGAAAAGTGCTCCGGAACCTCGAACATCTCGAAACGCTCGCGATTACCAAGCACTTTCAGAAAGTAATTCGTTCACACGAACACCGCTAGCACTAAGCACTCTTCAATATGAAACTTCGACTTTAAGATTTTTTCAGCAAATTGTCTGTAATTCTGGCATTTTTGGCCGAAAATGGTCGCATACGACTATGTATGAAAAAAACGCTGCAAATTGTACATAAGGGTTTATTATTTTCTCAGTTAATACCATTGATATCTTAAATAAAACTTATACAGGCCAAAAAAGTAACGCAACTCGTCAATAATGCTTGAACGAAGAATTATTAATTAATATCCTCGCACCCGCCAATTTTTGATTTCAAAACCAATTCATCCTGTGCTTTTTTGAATTTTATATTTCTCACTCCACTACTTTATTTTTCACAATGGAAATATATTGATTGTGATAAATCAAATTTAAGGTAATTTGATTACCCATTCAGCGATGTGGCTTAAAGTAGAATTGATTCTGCTGTTTTTCATTGAAAAGCAAGTAATAATTTAGAATTTGTAGTAAGGAGGTTACTCTAATCAGAACATTATTCTTTTATCAATAAATAATAGTAATACTTATAATTATCATTTATTCGATCAAAAGCTTATCGAGGTACAATGAGGTTGGTTTCGTCCGAACAGAATACATAACTCAAAACAATCCACTTTTACGAAAATCAAAAAAGTCGCTCATAGAATATGGTTCACAGTCAACAATTGCATTATACGGAGTAATTTTAAAAATTTTTAAGTTGGATGTCCTCCCCAACCCTTAGCGTAGAGCATTGAACAGCCTTAGGCCCATATATATAAGGGCGAGTGACGTGGGTATGTATCTGTGCGCCTAGTGTTGTTACAGTTTTAATATTGTTGGAAGTATTCTGGATCAGCCTTCATGAAAACGAGTGCGCTATATATGTATAGACCATATGATGTTGAAAATTTGTTTCTTTAAAATGCCCTCTACAAGATTCTCTAAAACCTAACTTCAGTATAATTCTCGACATGAAACACTTATCTTATAACTGAGGGAAATCTTTGAACCCATGGATTTGTGATTTGAATTGAATCAATAATTAACTTTCATTTTCGTCCGTTCGTTGTTGTGGTTTAAGGGTATAAACCCCCAACTTAAAACTGTATTCATTTTTCAAACTTCGAAAATAGACTTCGGCGGGTAGGAATATATTTTTCAATATTTATTGTTTCAAAAATAAGAACCTGACACCAATCACAAACTGTTAATTTGCTAATGAAAAATAGCTCAAAAATTCTATTTTCAGTCACGCCACTCAATATGCAATGGAATGTACTTCCATTTGATATATCACAATCCATATACTTCTTTTTGAAAAAAACAGTATGGGGGTGTGGAGCGTAAAGGGTGGGAGATTTCGAATTCAAAAAAGCATACGGAGACCTGCTTTCGGAATTACAAATCCATGGATTCGTGGATTTCCTCTAATAATAATTATTGAAAGAATAATGGTCTGATTGCAGTACTCTCCAATAACAAATTGTGAATTTATTAGTAATTTTTTATTGAAAACGGCATAAAAAATTCTTTTTTTCAGTCGAATTGCTGAGTTGGTAATCAAATTACCTTTTATTTGATGTATAACAACCTATATATTCCAACTTGAACAAATCAAGTAATGTGATGCGGAGCTTTGGGGGTGAGATATATCAAATTCAAAGAAACACAGGATGAATGGCTTTCGAAATTTAAAATCGACAGGTGCGAGAATTTTCCTTAATAACTCTTCATTCAAAAATTATTGACGAGTTACGTTACCTTTTCGGCAAGCTCTATACTGTTCATAACTCATTGGGTTTTCACCCCAAAATTTGCAGCGTTTTTCTTTATACCGCAAGAACCACTGGTCCGAAATCATTCGGTTTGAGTTATGCAACAGTAATAAATGTTCCGCGAATCTTGGTAGAAAAATCGTGTGTCACTCGGCATTGATCCTTCAAGCTTTTCAGTACGATCGGTGTACCCTAAGGGCTCAAAATTGGGGGTTGGAGAAAAAAAATATTTTTCAAAAACTAATTACCAAAATTTTATGACTTTCAATATTTATTGTTGTTTCATAACTCAATCTAGAAATTTTTACCCGAATGATTTCCTACGAGTGGTTCCTGAGGTATAAAGAAAACCGCTGCAAATTTTGGGGTAAAAACCAATTAGTTATGAATAGTATACAGCGTGCCAAAAAAGTAACGTAACTCGTCAATAATTTTTGAACGAAGAATTATTAAGGAAAATCCTCGCACCCGTCGATTTTGAATTCCGAAAGCAATTTAACCTGTGTTTCTTCTTTGACTTTGATATTTCTGACCCGCAACGCCCTGCACCCCACTACTTCATTTTTTCAAGTTGGAATATATGGGTTACATCGAATGAAAGGTAATTTGATTACCTACTCAGCGATTCGAGTAAAAAAAGAATTTGTTGTGCCGGTTTTCAATAAAAAATTAGGAATTAATTTACAATTTGTGCGATCTTAATAATTATTGGATGGAAGTACATTCCATCGCATAATGAGTGGCGTGACAGAAGAAGAATTTGTTAAGCAATTTTTTTATTAGAAAATTAACAATTTGTGATTGGTGTCAGATTCTTATTCTTGAAATAATAAATATTGAAAAATATTCTCCTACCTGCCGATTTCTATTTTCGAAGTTTGAAAAATGCAGTTTTAAAATTGGGGGTTTTTATCCTTAAACCTCAACAGTTTTTTTTTTCCGAAAAATATTGCATGTGATATATCGCATAAAAGGTCATACGATGACCAATTCGGTTATTTGAATGAAAATAAAAGTTAATTATTAATTCAATATGAATTAGAAATCCATGGGTTCTAGAATATCCCTTAGTAATAAGGTAAGTGTTTAGGTTTTAGAGAAACTTGTAGAGGGCATTCTAAAGAGAACGAATTTTTAAGATCATGTGGTCTATACGTATATAGGGTACTCGTTTTCATGAAGGTACTTCCAACAATATTTGAACTGTAACAACACTAGGCGCAAAGATACATATCCTTGTACCCACGTCACTCTTTAACCTTAATACGAGTAGAAAAGTCACGCTTGTACATGAGCCTAAGGCTATTTAATGCTCTACCCCAAGGATTTAGGAGGACATCCAACTTGAAAGTTTTCAAAATTACTTTGCATAATGCAATTGTTGACTGTGAACCATAGAGTGAATTTTTTGATTTTTGTAAAAGTGAATTGTTTTGAGTTATGTATTCTGAAACCGAACGAAATTCAACCTTATTGTATTTTAAAAAGCTTTTGTTTGAATAAATATATTATTATTATCATTATTAATCAATAAAAGAATAATGGTCTGATTACAGTACCCTCCTAACTGAAAATTCTAAATTATATCCTAATTTTTCAATGAAAAACGGCACAAGCAATTCTACTTCAAGCCACGTCGCTGAATAGGTTATCAAATTACCTTTCATTTGATGTATCACAATCCATATATTTCCAGTTGAAAAAATAAGGTAGTGAACTGAGAAATATCAAATTCAAAAAAGCACAGGATGAATTCGGTTTGAAATCAAAAATCGACGGGTGCGAGGATATTCCTTAATAGTTCTTCATACACTCATTATTGACGAGTAATTTTACTTTTTTGACAAGCTGTATAAGTTTAATTTAAGATATCCATGGTATTGGGTTACTTAACTGAGAAAATAATAAACCCTTGTGTAAAATTTGCAGGGCTTTTTTTATTAGTTCATTCATACATACTCCGAAATGTAAACTGTGAAATTTTCAGGGGGGTAATTTTTTTTTGGGTCGATCACTAGGGTTTATTATTTGAATTCATCAAATAATAAACCAAAGCATGAAATTTCAGACGCCAAAATCTTCGGAACCATTCGAGCGATTTTGTCAATTGACGAAGTCTCTTGTGCGTTATTCGGGTTCCTGGGCGGTCCTAGGACGATCCCAATTTCGAACTCACAGACAGATATTCGACCAAGCAATACAGGTTTCATCATAATTATATGTTGTCAAAATAATGGAAACCTAAGGAAATTCCTCAGAAAGTCCATGGCCTACGCCGAGTTCGTTTTTGCGCGCATGTTCTAGGGAGCAGCGCGCTATCGTTTGCTCCAAATTTGAAATTTTCAGAGTGAAAATGACTAGATTGGATCCACTGATGACGAATCCGGTGTGTAAGTCGATTCTGTTCGGCCGGCCCTCCAGCCGAGGACCTGATATCTCTCGAAAGGAGCAAACTAGCGATTCATTTATTTATTTACTAGAGAACATATGATTACTAAGAGGTATTTCAACCCAACAGAGTACTCACATATTACAATGAAATTAAGGGTATCATACCACCCTCAAAATTGATATTAACAGTATCCAAATAGAAAAACAAATACTAAAAAGATTAACAAGTAAAACAAACAAAAAGATTGGAAAAATATACACGAATCAGATATCAAGTGAGAAATCTCCCCCTCAAGTATCTCCTGAATTGAGCGAGAGATATAGTGAAAACATCAACAACATGAAATTCCGTATTGAATATTATCAAAATCCGGCAAATTGGAGAGTTTTTAGTGACATTCAACCTACAGAACGGCACAGCAGAACTCCCTTGATCTTAATCTTTTCTCAGGGATCTTGTTGGACACAGATTGAAGTATTGAAGGAACCGAGAGGACGTCATTCAAGATCTTATATAAAATACACATGTCGTTCAATTTTCTGCGTATCTCAAGACTAAGCAAATTAAGTCTACCTTGAGCCTCCGAGTAATCATGATTGACTATTTTGAAATTATTTCTGTAGGACATGTATCTAAGAAACTTGTGCTGTATGCCTTCGATGCGTTTTACATGACATCTATAATAGGGATTCCAAATGGACGATGTAAAATTCAATTTACCGAAAACGAAAAAATAATACGTCACGAGTGCTTTATTACTTCTGAATGATCTTTCATGACGTAGAGTGAATCCAATCATCTTATTGGAAGATGAGATGACGTTATCAATATGTTCTATGAAATTTAGCTTCGAATCGAAAATCACACCCAAATCATGAATAGTGTTGACCTTCTGCAGCTGCACTGGATCTACCGAATATAAAAATTAATTATGTTAGTTTTTCTCGTGAATGATATTGACACACATTCATTCAAATTCAAAAACAAATGGTTTTCCCTACAATACTTGGAGAACCTATCAAGTTCTTTTTGCAGCTGAATACAATCGTCTATACACCTGATATTGGTAAATGCCTTGAGATCATTCGCATATAACAAAAACCGAGAATAATGGAAACGTTATAATATGTTATAAGTGATATTTCACAGGGTTAGGACACAAATGACTTCAACTATTTTCGAAACAAAGTCGATGTGAAACACAAACTAATAAGAATATATTGTTTAGATCAATCATTAATAATAAGGGTCCCAGAAGAGAGCCCTGAGGTACCCCAGAAGAACTATAGGACTGTCTCGATTTCTGCCCATCAACACATACAAATTGTGATGTTTTTGAAATGTGGGATGTGACTTATTTTATCGAATGCTTTTTTTGGGTCAGTGTAAACAGAGCCAACTTGATCCTAAGATTCGAGTCCTCCATGAGGGAGTCCAGAAAACTCATTAGATTAGTCTCCAAATTTCTGTTCTTGATGAACCCATGCTGATTTTCTATTCTCATATTCTTGACATGGTTAGCAATGAATTTGCAGTCCAGATACTCAAAATGCTTGGGAATGGCAGAAAGAATAGTAATAGCAATGTTATAAGGTCCTTTCTGCCTTGCTTGAGGATTGGAACAACCTCAGAGATCTTCCAGCGTTGAGGAGAGATACCACTCGACAGAGATTTGTTGAAGATAATATGTAAAGGTAATCTTGAATTACTGGAACCATTTTTTTAAATTATCGACGGAATCTCATCCGGACCCGAAACTTTATTCTGATCTGATGTTCGGAGAGCCTCCTCAACACTCTCAATGGAAAGTGATACCCCACCCTAATAATTACGGCTGTACAGGTTTTCTACACACTCCAAGTCAACATCAGAAGGAGTAGCCTCCTCAAAAACGGAACTGAAGAACTCAGCAATGAGATTAGAAATATCAGACGATGATGATGCTTCCGCATCACCCTCTCTCATGACCGAGGGAAACTTGCTGTGACCTTTCTTATGCGATATATTTTTAAAGAAACTCTTTGAATTTTGTGAGAGCTCTCGCTCAATTCTATTGAGATAGTTGTTGGAATCTCTCAAAATGAGCCCATTGGAGGCAGCTCTAAGTTGTCAGAAACATTCGCGATGATGGATGTCTTATATTTTCTGTGGAAATTTTGCTTTTGTCGAATAATACGTATAGTTTCCTACCGGAAGAAAATAGAAAATCTACTATTGATTCTAGTTTAAGGTATATGTTTAAACATAATTTCCCGCAACCTATTATACAGAACATTCACCCCAGCATCAACATCCAAATTCTCCAAGAGGGAATCCCAATCGATTTAAGAAAGTTCTGAGTTTATGACATTAAAATTACCCCTTTTCAAGTTATATTTTAATAGAGAATTCACTTTCAAGAAATCATGAACACTAATGTCAAGGAAAAACTCAACGACCGGATGATGGCTGTCCTCGCTGACGAAAGTTGCATCGCATCGACCAATGCCGCTGTCTCTTTCCCTATTACACAAAATTAGGTTCAATAATTTACCATTTCTTTAATAAACGTTATTGAATTGTTTCAATTCCGAAAAATTTAAAGTGTCCACAAAAACTGCTTATTTATTTTCAACGTCAGTAACATCCAAAACATCACCTGACGTTCGACTCACCCATTTCAAGGACGAACAATTGAAATCACCGCAAATAAGAACAATGTCTTGATCACGAATTCTTCTCCTGTTGGTCTCCAACTTCTCCGCGAAGATCTCGCAAGCCCCCTCATCACCAGGCGCCATATAAGCACAACAGATATACAGTCTCCTTTTGCCCAGATTGATGACCACCCAGTCATCTTCCTGGCCACAATTGAATTCGGGCACTTAATTAGCTTTCATTTCATTCCGCACAATAATGAGCACTCCATCACAGTTTTTTGCGCGCATGTTCTATGGGAACAGCGTGCTATCGTGTTGTCCAAAGGTCTGTGATTTTTTTTCACAGTTTTAGTAAGATCTCTATCGCGCCTGAAGGTTGTATAATTGTCATTCAACCAAGATTCCGCAGCTAGAATTACGTCAAATGAGAAATCTTTTACGTTCAATTAGAAAGTTGATAATTGTGTGCATAAACCTCGCACATTTTGATTGAGAATATCCAAAGACATCCCAACGAGGATTCAATTAGCTGCATTCCCTGGATCTATAAGGAAAGTTCAGATAAGTCAGTTCCGCTTTTTATGTGCAGAATTTTTGAAGTATCATTCCTTCTCATGAAAACATTACCATTCTGGACCCATACGTATTTATACTTCTTATCCCTACTGTGGTGTATTAACATTGCGCATGCGTATGTGTAATATTAACTTAATTCATTTGTTAATGATCATTCTTCCTGTAATCGTTAAATTCAAATTCCAATTCAAATTCATTTATTCATCCATATGAGCAAAGAATTGTTACAAATCTTTTTTTCTTATTTATTTATTTATTTATTTATTAACGGGATCGACCCAATTTTACAAACGAACAATACAATAATAATAATTAATACAACCTAATATATATTGAAGTAAAATGCAAAACTTCCAGAAAAAAAAACTTCACAGATCATAACAAATTTCGATTGACGTAACGCATAATTGAGGGGTAACTAAGGCAAAAAAGTCTATGCCTGTTATACCGGCAGTGTTTACATGTTGCGAGATTCTTGGAATTGGCGAAGCCCTGGTTTAATTGTACCTTTAAGTCCTGAGACATAGTAACATGGTATCTCTAACATTCCTAGACGGAGCGTGAAAACCAAAAAGAGATAGAAGATCGAAAGACGACAAAAGCGCCCCAACCAATCTAGCGAACAACAATACATCTGCTCTAATTCTACGAGTCCGCAAAGCAGGAAAGCGCAGAACCGACCTCATATGAGTTGCGGAAAAATTTACGAGTGGGATTCCCATCCTGCAAGACACAGAGAGAAGAAACCTATTTGAACTCGTTCCAACCTATCACAGTATATGGAGACCATACACAAAAGGCATGCTCAAGATGCGGCCTTACCAGACCAACATAAAGATGTTTTAAGGTATTGACATCCCTAAACTCATACGAGTGCCGTAAAATGAACCCTAGCATCCGAAGACCCTTATTGACTATGTAGTCAATGTGCGCCCTGAAACACATCCTATTGTCGCAAAAAACACCCAAGTCTTTAACAATGTTCACAGTATGTATTGCCTCGTTATTCAGACAGTAGTGCGATACAAAGTGGCGCTCCCGCCTAACTACACTCATATGCTGGCACTTTCCGAAGTTAATGATGACTCTGTTATCTTCACACCATTGCTCCAATCGATCCAGATCAGACTGAAGGTCAGAGTATTAACCATTAAATAAATTTTGTGGTCATCAGCAAACAGAAGAAACAGTGCAAACCTAAAGCAAGTGGTGATGTCATTTATGTAAATAAGGAACAACAGAGGGCCCAAATGACTACCCTGAGGTACACCTGAATCAACAATGTATGATGGGGAGAAGGAGTCACGAACTTTAACTGACTGAGTACGGCGGGTGAAATATGACATAAACCACTTCCTTAACATGCCAGTTATTCCAAAGGACGACAGTTTCTCGCTCAAAATGCAATGATCTACCTTATTGAGAGCCTTAGAAAAGTCAGTGTATGCAACATCGACCTTACCTCCACTCTCCAAAGAATCGAAGACATACTGGGAGAAAACCAATAGATTGGAGTCGACACTTTTACCCTTGGTAAAGCCATGTTGTTGCTCGACCAATCTGGACGATATATATGTTTGTATGCGATCCAGTATTAATGTCTCAAGGCTTTTAGGCATGGAGCTTATATTGCTTATGGGCCTATAATCAGCGATGTCATGCCTACTCCCAGACTTGAACAATGGTTTCACCGTACTAGACTTCCCCTCAGCAGGAAAATCACCAGTTGATAATCCTGTTGAACAATATCTGAAGTGGAAGTGCCATTGAAGAACAACAGTTCTTCAGAAAGAATGCCGGCAGGATATCAGGTCCCGGACCCTTTCCAGTATCAAGATTTTCCAACTTCTTGGCGACCTCCTCAAGAGAAAAAGATAAACTGTCTTCCCCAAAGTGATCGAAACAGGTTGAACCATCGAAAAGATCAGGACCCGAAACATAGGTAGATCGAAAGTGTTCAGAAAATAGTGCAGCTATGTCAGCGTCATCCTCTACACCTCTCCCATGCAGGTGCATACTTGTCGGCAAATCATTATCATTCCTTTTAGAATTAGTGGAATTCCAAAACGATTTGATATTGTCCCTTATTGAATTCTCTATATTCTCAATATAATCAGAACAACATGACTCTGCCATTTTAGCACAAGCTGAACGAACCTCCGAAAATGAAAGATAATCTTCCCAGCGTGTATCTCTTATAATTACGTTGAACTTCCTTTTTTTTTAAACGAGATTTTTAAGTTCAGGAGTATACCAAGGAGGAAAAGTTGACTCCTTAATGAAAATTTTCGGAACAAATCTATTTATGGCCCCGAAAACAAAATCATGAAACACACTAACCATAATATCTATTCCAGCATTGTCATGAAATAGAGCTTCCCAATTGAGTTCTAAGAGGTATTTATTTAATGCTCTGTAATCGGCTTTCTTAAAATTGTAAGAGGTTTTACCCACATCTGGAGAATGTACAATGTTGACTGGAACCCTGGCAAAGAGTGCCGGATGGTAAGCATCCAACTTAGAGAGAACGTCAACGGCGGGCTCAATTGAGAAATAGCGTTTCCCAGTGAACACAAGATCTAACAAACCACCATACAGGTTCCTTACTGAATTAATTTGAAACAGATCATTAAAAGCAAGGGCATCGTCAAGAATTCTAGCACATAAGTCAGTACATCCGTTCAAAGTTGCATCATGCCAATCGTTCCCCCCGAAATTATGATCGCCCGTTATAAAAACAGTATCTGGTCTAGTAGTACCAACTACATGCTCCAGATTCACACAATGGCTCTCATAGTACTGAACTCTAGCAGAAGCACATGGGTCCGGAGGTATATATACAGTTCCCAACAATACATTCGTATCACTCTTAAGTAAAACAAAAATATCCTCAACATTATTACGCAAAGTTGAAACCAAAGTAGATGGGAACTTTTTTTTTACCGCAATCAATACTCCAACCCCCGCTTTTTTGGAACTAGAAAGAATGGACCTATTTTTTCTAAATATATTATAATTACGAAACTGTAACTCAGCGTCAATAATGGATGGGTCAAGCCAAGATTCGGTCAACAAGATTACAACATAATCTGCAACATTTACATTCTTAACTAACTCGTAAAGTTTAAATTTACCCCCAATACAACGAACATTCTGGTAATAAACACTCAAGCGATTAAAACTATAATTATCCCTTCGAATTAGTTTTTTCTAACTTTGACTATTCTCGGTAAACCACTTATCAGAGCTGTGCCGAGCACTGATGGAAAGTGCTCCGAGCACAAAGCATTAAACCCTTTCAAAAAGTGCTCCGGAATCTCGAGCACTAAGCACTCATTTTTTGTGAAATGCTCGCGATTACCAAGCACTTTCAGAAAGTAATTCGCTTACACGAGCACCGAGCACTAAGCACTTTTTAATATGAAACTTCGACTTCGAGACTTTTTTAGCCAATTGAATGTAATTTGAGCATTTTTGGTCGAAAATGGTCGAATACGTCCATGTTTAGAAGAAACATATGAAATTTAAGATGCCAATATCTCCGGAACCATTCGAGCGATTTTGTCCATTAACGTCGAATTCACTTTTGTTGTAACACTCGAGAGTAAAATAAACAGGCTAATCCCTTTTCTTTATTGCGTGTTTGATTCCACAGGACACACGACTCCACAACAGCAACTTTCCATCCTTCATCGCAGCCCGCGCTTTCACGGAACAACTTGGATGAAATGAGGTATCACATTCAAAACAGCAAACGGCACTTGATACCGGCTTTTTGCAATAAGAGCAATCCAATTTTACGCTTTCTTGGCTAGCCGTCTCAGAATCTGGGTACGCCACTGGTATAACTAGAATCACAACTAGCGATACGTTATCGGGTATCTCGTCAGCAGGAGTTCTAGCTGATAAGTTTTCCTTGCTTTTCTTCAATATAAAACAAACAAATTTCCGCCAAACTAGGCCAAACTTTCAAATATATTCAATATCTCAATGTATATACTGGAAAGACTAATGTCTCAAGTTTTCACCAATATAACTTCTTTCAAGATTTCATAAGTTTTCACTATCAAAAAGACGAAGATTCGCGAAGCGAAAATAATTACGTGTTGATCATTTGAAGCTAACATATAATATGATGATTAAAAAAAAACAAATAGAAATTTAGAGGTTCTCCCCGGAAAAATGGGAAGAGATAGGCAACTGAATGCCTGTTTTACCCTTCCCATCTCCCCAGAGAGGACACACAATGATATGTACGAGGAGCAGTGACAGAGCAGAGAAACATATAGTGTAATCGGGAGTAATAAACTGTAAAAAGCAAGTTTTGAGTTCTTCATTATGTGGTACCCTGTTGAAAACACCATACCTACCACATATACGTCCATCTTAAAAAAGAAATTTTGTGGTTATTTTCCTAATATGTCAGGAAATACAACAGCGATTGAATTGAAACTTGGCACGCAACTTCTCGCAAAATGTTGTCGAGATTATACTGTCAATAAGTATGAAGAAGAAAATGTTTCAAAATTTTTCCAGAAAAACTTTTGTTTTCGGAAACACTGCACAATATTTCGAAAAATCCGACTTATACCTAAGCTCCATATTGCATAGAAGTGTATCAAATTTCAATTCATTACGTTCATAATTCTCAGAGATGTTGGGAAATAATATGTCACATTTCGGGTTTTTTCCTCGGTATCATTGTTTTTTCGAGAATATTTCAAAAAATACTAACTCAGTCATGATGAAACTTGGTGACTAGTTTGAAAATGCTGATGTACAACTTTCAATTCGAAACGATATTTACTTTTGGAGATATATGGACAAAAATATGTCGAATTTCGTTGTTTGAATTGCTGACGTTATTTCCTCAATATCTCGTACAGCTGCGTTCAGATCGAAACTCCGTTATTGTATGAAGAATACTGACGCAGAATTTATTGCGGAATTCCGTAGGATCGAATTGAATGTTTATTCCAAAATGTTTGAAATTTTGTTGAAAATTTTTTTGTTTCGGAAAATGTTGATCAGATTCTAACGGAATGAGGAACAGACCTTAGAATCAGTATTCAACAACAATGTTCCAAATTTAAATTCGATACGATTTTCACTTTCGGAGATGTATGGAAAAAAATATCTCAAATTTCGTTGTTTGAAACTTTGAAGTTATTTTCTCAATATCTCAAGAAGTACAGAAGTGATCGCTGCGTTATTATTTCAAAAATAGCAACGTGGAACTTTCCGATGAGTTTCGTGCGTCTTCAATTGTTGAAAAATTTTGAAAGCATGGTTTTCTGAAATTATCCACATCTTTATCGAAAAAAAATATTTTTTCAGAATTTATTGGCCAGATTTCGATGAAACTCGGCACAGACCTCAAGTTAGTCTTCCACAACAGTTCTCGACATTTCAATTTGATCTGATGTTTTTTTCCGGGAATATTAGAAGAAATTATGTAAAATTTCGCTGTTATTTCAAATTTTGAGAATATTTCCTCAATATCTCGATATCTATTGACGCGATCAGATTGAAACTTGGGTTGTGCCTTGAAATCAAGTTCAAAAACAATTCTTGAGATTTCAGTTTCATTGTCGGAGATATTGAAAGATTAAGGTTATTTCCTCAATATCTCAAAAAGAAAAGACACGATCAGATTCAAACTATATTTTAAGATGAAGAATACTAACGCACGACTCAATGCAAAATTTCGTAAGGATCGTATATAGGGGTGAAATCTGGCTGGTCCGTCTTTGGTGAATTTAGTGATGACTGAGCTCATCTGTGTATATTTGAAAGAGCTGAAATTTGTGGTAACCTTCATAAAGCTTTATGTATATGACACTTTTGTATCATTTCATCTGAGAGCGTGAATCACCTACTGAAAACGTTCGATGCATTCCTTCCACGCATAGAAATCACTGATTTAGATCGTGAAACAGGCAGTGAATTTTCGTCCTCAGATGTGAGGGTGGGCAGAAGAACTGACGGAACTTTGAGCTCACGGTGGTCCTTGAAACCTACCAACTCGGGAAGATTGTTGAATTTCAGATCCGACACTTACAGAAAATCTGAAATTTCAGTAATAAAAAAATTGTTACACAGGGCTGTAAATTTGAGTAGCAGTGAATTCCAACATGAAATCTGGATGAAACCAAATTAAAGTTTGAAACTTCATGATTACCCCTCTTTTATATCCTCAATGACTATAAGCCACCATCTGGTAGGATCTGGTAAGAATAGAGAACCACGGGAGACATGTGATTATTTTATATTTACTTTCATACCGAAGTTGCCCTCCAATATAGCTAGCTCGATCAGAGAGTCTCCACAAACACCAAACTAGTTTTCTACAATGTGAAGAGTATTTAATCGCTCTTTTCTAAGTTGAAAGATAAAACGAAAACTCTTGATCGTTCCAATTTATATATAAAATTCCCTGCGTAGATTTTGATAGATGCTACATAGGTAGACGAAGCAGTTACTCTCAAATAGAGCAATACAACATAAAAATGATTGCGACGAGAAATTTGGAGATGAAGACGGTAAAACAGCGCTAGCTTTGTACTCTTTTAGCACAGGCCATCAATTCTTCTTCCAACAGATTTTAGTCCTGGATAGGGAGAAAATATTGATTGAGATGAAATACCTAAATCATATAAGTGATACTCACGGAGTAAATCAATCATACAATAATTTGATTTTACTGTTACAGACAATTTCAATACATATCGTTGAAATGAACTACTGTAATTATTCGTTAGATCGTTTGTGTGTCAGATACTCGACATTGACATTTTTCGTTATCCATGTGTGTTATTGGTTTCCTATGCGGTGTTGTGCCCTTTCAAATATATCTGTTCATTTGAGAAATTATTTCATTATTTGACCAAAATCTTTTCTAATACAATCAGACAATTGTTGTGAAAATAAATATATAAAGCGGAAATAAGTTATTTTACTTTTTAATCATCATTTCTCTTCTTGCATATATTTCATTCATATATATATATATATATATATATATTGTTAGGAACTCCATGATACCGGATTCCGCCTATTAGACAGTTCATCCCATAGCAACGACCCGCTCTTCCAAGAATTAGACTATGCAAACTATTCATTTTCATTCTTTTCTTTTGAAGTAAATATGTAAGAGATAGTTAGTTCTAATCTGACCATTGTAAAGCTTATTAGGGCTCACAAATTAAACACCTCCTTCCGTAGTGTATTCTTTTCATTTAGCTTTCAACAAAGTTGTGATTAAGAAACCTAGAAAGATAAACTCTTTTTAAAAACGGACTTTCGGAGACGTGTTACATAATTGGCGCTGCGAACAGAATATCGCAACGGGGTTTTAGTTCGAAAAAAAAACCGAAATTAGTTTCCATTGTGAATACGAACTGTGACCGGATCGTGTTCGAGGAACTCCCGTTGAGTTTTAACTCTTAGTGCGATATCAAACTAAACCATCAACATCCAAGCCAGAAGGAAGACAATTCCAGAAGCAACCACTTCGATTCAGAAGGAAGACCTGCACACTTTAGGATGAATATCTTGGTGTTGTAAGTCCATCAGTCCATTCCTCAAACCCATCAATTAAAATTCAAATGACAGATATCAGTGAATCTCAATACGAATTGGAGATAGTTGCTGAGAATCAAAAAACATTAGAATCAATCGAATTTATTGACAATAATCAATTAATTAGAAAAAGTAGATTTCAACCCTATCCAAGAAGAAATTTGATACACCCAGAAATGAATAACTAAACTTCTTCTAACCCAACCATTCTAGAAAATATGTCGAGACAAGACATTCAAGTTCTTTTAAATTCTATGCTGGAGTATTCTCCTGGTGACAATTTGTCAATTTTCATAAATGAAATAGATTATCTAGTTAGTCATCTTCAAGGAAGATTAAGCCCAGACTTAACCTATGCCTTGAATTTCGCTATCAGATCAAAAATTAAAGGTGAAGCTAGGGATTTCATTGCTTTTCAAAGCGCCCTAGATTGGATTTCTATTAGAGGTGCATTATTACAGAGATATGGTGATCAACGAAACGAGGATTTATTAGTATCATCACTTTCTCAATGCGTTCAGAAAAAAAATGAAAGTTACCTAGATTTTTATAGTAGAATATCGAAAAATTTGAACGATGTTCTACAACATTTGACTTTAAAAATTCAAGATCAAAATTATTTACAGTATAAAAAACATGACATGGATAAATTGGCTTTGAAAACATTTCAAATTGGACTTTTAGAACCCTATAGGACATACATTAGCAATTTTGAATTAAATTCCTTAGAAGAATGTATTAATAAATGCCAATATTATGATAACCGCAAACAAGAATGGGAATACTGTGAATTCCTGAGAAAATCACAAGATGCGAATAAAAAACCAATTTTCCTCCCTCCTCACAACAACCAATATAGAAATAATCATGAGTATCGAAAACCGATTATTCAAAATCAACAGCAGGCAACAAATCCAACTCAAGGTTTTCCTTATCCTATAAATAAACCAATTTCGAAAAACCAAAATTTCCCAACCAACCGACAAGTTTTTGGAACCAAACCAGGTTCAAATTTGATTAAAAATCAACCGAAACCTACTCCAAGTCAATTTCGACACGAAATACATTCAGACAACCCTGCATACCTATATCTGTTTCTACGAGACAATTTTCACAAAATCAACCACAACCAAATTTCATGTCACAGGAACTCTTTAACGTACAATCCGAGAATGAAAATCTTTATGATCTAGAACCTGAAACTTGCGAATATGACGAAATCGCTGATTTTCCAGAAAATTCGGAAAATTATAATGAAGAAGATGAGAATTTTCAGACAGTAGCCTCGAAATTCGCAAAAACATAGACTTTAATTGCGTTAAAATCAAGTCAAAATTGCCTCATATTTACCTTCCAAATATTGATTTAAGAATTCTTATCGACTCAGGTGCTACAAATTCTGTAATAAATCGAAAACCCGCATTTGAAAAATTTTCCCAATTTTTATTTAAAGAAGAGTTTAGCGTATCAGGCTTAGGAAATACAATACAGGCGAATGATAATCTCAATTTCCCAATTTTATACGAACTAGGAATTTTTGAGAATATTCATTTACATGTAGTAGATTGGCACAAGAATTTCGATGCTTTATTAGGAACATCTGATCTACAAAAATTAGGTGCCAAAATTGATTACAAAACTCATACATTAGAAATCAATGATTTGAAAATACCTTTTACCCTTGAATATTCTTCTACTAAAATCCAACCACGCAAATTTACCGCGAAAAATTTCGTGAAAGTACCTGTTACTATAGAAAACGGTGATGTTTTATTACCCAAACTAAATTTTCAACAATTTTCGACTCCCGAATGCATTGCTTACGCAAAAAATGGATTTTGTTACATACCGATTGCTCAACCAATCGAAAACGAAGTACAAATTAATTTTTCCGAAAGAACCCAGGTAAAATCTATTTTAGAAACTGAAATATCTAACCCTCCGCTAGAAACTCAGAATTTTAAACTCGCGAAAAATATCCGAACCGCCCACATGAATTCTGAAGAAAAACGAGAAATTTTAAAACTTTGTAGCAAATTCAAAAATATCTTTTATAATGAAAACTGCGATCTCTCATTTAGTAATGCAGTCAAACACAAAATTAGAACCAAAGACGAGGAACCCGTTTATGTAAAATCTTTTAGACACCCTCATCACATGAGAAAAATTATCCAAAAACAGATTCAAAAACTGCTCGATGACAAAATCATACGTCCATCAATTTCACCCTACAGTGCCCCTGTTTGGATTGTAGACAAGAAAAAAGATGCGTCCGGAGAAAAGAAATATCGAATGGTCATAGATTACCGCCGCCTCAATGAAAAAACTGTTGAAGATAAATATCCCCTCCCACGAATTGAAGAAATTTTGGACAACCTTGGAAAAAGTTGCTATTTCTCAACAATTGACATGGCGAAAGCATTCCATCAAATAGAAATGGATCCGGAATCTATCGAGAAAACTGCTTTTACAGTGAACAACGGTCATTATGAATACCTTCGTATGCCCTACGGATTGAAAAACGGCCCAAGCACATTTCAACGTGTTATGGACGATGTATTAAAAAAAAATCTTCACATATTTTGTTTCGTTTACATGGACGACATCGTCATTTTTTCTAAATCTTTACAAGAACACATTTACCATTTGAAATTAATATTCCAGAAAATCAAAGAATTCAATCTCAAAATCGAACTCGATAAATGTGAATTTTTAAGTAAAAACGTAGAATTTTTAGGACATGTCATAACCCCCGAAGGAGTATCTCCTAATCCTTCAAAATTAAAAACCATAGACAATTACCCCATTCCACGTACTGTGAAGGAAATAAAATCATTTTTAGGTTTGGTAGGTTATTACCGCCGATTCATACAAAATTTCGCACACATTGTTTCACCATTCACTAAATGTCTGAAAAAAGGCGCAAAAATAAAACCTGACGATCCTGAATATTTACATGCATTTCAATTATGTAAAGAGTTATTAACAAATGCCCCAATTTTGGTTTACCCAGATTTTGAAAAACCTTTCAAATTAACTACCGACGCTTCAAATATAGCCATTGGAAGTGTTCTTTCACAATCAAATCGTCCTGTAGCTTACTATTCAAGAACTTTAAATTCAGCCGAGAAAAATTATTCCACAATTGAAAAGGAATTACTGGCAATCCTAGATTCCACCAAACATTTCAGACCATACCTTTTTGGACAAAAATTCACCATTGAAACCGATCATAATCCCCTTGTATGGCTCTATAAAATTAAAGAACCCAATTCTCGATTAATACGTTGGAAATTGAAATTGGAAGAATTCGATTTTAACATAATTTATACCAAAGGTAAAGAAAACTAGGTGGCTGACGCACTTTCTCGTGTTGAAATTAATAATCGTGAAAAAGACGATAATTCATTACTGACAGACAACGACCTTAATGTCGATTTAGCTTCAATTTTACCAAACACTGATGAAATACCAGTATTAGAAGATGACGAAGTAGAAAAAATTTTAAATTCAGAAAACAATCAAAATCTGATTAACCAACCTGAAAATCAAAACCAATACAATAACTCCGATGCTACCATTCATTCCACCCAAGAAGATAACGGTAAAGTTATACCAATCACCGAATCATCTGTGAACATTTACCCAAACAGAATTATTTTGGACATAGGGGAGCAATATAACTTGAAATATACGAAACCTTTCGGGAAAAATACTTACAATGTATCAATAAGACAAAATCGAATGGAAACAGACTTTTCCATCCTTTTTAAAGAAATCTTCAGACCGAATGAAACCTATGGAATTTACTTTAGAGATAATAAGTTACGACTACCATTCATTCGATTCTGTAAAGAGTCATTTAATTATTCAGTGAAACTTTTTATCAGTAAAACTTATTTATTGGATGTCAATTGTGACGAAAATCAAAAAGAGATTGTTTCCGAATATCATGATAAAAATCATAACGGTATCTCAGAAACCTACAATCACTTATCAAAAAAGTACTACTGGCCTAAAATGAAACAAATAATTACCCAAATTATTAATCAATGTGAATTATGCCTTCAATCTAAATACGAAAGGCATCCTTATAAATTAAAATTTTCCGGTCCCCTTCTAGCGAAGAGACCTTTTGAAGTTATTCACATGGATACCTTTTCTTTTCAAAATTCTAAGTTTTTAACAATTATTGATTTATTCTCTAAATACGCCCAATCGTACCTTGTGAAAGATGGTACTGGTCTTACTATTTTGAATAAATTACGACATTTTTTTGCTCATCATAACATCCATCAGAAAATTGTGTGTGACGAAGGGAAAGAATTCCATAATGAAACATTCATCGAATTTTGCAAACTTAACAAAATAAATTTACATTTCACCACTGTAAATAACCCAAGCTCTAACTCTCCAATAGAGAGATATCATTCAACTATTCTAGAAAAACTCAGAATTCTTAAATTGAAGAATCCAAATGAGAACCCTTCCAACCTCATGATCACAGCTACTTTAATTTATAATCAATCGATACATTCTGCCACTGGTTATTGGCCTTTTAATTTACTGTACGGACCCTACGATAAACCACCAGAATTCGATTTAACCATGACTGTGTATGAACAATACAATGAAAAGAGAAAACAAGAAATTTTGCCATTTTTCGACAATATCTACGAACGAAATCGAGAAAAAGCACAGAAAAATTTAGATAGATTGAATGAGAATCGAAATGACCCTCCAAATTTAGACCAAAAAGAAGTTTATGTTGAGAGGAACAGACCTAGAAAAACCGACCCTCCCTTTGAAAAAATTACTGTCGAACATCAACAACAAAACAAAATCAGTGGTTTAACTCAGAAATCTCGAGAAACCACAGCTCATATTGGAAAAGTAAAGAAATTAAGAAAAAATATTCTCTCTTTTCAGGATACCAATATCCCTCCTGATATTGACCCGAACCTACCAGGCCCTTCAGGTCTACAAAATAATAACTAACGGATACTTTGAAGAGCCCCTAAGTGAAGCAAGAATACTTGATCACTATCATAACTTCCTTTTCACAATTAACTTAACTAATTTGATGAATAGTTACGATCAATTGAAACTTAATTTTAAAGAACTTCATGAAAAATATTCCTACGATGAATCTCATCATAAAATCTGCCTTCAGTTGAATGCAACTCATGTCCAGATAGAGCAAATACTTCAAAAATTTGAAAACAATAACAAGGTTAAGAGAGGTTTGGCTAATTTCATTGGAAAAGGCATCAAATTCATTACTGGAAACTTAGATGACGATGACCTAAAAATCATAAATGAAAATCTTGAAGAACTACATCAAATTAGAAATAACGAAATAGAAAGAGTAGATAAATTAACTTCTTTTGCTAATCATTTGACTAAGAGGTACTCAGATGATGTAGCTTTGTTAAATCAAAATATTCAAAAAACAAAATCACTGTTTGAAGAAATTAAATCTAAAGAATCTTTTGCAATCCTTGTACGGAATGAAATATTCAAATCAGAAATTTTACTCAATCATTTACTTATGATTGAAAGAACAATTAGTTTTTCAATCAAAGAAATACCAAATTTAGAACTCATCAAAGTCAATGAACTTCAATCGATTGAGAAATATCTTCAACAAATTTATAAACCACAGGAACTATCACCAATCAATCAGGTTCATCCTTACAAAATGTTAGAATTTTCAAAGATATCTGTTGTAGGAACGAATAAAATGATAAGTTTCCTCCTTAAAATTCCCATACTTAAAGAATTCATAGCTAATTACTCCCGAGTGTACCCTATACCTAACCACCAAGATATAGCTATCATTCCACCAAAGAAGTACTCGATAACAATCCATAACCAAGAATATTGGACCAATGAAGCCTGTCGTACCCTAGATAGTTCCATTGTACTGTGCCTCCAGCCACCTGCCAAGGAAAATTGCACTTTATCAACACCAGAATATTGCCGAACAATTCTAATCGACAATGATTTCAAAATTATCCATGTTTTAAAGAATAAACAGTTACTGACTCTGTTCAATAAATCTCAGATGGTACTAGAAGACTGCCATGGTATCATAATAAAGAAGCCTATCCAAGGAACAAATTTACTGGATTCTCCCTGCAAAATTATCATTGAGAATTCAATTTTTGACGATTCCATTCCAATTTTCGAAATAAAAATCCAAAATATTTCGAAAATTTCTTTCAACTCAAGACAGAAAATTGAGCTTCAGTTAAGGCACCTGAAAGAGCCAGACTCGATCCTACAAGAAGCTGAGAAACTTTTGGACCAACCCATGTACCTACATCCAATATCTCAGTTAACACACTATACCATAACTGGAATTTTGCTCTGTTGCATAATAACTGGAATTTTCATCGTAACGATTAACAGAGCAAGGATAAGAGACCTTTTGTACAAACCAAGGAGAATTATCCACATCGATCTCAAGGACCCAGGTGAATCCGCTGACAACGAGGACGTTGCCGTCTAAAGGGGGAAAGTGTTAGGAACTCCATGATACCGGATTCCGCCTATCAGACAGTTCATCCCATAGCAACGACCCGCTCATCCAAGAATTAGACTATGCAAACTATTCATTTTCATTCTTTTCTTTTGAAGTAAATATGTAAGAGATAGTTAGTTCTAATCTGACCATTGTAAAGCTTATTAGGGCTCACAAATTAAACACCTCCTTCCGTAGTGTATTCTTTTCATTTAGCTTTCAACAAAGTTGTGATTAAGAAACCTAGAAAGATAAACTCTTTTTAAAAACGGACTTTCGGAGACGTGTTACATAATTATATATATATATTCCGAAAAACTAACAGAACTTGGTAAGACACAACTATACCGTTATGTTTAGTTATGTTTTCGTTTTATTGTTACCTACTGTTTCTGTTTTAGTCTTGAGGAAGTCGAGAAATATCGACGAAACGTCGACTTTGTTTTAAAGATTTTATAAGGGGAAATGTATTTGGGATTGCATACCTTCTGATAGGGGGCTATATCTTTCCACATAAGTATTTGGAAAATGTTGGGACTAGGAAAAAAACTAGTGAAAAGTGTAGTTTATGGGTTCATTCATATTCGGATATTTTGATAATCACAAAGGATAAAACGAAAATAAAAAGGATCTGTATATGATGTCCCACCTGCAGCATTAGGATGGCATACATAACAAATTATGACCTACAGATATCGCGAATGAATTCTTTCATCATTTTATGGACTCCTGTACATTCTGCATGAACCAATAATTACGTCATTCGTATTTTGACCATATTTCTCTGGAACGGGGCCAGAAAAGTTCGTCATTCTGTAGATATTTTTCCATTGCTTACAATAAAATGATCTTCCGTTGTCTCAGCAAACTCAATAACAGCACGCCTTTTGACTTTTCGTTATTATTTTCGTCAAACTCTAGCCCCTTGACATTTTTCTCACTCAGGATTTGTATAATAGTAGATTTTCAGGTTTTCCGACATCAGTCTGCAACTTCGAATTTTCCTACTGGTATTTCAGCAATTCGAATGCCCGTAGATATGTGTTCTCCTAAATCCTTCAAGTTTCGTTGCTGAAGTGATCGGTAAGGGCGTTATATCTCAGACTGAAATGTTGTGACTCATATTTGAATCATCCAATGGTTCATCAATATAGAAGTTTCGGTATACAGGGTCTTTCACGAGGAACCTCACCCATATTTATACGGGAAACAACTGAACGTATTTTCATGAAATTCAGCACTTATAAGTATTTCACGATGCTGATAAAATCTAAAATATTTTCAAGGCATGAGCACTTTCGGTTTTTCCGGAAATGACGTCAACTTCCGTTTTTCAAATTAGAACACCATTTTTTTATTGCAGAAATAGATTCCTTAGAAAATTTCAATTTATTTTGATGTAACATTTTTCAGTTTTGGTTGGAAAATTCTCTCTGAGCGGGAAAATTCGAAAAAAAATCGAAAATAGAGCTCCGCTGAAACAAGAATAACTTCGGGGTTTTTGGATGGAAAATTTTAATTTTTGGGATTTTTCAAGATGTAAGATTGATGTATCCACTTTAGAAATCGAAATCGCGATTCATGATACAGGGGGTGAAAAAATCGCTTTCAAAGTTAGGGATGACAAAATCGTGAAAAATCAATTTTTTCAAATTAGAACCCCATTTTTTTATGGCAGATATTGAATCTACGTTAAAAAATAATGTGAGTGTATGCATCACACCCTTGCCCTAAAATGGATATTTTCTGAGTTATTATTCACAAAAAACTGTTTTTCGTCTTGAATTTTCAGCTATTTCTTTTCCCTTCGCGCCAAAAAGATGAAATTTTCAGGAACTGTTATTTGAACCATGCTGTAGATTTTTCACCCCTTCTTGAAACAGACTTCAAGTTACTATTAGGAGAACCATGGCAAACTCTCGCAGTTATAACTAGAGAAGATGCTCAAAGTTTTGACCGTTAATTTCTAGACATTTATTTATACGTCTCAGGAATGCTTCGTGCGTTGCTCTTCTTATTTCATCGGGAGGAAGAGATCTGCAAAAGTGTTTAAAAACCAAATTGAGTTTCAAAACTATGAATCTAAAAATCTAAACAAACCTGAACGCATTTCTGACTCGTTCTATGCAGTCCTCTTTATCAGTCAGGGGAGTTGAGTAGACAATATTTTTTATCCTACCCCAAACATAATAGTCTAAAGGAGTTAAATCGGGAGAACGTGGTGGCCAAAGATGTGGACCATTATTCGCCAACCATCGATCTTCAAATAGCCTGTAGAGGATATTTGACACATTGAGTGAATTGTGTGGAGGCGCGCCATCTTGTTGATACCATAAGTCATTATGGTTCTGTACTAGCGGCTCAATTATTTGAGTCAATATGTCAGAATATCTATCTCCTAAGGGAGAACATTCTTTAAATAATGCAAACATGTATAGTGTTCTATCTTACCAGTTAAAGTCCCATCATAAATGTGAACATCGAGAATTGCATTATTTTTGATGGCGCAAAAAACATTTAAACTCCAGGTCTCTTGAAAGTTCCATTGTCTGAAGTGGTGGTTGTTCTCTTCATCCCAATAATGACTGTTATGCCTATCGAAAGAACCATTCTCTGTGAATTTAGATTCATCTGTCCAAATTATACAGTCCAAAAAGTTTTCATTCTCTTGAAATCGAATCATCATAGCTTCGCAAAACACTGTTCTCCTGACGAAATCAGTTTCCTTCAAATGCTGTACCCTATTGAATTTATATGGGTGCATTTTATGTTTTTTTAATATTCTCCAAACACTCGATTGAGATAATCCCAGATCAATCTCGGCATCTTTGAGAGAATTTTGAGGATTCACACGAAAATATGCAAGAACTGTAATTTCGTTGTTCTCATCTTCTACTACACTTTTTTCTCTGTGTGTAGTTTTCTTAACGAAAGATCGGACATTTCTCAAGTTTGTCATTGTTCTGTTAATGGTATCTCTCGATGGTCTGGGTCGGTCAGGAAACCTCTCAATGAACAGTCGAATCGTTCTATCTACAACTTTATTACATTCTCCATGAAGTAGAATGAGATTTAAATAATCTTCATTGGTAAAATTAGGCATAGTGATCGATTTTATAACTTAATACGAATTATCACCAAATTAATAGTAAACACAAAATGCTACTGAATAAAGAGGAATTTGGCAGATGTAATTAATGATATCTATCATTAAAAAAAAATAATGTTAAACATGGTAAGTTTTTGCATATGGTTCATAAGGAATTATTTATTTATCACTGGAGAGAAAACCGATGGCCGATTAGTTGAAATAAAGAGGTTTCCGATACAAATTCGAATCCAAATTCGCCATCTATTTAGGAACAACCTGTACCTTTTTTCTCTTGCATATTAGGGTAGTAAAATCTAAAACATGGTTTAAGTTACAGTTCCTGAAAATGTCATCTTTTTGGCGTGAAGGGAAAAGAAATAGCTGAAAATTCAAGACGAAAAACAGTTTTTTGTGAGTAACTCAGAAAATATCCATTTTAGGGCAAGGGTGTGATGCATACACTCACATTATTTTTTAACGTAGATTCAATATCTGCCATAAAAAAATGGGGTTCTAATTTGAAAAAATTGATTTTTCATGATTTTGTCATCCCTAACTTTGAAAGCGATTTTTTCACCCCCTGTATCATGAATCGCGATTTCGATTTTTAAAGTGGATACATCGATCTCACATCTTGCAAAATCCCAAAAATGAAAATTTTCCATCCAAAAACCTCGAAGTTATTCTTGTTTCAGCGGAGCTCTATTTTCGATTTTTTTTTCGAATTTTCCCGCTCAGAGAGAATTTTCCAACCAAAACTGAAAAATGTTACATCAAAATAAATTGAAATTTTCTAAGGAATCTATTTCTGCAATAAAAAATTGGTGTTCTAATTTGAAAAACGGAAGTTGACGTCATTTCCGGAAAAACCGGAGGTGCTCATGCCTTGAAAATATTTTAGATTTCATCAGCATCGTGAAATACTTATAAGTGCTGAATTTCATGAACATACGTTCAGTAGTTTCCCGTATAAATATGGGTGAGGTTCCTCGTGAAAGACCCTGTATATTCCAAGAAGAAGTTATTCAAGGGTACAGGTGTAGTTATTAGAGAGGATTTAACCAATACCAATTAATTAGAAATGTTTGGACAATCCACGGTAATATTCATTTGAGTATAGATCATAAGGTCAATATGGTTAAAAATATGTCTGAACTGAGTCAAATACTTGAAGAAATCTTGTAAATTTTTGAAAAGTGATACTATCCGTTACATTTTCTCTTTTTGGTAGCTCAATGTCAGGGTACACTTTTTTTTTGTGTGTTTTCAGCTGTGCTGGGATATAATGAATCTGTTGTTTTCATTATATTGGGTTTTACTAATATGTTGGTCTACTTTACTTTTAACGTTATGAATAAAAAGATAATGTTGTTATTTGTTGATCTTTTTACTGGGGGTGAGTGTGCTAGGAGGTTTAGATTGTAAAAGCGGTTATCATTTCATCTTTGTTTTTTGTGGGATTATGCTTAATTTGTTGGAGGAGTTGGATCGTAATATTGTTATAAAAAATGAAATTTATAGCTGTTTTACTGAGTACGTGGGGCGAAGGTCTCTTGGTTCTGAACGTGGTTTGGGTATTGTTCATTTCAATGTTAGAAGTTTAAAAAAACACTTTGATCAGCTACTGTTGTACGTGGAGGAGGCGGGTGGACTTTTGGATATAATTGTCTTATCGGAAACAGGAATTATATCTAACCCCGATGATTTCAGTATACCTGGATTTAACTTTTTTTATAATGAATCATCATTCAATAGATGTAATGGGTCTGTAGTATACATTAAAAATAATATACCGGCAAGTGCAGATGTTGTGGATGTAAATGATTTCAAAGTTCTGAGAGTAAAATTCTATACGAATTCAAAGAATAAACAATTAAAATGGGGTCTCAGCGCGATATACCGTTCACCGTCAACTAATATAAACAACTATATTGAGGATTTGGACACTTATTTGAGCAGTATTGACAAGGAAGATTTTGAAATTTATTTGGGCGACATTAATATTGATTTGCAAAGGAGCGACTCACCGATTGTTAATGATTATTTGAATGTTTTAAATACAAGCGGATATATATCGTATATTAACAAACCTACAAGAGTTACTAAGACCTCTGCTACCACGATTGACCATATATGTGTTCGTGTACGGAATTATTACATAAAAGCGACAAATATCGAAGCATCCATATTTCATACAGACATGACCGACCACTTCAGTCCTTTTATATCTGTCTCATTGGCGCTTGGATGCGAGAAGAGTTGTAAAATCGAAAACAAGCCAACGAGAGTTAACATTGAAAAATTGAAAAAATTATTGGCGGATGAAGATTGGGAGGGAATATTTTCAGAAGATCAAACACAAAAATCTTATGATACATTTATGAATAAATTACTTTTTTATATTGACACCTCTAAAGAGTTTATAACTGATCGTCGTAAAGAAAGTAGGAAAATTAAACCGTGGATTACAATGGGCTTGATAAACTCCATCAATACAAGAGATAGCATGAAACGAAAGTTAATAAAAAATTTTACTCCAGAACGAGAAAGAACATATAAAGAGTACCGTAATAAACTTAATAATCCCATACGAATAACTAAAGAAAATTTTCATAAGGACAAGTTAACTACCGCTGCCGGAGACCACAAGAAGACTTGGGAGGTCGTTAAAAATATAACTGGCAGTAACAAAAAAAGGAATCTTCTCGAAAATACACCGATAGTCGATGAATGCGGCTCCGTTATCACTGATAAATTAAAAAAGGCCAACTTATTTAATGATTATTTCACGAACTTGGGGAGCAATATGGCTCGAAAAGTTCCGGGAACACCGGGACCAAGAGGACATTCAAGTAATGGTTGGGTCTCTCAGTCTATGTTTCTCAAACCAGTCGATAAAAATGAGATTATCAGCTATTTCTCCAAATTAAAGCGTAGTTGCTCTCCTGGGCCGGACACTCTAACAACAACCTTATTGAGAGGCATTCATGCATATATAACGGATCCGTTGGTTCATATCATCAATTTATGCCTCCTCAATGGTGATATGCCTCTATCTTGGAAGCGTTGTCTGGTAACTCCGGTATACAAGGGAGAAGATCCCACTCAAATGGGAAATTATCGACCGATATCCCTTATTGATAATTTGGCGAAAATTTTCGAGCAGGCAGTAAAGAGGAGGTTGATGGATTTTTTGGAAGGTAACGGTGTTTTGTCCGGGAGTCAATTTGGGTTTATGGAGGGCTCAAGTACCGAAGATGCCACCCGGTCAGAGCAATGGATGGCTCAACCAAGTGCCTGGCAATTTTTCTGGATCTTGCAAAGGCCTTTGACACTGTTTCTCACAGCCTATTACTTGAGAAACTGAAATGGTATGGAGTCAGAGGTGTGGCTGACTCAAAGAGTGAAGGTGGCTGGCGTGTTGAGCGACGAGTCAGTGGTTAAGATGGGTATACCTCAGGGAACCGTACTGGGACCAATTCTCTTTCTCCTGTATATCAATGACCTACTTGAGATGGAGAATTTGGGTGGACACCTAATTTGTTATGCGGATGACACTGTGGCTGTATTTACGGGTGAATCTTGGGAGGGACTTCATTTATTGGCGGAGGGTGAACTTCGTAAGATTCACTTATGGTTGTGTAATAACTCACTCTCTCTAAACATCAGAAAAACTAAGTACATGACTTTCGCGCCTAATATCACCCATCAGCCCATTTCAAGTCGGTTGCGTCTGCATTTCCCACTCTGCAAGAATAATTCTTGCTTATGCCCTGAGATAGAGAGAGTTTCTTCCACTAAGTACCTAGGAGTCATTGTCGACCAGCGTTTGCGGTGGCATGAGCACATTCTGCATCTGAGTCGTCATTTGAGAATGCTCATCCACCAATTCTACAATCTAAGAGGAATACTATCGAGAAAGACGCTGATGATGGTGTATAGTTCTCTAGCAGAATCTCTCATAAGATACTGTATTCCAGCTTGGGGTGGAGCTTTCTGTACAAAAATTCAAGTTCTACAGGTCACACAGAATACTCTACTGAAAATAATATCCAAGAAGGGTAGACGATTTTCAACTGATTCACTATTTAAAGAAGCGAATGTTCTTTCGGTAAGGATGCTCTTCGTCTATCAATGCTTGATCAGGGTTCAGAGAGGTGGTCAAGTTGAGGATATGAGAGATGGTCGTGTGACACGTTCAATGGTTGATCGTGACTTGTACGTTGATTTTTTCAGGAAATCCGTCACACAAAGATCATTCTTTTTTTTCGGACCAAAGTTGTATAATATATTGCCTGGAGAACTAAAACGAGTTACTCAACACAAAAAATTCAAAACTAAAGTTAAAAAATTTTACTTGAAGGTTCGGAACAATTCCTTATGATTTTGTCCCAATAGTCTTTCTGCCGCGTGTTCTGAGTGACGGCACGATTGCGTATGTATATTTCTTTGTCCTTGTTGATTTTTTTTTTGTGGTCATTTTTGGTGAAAGATAGCCTTTTTCGAACAATTTTTACTCGCTCTCAAAGTTCAATGTACAAATTTGCAGATATGATCGGATAGAGCATGGCAAGACAGGCTTTGCCTAGGCCTAATGCTCTGAACTTTCATCCTGTGCCTTATATATGACCTATTCCTAATTGTGAATATCGATGTACTTCAAGAGAATTAATTAAACTTTATTATTATAATAATTCTTTTAACGAAGAGTAATTTCGAAATCTCGCTCAAAAGCAATGGAAATATTCTACTCCAGGTGGTAACGCTGTATCCTTCAATGATGAGTTTTTCAATTCCAAGATATTCCTACCAAAAATTCACATTCAATTATGCATATTTGGTATAGAATCCTTCAATTCAGAAAATTACTGAATTTGATTTTTTTGCACAGCTCCGCTTTTCCATAAAAGTGTTCCTTCTATGAAACAGCGTACGTTAGTTAATTCCGTTCAATAATAAATTCATTTTCGCCTGTGAAGTTATTTTCTAAATAAAATGATTACATTCAGAATATAAGATATAACATAAACTACCTTGTTCAGAATATTCTCACTGCTTTGAAGTGAAATTTCGATAATGATCTTTTTCACAATTTTTTTCTCGGGAAAGCAGAAGTATGCAAACAAAATGAAAACGCTTGAATGATGGCTTATTATTGGAAACGCAATGTACATAATTTAATGAGCCATAGCAGATTATCAATGACAGTAAAATCGATTGTAGCAAAATTTCGATATTGATTTTTATTGACTATTTACCTCTTCGTAATTTCCACGAATCAGAAACAAGGAATTTTGAGTAACAAATGGTTTCTAGGTGGAAAAACTATTTGGCAGGAGCTGTCAGCAGTTCATTCGAGTTTACCCGTGGCAAAACTTGACAGTTGTTGTCACCAACAATTACAATACCTTTGAAAACCTATACATAATGCATGCAGAATAATCTGTTACTCATGAAATAGTCTTCTCAAATACCATTCGAGCATCTAATTTTTCCTGTGAAAAAAATCGATAAAACACATTGCAAAGTAATATTTTTAAACAAAAAGCATTCGTGCAGGTGCAAAATCATCGTCTTCGACTAAGATTTTTGTTGCCACCAGCACTCATGTTTGTTAAAATATTACTTAGCAATGTGTTTTTTCGATTTTTTTCGAAAAAATAAGATGGCCTTATGATATTACTCCCGAAAATTTCATATAAAATCGAAGGAGCCATACCAAAGTTATCAATAAAAGTGAATTCGATCGAATCAGACAAATCACCTTGTATGGTCTCATAGTCCGAACTGCTGAAATCTGAAGATATCCTCTGGAATTACCCTGCATACGGACATTCATTTTATATTTACCGAGTTTTTGTTGTCAACTTCGGAAATATGATTAATAGGTTAGCCCTGCAGTTTATTGAAAGCTTTACCATTCCAATTGTGAACAACCCCAATTACTGAAATAATAGGGTCACAATTATTTTCGAAGCACAGCATATTTAAGAAACGACAAAATTGATCTGTTTTTCCGCAGTAAGAATATTGAATGTTGAGTGTGGCTAGAAAAAACATGTTGCTCTCTGCTAAGTCGAGTTCCGTCCAGGTCTTAATCAAATGCCTATTAGATATACTCATTCATAGTTTGGACTTGGAATCCTGTCCTTTGGTTTTCGTGAGAGGCTCTTTCAGGACTGATTTACCTATTGTAAGAATCAATAAGTTTTCCAAAGAAGAGGCGTGGATGACGAAATATACTCCGAGACTGAACCTTATACATGTCGATAGCAGCGAACTGTTATATGATTATCTATCTAATTTTTTCCCCAGCAGATTCATGAAACCCAGATCCAAATTTCTCTTTTATGGAAATATAACGAGTGATTTAACTTCAGTTGTTCAAAAGTTTTACATAAATGATGCAATTTTTTTAAACTCATCTAATGGTAATCTTTATACATATTTTCCTCTGAAAAATAAAAATATTCGAAGGATTCATTTAGGTTTAGTACGTGTGCGCAATGTTTCTGAAGTTGCAAAACCTTGGTTAGGTTCCAATTATGAAGATTTCAGAGGATGGACGATTAACGTAAGGAATATATTGCGGCAAAAGGATCGAATAGAAACTGATGTGATGCATTTAATTCTCGGACATTGGGGAGTTGAATACAAAATACATTATGTATATAGAGATGCGGAATTTAGAAAAATGATGGAAGACCATGAGTTCGACCTCTGGTATAATAATTTTCAACAGATCTATACTACGTATGTTGACATATCATTGCCTCACTATTTCGATCGTTTCAATATTTTCATTCCACAATCACATCATTCAGTCCCATGGGATTATCTTACTTTCACATTTTCGGTTCCCGTGAGGTATGCTATAATAATGGTTTTCATATTTTTCCTACTCTGTTGGATATCTGTACGTGTGATTTTCCGTTATCAATATACTGGAAAAGATTTCATAGGAATGTTCAGATGTAACTTCAGCATATCTAATACACATTTTTTATCGGAAGTTATTTTGGTATTTTTCCTTATCATATTCGGATATCTCATTGGAATTTTTTATCAAGGGAGGCTCTTTGGTATGGAACTAACAACAGGAAATAAAGAGGCCGTGCTTTTCAACGAGAACCCTTTAAAGGGGAATTTCAATATTTATTTTCCACCTGACTTACCATATAATATACAGAATTGGATTCCAGAAAGCAGAAAAATTCTTTGTTTGCGGCAGACATCCTGCATCAAAAAGGTATTTTCTAAGGAAAAGGCAAATATCTTGTTGTTGGAACATGGGTCACGAAGACTGCGTCAACTACAAAGAGAAAAAAATCAAAGGATGATAAAGGTGGAGCCATCTTTGGGTACTGCAATGCTTTGCATGTTATTCGCTAAAGGACACCCTCTACTCGGTATATACAATAAATATTTGAGCTCATTCAGAGAAAATGGTTTATTGTATCGTTTGATGGAAAAATATACTGAGATTCCTGAAGGTAAAAATATTTCAATCCACAAGTTAACCGCGAGAAATATGCAAGCAGCATTCTTTTTCTTTATTATCGGAATTGCTATCAGCCTGTTTGTTTTTGCTATCGAACTGAAAAAGAGGATTAAGTTTCGAATTAGAATTATTTAATTGATAGGGTACATCAAGTGTGCCATAAAGAAGATTCGATTGAGATGAAAATATGAGGAATCATTATAACTACCATTAGGTACAAAAACAAATGTTTTATTTCAGTTACATATTTTTCATTCGATGTTTCCTGTCACCTTTCCCATTAAAAATTAAATAAAAATACAATGAATTCACTGACGTGTCTGTTCTTCTGTCTCTTCTCCCCTCACACTTACCTGAACTTTCCGCTTCTTTGGAGAAATGCAGCGCGAGTATCTCATCGTATTCAGACCAAGTATATACAGGGTCTTTCACGAGGAACCTCACCCATATTTATACGGGAAACTACTGGACGTATTTTCATGAAATTCAGCACTTATAAGTATTTCACGATGCTGATGAAATCTAAAATATTTTCAAGGCATGAGCACCTCCGGTTTTTCCGGAAATGACGTCAACTTCCGTTTTTCCGATTTGAACACCATTTTTTTATTGCAGAAATAGATTCCTCAAAAAATTTCAACTTATTTTGATGTAACATTTTTCAGTTTTGGTTGGAAAATTCTCTCTGAGCGGGAAAATTCGAAAAAAAAATCGAAAATAGAGCTCCGCTGAAACAAGAATAACTTCGAGGTTTTTGGATGGAAAATTTTCATTTTTGGGATTTTTCAAGATGTAAGATTGATGTATCCACTTTAGAAATCGAAATCGCGATTCATGATACAGGGGGTGAAAAAATCGCTTTCAAAGTTAGGGATGACAAAATCGTGAAAAATCAATTTTTTCAAATTAGAACCCCATTTTTTTATGGCAGATATTGAATCTACGTTAAAAAATAATGTGAGTGTATGCATCACACCCTTGCCCTAAAATGGATATTTTCTGAGTTATTCACAAAAAACTGTTTTTCGTCTTGAATTTTCAGCTATTTCTTTTCCCTTCACGCCAAAAAGATGACATTTTCAGGAACTGTTACTTAAACCATGTTTTAGATTTTACTACCCTAATATGCAAGAGAAAAAAGTTACAGGTTGTTCCTAAATAGATGGCGAATTTGGATTCGAATTTGTATCGGAAACCTCTTTATTTCAACTAATCGGCCATCGGTTTTCTCTCCAGTGATAAATAAATAATTCCTTATGAACCATATGCAAAAACTTACCATGTTTTACATTATTTTTTTTTAATGATAGATATCATCAATTACATCTGCCAAATTCCTCTTTATTCAGTAGCATTTTGTGTTTACTATTAATTTGGTGATAATTCGTATTAAGTTATAAAATCGATCACTATGCCTAATTTTACCAATGAAGATTATTTAAATCTCATTCTACTTCATGGAGAATGTAATAAAGTTGTAGATAGAACGATTCGACTGTTCATTGAGAGGTTTCCTGACCGACCCAGACCAACGAGAGATACCATTAACAGAACCATGACAAACTTGAGAAATGTCGGATCTTTCGTTAAGAAAACTACACACAGAGAAAAAAGTGTAGTAGAAGATGAGAACAACGAAATTACAGTTCTTGCATATTTTTTGGTGTGAATCCTCAAAATTCTCTCAAAGATGCCGAGATTGATCTGGGATTATCTCAATCGAGTGTTTGGAGAATATTAAAAAAACATAAAATGCACCCATATAAATTCAATAGGGTACAGCATTTGAAGGAAACTGATTTCGTCAGGAGAACAGAGTTTTGCGAAGCTATGATGATTCGATTTCAAGAGAATGAAAACTTTTTGGACTGTATAATTTGGACAGATGAATCTAAATTCACAAAGAATGGTTCTTTCAATAGGCATAACAGTCATTATTGGGATGAAGAGAACAACCACCACTTCAGACAATGGAACTTTCAAGAGACCTGGAGTTTCAATGTTTTTTGCGCCATCAAAAATAATGCAATTCTCGATGTTCACATTTATGATGGGACTTTAACTGGTAAGATAGAACACTACACATGTTTGCATTATTTAAAGAATGTTCTACCTTAGGAGATAGATATTCTGACATATTGACTCAAATAATTGAGCCGCTAGTACAGAACCATAATGACTTATGGTATCAACAAGATGGCGCGCCTCCACACAATTCACTCAATGTGTCAAATATCCTCTACAGGCTATTTGAAGATCGATGGTTGGCGAACAATGGTCCACATCTTTGGCCACCACGTTCTCCCGATTTAACTCCTTTAGACTATTATGTTTGGGGTAGGATAAAAAATATTGTCTACTCAACTCCCCTGACTGATAAAGAGGACTGCATAGAACGAGTCAGAAATGCGTTCAGGTTTGTTTAGATTTTTAGATTCATAGTTTTGAAACTCAATTTGGTTTTTAAACACTTTTGCAGATCTCTTCCTCCCGATGAAATAAGAAGAGCAACGCACGAAGCATTCCTGAGACGTATAAATAAATGTCTAGAAATTAACGGTCAAAACTTTGAGCATCTTCTCTAGTTATAACTGCGAGAGTTTGCCATGGTTCTCCTAATAGTAACTTGAAGTCGGTTTCAAGAAGGGGTGAAAAATCTACAGCATGGTTCAAATAACAGTTCCTGAAAATTTCATCTTTTTGGCGTGAAGGGAAAAGAAATAGCTGAAAATTCAAGACGAAAAACAGTTTTTTGTGAATAACTCAGAAAATATCCACTTTAGGGCAAGGGTGTGATGCATACACTCACATTATTTTTTAACGTAGATTCAATATCTGCCATAAAAAAATGTGGTTCTAATTTGAAAAAATTGATTTTTCACGATTTTGTCATCCCTAACTTTGAAAGCGATTTTTTCACCCCCTGTATTATGAATCGCGATTTCGATTTTTAAAGTGAATACATCAATCTTACATCTTGAAAAATCTCGAAAATGAAAATTTTCCATCCAAAAACCTCGAAGTTATTCTTGTTTCAGCGGAGCTCTATTTTCGATTTTTTTTTTCGAATTTTCCCGCTCAGAGAGAATTTTTCAACCAAAACTGAAAAATGTTACATCAAAATAAATTGAAATTTTCTAAGGAATCTATTTCTGCAATAAAAAAATGGTGTTCTAATTTGAAAAACGGAAGTTGACGTCATTTCCGGAAAAACCGGAGGTGCTCATGCCTTGAAAATATTTTAGATTTCATCAGCATCGTGAAATACTTATAAGTGCTGAATTTCATGAAAATACGTTCAGTAGTTTCCCGTATAAATATGGGTGAGGTTCCTCGTGAAAGACCCTGTATTTCTCGGGCTACTGGTTGATAACAAGGTAATAACTTTTCAGAAATTTCTGAATCTGTTTCTACCGGAGGGATGTTCGGAGATCTTGATGGTAGGTTTCTTGAACAGTCTTCCAGCATTCTAGTTTATATTTCCTCACATGCAGCGACTAGAGAACTCAGCGGAAACGACTGGAACTGAGGCAGACGGCTTTTTGTATAAATTATTCTGGAATATGCGCAAACAAATGGTGCAAATTTTGAACGGAAACTAAGCAACACGTTTTATGCCATCTTATCAACTATGCCGTCAGACACAATTCCCTAAACCTATGAATTTAGCATGGAGGCAGACAAAGAGTGGAGGGGGCATAACGTTTGATGAGTTTCACACTTTCGAGAAAGTTTTGTGGATTTTTCCCATACCAATATGGCCGACTTCAAATGATTTAAAAATAGTATAATAATAATATTCCACGTTTGAATAGTTCGAAGTCGGCCATTGGAATTAGGGAATCCAACGACCTGTCAAACGTGGCGTTTAGAGGGCAAACAAGTTTGTTTACTTTGTAAACTAGTTCTATTTTGGAAGCTTTTTCTGAGTATTTCACACTGATTGGTGTATAATATCGTTTAGTTTTATTGAAAAATATAGTGAATAGTGAGAACTAAGTGAGAAAAATGCCTGTAACATGTATAATGGTCAATTGTGGAAGCCCTTCAAATCGAGACCTTAGGAGTACCTACTGTGAAAAGCTCTTTGCATTACCCTCAGAGTAACTGTTACTCTGAGGCATTACCCACATATTAACGATCTTTCAAGGAAACTAAGGGAAATGTGGTTAGCAGCCATCAAGAGGGAAGATCTTGAATCAATTATTAGAAACCGAAGGGTCTGTAGCAGACATTTCACAACAGGTAGGTACCTAAGAAGAAAATTGATATTTCTGTATTTCTATATGAGTGTAACTGATGTTTGATATTACAGTTTTATACAAGCTTGAAGGATAAAGCATATGTGTAAATGTTGTACCCTATTTCAGTTTATGTAAAGCATCCTATTTCCAATACAAACTTATAATTGATTCAATTTGTAGGAGAATCTAGTGCTTTGAGTGATGAAAATCATCCAGATTGGGTCCCATCACATCACCTGGATCATCAATCTAGTCCATTCTAAACGCAAGTGTGATGTAAATCTAAATTTGCGGCAGACAAAAGAATGAAATTAAGTCATGAAGTATATGGACCAAGCAAATAGGTAATGTCCTAAGGAAGAAGTTGTGATCTGCAAATTTTAGTCTTATAAGACATACGTAATGAAAAAATTTTCTATTTTTCAGTTTAATGAAGAAAGTGATTTGGGCGATACTGAGCAGGCATAGTGGAAGCATGGTGCTACATAAACAGACGTTACAATGACCATGTTGGCTACAAAACTCGAGCAGCTCAACTTTGCCTCGTTGAATATTAGATTTGGAAAAAAAAGCTAAAAACACTCCCCTGGGACTGATGGACAATTTCAAAATTGTATATAAGTGGGAATATTTCTATACTTCATACATCATTTTAAGCGTTGTAGTTTCTTGGAAATCGTGATCCACATATAAATCATAATTATTTGTAAGTGAAGTTATTCGTTTTGCGATTTGTTTGTAATACTTATAATGTTTATTTTGTTATGGGAGTACCTATGTTTCAGTAATAAAAAAAATATTTGAAAGAAACTAAAATGTGTTGTTCTGTATTTATTCACTATTATAAAAAGATATAATATAGATTTAATTGTGCTCAAGTATTTAATGAATACATTACCATCAAGGTGCTACTTCACCTACATAATAAAAAAAAATCACAAGTTCTGTAGAAAAAGTAACGGAGAGCAGAGTACGAGATCACAGAATTTCAAATCAGAAATAAAAATCTGCACTTGGTAATATGAGTGATCAGGTTTTAATGTGATGTTATTATCTCTCGAAACTACACACTCCTTGATGACTTTTGTGCCATTGGCATGAGGAGCTTCACCTCCAGCGCTCTTCCCAAACACAATTCACAACACACTAATCTGTCTGAAGATGCTCCGAATTGTGGAGGCTTTGCACTAGCAAATACACCTACATCATTAATGGTAAATTCTTCATGTTTTTCTTCCATGTCCCTTTCATATTCTTCAAAGGCAACATATTAATGTCATAATGACATGAAAACCATTCAAAATCCTTGTTTCCACTTTCAAGACAAAACCTGCTGAAAAATTCTTGTGAGCATCAAGGGTTTTGTAGGCTTTCATCTGTTCATGAGATTAGAAACTGTGTGCTAACACAATATACGAGAATATATCAGGGAAAGTGGTGGAATGCCATTGATACTTGTCTAATTCACCAGTTGAAAAGATGAATGTATCCAAATCCAAATTGTTAACTTCTTTATATACCTGCAAACAAATTAGTATTTATTGAATATAACTAGTTAACTCAGTAAGGAAAAAAAAGCAATCAAAGTTTCATATTCACCTTTGAACAACGTCTGGGTTTTCCCGCAATAACTCCTCTAAATAAGTACTCTGCATGTTGAAACACCATAACAATTCGATTTAACACTTCAGATGAAAGAATAATTATCTAAAATGCTCAATAAATACAATAAAAGTAGCTTGAAACCTCAGCGCAAAATGCAACAAAACTTTTGTTTGCCCGCCAAACGCAATATTTGAGGTTAAAAAGTCACGTGGTTTGGATTGCCTAATTAGGGAATCCAACGACCTGTCAAACGTGGCGTTTGGAGGGCAAACAAGTTTGTTTACTTTGTAAACTAGTTCTATTTTGGAAGCTTTTTCTGAGTATTTCACACTGATTGGTGTATAATATCGTTTAGTTTTATTGAAAAATATAGTGAATAGTGAGAACTAAGTGAGAAAAATGCCTGTAACATGTATAATGGTCAATTGTGGAAGCCCTTCAAATCGGGTCCTTAGGAGTACCTACTGTGAAAAGCTCTTTGCATTACCCTCAGAGAAAGAATAATTATCTAAAATGCTCAATAAATACAATAAAAGAAGCTTGAAACCTCAGCGCAAAAAGTAACAAAACTTTTGTTTGCCCGCCAAACGCAATATTTGAGGTTAAAAAGTCACGTGGTTTGGATTGCCTAATGGGATAAATCCACAAAACTTTCTCAAAGGTGTGTGACACTTTTGGTACAAGGGAAATATAGGATATGCTTCATGCCCTTCTTTTACCTCCATGGAATTTAGCCCTGAACTAACCTGAAAGTTTCAAGTGTTCGGGGTTTTCTGTTTTTGAGTAATCGTGCTTACGATCGGTAGGACATGCTGGCAAAAATATTCATTCTGTTGAGTGAACCGTAGGATACATCAAAAATTAATAGAGAATCGAAAATTATAAGAATATTTTATTTTTCTAATATTTCTAAAAATACAGATCGCGTCGAACTGAAATCTAGTACCTGCTTGATTGAAAAATTAAGGCTTTGAGTTTCATGCATGTTAGGATATGATGGAACACATCCCTTAAAATAACTGTCTATGATCATGTACATAAACACAGAGCTGCGTCACATAACCTAGAACAGCAGAAGACACGTGAAGAAGCGTCCCAGATGTAAATACTAATAATTAAGAATAAAGTAATTTAAAATAAGTTGTGCTTTTATAAATATATCCACCCAAGCAGTAAATAACTTTTACAATGCAGAAGTTCGTGAGTATCATTCGATCGGAAGATAGCTGCATTTCTCATTGAATTAGAATATACAATTATTGAAAATATCTTTTTTTATTTTCTAATCCTTAGATTCTTCAAAAGGTTTGCACAAGCTTGCGCGTCAGTATTTTTCAACTTAATCCTATATCTTAATTCATTCGGAGAAATAATTCATGACATTTCGGAGAAAAAATCATAAAAGTTTCTTCGATTTTCAAATGTGCACAGTATTTTTCGACTACTATTCAAATCCCAATTCGATCAGTTCCGTAATTTTTCGAAATATAAATCTTTTGAAAAAATCGGATTTATATTATCTGTAGGAATTCTCTCTTGATGAAAAACATTTATGAATATAGGAAACAACTGAAAATAAGCCGGAACTAATCAAAGAGATTTATCCAGATCGCAAATGTAAATGAATCTGATCTCATCTTGAATAGCGAAACAGCGATAGGATATCCCAATGAACTCTATATTATATACTATTATATACTATTATATTATATACTATTATATACTATATTATATATATATATATATATATATATATATATATATATTATGTAGTAATATAGAGTTCTATGGGATATCCAGCAAGTAAAATAAATCAAGGTCACGCGAGTATAAAATTCTTGTTCACAGATTCCTTATAATCATTTACAACGTAATTGGCACTTTCTTCTAGTAATTGGAATGTAGTTTTCACGTTCACGGATAGATGGCAGTTGAATTCACTTAAAATTACAAGTGTTGAAAGGAAAAATGGTTGTTTGTTCCTCTGAGATCAATATATTCGTTCACTGTATAATGATTTCATCTATGTCTGAGACTTTATACAATGATTTGGTCTACGTCTGAGACACCGACTTACAAGTTGTAAAAGAGACACTGTGCTCACAAAGCAAGAAATTGCCATATAACTTCGTCAAAAAAAATTTTAGGTTACGAAGGAATCCAGATAAACAATGCTCAAAAATTTATAATAATCATTTGACTGAAATTTGAAGGCCCGATCATCCACTAATCTTGAAGTAATATACGTAAACGATAAAAAAAATTACGCCCACGACCGATAATATTATGACGATACCTACCGGACGACGTTACCTAGAGACACAATATTTGTAGAGTAGGTTGGTAAGTTAATTACTAGGGTCGAATTTGGGAATGGGCGAAGAGCCGTCTCTTGGGTCCGTGAATGTATCTGTACTTTGTTTATATGAAAAAGAATTGTTTTCTACCATCTTCAGTACCAAGTTTCAATTCCATAGAATTAGTATTTTTCGAATAATTGAGAATAGATCTTTTCAGATGTTCATAGCTCCGAAATCACATGGCAGATTTCCCTAACTGACCAAAATAACCTTCCCTAGTATGAGTCCGTAGAGTCTTCCACTTAAAACCCAAGGGATTGAATTTCACCATGAATCATTTGATCCGACATAGTCGTTCAAATCCATTTTCGATCAAAATCTAAACATTTCATGATATTATGAGAAAATTATATCAGCTATCTCGAGTTCTGAATACTAGCTGAAAATGTGAACCCTCTAAGTTATCCTTTTCAAAGATATACAGGACAACTAGCGACCCATAGTCCTAAGATTGGTTCTAGGTAAAAGATATTGATACAAAACAAGTCATCACAAATCAATAAATAATAAGTTTATCTGTGGTTATCAAGTTTTCTGTTTTCTCTTCAGAAAATTTTGTTCGATGGAAAGAGTGGGCGATTATCTTTTCTCGTGGAATGAACCCTCAAGTTGAAACTATAATTTTTTCGATCAAGAAATAGAGTTCAATTCGATCCAATCTGTAATTTTGGAAATATTGGGAAAATAACATTTTTAATAGGTATATCTACGAAATCATTGATTCACGAATTCAGTATTCGTTATTATCAAATTACAAACATACTCAAAAAATATTGCGTGTTTAAGTGGTTTCTTTTGGAGCTCACTATGGTTAAGGTCGGCCATAATTTTGTCAACGGATTCTTCATCTGTGAGTCTAACTTGACTGACTTGACTAGACGTTCAAGACCATCCAAGGCCCGAAATTTGGAATTGACAGACTTTCGGGCATAACGATTACGCTCTTATTTTCTATAAGAAGTGAATTAATTGTTACCATAAGGCCGATCTTTTCACACGTTCTGAGGAAAAGCGCGTTCACATTTTGTCCAAACGTCCGTACTTTTCGAATTTTGAGCCCAAAATGGTCTTTAACCGTAAGGTTGGACCCCCTGAAGAAAAATTCGTGGTTCAGTTCGATTTTTGGCCGTTTGTTCGTCCTGGTCGTCTTCTGTATGTGCTCCTTCCTTCGAAGCGAAAAGACCGTCTGAAATTCTCGGATTAGGTTGGGGGTCCAAGCGATTTCGAAACAATGCCCATTTAAAATATTAAGTTCTTTAATATCTAGAGAAGAATTTATACGATCAGTTCGAAACTACGAAATAGGTTGGAAAATTTCATCCTCCTGCAAAATCTTTCTTGTTGATAAAGTTATAAAATATTCAAACTAGGAATAAAATTTGAAACATATCTTGGAGTTGATATTCAATAGTAGTGTTTTAACTATCGATTCGATCCGATGTTTTTTTGCGGAGATACTGGAAAAATGTCTCAAGCTGTTAATTCGAAATTTTAAAATCATTAGGCTTATGCCTCCTCTCTTCTCAATTTTGTAATAATAATAATAATAATAATTAATAGCAATATAATGCAAAATTTCGTGGAGAAAATATCGCAAAATATTTCACAACAATTATACCCCAAAATTCTTAAATTTTTTCTTGAATACCATAGTTGTTGAAATTATGCCCTAAATATTAATGATGATACGTTGCATACGTTGAATGAATGATCAAAATACAGGGTGGCCCAACGAGAATTCGACACATCGATTTTCCGACTTGATGAAAATGTGGAAAATATCTCGGACCCGTCAATTTCTGATTCCAGGGGAAACAAATTTTCGCTTTTTTCATCTCAGCAACTTCAACCCCCTAATGGGGTTGAGTACAATCCCTTGATTTCGAATAGGAATGAGGGTTGTTACGATAATTTAGATATCCTATCGATTACCGATCCTGAAATTTTGCTTCAAAACATCCATCGATTTTGAAATAAGAGCGGAAATAGTGAACGAGACAATGTGTAATTTATGTCGACAATTGATTCGTTCGTATCCGACATATTTCAAACGTATTTAGTAGTTGTTGTTAAGTAAGAAAGTAAGTACTCTTATAATATTTTACCTTTCATTTCTATATCGATGGAAATTTTGAACCGAAATTTCAGGAGCACATTGTACTCGATGAGATCTCATCTCTATTCAAAATCAAGGGGCTATGCTGAACTCCATGCAAAGAGCGGAAAAGTTATTCTCCCTCGAGCCGAAAAATCGAGGTGATAAGTTTTCGTTGGACCACACCGTATACCACAAGGCAATCGCTGCAAGTCAACTTATTAGACTCCAAATCTATTGACTTTTTATGTTCAGTCTTTGTTTTTCAAAGAAGTACTGAGGTTCTTGGTGATTTTGTCAGGGTGATTCATGAGTGATCTTACATACGTCAATGGCGGATAGAGGACTTCAAGGCGAGCCAATATCCACCGCAAAAAAATGTTTTGTTCATTGGTCACAAAGATACAGGGTGTTTTGTATGTTCGGTATAAAACTTTGATTACCTAATTTCTGAAACGCTTGAAGTTATTTTGTTGAGATTGGCTAGTTATATAACTCTGTTGGAACTTGTCAATATACAATTATGGATTACTTCAAATCCAGACACGGGCTGGAAAAATTTTGGACTACAGGAATTTGTTGTAAAAGTTCATTTTCTGACCGTTTTTTCGAAAAAATATTATTGGACTCGAAAAGCCGAGAAAAAAAAGCTACAATAATCGCTCTTCAATTTGGATGGCACACATAAACTGTTTCAACAAAAAAAAATGACAAAACACCCTGTATCTTGGTATCGAATGAACAAAAAACTTTTTTCCGTGGATCTCGATTCGCCTTGAAGTCCTTTATCCACCATTGACGTATGACAGGTCGAAAATGAAAACTTTTCTACAACTATTTCTTTGCCATTTTTTTTGTTTCAACAGTTTAGGTGTGCCATTCAAATTTAAGAGCGATTATTGTAGCATTTTTCCTTGGCTTTTCAAATCCAATAACAGTTTTTCAAAAAAGCGGTCAGAAAATGAAATTTTTTGACAAATAACTGTAGATCGGAATTTTCCAGACCGGCCCTGGATTTGAATCAATCCAGAATGACATATGGACAAGTTCCAACAGAGTAATATAACTAGCAAATTTAAACAGAATTACTTTCAAGCGTTTCAGAAATATCGCTAATCAAAGTTTATACACCAAACATACAAAACACCCTGTATCTTCGTAACCAATGAAAAAACAAATTTTCGGCGCCTTGAAGTCCTCAATCCATCATTGACGTATGTCACCCATGAATCACCCTGTATATTGTAATGGAACCAATTTTCAAAATGTTCAGCAATAGTTCCACCTAATAGGTTAACATAAGACAATGAAATATATTTCTGAGTATCGTCCTCTTTTATGGTTGGGTACACAAGATTTAACGACATTTTTTTTGTGATGGGTTCTTACCACTGTTTGAATCAATTTGTTCAATAATATTTAATTATTTGGAATAACCATCTTAAGTCATAGGGACTTCTAGAAGTCTGTGGTAAGGGTGCTGACATTTTTGGTTATTGGGGTGATTGGGAGTTTTGTGAATCCACTCGCCTTAGAAACCATAATTTGTCAGCATATAAGAGTCTTATTCACAGACTATGTGGATTCAGATAATTATTTTTCCAAAGAATTAAATATTGTTGAACATTTGTTCAACAATATTGAATATCTTGAACAATGATTACAACCCTTATGAACAAAATGATATCCAATAAGCAAAAGAAAATGGCATTTAACGTTGTGTACCCTATCATTAAAGGAGAAAATGCTCAGAAATATATTTAATTATCTTATGTTAACGGACTATCTGAAATTATTGGTGAACATTTCAAAAATTGGTTCAACTACAATATATCTTTCAAAACCACCAATAATCTAAGTACTTGTATGAAAATCGATAAAGACCAAACAAATGAAGACAAAAGAATTGGAGTCTATAAATTAACTTGCAGTGATCGCCCTATGGTAATATTGGTCAGGCAGGAAGATCACTCAAGAAAAGAACCCAAGAACACCCAAGAAGCTATACACATCGGACAGCACACATTCAACGTATGCGAATCATCTCAAAGAATGATGGTATAATTTCAACAACAATTATGAGACCAACCATGTTTAAAACGAAATTTCGAGACTAACTCTCTTGAATCTTTTGGAATCAAGAGGCTCACAAAATTTTTTTGAATGAACAAACAGTTGTCAATAGACCCCCATTGCTCCTTTCGTAACTAGGGAATTCCAGCGGTTAAATCCGAACGATGCTACTATTTTATAAATGTATTTTAATATTTCCATGGTACCAACTGTATTCATACTTTGTTAATTACATATCAGCAGACACTACAATGCTAACAAAGCAAAATAGTTGGGAAAGAATTCTCGTATCAATAACCATTTGGTGGAAGTTATCACTGTCATATTATTATTCTTTTATCCAAATGAATCTCCTCTGAATAAGGACCGAATCAATCAAAAAAAATTCAAAATTTTGTTTTCAATATTTTAGATATTGCAACCTTCTTATCATATTAATCTCAAGAAAATTTACGTGAAACCTTCCAGCTGGTAGTTTTCAATCAAGTATCAAGATACAATCTGCATTTTTGCAAAAATGAAATTTCGAATGAGCATATCAGTGGAATCAAAATATTACCAATTCGTGAATTCTACCTTCGCAAACCTGCTCTGCGATTATCAAGTCTTTGACTTTCAGAAAGGGACTGTATGAAAAGAAGATCGCCGAATCTCTTCTTCAGGAAGTAATGTTGCGTTTGGTTGGATCAATGCGTGAATAGATTCGAACAAACGCGTAAAAGCTCGTGACCACATATCAGTGCTTTTCTAGAATTTTTTCCAATCTGATCAGAGTTCCCTTGAAGATTGAGTTTTCCAAACCGAACCCAGATCGAGAACGGATATCATCAACACCAATAGTTGATTATCTGATGAAACAAATCCTGAAGAAATCTTCAAAATCCATTAACATAATGTGTCTCAGAAAGAATATAAATAGTAATGGCATAATGACATGATACCTTATTCGACTCAGGCGTCTTCTATTGGAAAGTGAAATTAAATCGATGCATGTGTTGTGCGGACATCAATTAAAAGAATTGAGTAGTTTGATCTCGGTCAATCTTCTGACCACTGGCAGTAAAAGAATCAAGAAATCGAGTCTTTGTATGAATATTGCCAAATAACGATACGAAATCTCGGCTATTTCCCTGTTCACACTTGATCACATCGATATAAAATGTTAATTTAAATCCATATAAAATGTTAATTTCATTAGGTTGTTTCGAATTATGAATAAAAGTCTGTGAAAACAGTTTCTTATGAAATTGTTACTTGCACAATATCACATGGGCTTGTCAAGAGGATGTTGATATGAATTTTCATAAATAATATTATCCATTCCGGGTAATACTTACTAACGAGTTTTCTCGATCATTTAGCAGATATTGTATACTTATTCACTGCTACATGAAAGAGGTATCTTGGATTTTCCTCAGAAAATTTCGTGATTGTGTCTGTTCCAGCTTCCCAATTGTTCCAACAATATTTTCGTGTTTGTGCCCTCCATTATAATAAAAAAAATTAAATTTCTTCAGATGAATATTTTACGGAGAATTTGACTGGGTACGAGTACAATATTGTACCAACATTTTTTTTCCATACTCAAAGTTTCTTCTACACAAGAACTCAAGTCACATGAACTCTTTCAATATCGCTCAATCAAGTCCATGGTTAGATTTTTTGTCGAAAACTATAAATCGCTTATAGCAGTTAGGTACCCAATTGTACGATCAGCATTTTTTTATATGAAGCAGTAACAACAAATTCAGAACTCAAAGGAATTTTTGAATAAATCATAACTTTCAATTTAGTCCATGATCAATCAATGGAATAAAAGTCTATTAGGCAAATGAACAATTTTTAATTCCCGTGATTCCTCACATATAAATGTTCACCTACGTTTCGGCACCATTCCTACAATTATCAAGGCTTCTTTTATATTCAAAAAATCGAAAAAATAATCAAATTGCTTGATAAGCGAATGGTACTGAAACGAAGGTGAACATTTGTATGAGAGAAATCACCAGAATTAATAATTGTCCACTTGCCTGATAGATTTTCATTCAATTCTTGGAATAATTTTTAGAAAAGCAGCGACATGAGGTCAAGATGAGAAACTCGTTGCCGAAGCGTCACTTATATAACATATTCACTTAACTCTCATAACGTAAGTCCATACGCCTTGCCTTGTAATGGTCCTGTAGAATTTCTGAAATTAGAACTGAGTCAGATTGGCACTGGGGAAATGTTATCAAGATCAAGGTCAACATAATTCTACGAAATGTTGCCAATAGTACATATTTTTATTAAGGACTTTATGGTTTGGTTCTGTTTCATACACAATAACTTCAACTGTTATGTAGAACGCATAGTTATCTGACAGGAAATTTAATCTCACCTCACTCTGATCTATTATAAAGGGGGTATAGCAGATTTGATGTAAACTATTCAGGACGGGGGTGGACATAAAGATCATTCCCAACAAAAAATGTGTTCATAACTCTTTCTTCAAACGCCATGGAGCTTCAGATGTCACTTTTTTTATCATTTTTGGAAACTTGCTCGGTAAAAGAGAGTATATCTCAGGAACAACCAGACTTACGGCTATTATTTTATCCTTAATCAAGAAAGAACAAGATTCCACATTCATCGGTTTCAGTTTCGCTCCAGAAAATTATACAGGAGCCGAAAGAATACAGCTTCAGTGGGAAATTTATTATATTGAGGAGATCAACATCAAATTTCATCCACCATCTTCTCGATAACTTATCGGGAAAGACATTGATTTCATTATTGTGAAAACTCTCCTCACGTCTCAGCTTCCCAAAAATGTGACGAGTTCATCAAGATGAAATCACTGACGTAGGAAAATGAATCAGATATAACAGAAAACGTTAGCGCCGCGATGGAAATCATTGAAGTAGATAGGTAGTTTACCAGACTACCTACTGATTATCCAATTAATTCATGTTGGTTTTCTAGAAAAATTTGAAGTTGAAAATGACCAGAATGTATGCAAATGAAAATAAAATTTCAACAAAGCATTTGGGTATAGAACAGCCACCACTCTTGTTCAAATGCAATGCTGGATGTGCCTTCCACATTTCCTGCGGTTTTTCTAGGATCATATCACCGGCTTATTCAATTTTCATCTTCAATAATCCTCCAATCGACCCAGCTGTACTTTTATCAACCCCAGTCTTCAGCCTGGTGTGATGTTTCAGTTAACTGGCAGGATCGCCATGCGATGTACCCCGGTAAAGGTAGGTTCTACCAGTAGATAGCACAGGAGACGGTTTGGGGTTTAATTACTTTGGTAATTATCTACGACATAACAATGAAGGCGGTCTACCGCTTCATTGTGTCTTTGCTCATATTACATAAAAATAAATATTATATATGTTTTGTCGAGGTGTTTACAATCATATTATGATAACAGACGTGGGATTTAAATATAAGTAGCTACTCTTCTGATCACATCTTTTGGATGATACAAGGTTGTCTGGACCTTGCTTGTCTTACGTATTAATTGTACAGACTGTTTATACGTTACACTGATCTACAGATAAAAATCCAAAGGAGATAATTCCGGACGAGTATTGTATGGAACCCACTCATCCGAATTCAATCTGGGCGAAAGGAATTCTGGTCTAAGTGATGCCGAGTATGTCCCATTAATTTTGAATTTATGCTAGTAGTGATTAGCAAATATTGTATGTTGGTTCTCGTGGCCATAAACATGCGAGTTATGCAGATTTATGATACCACATTTGTGATATTAGACCCGTCTGTGGCAATAAAATTTCATTCCCGAATAATCTTTGCTGCCGAATTTGGTCAACTTACCAATGGCAAGATTCAACCCCCAGATGGTTGTCAGGGTTCAATAAATTTTGTGCTCTAATCAAATGATATGGATGAATACTTTCCCTCCTGATAATTTGGTTTACGGTTTTCCGTCATGTGAAATCCATTCTTGGAGTTATTAGTCGAGAACTCAAAGTTGGTTCTTCACTAACTGATCTTAAAGTTGCATAACATTGGACAGTGAGTGACCAACTCCATTTTCCATCGTCTGAACATTATCTATTTCGCGAAAACGGTAATAAATACTCGGAATCAACATGAGTAGAAACAGTAGAAAATCGGTATAGGTAGTCTCAATTACCTACCTATACAATCTATTGCAATATTTACCAAAGCGGCGCTCGAGTTTTCTGGTATATTTGATTAATTTTCCTACGTCAATGATTTTTCCTTGATTAACGTGCCACAAATTTGGGAAGCTGAGACTTGAGAGGAATTTTCACAATCACAATAAAATCAATAACTTTCCCCGAACTTTTTTCGTGGCGGGTGAAATCTAAAGAACCTTGGGGTTTGACGTAAAAGCTGATAGCACATTCTTTGTTGGAAATTATCTATCTGTACTATCACCTGAAGACTGAATATTTTGCATTAACTCTGTTACATCCTGTGAAGAGGAAAATGATTCAAATTTCCATATTTCTATCGACAGCCGACTGATACTGGAGAAATGAATGAAGCATATTCACGTATTTACCCCGCCAAACGCAGATTTACTTCTTGATGGAAAGATTAAGCTATCTTTTCTTCATATAGTCCTCAAGAAATTCTGTATGAACATAAAAGCTATCATTTCTTAATCAAGTTATAAATTTCAATTCGATTCGATCTGTATTATTGCAAATATTGGAAAAAATTTTGAATGGGTATACCCATTCCTGTATTCAAGCTACTTTTACTCACTACGATTTTCGAATCCTTGAAAACACGCTGAATACAGAAATTTAAAAAAATATTTCATTGGGTGGAGTTTATCTCTGAATCCTAATTAAACAGAAGTTTCTTGATTTCATTAGAATAATCAACCAAAGATTGAAACTTTGAACGTTTCTTTCAATAATTCTGTTCTGAAATATAATTTTACTCCTAAATATCTTGTAGTAAAATAGAATAGAATAGAATAGAAATTTATTGATCCCTTTTGACACATAGTGTATAGGACTAGTCTATGAAAATATAGATATACAATTCAAAAGTCGAGTTTACAACAAATTTACATAATTTATATAGTCATCTACGCTATAGTAGGCTTTTTTTGCCAACATTTCTTTCACCGTTTTCCCATACTCTCGCCTATTCAGTGCCCTCACCCTTGGTGGTAAATGATTATAAAGTATAATGCCTTTATACATGATAGAGGATTCAAATTTGGCGGTTCTATGCACTGGAATAGAGAGAATATCAGTACTTCTGGTGGAATAACTGTGGTAACTGGACAGTTTGATGAATCTAGTTATATTATCTTTCATATAAATCAAAGCTCTATACATATATATACAAGGGGCAGTGAGAATGTTATGTTGAAGCTGGAGATATTCTCAGCAGCATTAGTTTATTTTGGTTCTATGATTATTGTTCTTTTAATAAGATCAGTATACATTAGAGATGTCAGGAAAAAAAAAAAAAAAAAGTGTCAATCAATTTATGAATAAATATTAGTTCCTTATTCTGAATAAAAATAACTTCAACGTGGTAGCAGAGCGTGGTTCAGGTTGAAGAAACAGAATAAACGAGAAGATATTTACAAATTGAAAGAGAGTTAAAATCAGAAGATGGATACAAGCAAAATACAAATTGGTTTGCTAGAGGGGAAGTCAAACTGGTCAACCTGGAAATATAAATTGTGCATTTTGTTAAGAGGAATTAAAGGCGGTCTAGAGGTTATCGAAGGAAATTTAAAAGCCCCTAAATCCTTACCAGAAGATGCTACAACTGTTGATAAAACCAGGTACGAGAAAGACTTATCAGATTTCAATCAAGCCGATAATAATGCTTTACTAATTCTGACTCTAAATATGACACAAGAAACTTTAGAAAAAGTAATGCGTTTCACATCCGCTAGAGAAGTTTGGCTAGAATTGCACAGGCTTTATGATGGCAATGTCGAGGACAAGACCTATTTCCTATGCATGCAATTCTTCAGCTATGTAAAACAAGCAGATGATGATATAGCCACACATACATCAAAACTGAAGAATCTTTGGGACAAACTTCAGAAAGATATTTTGAAGGACAAAATGACTGCTGGAAATGAGTGTAACTGTGATTCACCTGAAATTTTACTTATCTGTAAAATACTAGAAACTCTACCTTCTGATTACTTCTCGTTCAAGTCAAGTTGGATGCTCATATCAAACAAAGAAAGAACAATAGATAACTTGACAAATCAATTGGTTGCTTATGAAAAAGCATTATCAAGCAAAATTGAGACTAAACAGGAAGTTTTGTATACAGTAAACAAAAGAAGCAATCTATTTTGTAAATACTGTAAATCACGAGGACATAAAATAAGACAGTGTCTGAAATGGAAGGCAGATGGTAAGCCACCAAAACCTGACAAAACTAATAGAGCAAGTGATACGAAGAACAATGTTTCATTACTAGCCGTTTCCAATGTTGTATTGTTGTGTGAACAAGATGAAGAAAATTGGTACGTCGACAATGGTGCAACTAATCACATTACCAACCAAAATAATGTGTTTGAGAGCTATGTACCATTTGACAATCATCACCAAATAACTACAGCAAACGGAGAGTCAGTACCGGCATTAGGAAAAGGTACAATTAGAGTAAAAACAAACGTGAATGGTAGAATTCAAGTTTTTCCTCTGACTGAAGTATGGTATGTTCCTAGTATCAAGAAAAACTTGTTCTCAACATTGTCAGCACAAGATAAAAAGACAGTGAATTTGTTTCAACAACAGAAAAGTGTTATTTCAAGTTATCAGGAGAAGTTATACTTGTTGGATCCAGAAGAAGTGTACATGAAACAACCTGAAGGTTTCATAGATACAAGCGGCATGGTTTGTAAACTCCAACGGAGTTTGTATGGATTAAAACAAGCTCCAAGATGTTGGAATAAACGTTTCAGGGATTTTCTTGAAAAACGAGGATTTAGACGATCTGATGCCGACCCATGTTTATTTATCAAAAAACAAAGAACTGACATGTTATTGTTAGCTCTCTATGTTGACGATGGATTACTAGCTTGCAGCAATGATACCATGAAAAATGAGTTTTTGAAATAGTTTAGAAGAAGAATTCAAGATAACAATTAAACCGGCATCCTATTTTCTTGGGCTCCAGATTCAGAAAGAAGAGAACGGTACCATTCAAGTGAATCAATGTTCTTATACAAAGAAAATTCTTGAAAGATATGGCATGTCAAACTGCAAACCAGTAACAACAATTGTAAAAGAAGTTTCTCAATTAGGGAAGGAAGATGTAGAATTGAACAAAACTTTTCCTTATCGAGAGGCAGTTGGTGCTTTACTTTACCTAATGACAAGTACGAGGCCAGACATAGCTTATGCAGTCAGTGTCGCCTCAAGAAAGCTAGAAAATCCAACGAACGCAGATTGTGTTAAGGTTAAAAGGATATTTCGTTATCTGAAGGGCACAATGGATCTTGGACTTAGCTACAAGTCGAAGGAAAGAGATGAGTTAGTGGCCTACAGTGATGCAGACCACGGAGGAGATTGTGAAACAGGACGCTCAACTTCTGGCGTTTTATGCATGTATGCTGGTGGAGCTATATCTTGGCTCAGTCAGCGTCAAACATCTGTTGCAATTTCCACAACAGAGGCTGAAATAGTGGCTGCTAGTGAAGCTGCACGGGAAATAGAATGGCTAAAGCGATTGTTCAAAGAAATACTCAGTTTTCAGTCAGTTCCAACATTGATGGTAGACAATGAAGCTGCTATTAAGCTGAGTCAAAACCCAGAATTTCACAGACGCACTAAACATATACATATAAGGCATTTCTTTGTGCGTGAACTAGTTTTAGATGGGGAAATGAAAGTAGAAAAAGTTTCAACAGAGGACCAATTAGCAGACTTAATGACAAAACCTTTGTTCAAACCTCGACTTCAAATGCTAAGGAACAAAATGGGATTAACCAAAATATTCCAATGAGGGAAGGTGTTGAAGCTGGAGATATTCTCAGCAGCATTAGTTTATTTTGGTTCTATGATTATTGTTCTTTTAATAAGATCAGTATACATTAGAGATGTCAGGAAAAAAAAAAAAGTGTCAATCAATTTATGAATAAATATTAGTTCCTTATTCTGAAACGGCATATAATATAAAAAGACGAGCTAAGCTTCTTACAAACCTTTTCAACATGATGGCACCACCTCAAATTTCCGTCAACATAAACACCCAAAAACTTGATACCAAAGATTCTTCTTTGAATTTCAAGGTCCATTTGGAAAACTTACGCATGAAGTTAAAATCTAGGATTAATATTCTCCAAAAACTAGCTCGTTCTTCACTGTGTACTGATCGTATCACTCTTCGTACGTCAGTTTTGGCTCCGGTTTTTTCTGTAGATAGCTGAATATTGTTGTACGGTTTGATTTAACAGAGCCTAAGTGAAATTTATGCACAGCTTGATGTTGCCGTAAGGATCATTATTATGACCATAAGATCCACACCTCTGTAGTGGCATTGAGTATTAAACTATTAATACTCTATGGTAGTGGTTTCAAATATAGTACCACCCCATAGTCGTAGCAGAGCCGGATCTAGCATTTCAGCGCCCGTGGCAAGTTATCGAAATGCGCCCTTTTCAATTTTTTTTTTCGATGACTACATACTTTTCAAGATTGATAGTATTTATCCTATTGCTAAGATATTTTACTATTATTATATTCTTTTGAGAACGAGCATTAGATTCTTAGGTATATCAAACAACATGTGTAAAGAAATTACTATAATCTCCCATGTATCTTATAAGGTAGTGAGAACTCACAATAAACGTATTAATAGACGATAATGAGGGTATGAAGAAAACAAAAAAAAAGCGAATAGAATAATTTATTCTCAAAATAAGATATAAGCATTCAAAGCTTCAAGAAAACAATAAATGAAAGTGTAAATGAAAAACTGAAATACATTAGAGAACACACATGCCAAAAAAGGTCATAACGAACATTTTAATATTACTTTTTGTAATTCGCCATGTTGTAGGGTCATTAAAATCAACTGGTTCGGGTTTAACCTCCTGATTCTTCGTCAAAAGAATTTTCCTTGTCCGAATTATCCGAAATGGAATACTTTCTTACGATAGGCTCGGTACTTGAAGAAGTAGAAGGAAATTCCGCTACATGATGGGCTTCGCTAGTGGAACCACTTTTTGTTGACACACTACCCGCATCGTTCTTAAAGTAACTTGAGATATTACTAGTATTTTTTTTTTAGTCTAATAATTTTTTATCCCTGATCTTCCGAGATTGCGGTCCTGAAAGTTTCTTGGGCAGCATTTCAGTTGGTTTGTATCAACCCAAAATCATATAAGATTCTGAAAATCCATGGACGTCGAATTGGAATGTTTTGCGCGCTCATTTATATTCATATCTGAATTTTCTCAATTCTCGACAAATGTCAGGAGGACAGAAAAAGATTTCATGTTTCAGTGAAACTCAAGAATTCATATTCATTTGATCGACATTTGATCGTCTTTCTGTAGTTCCCATAGCTAAGAAGCTGATTAATAAAATACCAGACATACGATAAATTTATCGTATTCTTATCAACATTTTGATTTTTTTTTTCTAACTTCTTCTTATACATATGAAAACTCGTGTTATTATGGTAAGACGCAATTTTAAATGAATCGGTATAATTTGGGATCTCGCAAATAAAATTCGAACGATAATATCGCCGACATATTCCCAACCCAAACATAACCTTATAAATTTTGCAGTATCTAAGTCATATCTTTCGAAAATGATTGACTCTCGTGTGCACGGACAGAATATTCAACCGAGTGCGCAAGAATCCTCAACTTAACATTGAATTATTCAAACATACCTGATTGAAATTTTTAAACTTTTTCCAACACGAATAATTTTCCGGCCCGCTTGCACGATCACAGTATTTGCGGTATTGCGCATAATATAAAATATAACGATAAGTTCCTGGTTCCTGTTTTTCTTATTGATGCCATCAACTGCGCCGCTGCATGGAAGTACCACACATGCGAGAAAAAAGGTAGTATTAATAAGACTGGGGTGATTTCATCAAGCCTATCGATCGTAAACGTCTTCGAAATACATTACCCTTATCAAAGCCGGTGTGATGAACGATTTGGCGAATAATGTGGACGGTCTGAATCTCTTTGTCATGCCGTCAAGAAACCGACCCTAGACGGGGCGCTACCGCCGCTAGCTCGAACCATTAAACTCCCTCTGAACTTGCAGCTAATTGAGGTCTTTAGTGTTCGAATAACCAACATCTGGACGCGATCGGGAATCGTAGGGCGACTAACAAGTGTAAATTTATCATCTGTTAATTTATTGGTAACTACTTGTCGCCGCATATTGTACAACAGGTGCATGCACTATAGCACCGCTCTAAAATATGAATGGACTTCTGAAGTGAAAAAACATCATTTCAATTAAAAAAAAAATCATAATTTGACGCCCCTAGTTGGGTGGCGCCCGTGGCAAATACCTCCCTCGCCACGCCCTGGATCCGGCTCTGAGTCGTAGACAGGTTGCAATGAAAAAGTCTGGGGATAAATTATATTATCATTTCTTTCCAATCATGTCTCATATTCAGAATTGTAAAGTTGTTAGATTGAAATCTCATAAACCTTTAAGGATTAACGGTTTTCTTTATTCCAATAAAAGTGACGAAGATATTTGGCGTTCGGATTGGAAATTGTAATGTTTTCAACAAAGGTTTGATCAACGATCCTTCAGCAAAAGTTCAGTTTAATAGTTTTCTTCGAATGGAATTCGGTCTAAAGTCCGAGGGGAATGTGGAGAAAAAGAGTTGTCTAATATATAAATTTGACGATGGTTTCGAGACAATTCATTCGGTGTCTGATTCTTTTTCGATATGGATCGTGAACTCCAACATGATTTAATGAATAATAAATCATTTACTAGTTCATATTGGTTTTTTTTTCGTCTCCGTTTCCCGTTGTCAGGTGCGATTTCGGGATATCAACTTTCATCGAAAGGAAAAACGAAATTTTGTTTCGTGGATGAAAAAGAAGCCCTCAATAACGAACTCCAATTTCACTACACTCATACGGGGAGACAGAGGTTTTCCTGAGGTTTTTATCTATGCTCTTGTGTCATACGTGAAAATGTATAGTACCCCGTTGTTTATTTTTCCTCTGCTAAGTATGTGACATATTGTTTGATATAAAAAACGAACTGCTCATTGTCGAGATACGGCTATGCTCCTAACAAATTTGCGTGTCGAAATTCTAGATTCAATCGAAATCCGGAGGAGATTAGCTCGAAATTTAAAATAAACACGAAATTTTACATATTTATTTTCATTTATTTACGGCTTTAACTATCGACTCATATTTGAGCTTAGAACACTGTTGTTGAATATTGATACCGAGGTAAGTACTAAATTTCATCGAAATCTGGGTATATTTTTCCGAAAAAAAGGTCGACCAAGAATATTTGGAGAATTCCCAAAGAAAAACTGCTTGAATTTTCCAAGAATTAGGACCTGATGGAATTATCCGCTAAGTTGCACGTTGGTATTCTCCATCCAATTACGTTTTTTTGGTATATCGTGGGACTAAGCTCCACACACCGTTCTGCAGGTTTCAAAAATGATGAAAACTTTCGTAAAAAATTTGTTATATCCTAATGACCAGATCTTCATGAAATGTGCACTTGGTTGAGCGTAAGTATTTTCTATCTCATGACGAAGCTTCAATCTGATCACATAAGCACTTCTTTCACACATCAACGAACCTAACCGAGATTTCGAGCTCTGAACATAACCTAAAAATGTAAAGAATCAGAGTCCGAGAGTTAGAGCACATACGGAAGCCGGACGGAATTGAATCTGAACAAGAATTTTTCTTCAAGAAGTCCTACCTAGTCGTCCAAGTTCGTTTTTGGCTTAAAATCGGAAAATTACAGAAATTCGGTAAAATTATAACACGGGCGTAATAACTCATGTGTACTATGCTGTGAAAGAAGAAACAAAAGTGAATTGGTAATAAATAACGCTTTCACGTTTTTTGTTATATACGTACACGTCATAAATGAGCAACAACATATAAAATATATAGATAATATCTTATCAGTATATAAACTTGATATATAGTTACAACCAATTCAAGAATAACACCAAAGATTGTAATTTGATCCACCATAATATATTCGTGAATATTCCAGGTGAATCTTGAAAAATTATTATTTCCACTTAATATCTTTCTGTACGGCAGCATATCTGAAATGAAACATGTCTATCTAACTTTAATTCATGAAAAGTTTCCATGTTCGTAACTATCGATAAAAGGTTATTTTGGGAAAATTTGGCATAATTTTTCGGTCTTTTTTTCAGACATTAGGAGTTTAATCTTGGAAAATAACTGGAATTAATTTGCATTTGCTGTTTTGAAATGAATCTTCAGTTCACATGGCGACGCATTGGAAACCTATCGGGCTGGCCTGACCAGTCCGGTGAAATATTTCTTGAAAGTACAAATATATCGTCAAAATAAAATTTCTAGACAACAATTATTATTGTATATATGGATGTGCTTGCATACACTTTGAAGTGAAACTATTCATATCGGAATTAATTCAGCGACGTGTGATGTCGAAATTATGATTAATTATATGTTATCAAACGTCTATCAAAACTCACCAATAAATGCCTTGGGGCATATGTATAAAAATAGTATGCCAACCTACTTATGGAAATTATAAACAATTCAGAATAAAAATGAGACGTTGAGTATGAATGTATGCAAATTTCGATGGATTCCTTCCGTGAAATATTGAAAAGATTGTCCTAAATATTTGCGAGCAGAAATCATCTGTTGTTTAATTTGATATTGATAATGACTCCAAGTCATTGCTTTCTCAAATTTCTGCACCCATATTATTCTTAGAGCTTACTTATTCAATCAAAACTCCTACTTTTTTATAATTTTGAGCCAAGAATAAGCCAATAGGACTCATTAATGAAGAGTTCATAATTGACCTAAATCATGTGCCTATATGCTGCCATGAACACGTCAACTTCCGAAAGAGAGGATTTAAGAAATTGAAATTCTCAGAGCTGTTTCATAATCTTAATGACCCGTTGAGTTTATGGACTAAATCCGCTAAATGATTTCTGAAACAAAGCAATCGTAAATTTTGTTTCCTCAAAAAATTCCGATTCAGTCTAGTTTAAACTCAATGAGAACCTAATAGTGATGTAGATTCCGAGCTTGGAAATAAATTTTCTGTTCAGACGTTACCAGCCATCCTTTTGGGTCAGAAGTTATCAGCTGTGTCTAGGCAGACATGTCAAAAATCAGGCCCGCGGCAGCATGCTACCCACTCCGCATTTTTCTGCGGCCCTAATCAACTTGTGAATCAGCCAGAAAGTTTTTCTTCTTTTCTATAATGTCCCTTTTACAGAAAATTTAATGCATCATCTTTGAATTGAGGACGATTGCCTAAACACAGAAATCATTGAAAAGCACTGATATGAAGTCAGGATCTAATACACTCTTGAACGTTTTTTCTAGCGAACATTTTTCAACCTAGTGGTAGATGTAAATTGGTTTGGATCTGTATTTTTGGAGATGTCGCAAAATGAATTTGGAAAGAATATTATTTCTACGAAATAATTTCACGCATGCATGAGTTCAACCTTCGAAAAAAAACCACCGAGCTACCGAGTCTCAAGGTCATTTCTTTCTGAAGCTATTGTGTTGACGATCGGCCGATGAATAACACAATAATTCGAAGAGCAGGTTTGGAATTCAATAACGAAGGCCGAGGCATTGTATATCTTTATACATTGGCTGAGAATAGAATTATATTCCATTCTCTCTGGTAAAACCCATCCTATGACTTAACACATAACATATCCATTCGAAATATCATATCGCCGATATCTTCAAGAATAAATATCTGTTCGAATTGGAATCTAGTACTCCGCCAAAAAATATTGACTTAAAAGTTCATGCAAAATTTGAATTTTAACCTTCAGCAAAACCAAATAGAATAGTAATTAAGATGTAGGAAATTAGCTGGCGCCAACTGAAATATTTCCCAAAGGAAAGAGATACTTTTTCTGAGAAATTGGGGAAGTGAATTAAACTATATTATTTTTGTGATTTGCATCAATAATTATATATTATAATAAGATTCCTAAAGGAAATTCAATTTCACTCATTGGAAGTTCAACAAGAATTATGTCTGTGCACTAGAGGCATCGAGAAACTGAATAACTTCGTTTATCAGAAAAATGTGGTCTTCTTCACAACTCCTCAATAGCAAATCCTTTTGCATCATCTTCATCAGAAATTGCTCTTGTAGCAATTGAATGTTCTGATTGATCATTGAAAACGCACCAAATCAGAAATTATTGAAATGTTCTTAAATTAAAGAGCAACAATATTGCTGTAACTTCAATTTACCAATGTTTGGCATAAATTTAGCTCTTAAATTCTCCTCCAGTTATTATTCCTATAAACTTTCCATTCTTCCATTTCAAATGTGTACATATATGTCTTACTCAGATATTGTCTGATTAATCATTCTGATTACTGTATCAGGGAAAAGGATTTTTATTACCATATAAATAAATAATCAAATGACAAATCACAGAATTATCCGAAAAATCAAATTCTACCAACTATTCATCCATTTGCTCCTTTGGAACAATTTCTATTAAGAAACGAATATGAATAAGCTAAATCAATATATGCATGCTCAAAGGATTCGAAGCTTTCGAAATATACCGCCCTATATCATAGAAGCGAATCGTGTTCGAAGAGGATTCTGGACTATAATTTCACATTTTCCACCGAAGCCTACATTTCCGATGCATCTGCGGGTTTTTTAGCAAAAGATGTTGCTGTTTCTCACGATATATTGGGCAGCAACCAAAATTTTCCTCTTTTCTTTATCATTCCACATATTCGCAATTCTAATGTGGCTTAGAGAATTATCAGATTGGATAAACTTATTCCGTTTTTTGAAGTGGAACAGCTCTGACATAATATAAACAAATAGTCTCTGCGATATCGAAGAATTTGAAAATGTTGATTTTCAAAAGTTTCTAGTGATATGATCCTCACGAAGTATTGGCTCTTCACAACTACAAATTCCAGGTTTGGAATAAATCAATTTGGTAGGTTTCTCTCGTTAACTGAAAAAAAATTACAAATTATTGGGTTTCATCCTTCATAAATTGATCACACACGGACGGACATTATTAATTCTGACCATATTGTTCGAGAAAATTTTCGGCCTCGTTTACTAGAACAAGCGCGAATAAACGAAGTTTCTACACGAAGACTGATACCAAGTTTCTCGATGACCTTATCACAAGAAATAATTTAAAAAATAAATTGAAAAAAACCCTATAGATCATTTGGAACCATTTTTGGATTGATCATAAATGAAACTTTTCATCTCAAATATTTGCTAGATTGCGTTCAAATTATGCACGGAGCTTAGAGCCGACTATTACATGATCGAATATGTGTTTCAGCTTTGGAAGAAACAAAGTTTTTAATTCGAAATTTTGCTTCACAGCATCACAAAATTGTTTCTATCTTGGGAACGTCGGTTGAATTCAGTACCAGTATAAATCATCGTTCTGTCTATTATATTTGAATATGTAAAAATTGAAATAAATATTGAAATGGTACAATGTGCATTACAAATGTGGATGCAATCCAGTTAAATTTTTATATTTGTAATCGTCATAGAGCAAAAAATAAAATTACCATTGCCCGTAATTCAGTAGATGGAAATTTCCAAAATGCTCGGAATTCATTCGAATAACTGTTTTTATTCATTCCCGCATCTTTCATTTGTTACCCTAACTTTATGAATCAAAAGTTCAATTGGTGAAATTCAATACATGGCCGAAACAGAGCACTTTCGAAATAAAATCTCACAAGAAAAATATTTAAGAAGAAATTATTGGTCGAACGAAAACTAATGAGAATCGGCCCATGCTTATAAGGAATTAGAAGAAATGAGCATAGTATACAATCTTTAAAAAAAATGTTAATTCAATGGGTCTTATAAAACGAAATTTTCAAATTATCTGGCTGTTCAGTATGTTTTTCTAAAAATATTTTTTCAAACGTGGACATTGTTTAGAGATGAGACAGTTTACTGAAACACGATTAAACTCTTAGCTGACACAGATAATATGAAGGAAAATTTTTCTTTCAAAAATAAATATTCAACTACACATATTCACCTACAAATAATACAAGGTCGGGTCTCGGAATCTCAACTTTTCTAGAACAACATGTCATTTCGCATTCGTAATAGCGGATATCTTCGGACGACTTAACTCCTCCTAGCATTCCAACAATCTCAAATGGTCACTTTAACGAATTCCAATCTGGCATAGGATTTATTAACACTTTTGCATACGAAATTCACAGAGAAAGTTGATACATATATCTTCAAACCAATGGGCAACCGATTGTCAATGAAAAATAATAAAGATAAATCAAGAAACGTAATCTCCGCGTTCATTTTCACAATAATATAATTTTTCTTGACCCACGTGGGAACTGGGATTACATAAAAACGAAAGTAGTTAAGTGGACCATCTTTAACAAGAACTTATTCGAAATATTGTCTCGCCTCTACCAGATACTGACATTCAGAAGCAACACTCATATCTTCCGCCCCCCTTAAATTGTTGATACCGTTTTGGTGAATATAAAAACTCCCGAAGAACTTCTGAACAGTATCAGTTTTCTGCTGTCTCATCTTCAGCTTAGCATCATGAAAACCACTGTAAGTGCTTCGTATCATAACAAAAGTAAAGCGACATTTCAAATTTACATCTGCGGAAACTATTTGTGATATACATATATATATATATTTTTTTGGTTGATTTGCTCCTGAAATCAAACTCTTACTATATTTTGTAGTTCAAATTTCCTGCAGAACTGTAAAATTATGCTCCGGGATTATCCAATTTTTGAAAATATTTTCACATCAAAAAATGTTCGTAAAAAATTGAGAACGTATGAGCATGGTATTCGAATTTCTATAAATAATTTTAACTTTAACTTCACAGGCCTTCATCTTACTTTTGGGCATATCCGCCACCCTTGCAGGAGAGAAGAAGACCTCTAAACGTGGGGTCTTCGGAGAATCCTACGCCTTGGGTGTAGGGAGCGCCTTAGATGGAGGCAGCATTTTATCTTCTTCCTTGGACTCTCATGCCTTATCAGCAGCTTCAAATGGACTCAACTTAGGACTTGGACTATCTTCAGGACTTGGACTATCTTCAGGACTTGGCCTTTCTTCAGGTCTTGGACTTTCCTCAGGACTTGGCCTAAGTGGACTTTCGACAGGAATCTCTGGACTTTCAAGTGGAGCAATTTTGAGCTCTGGTGGTGCCTCTATTATATCTCAACCTTCTATCTCTTTGGGACAAAATACTCACACAACTATCACAAGAAATATTGGAGTGCCAATTCCCCAACCATACCCAGTCACTGTCACCAGAAATGTCCCAGTACCAGTCCCACATGCAGTTCCAGTTCCTGTTGACCGTCCTTACCCTGTCCATGTCCCAAGACCATACCCAGTTCATGTTGATAGACCTGTACCATACCCAGTTGAGAAACCAGTGCCATATCCAGTCAAAGTAGCAGTCAAAGTACCAGTACCCCACCCAGTCCCATATCCAGTTGATAGGCCCTATCCAGTACCAGTAATCAAGAAGGTTGCTGTTCCCGTACCTCATCCAGTTTACATCAAGAAACAAGTACCTGTAGTCGTTAAAACTATCACTGAACCTCTCAATTATGGATGGTAAATGCGTCGACCAGCTGTGATAAGGCTATTCTGTTTTTTTATGAAATTTTATTCCCTCAAAAATAACTAGTCCAAGTGCATATATTAAGCAAATTCATGAATAAACTATTTTTGTATTATGTTCGTCTTCATATATACACACCACCCATATGTTCGGTTTAATGGAAAATCGAAATTATTTATTTCGCAGGTGTCCTGAAAATTATTATCAGGCGAAATTCCAGGGGCAAACAAGGTTTTTATTTTTTCTTAAAATTATAAAATCTTCTGTTCTAGGCGTCTCTTGAGAAAATCGCCAATCACATTTTTTCAGTATAACATATCCAATTCGAAGCAAAGCTCAATAACTTGTCCATTACATCTTCACGCGGTGTCACATATAAAACTTGATGCAAATCTATCTATTTATAAAGCCGGTTCAATTACGAAAGTCCAATTCGCGAATTGATAAAATTCAACCAATGTTTCAGCAGTTATATCCATCTGGAATTTTATTTTACTAATATGTTCAGAAAAAATCTAGAAAAGCACTGCCGTGAAGGCAGCAGCTCTTGCGCGCATGTTCAATGTAGATGACAGCTTCGGCAATAAATTTGAACATTCGCGCAGAAGCTGCTACCTTCACGGCAGTGCTTTTCTAGGTTTTTTCCGATAAATTACTGAATTTCAATTCGATCTAATCTGTATTTTTTATTTTCCTAATATTCCCAAAACTACAGATCAGATCGTTTTGAAATCCAGTACTTCATAGAAAAATTACAGTTCGGAGGTTCATACAGAATTTAATGAGGATGATATGATAAGAAAATCAGAGGAATTTTTTTTTCAAATTGCTCTGAAGACACGATCATCACGAAATTTTGCATAAAGTTGTCTTCTAGCATCTTCAAACTAGGTGCGAAGTTTTATCAGGATTGAATAAGTATTTCTTGAGTTATACCGAAAAAAACGCTGTTAAATAACCCAATATACCATTGATATCTTAAAAAACTTATATATTATGCATAAGTCATTGATTTCTCACAACACAGAAACCAATTCCATAAAATAATTCATGTGGACATTGAAATCTCAATAAATACACTTGTATAATTGAATAACATTTCCACATGCAGAACGCTAACTGAGTAGCAAAATTTAAATAAATATTTTGAATGAGAAGAGACGTTCCACATCGTTTCACCTCTTTGAAAATCTTACTATTTTCCACACTTTTTAAATTTCGTATCGGTATTCTTCAACTGAAAGTGAACTTCAAATCAGATAGGGTTTGCCCTTTTGGACATATTAGAGAAATAACCTCAAAATTCAAAATGGTCACAAAATTTTTTGCCAATATCTGCACAAATAAATATCGATCAAACTGAAATTTGAAACACTGTTTCTAAATGTTGACTCTGAAACCTGTACCAAATTTCATTGAACTTTGATGAATATTTATCCGAAAAAAAATGTTTAAAAAAAAATTCGATTTTTTCCAATACAATTCTCGCGAAATTTTGCATTAAATCGAATGTCTATATTTCACAATTAGTCATGATGTTTCAATCTGAACGCGTTCCTATTTCTTGAGGAAATAAACTCAATCTTTCAAACTAACACCAATACGTAAAACAAAATTCAAGACTTTCCGCTAATATCAAATGTGTATATGTGATTTCTACTAGGATTCAACTTTGTTCTGAAAAATATTAATGAAATGAAAAAAACTCAACCTTCCTGTGCAATTGATCTGAAAAAAAGTTTTTCCACAGTGCAGATATCCAATTCACTTAATTCACAAAGTATCCACCACACAAACTGAAAAACTAAAGTTATTTTCAATAAACATTTATGTAACAATTAAATATATCGTTGAATTCGAAAGAATAATTCTAGATTATAAATTTCGTTCGTTGTTATCGTTGTCAGATACACTCAACTAAGAGGGTGTCAAATCCGAAAGTCTGTTTGATGTGAAGACGTAAAATTGAAACAAGTAGTTTGCCGACAACCAGATGATGATACATGCGGAATATTTTTCTCTACGCTATATCCCTCGTCTTAGGTCACGACCCGGCACAAACCCCATTCAGAACAGGTAGATAGATCATCGGCTCCTAACTTTAGTCTAAGGCTCCAACCCTCAGTATTAGATTCTCGACAATCGACAATTGATGAGATTTGCGGTTTGTTATTGATTTTTTTGCATATTATATCCTCCAATTTGATTTATCACATGAATGCTCATTATTTTTTATATTCACACTTACCTATATCAAACTGTCAGTACTGAAGATATTGGATTTCGATTGAAACTAGTAACGGATATCCACATGTTGACGATAATTGTACTACGCAAACCGAAATTGATGGAAACCTCCGATCAACCGAATTTTTGGGAAATCTGCATCATTTTAAATTACGCTACTCAATTTGCGTTCTTCATGTGAAATTGTTATTCAGTTATAAAAGAGTATTTATTCAGATTTCAATGTTTCAAATGAATTTTTTCATGGAATTGGTTTTTGTGTTCTGAAAAACCAATGATTTATGTATAAAATGAAAGTTTTATTTAAGATATGAATGAGCTTCATGAAGAAATTTAATCTTAAATCCCGTAATCCGTAGGGTGATTTCTATAAATAATAATTTGATCCGATTTTCAGTAGTTATGTTTAAGATATTGGGAGAGAAAACCCAAAAATATTTAATCTGAACTACATACGATTATGAAATTGTCAAGAACATCGATGGGGCATTTGCAAATTGTGTTTATAAAATAATAGCGCATCCATTAAAAATTTCTCAATATGTGTTGAAAATTTGGTGATCAATATTTTCACCTACATTTAGATGTAGATTCTGGATGAAAAGTTAACCGATTATTCCAATCTTAGAACCGAATGCGATGATGTCATTTTCGACATTATTGGAAATTTGCAGCGTTTTTCTTTATAACTCAGGAATCACTGGTCGGAAATCATCCGGGTGAAATTTTTTTGTTTTAGTTTTGCAACAGTAATCAACGTTCAGAGTGTCATGAAAATTCGGTGGTAAGTTTTCCAGAAATAACTTTTTTTTCCCCAACCCCTCATTTTGAGCCCTGCTCCTGCTGAAAAGCTTGGAGGATCAATCCCTAGTGGCACACGATTTTTCTACCAAGTTTCACCGATTTCGGTTCAGTTCTTTCTGAGAAAAGCCCCGGACAACGGACAGCGGACGGACGGATTTTTTTTTATTAGTTCAGGCAAATCTACATACTCCAAAACGTAAACTGTGAAATTTTCAGGGGGGGTTAAAAATTTTTTTTTGTTAGTCGATCACTAAGGTTTATTATTTGATTTTATCGAATAATAAACCAAAACAACGATATCGAGAAGAAAACCTCGAAATTTGACATATTTTTTCCCAATATCTCCAAAACTTATGATCGTATCGAACTGAAATTCGGTACCCTGCTGTGAAATTTGAAGCTCAAGGTCCGAGTGGAATTTTTTTTGGATACGATTGACGGTTTTCGAAAAAAAAAATTTTGGGAAAAAATTTTTAAAAAAATTTCTTTTGAAATTTACTAACGGTATGATCCTGATGAAATTTGGCTCAAAGTTGCGCGTCGTTATACTCCACCTAATTGCCAAGTTTAAATCCAATCGCTCGAGTAGTTTCTGAAATAAAAAATAAATAGCTCAAAAATTTCAAGTGGCTATAAATCCGATTGCATTGAAATATAGTACTTTGTGGAAAAATGACAGTATGAGTGTTCCTGCAAACTGTAACTATACACATTTGAGAAAAACGAATGGTGATGCACATGAAGAACTTCGAAGATGCTACAATGGGACAAATAAAAATTCTAGAAAAGCAAAGACGGAAGTCAAGAGCTTTTTTTCGCAAGCTCCAATTCGTTGTCAAAATAATCAATTTTTCACGTGTTGACTCGGATAAGCGCACCTCTACTTCCTGATAGAAAGATTTCACGGTCTTCCTTTCATATGGTCCACATGAAATTCCGTATCTTCTGGCTTCTTACAATTCTTGCTATCATTTTTAGATCAAATAGTACTAAATTTGAATTCATGCCAATCGGTCATTTTGGAATTGTATATTGGGAAAAAAAAATTTCGAACGGGTATACTACGGAATCGTTCAGCGGATTTCACCGATTCACGAATTTGACCTTCGTAATTGCAGCGTCAATCTTGGCTGACTGTAAACACCAAAACTTCCGAATGAAAATAAAGTAAGTAAAGTAGGTTTGGACCATGATTACGGACGCCGGATTCTATTCAATGATTCCGTAGAAATATTCAAATTTCATCTTCCCAATATTTCCAAAAATTAAGATCAGATCGAATTTAAATCTAGTTCTTGATTGGAAAATTACAGCTTGAATGTCTATTCAGAATTTCATGGGGACCATATGAAAAGAAGAAAAGAGAAATCTTCCCAACATAGAGGGTAAAGGTGCATTTGTCAGGGTCAGTACGTGAAAAGATTACCGCTTTGGTATATTTTGAAAGATACGAGCATCACAAAATTCTGCACAGAATTGAACATCAACATTGTTGAAATGATCAACAAGTTTCGGTATGATAAATTAGTATCTCTTGAGTTACTCAGGAAACTCATGCCCAGGAAAACATCAAAAAAATTGACATGTTTTTTCCTGTCTTCACAATGCACATAGAAATTTGATACACAATTGTAAAATATTACTTAAAATTATCCGAAATATAATAAATTTCCACAAAAAAAGATTTCAAACATGTTACTTTCAAATTGTTATAATAACACGTACATCACGATATTTTGCACAAACTTGTGCATCAACATTTTTCAATTAGCTACGAAGGTTCAACATGATTGTATTTGGATCAGTTATTCTCGACATATTTTTTCCCAATATCTCCAAAACTTATGATCGTATCGAACTGAAATTCGGTACCCTGCTGTGAAATTTGAAGCTCAAGGTCCGAGTGGAATTTTTTTTGGATACGATTGACGGTTTTCGAAAAAAAAAATTTTGGGAAAAAATTTTTAAAAAAATTTCTTTTGAAATTTACTAACGGTATGATCCTGATGAAATTTGGCTCAAAGTTGCGCGTCGTTATACTCCACCTAATTGCCAAGTTTAAATCCAATCGCTCGAGTAGTTTCTGAAATAAAAAATAAATAGCTCAAAAATTTCAAGTGGCTATAAATCCGATTGCATTGAAATATAGTACTTTGTGGAAAAATGACAGTATGAGTGTTCCTGCAAACTGTAACTATACACATTTGAGAAAAACGAATGGTGATGCACATGAAGAACTTCGAAGATGCTACAATGGGACAAATAAAAATTCTAGAAAAGCAAAGACGGAAGTCAAGAGCTTTTTTTCGCAAGCTCCAATTCGTTGTCAAAATAATCAATTTTTCACGTGTTGACTCGGATAAGCGCACCTCTACTTCCTGATAGAAAGATTTCACGGTCTTCCTTTCATATGGTCCACATGAAATTCCGCATCTTCTGGCTTCTTACAATTCTTGCTATCATTTTTAGATCAAATAGTACTAAATTTGAATTCATGCCAATCGGTCATTTTGGAATTGTATATTGGGAAAAAAAAATTTCGAACGGGTATACTACGGAATCGTTCAGCGGATTTCACCGATTCACGAATTTGACCTTCGTAATTGCAGCGTCAAACTTGGCTGACTGTAAACACCAAAACTTCCGAATGAAAATAAAGTAAGTAAAGTAGGTTTGGACCATGATTACGGACGCCGGATTCTATTCAATGATTCCGTAGAAATATTCAAATTTCATCTTCCCAATATTTCCAAAAATTAAGATCAGATCGAATTTAAATCTAGTTCTTGATTGGAAAATTACAGCTTGAATGTCTATTCAGAATTTCATGGGGACCATATGAAAAGAAGAAAAGAGAAATCTTCCCAACATAGAGGGTAAAGGTGCATTTGTCAGGGTCAGTACGTGAAAAGATTACCGCTTTGGTATATTTTGAAAGATACGAGCATCACAAAATTCTGCACAGAATTGAACATCAACATTGTTGAAATGATCAACAAGTTTCGGTATGATAAATTAGTATCTCTTGAGTTACTCAGGAAACTCATGCCCAGGAAAACATCAAAAAAATTGACATGTTTTTTCCTGTCTTCACAATGCACATAGAAATTTGATACACAATTGTAAAATATTACTTAAAATTATCCGAAATATAATAAATTTCCACAAAAAAAGATTTCAAACATGTTACTTTCAAATTGTTATAATAACACGTACATCACGATATTTTGCACAAACTTGTGCATCAACATTTTTCAATTAGCTACGAAGGTTCAACATGATTGTATTTGGATCAGTTATTCTCGAGTTATTTCGGGAATAATAATAACAATACCCACAAAATTTCACATATTTTTCCCAATATTTCCGAAAATTGAATGATATTGAGGAAATAATCTCCCAAAGTTAAAATTACTATAACTCCAAATCCATTTGGTTAATTTATCCCATTAACGTGCTCAACTGCGGTATTCTGATGCTCCACCTATCCTGAAGGTTTCAAGTCGGTCGGACAGCCGGACAGAATTCATTTTGACATCGGACTCGTCAGACTAGTCATTTTCGAGACAAAATTCGAAAATGACAGACATTTGGACAAAGCGATAGCACTCCGATCTGTAGGACATGCGCGTAAAAATATTATAACTTTATCACTTTGTTTAGTCTGGAAAGGTTCAACTTCTAGCTGACCACCTGAGGCTTTGCACTGAACTAACAATTCAAGTAACTGAAGGAAGTCCAAGTAAAAGCCAGGTCTTCAAATGTCATGCAAAAGTGTACCTATAAATTCCTTATCAAACTACTTCGGTAAACATCATCCTCTATTCACATAATCTACTTTTCACGCAATTGTTACTTAGTGGATATCCCATAATTAGACCAACCAGCTTCTAATGGATGTTCTAGACATTATTTTAGACACATTCGTCCCAAATCATATCATTCAGAAATGCGTCGTTATAGGGCTGGAGCTCTCTGTAGATGACGTCCAGGCAACAATGTTTGTCACATATCTCCAAAACGGCGTCAACTAAGGAGTTTGAATTTTACACATTGCCTCTGATAAAAATAATTGAAATCAAGTACAAGAAATTAATATGTCACTTCATTGTAATTCTTCAGATAACGACTAGTGGAAGGAGAAACAATTTCCAATCAATTTTTCTGAAAACCAGGGCAACTGGTCGATATCACACAAGAGCACATTTTTTTCGAGAAAAAATATCAGTTTATGAATTTGATGTATAACTTGTAAAATAATGAAAGGTTAAAGAGTTGTTACTAAAAATACCCGGAATATTTCAAATCTCCAAGTTAGAGTAGGTACTTTCAGACGGCTTACACATGGGAACAAAATTGAAATTAACAACATACTCTTCGTTGGTGACTTTAAGACCATGATCGGCTTAGACTTCATAATTATCTGACATTCGGCCGAAATGATTACGCTTTTGTTCCCTAGAATAAGCAACCAATAAGAGTGATTCTAACGTAATTCCAAACAGAAGGCACTGAAAAACTGAGAATTATTTGAATACGGTGGTGAATGAGAAAATGCAAAAACTTTTGAGACCAATTTTCCCACTGTTTAGTTCTGCAGATTCAATAAAATCAACATAATTATAAAGAAATTATATAGAAAACGAAAGATGCTTCATCTGAAAATTATTTGAAGAACGTTAATCCAAAAATGTTGCACATTCCTCTTAAAATGATACTGCTCGAATATCTGGAGACAGTGAAAGTGACCAACCACAATGGTTACAATAATGACATCGCTGAACAGAAATTATGCTACTCTCGTGTAAACGATACCATTTCTTGATATATTCATTCGCGCTGAATTGCAAATATTCTACCTTCCTTTCACAGGCATACAATAGAATACCTTGAACAAGTTATCAGATACTTCACCTGCTCTCGTTATAATTATTGCTAATTAACGATGAAAAAGATCCGATATTTCTCCAGATCAACTCAAAACTGTAACGTTCATTGATCTGTCCTTCACCACATAATACATGAAGAAACAGCGAATATGACCTAGTCGGTATAAACGGTTTCGACTTCAGAAAATATTTCTGTTCTCGATTACGGTTTCCATATCCACGAAAATTATAATTTTTAAAGTGCGATATCAATCACAGCAAAGAAATTTCAGAAGGAATTAGATATTTAGCATCTTCAATATTCCAAAACTTTCAATGAAAGTCATATAATATGTTCTATAACTATTGCTCACAAAAATTGTTAATTAATTTTTCAGGATAACCCTCTTTTTTACGCGCTTATTCTGGAAAACAGCGCATTATCGTTTCATCACAATGTCTGTAAATTTCGAAGTTGTATGTGCTGTAACTTTCGAAGGAAAGATCCTAGACTATTGAAATTTTCTGGTTAGGTTTGAAGACTGAATATCTCGTTTGAGTTAGTTCGTGGGCAAAAGCGAACAAACAGTTTCGGAGTTATACCTATATTAAATTTTGAGGTTAATTTCTCGATATCTCATGAAGTATCGCGAAACTCATTGCCATAAACAAAGACAGGTATCTGCTAATGTAGAAGAATAAACTAACCTAGTCACAAAGGCGAAAATTTGTCGATACTTCAACAAATATTCCACCTTGATCAGAGCTAATCATCTAATCAAACAAAACATCTACATCCAAGAAGCGGTCCTAAGGAGAACAACTTCTTCAGTTTCACGGTCCTTACCGATCATCAGACTGCCTTACCTATGGCCACCACTGGATGAACGTCAGCCACATCGATCAAAGTATTCTGCACTCGAAGGTAGGGTTCCTACGAAGCTCCCAATAGATGGTGCACTGTAACTAGTAATACTACGGTTCTCCGTCTAAAAGGTTGTAAGTATCTTGAGTCCTATAATAGCAGTTGCCATAGGTAAGGCAGTCTGATGATGGGTAAGGACCATGAAACTCCAGTAACTATTCTCCATAGGTTCGCTTCTTCGATGAAGATGTTTTGGTTTATTGGATGATTAGCTCTGATCAAGGTGGATTATTTGTTGAATTATCGACGGATTTCCGCCCTTGTGATTATGTTAGCTTATTGCGATATTTCGTATGGATCGAGTTGTTAGAAAATCTTCGAAAATTGTTGAAAAAATGTGTTTTCTTAAAAAAATTGATCAGATTTCAACAAAATTCGAACTTCATAATTATTTGAATAATACCACCGCGCAACTAAACGCAAGGTTTCGTGCGGCTTCAATCGATAAAATTTTGAAATTTTTCTGAAAATTATCCATATCCTCATCGAAAATTGACTGAGTTACTCAAAATACTGAAATAATGGAATTTTGAATGAATATATATATATATATATATAGATATACATACACGAGGAATCATTTGATGAATTAACCAATTGGCGAATTCGGCTTTCGTAATAAAACCGGTTCAACAATTGTCAAGTCTCTAAATGGATTTTCATTTTACGGTTGGCAGTTAGGCCCACCTAAAACACAATAATATCCGAAAAAAACGACTCTCAGACTCGATATTTTTGAAGCAGGTATCGGATTAATTGAGAAGGTCGAATTTGTGGAAACTAAAGATCCCCCCGATGATTTCGAAGATATATCCATTCGAACTCTTATCTTCCCAGTATTACCAATAATGCAGATGTGATCGAATCGAAATTCTGCACTTGGCCGAAAAATCAGTGCGTGAAGATTCATGCAAAATGTCTTGAGAAAATGGCTCCCCATGTGAACGAGCGCGTAAAAGCTCCTGACATTACGTCCGTGTTTTTCTAGATTTTGTACTGTTAGATTCTATGTCGAAAATAAGAGGATACTCTATGAATACTAACCCTTTTTTTAGAGAACAAGTTTCTGTCGACCCCCGTCTAAATCAATAATAATAAGTTCAAAATTGGCCTGCTCAATATCACTTCGTTTTGTTCGGGGGGAGTAGAATATAATTTTTACGCTTTATCTTTCACATCAAAAAAAGACTGCGAGAAAAAAATTCCGAATGCATTGCAATTTCTGTCTACCTAAAAACTTCAGGATTTTGATTAATAAATAGCTGAAAAAATGTCTGTTGTATAGTGCTGTAGTTCATTGAACCTCATTCTTCTTATTTGTTATATTATAAATTATTCCTACTGGAATTATTGTCTTATTCACATTTGGATATGCATGTTGATCGAATTTGACTTTAATTCTTCAAAGGTAACTTCACTCATAACGAGCAAACTCAATTATTTTAGCGAATATCTAGGATCGATTTTTTCCACAATGTGTTTTCTCTTTTATCAAAATGAAAGTCAACTGATTATTCGAAACTAATTTTCAAAACAACCCTTCATTTTAGACAACAGAATGTCTGATTAGCTTTGCTCAATAGAATTCAAAGATGTAAAGAGACAATTTTAGAAAAGTCCAAGATAAATATATATCTTCTTTCGAGAATGAGCACTACCTCTTTATATCAAACATTATGTGTTATTACAGTGTGTAACTACTCTCTAATCCACTTACACTTTCTGCGTCTAACGTAAGTTTCGGAAACCAAGTTTCCTTAGTCAAAGACATATCGTTACTGGGGTACCATACATTTTTTACCTATGATAGCAGAGCACAGATAAAAACCTCAGGAAAAACTGTCTCCCCGTATAAGTGCAGTGAAATTGTTTTTTGCTAATGAGGGTTTCTATTGAAACGACAAAATGTCTTCTTTCCTTTCGAGTCAGATCGATAACTCGAAATTACACCTGAAAACAATAAAAGGCAAAAACAATCCAATATCAACTAGTGAATGATTTATTACTGATCAAACTAATTTGAAGTTCAATCCACCTCAAAAATGAATCAGACACCGAATGGCTTCCTCGAAACCATCGTCAAACTTATATATTGGACAACTATAAACTAAGTGTTGTATTGTTTTCTTTTCTTCTACGCATTTGCACCTCAGACTTTCGACCGAATTCCATTTGAAGAGAAACTCATTACATCGACCATGATCTGTTCTAAAATGCAAAAAATTTTCTAAGAAGATGAAAACCAGGAACTTTTTCTGAAGGATCGCTGATCAAACCTTTGTTGAAAAAGTAACACAAATTCCATTCCGAACAACAAATTTCATTATCACTTTTATTGGAAAAAAATTGTTAATCCATAAACGTTTACGGAATTTCAATCTAGCAATTTCAGAATTAGGAATATAAGACATGATTGACGGGAACAAATTCGGAAAGGAATAATAATTTATCCCCAGACTTTTTTTTCACTGCAACCTGTCTACGAATAAAGGGCGGTACTAAATTTGAAAAAACAGGTAACCACTTAAGATCTATAATGGGTCATTCACAATGAACGTAAGTGTGATCTCTACGTAAACGTAAGATGTACGTAACTCTAACGCAATTTTTAAGGTGTTCACAATGTACGACGTAACGCAAGCAGTCTTTTGGGTGAAAACGTGGCTTTGAATCTTTGAATAAAGAACAACTTCTTTATTCAGAGCTTCGAATTTATTTAAAGTTTAGTTAGTGTTTTTAAAACAGTTTACCGTTATCTTTATTAATTCTCCAAAATGTTAGATGAGTTGCTATTATTATTAATATTGAAAAGGCGCATACTAAGAAGGGGGATATTTACCGCAACCAATACCAATAAACAAAAACGCCAACGAAGCTAGTAGGTTAGATCTGCTAACACTGAACGTGAAAAATATGGTGAATTTGGAAGATTCCGTCTAGAGTTAAAACTGCACGATGTTGAGTGGTTTTTTAAATATACCAGAATGATCCCTCAGTGGTATGATGCGCTCTTAAGTAAAGTAGGTCCAGTTTTGAAAAAATGAAGTATCCGAACACCTTTATTCCCAAGTGCTCGCTTGGCTACAACGTTGAGGTGCGTACTAAAAAAAAGTTATGTTTCACTTTTCTTTCATGACCTTCTTCTTGCAGATATCTTTCTACTGGTGATTCATACTTTGCGTAGACAAATAGCTATACTGTTTGGGCAGATCTACAGTTTGCAGCATCATTTAAGAAGTGGCACAGCAAATATGGTTGATAGCATCATCAAAGCCACAGTATGTTTGCACTATTACATTAGAAAATAATCATCGGCAAGAACTCGATATACTCCCACCAACCATGTCGATACAGAAGATGTTTTATGTTTCAATAACGAAGTTAATTGTATATTATACATTTGGAATTTGAGTCTTATGTAAACAACAGCTACCCTGTGAGGTCCAAAGATCCAATACTTTGTCTGAGTTTGATAGAAAAACATCCATAACACATGTGCAGGAAATTATTCAATCACTTACCATAACAGTTGAATATGTTTGGGTCTTTCAGGGTGTTTGTCCGAAAAAAAAGAAAATATTTGTAAGAACTAGAGCCTTATTCTCTGAAAGAATACTTCCATAGGAATATGTAGCATATTTTTTTTTATTTGACCTCATTCCTCTGCGGGTTTGTTTGTAGCGTACATGTAAAGTTTGCAGTGAGAAATAAAGATTTTATAGTATTATAACTTCAATTGAGCTCAAAAAAAAATGTAGTAGATTTCAAATGTCTCCCGCAAAAATAATGCATCACATCATACTTGTTCTCTGAATTTGGTTTAAGTAAACGATATGTAGGCAGATTTCAACTTTTCCATTGCATATTGAAATACAATTACAGGTATGTGTTCAAGGTGAACTAAATCCTTTTCAAAATGTCCTGATTTATTTACTTTATATGAACTGAATAAAAAACATAAACCAATTTACAAAAAAAAAGATATTCAATTAATATAATCCATTAGCCCTATCCTTTCACGGTCATCACTTATCATCTAGAAGCATCATTATTTCCTTTTGATTGCTTTCCTTTTTGATCATCCTCATTTTTACTGAGTTCAATGGCTACCAAATTTCAAATTACAGGTTCTAAAATTACTAAAATTATGTTGTAATCTATGGTTTGAATCATGGACACGATGCAAAACTCGAAAATAACTGTTCGGCTTCAAACACCCTAAAAATATCACTAGATTTACGTACGATTTACGGATTCCTTAAGTCGTCCGTAAAACTTCCATAAACGTAAAAATTGCGTTCACCATTGTGAACACTTGCATGTAAAACCTATGTTTCAACTTTGCGTTTTACGGATGAGTTACGTAGGAGTTACGTATTACGTTCATTGGGAATGACCCATAAATCTTATGGTCCCACCAATGATCCTCATGGCAACATAAAGCTGTGCATCAATTTTACTGACATGAGCGCTGTTAAACCAACAATATTCAGCAGCAGAAAAAACCAAAGCCAAAGCTGCCTTGCGAAGAGTGGTGGGATCAGCACCCAATGAAGAACCAGCTAGTTTTTGAAGAATATTATTCCTAGATTTCAAGTTCGTGCGTAAGTTTTTCAAATGAAGCTAGAAATTTAAAGAAGAATCTAATGTTACTCTGAGATATGAAGGAGTGAAATTATGTTTCAGAAGGGCATTATTGAAAGTAGCTCCCAAAGTTTTTAACTTCTGTTGATTATTCAAATGAAATCCAGAAACTGTTTTATAAGGATTTGCTCATAAACGCCACTTAATAAGATAGTTTCTCAAAATTTTTAAATCTGTATTAAGCGTGCTTTCAATAATTCGAAAATCAGAATGAGGACAAGTAAGAGCAATATCATCTGCATATAGATGAGTTTCTCTGAAGAAGTTGCAGGAATATCACTAATTTGGCGTATGAGTTTTTACGCACATATTCAAATTGAAGCAATGGCGGTCATCCCCTCAGGTATATACTCCGTCCAGCCCTACCTACCTAAGCCAAGTACTAGATTCCAATTCAACCCAGAAAAAGGATCCTGTTCTACAAATATCGAGGAGTCTGACCATGATATTATCCGAAATATAAAATTGTTTGTTTTACGATTCTTGCAAAATTCTACGCAAGTTTGTGCGTTGGAATTCTACAACTTATTAACAAGCTCCAATTCAATATTAAGACTACAACCCCACCCTGAAACTACAAATAGAATACCTACAGCAGAGTCAACTGTGACCATTGTTTAAGGGGCTTTTCAGGTCAAAATTTGGAAATCGCAGACATCTGGGTAAAATAATAACACTCTTGTTCCCCAGAACAAGCGTGTGAAAAGGTGGTTACTATTTTAAAATAATTAAGGAATCGGCGCATTTTCGAGATAGACCAATTTAGATGATCCGTGAAAGACGAATGATTTGAAATGATTAGGAATGCTCAAGACCATAATATGAAACCCCGATTTGTAGATAACATTTAATTTTTTCCTTCGAATGATTCAAACTTTCAGTAAGAATGCGCAATGTTCACCGATTTTTTTTTGCTCTCATGATTTTCAGGAGCAAATAGTTTATATGTATCGAAACATTAAGCAAATATTGATACTGCGCTTTCTCACTAGCCAAATAGATCATTCGAAACATAATTACAAAAAATCAATCAATCGCCTCCAAATTTCACTCTGTTTTTTTGCGTATTCGCTTTCGCAAGTTTTTCCCATACAATGGTTCTTTCGAGAGGATTATATTTAAATGACGAATTCTATATCTATGGTAAGTTACAGCTCTCAGTTTTGAATTAATTCATGGTTGTTTTATAGTGTTTTCATAATAATAATAATAATAATGATAATAAATTTATTCAATAAGTACGAACACTCATGAGTAACCTTCCCATTAACATTATTACATGGGCTTTCAATTGATAGTGTATATGAAACAATAATACATATATAGACATATATAACAAACAATTGGTAAAATAACCTCAGTGATTTTATCAATTTTTCCGTGAATCCAAATATCTTAATAGGAACCAAGATTTCGTATGGCAGAGCAGGATTTAGGATCTAGGCCTGTGGCGAGTTGTCGAAATGCGTCCTCAAAAGAATTTATTTTTGAATAATTAACCAATTTTCATAATCAATACGTTATTCTTTACATTCTGAAGAATTTCTTTCTTTGCATTAATATGCTATGTTTTTTATAATATAACGAAAGCAAGAATAAAAGTGTCCGAGAAAACCATAGATCATAGTAGGATTCAATTGATCCATACAAACTTTCATAAAAAGAAATTTTCCCTTCTTACCAAATAGCTACAGGTAAAGCTGATTTCTTGAAAAACTAGAGTTCATCCCTAGTTTTTCCATCTAATCCTTTCAAAATATTGACTTCTATTTTTAACTATTAGACATATAATAAACATTCAAGTAATTATTGTGCAACTAAATACTGAATTTTAAATCAATCGGATCGATAGGTACTAATAATTTGAAAAATCGCGAAACTATTTCGAACGATGATATATCCGAAACCATTGGGCATCTATCAACGAACTCAGTCGACCGACATATGCGCATCCAACAACCAAGTCTAAATGATATGATAACCCCTTGGACGAGTGGCGAGAGCACCATAATCTTGAAAAATATTATGACTATTTGCAGAAAGTTGACTGGTATAGTTGTCCAGAGATTTATTGAAGTTAACTATACCCGATTGTAATTCGAAATCCAACAATAATTTTCAGGCTCGCTTTGACCATAACCGTATTGCACATAAAATAATTACTAATTTTGATTTATTATTTGATAAAATGAAATTATAAACCTTAGTGATCGACCAAAAAAAAAAAAATTTCAACCCCCCTGAAAATTTCACAGTTTACGTTTTGAGGTATGTAGATTTGAATAAACGAATAAAAAAAAATTCGTCCGTCCGCCGTCCGTTATCCGGGGCTTTTCTCTGAAAGTACAGAACCGAAATCCGTGAAACTTGGTTGAAAAATCATGTGTCACTCGACATTGATCCTCCAAGCTTTTCAGCAGGATCGGTGTACCCTAAGGGCTCAAAATTGGGGGTTGGAGGGAAAAAAAATTATTTTTCAAAAACTCATTACCGAATTTTCATGAAACTTTCAATATTTATTATTGTTGCATAACTCAACCTAAAAATTTTCACCCGAATGATTTCCGATCAGTGGTTCCTGAGGTACAAAGAAAAACGCTGCAAATTTTGGGGTGAAAAACCAATGAGTTATGAATAGTATACAGCGTGCCAAAAAAGTAAAGTAACTCGTCAATAATTTTTGAACGAAGAATTTTTAAGGAAAATCCTCGCAGCCGTCGATTTTGAATTCCGAAAGCAATTTATCCTGTGTTTCTTCGAATTTTATATTTCTCACCCCCAACGCGCACCCCACTACTTTATTTTTTCAAATTGGAATATATGGGTTGTGATACATCAAATGAAAGGTAATTTGATTACCTACTCAGCAATTCGACTAAAAAAGAATTTGTCGTGGCGTTTTTGAATAAAAATTAAGAATTAATTTACAATTTGTGATTGGAGAGTACTGCAATCAGACCACTATTCTTTTAATAATTATTATTAAATGAAATCCACGAATCCAAGGATTTGTAATTCCGAAAGCAGGTCTCCCAATGCTTTTTTGAATTCGAAATCTCCCACCCTTTACGCTCCACACCCCCATACTGTTATTTTTTTCAAATAATAATATATGGATTGTGATATATCAAATGGAAGTACATTCCATTGCATATTGAGAGGCGTGACTCAAAAAGAGTTTGTTAAGCAATTTTTTCATTAGAAAATTAACAATTTGTGATTGGTGTCAGATTCTTATTCTTAAAATAATAAATATTGAAAAATATCCTCTTACCTGCCGATCTCTTTTTTCGAAGTTTGAAAAATGCATGCAGTTTCAGAGTTGGGGTTTATACCCTTAAACCTCAACAGTTTTTTTCGAAAAAATATTGCATGTGATATATCGCATAAAAGGTCATTCGATGACCAATTCAGTTATGTGAACGAAAATGAAAGTTTATTATTAATTCAATATAAATTACAAATTCATGGGTTCGAGAATTTCCCTATTTTCATTTCTATTTCTATTTTCGAAGTTTGACAAATTCATGCAGTTTCAAGGTTGGGGATTTATACCCTCAAACCTCAACAGTTTTTTTTTTTGAAAAATATTGCATGCGATATATTGGATCAAAGGTCATTCGATGACCAATACAGTTATGTGAAGGAAAATGAAAGTTAAGTATTAATGCAATTTAAATTACAAATCCATGGGTTCGATAATTTCCCTTAGTAATAATGTAAGTGTTTCTGAAGCAACAATTCATGTTGAGAATTGTACTGAAGTTAGGTTTTAGAGAATCTTGTAGAGGGCATTCTGAGGAAAAAAAAATTTTAACATCATGTGGTCTATACGTATATAGGGTACTCGTTTTCATGAAGGTATTTCCAACAATATTTAAACTGTTACAACACTAGGCGCACAGATACGCATACTTGTACCCACGTCACTCTTCAACCTTAATAGAGAAGTCGCGCTTGTACATGAGCCTAAGGCTATTTAATGCTCTACACCAAGAGTTTAGGAGGACATCCAACTTGAAAGTTTTCAAAATTACTTTGTATAATGCAATTGTTGACTGTGTATCATATCCTTAGAGAGATTTTCATAAACGTGAATTGTTTTGAGTTATGTATTCTGTTTTTACGAAAACAACCTTATTGTATTTGAATAAGCTTTTGATTGAATAAATATCTTATTATTATAATCATCATTATTCATTAATAAAAGAATAATGGTCTGATTACAGTACCCATATATTTCCAGTTGAAAAAATAAAGTAGTGAACTGAGAAATATCAAATTCAAAAAAGCACAGGATAAATTGGTTTTGAAATCAAAAATCGACGGGTGCGAGGATATTCCTTAATAATTCTTCGTACAAAGATTATTGACGAGTAATGTTACTTTTTTGGCACGCTGTATAAGATTTATTTAAGATATCAATGGTATTGGGTTGATTAACTGAGAAAATAATAAACTCTTGTGTAAAATTTGCAGCGTTTTAAATTGAGGCGATATGAATTGTGATGTAATGCGCCGCTGCATAGAATTACTCCAGATGCTAGAAAATTGAAGTTCAAAAAGTCGAAGAAAAAAATTCATAATTTTTGAGCCTGTAGTAAGTTTGGGCCCGTGGCAAATGCCTCCCCTGCCACGCCTTAGATCCATCAGCTCCGTCGTATGGAGGCAAGTGAAATAAATGTACATGATACATTATTTCCGTTATAAAAACTGAAAGCGTTCGCAATAAGTTCACATATCGACAAGAAGTGTGGTGCATTCAGTATCTTATGTAAAGAATATCATGTCAGGATTAATACTCGTTTCGGAATTATCTAATCTAGTAAACTGGACCTGTCCAGATAACTTTCGTTGGTTTCTATTTTCTTGAGCGGAATACGAATGCAGTTTCTACAACAAAGTAGAATATGTATTATTGCAAAGTGACCTATTCAATGCAATCAAATTCTCGGACCTCCAGCGCATTAGAAATTAAATAGTCTGATGAGTATCGGTTTGTATTCTCTCCAAATTATTTCACTTATTATTTTCAAATGAAACTCAGGAACGAAGCTGCAGAAAATAAATGAAAATCAGAACCCTTGTGAGTGTGGTTTAACTTTTCAATTTTTCTGAAGCTAACCCTTTCGCCATACGCTTATCGTAAAAAATGAATAATTAGTCCTGACCAGATTTTAAATTTTCTGCGCTCGTTCTGCTCAGGTCATAAACATTCAAACTTCCGAAAGAGAACATAAGAATGTTAAAATTTTCAGGGTAGGTGTGGCGTCTAAATTTACCAGTGAGGATTATCAACCGGCGAAATCCGTCTTAGGGTTTCAGTGTTACATATGAACCATTTAGCTGGATTTATAAACTTTTCGTTCCCGTTCCCATTCGCAGCTGATGTTCCCGCTAACGTTCCCGTTGACCGCTGGCGGTTCAAAACGAACTATACCCCTTTTATAAACTTGACGTTTGCCGTTCGGCCAGTTCGCGTTTATAAGGTTTTATAGAGGTCGAATATCCTGTGAATTTGGGTTTCCTTTGTTAAAACTGGAAGAATATAACCAAACCAAGCGTAACTTATCAATAAACAAACTAATCTCCGAATTATAAGTGCATCCTAACCTCACTAATATATTGGTGAAGATACGAACGGGAACGTCAAAAGATGAAACATGCATCTTGAACGGCAGCGGAAAAAACAGGAGAGCGGCACATTATCAGTCAGCTGACGCAGCTGCGGACTTTATAAATGTCATTTAGTGCATTTTAACTTTGAACGGGAATGTCAACTGCGAAGGGGAACGGGAACGTCGAGTTCATAAATCCAGCTTAAGTGTTGACTGTGGAAAGATAACAAATCAGGGTAAAACTACTCTTTAATACATTTATACTTGCTACATATAATGCATGTTTCGGAAGTAACGTTTCTTGGTTTATTTCGGCGGAAAAGAATACATTTACAGGAGTAACATTCATCTGTAATTTTTTGAATTAATTCTGAATAACTCAGAAAACACCGGTCCAATCGGAATGATCGGATTGAAGACGCAAACTGATGGACACTATTGTTGCTCAAACGATGACATTGGAATTTCCAGATGCATGTCAGATTCTTTTTTGTGATTGAACAATTTCCACTTGGTAGTAAATTACAGCTGGACAACACAACCACATTTAAATGCCATCAAACCTCGCTTGTATCTCAAAGGCAGGCTGCTCGACCCGGTCTACATTCCTGGGTTGTCTATAGGCATTGTATAAAGATATACAATTATACAATGCTATAGGTACGTGAATTATTAGAGTTCGGTGAAACTTCGACGTTTATATTAGAAAACGGGGTGTAGTTCTGCAGGCTTCAGTGAGTATTTTTTTAAAGTTTTTTTTGGGATGTACTTAATTCTTTAGCGAGAATGCGCAATGTTAGTTATTTTTTCATTTTTTACTCAATTTCAGTTTTGATTTTCCCGAAAATTCTTGAATATAAAAAAGTGGCAACATTGCGTATTCTTACGATTTTTTTCAACCATTTGCACCAAAAATTTTTTTGAAAAAAATTAACTCTGGCCTCCTGAAGTCACCCCGTTATATTCGAGGTATTGTATTTTTTGCTCTTAAGATAATGGCGGGTGTGAAATACAATCGAGAGATTGGTAATACTAGTTTTGTCATCATTATTAGGCACTTGTTCACAAAGTTCAAGTAGACACTGAAATCGTTTTTGGAATAAGAATCTCAAGACTTATTAAAAGAAATATGATATTGCGTTTTGGGAAGTGTTACAAACAAAATCGCAATCGCGCATACTCGAACCGTCCCGAGCAGTTCTGAACTTGAAACCAAAACAAACCCATAAGTGCATCCTAACCTCACTTTCTTGGAAAATCCGAATAGGGACATGAAAAGATGAAACCTTTCCCGCGTTCCGATATTACTGAACAGTACTGTCCAGTAAATTTTGCCGTTCCGATGTTCCTGAAATTTACTGGCAATGATATCGCGCCACCTTTCTTGATACCCTGTTGGAGATTACAAAATTACTGATGCTACATGCTACTGCCACACAGCGTGACCAATTATTTTTTTCAGAATCTACCAAACCTTCTGTAGAAATTTACTTTTTTCTACCAAAGTCAATTACAGAAATCTACCAAAAATCTACTGCTACCTGAGAGCAGTCTTTAGCACTTTATGTTGGAAGGAAAGTAGAAAACATTAATGTTTCGTGTAATTTAAAAAAATATCGCAGCAATTAACATTCGGTAAGCTAAAAAGCTAGAGAAGCACTGCCTTTGAATAAAGAACTTGCTTTTGCGCATGTTCAATAGAGATGACCGTTACGGCAGCGAGATATCGAGAAAATAAATTTTTTTATGGGTCTATCCACGGAATCATTGGTCGGATTTTACCCATTCACGAATTCGACCTTCGTAATTAATCCCTAAATCTTCTCTACAAATATCGAGTTTCTAAGTCATTTTTTCCAGAAGTTAACGGCCGACCGTAAACACAATGACTTCCGAAAGAAACAACTTAGAAATTCGATATTTGTAGAGGAGATTTGGACCTTAATTACGAAGGCCGAGTTCGTGAATGGGTAAAATCCACCTAATGATTCCGCAGATATTCTTTTATATTCACCTAAATGAAAGGCTCTTCTTTTTTGGATGGAAACGATGAAAATGCAGGAAAATGTAGCAGACACACGCACCGATGATGGGAGCTATTTGTTGAGACCTACTTATTATTGAGTGTGACGGGATTGAAGAAATACCCCTATGTCAGTCAGAGCCATCTATACGAGTTGTGCTATTTTTTCACATAATTCATGCGATTATAGTAAGGTTAGGTTAGGTTGTGACCTATGAACAATGAACTCTATATTATATACCTGGAAGGGACCCGTTTTGAGCGACAAGTGAAGCCACTTCGTTGCTTATGCAACCCGCGAAGTGGACGGGTATCTATCTCTTTCTTTCTCATTGCAGTAAAGGGAACTCTGTCGCATTTATTCTAAATATTTTTAATTTTTCGTTTCAAATTAGGAGAACCTGAATTTTTTTCTGACTAATTCGTGAATAAGGCAGGATTGAAGAAGATCGCACATGTTCAAGTGAAATTTCAACTTAGTGACCGGTTTTTCTGGGGAACAGCGCGTAATCATCCTCCGTAAATTTGCGTCTTTTTGCCGAAAATGGTTCCAAGCGACCAGGCTGGACTCATGATGAAGAGTTCAATGTCAAATTGAATTCTATTCAGCCGCTCGTTGCCACGATAACTTACTACCGAGAAAAGCTATAGCGACTTAAAAAATTCAAAATAAGTTCGTTAATGGGCAAAATTTACCTTACAATTTCGAAGTTATATCCATTTCAAATATATTATTTTATTTCCTCTATATCCCAAGAAGTACTGATGCGATCAGATTGAAACTTGCTAACTGATTGCATGAAGAATCGTTAAAAAAATATTTTTTTCGGAAACTATCAATGAAATTTCAATGAAACTTGGCGCAGACCTTGAAGTCGAATCTGAACAGCAATGTTCGAAATTTCAGCTTGATTCGGCACACATTTCCAAAAATATCGGAAAAAAGTATGTCAAATTTCGCATTGGCAATGAATTTTAACCAGCGCTTAAATTTTCCTGACTTCAAGTCAGTGCTTTTCGAGAAGTATTCTCCTATGTTCCTATTATTCAAATTTATTGTAATAATGATAAAACTATCGTCAATCGTCAATGCACAGCTCACACCAACATAATTCTTCAATTTTTGAACCATACGCGGTGAAGGCAGAGAAAGTAATGGCATATCAGAGAAAAATAGATATTCATTTTCAAAATTATTGCACTTTCTAAAAGATGTAATACCCAAACAACCTGAATTTCCAAGTAAAACCAAATTTGAGCCGTTCAACACCATTTACTTCAATGGGTGTGACAGGGAGAGGTTACCGTAATTAGCGCTATCTTTGTTTCGTTGCCCCTTGTTACGCTTTAAGCTTAGTTGTAGAAGGGTCGGGTCCTTTCCAGGTAGTAATATAGAGTTCTATGCCTATGAATCAAGAGAAAACTATAGTGTGCCATATTTGGCGCTGACACTCATCTTTTGTAGCAGAAAGAATGGACACCAGAGATATTGTTGATTATAAGCATATCTATTGAATATAAAACATTGAAAACTTATTTACCAAAGGTGAATTGCGGAATGAGATCAAATATACTACTTATGTAAAACAGGTTGGAGGAAAGTTAGATTTCAAATCAAGAAGTGTTATAGGCTGCGAATGATCGATTTGCTACTTATTCTAATGTTGTAAAAGTCATGGTGGTGCTATCAGAATCTTGATTTCAGTGGTTACTCAAGGAAAAATATATTATAAACAAATTATTACGCAGAATAAATTTGATTCTTGTGTTAGCGGATCCTAAACTGAAAATTTTCCGATCATCAATATGAAACGCTTTAAATCTGCAGATGCAATGTCAGTGCTTTTATGACCTTGTGTGGAATATTAACTAGACTGATAAATTACAAGCAATAAAAAAATCTAGAAAAGCACTGCCGTGAAGGCAGCAGCTTTTGCGCGCATGTTCAATGTTCAATGTTCGCTTTGGCGAAATTTCATTTTCCTAATATTTCCGAAAATACAGATCAGATCGAATTGAAATCCAGTACTTCATCGAAAAATTACAGTTCGAAAGTTCATACAAAATTTAATGAGGATGATATGATAAGAAAATCACAGAATTCTTTTTTTTCGGATTGTTCTAATGACACGAAATTTTGCATAAAGTAGTCATGCAGCATCTTCAACCTAGCTGCGAAGTTTTATCAGGATTGAATCAGTATTTCTTGAGTTATACAAAAAAAAAACAGCGATATCGAGAAGAAAACCACGAAATTAGACCTATTTTTCCCAATATCTTCAAAACTTATCATCGTATCAAACTGAAATTTGGTACACTGCTGTGAATATAGAGCTCAAAGTCCGAGTAGAATTTGTTTTGGATATGATAAACAGATTCCGAAAAAAAAAAATTTTCAGGAAAAAATTTTGAAAAAAATGTTTTTGAAATTTACTGACAGTATGATTCTGACAAAATTTGGCCCAAAGTTGCGCGTCATTATACTCCACCTGATTGCCAAGTTCAAATTCAATCGCTCAAGTAGTTTCTGAAATAAAAAATAAATAACTTCAAAATTTCAAGTGCCTATAACTCCGAAACTGTTGGACCGATTTGGCCCATTAGCGAAGTTAACCACGGCATTCCAATGCTCGACCTACCCTGAAAGTTTCAAGTTGCTAGCTCACTCCTTTCGACAGTTATCGTGTCCACGGCCGGCCAGCCGGCCGGACAGAATCAGTGATTCGTCATCAGTGAGTCCAATCCAGCCGTTTGAGACCATTTTCGGCTCAATCATCGAAAATTACAGACATTTGGACAAAACGATAGCACGCTGTTCCCCAAGAACATACGCGAAAAAATGTAATTTTTGAGTGAGCGGATTGTCATCCGAAAACCTTTGATTCATTCATAAAAAATACTTAACAAACAGAATAATGCAAAAGAATTTACATTCCTGAAATAGTCGATCCCTAACTGGGTGGACGCCCCTTCTGTTTTATCTATATGAAATACCTATTAATAGTTTTTTAAAAATATTTATGGCGAGGTGATTTCCAATCAGTATGTGTTTCATACGATAGGTTAGAGCTGATGGCTATCCTATAACGTTGTGTCATTTTTTTGAAATGTGTATAATAGATACGAAGTATTTTTACGCGCTTGTTCTGGGGAACAGCGCGTTATAATTTCGTCACGATGTCTGTAATTTTCGAATTTTGAGCCAAAAATGGTCTCAAACGACTAGGTTGGACTCACTGATGAAGAATCCGTGGTCAAAATTCATTCTGTCCGTCCAGCCATCCGGCCGTGTGCACTGTAACTCTCGAAAGGAAAGACCTAGAGTCCTGAAATTAAAAAAAAATTACTTTTTTTTGAAAATTTTTATATTTCATTAAAATCTCACCATTTCGCAATGTGAACAAGCGCGTAAAAACTGCTGACTTCACTGCAGTGCTTTTCTAGATTTTTAGCATGGTGATCTTGTCCAGATTGTGTGAAATTTATAGACCAAAATAAATATATAGATCAACACAATTCCACTTCGATTATAGCACAATTCCAGGCTGTTGGCCTTCTCTATGAGATTCCACATATTTTTCTATTTCTTATAATGATATAAAAAGTGATACGAACATTCAAATATGAAATCAATACTACAAGATATCCGGTGCTATCGTCTTAAGAAGGAAAAATTATCACAACCAACAAGATCCTTCCAACTGACAGTCCAAGAACACGCATTCATTTTGAATTTGCCGCCAACGTCATTCGAAGTTACTGAGGATAGTGCGGATACCCTTTCCGATATTTTCCTTCAATATTAGTTTACTGGATCAGATTTCGTTACGATATTGCTTTCTGTTGTTTACTGTCACCAGTAATTTCGGAACGCGACAATGGTCATCTTGAACGTCAGCGGAAAAAGCTGGAGAGCAGCACACCAACAGTCAGCTGATGCAGCTGAGGGCTTCGCCACTTTGAACTGGAACGTCAACTACGAACGGGAACGGTTACGTCAAGTTTATGAATCTAGGTTGAGCAGCCAATATGTGAAGCCATTAAAAAATCGTTTTCTCGTAGAAAGTTCAAATTTTAACAGAGATTGAATTGTTTCATTCTTCCTATGTATGAAATATTCGATTCAAATGATAAACATTGTGATGAAACGATAACGCGCTGTTCCCCATAACAAGCACGTGAAAAATACATGCAAGAGACATATTAGTATATATAGTATCAAAGAGTCCAGTCATTCCGTTCTTACACAAAAGTTCATTCATTATGCGAGAAAAGTAACTCCATAGATTCTGTTTTTCTCACAATTCTCTGATACACTATCATAACAAATGATGCATTGTTACTCGAATAGATCCATTAATACTTTCCAATTGCGAACATAAAAACCTTTCAAGTCCACGAAATAACTTCGATTCAGCAACTCAATATATGTTAGATAGGTTTGGACCATAATTACGAAGGCCGAATCCGTAATGTAAATCCATTCAATGATTCCGCAGATGTACACATTAGTAATATTATAATTTTTCCAATCATTCCAAAAATACAATCCTCACTCAAAAATTTTATTATGATGATTTTTTTTCAAGCTGATCACATAGGAATGAATAACGAATTATAAGAATTCTCTCTGACATTCACATGAATTCGGTGTAAAAACAGAACTGTTTGCATTTCTCTGAGATCTAACTTTTATGCCTATTCTGTAATTTTCCTAATTTTTGCCAAACTTGCTCCTAATCGCACGGAACGAGCCATTGACTTGAAATTTTCTGGGTTGCCTCTCAAAATGGTTTGGAAGTTACTATTACAGGGTGATTCCGGAGGAGATCGTCAGATTTTGGGATAAGTTTACACCAGTCAAGACAGTCACGAAAAAATGTTTAGTTTATGGTTGGGGGTCTCTATTGAGAATATACAGGGTGATTTGTCCGATTCGACCGATTTTATTTTTATTTATAACTTTGTTATGGTTTATTCGATTTTAATGAAATTTTCAGCGAAGTACGATATTGATGAGCATATTCATTAATTTCAAAAATGTTCTCAAAACAAGCGGTTGTTATTGTGATAATTCCAGATTAATTGTGCAGGTTGAAAGAACACCCTGTACAAAGCGTTTCCAACACTACGCTATCTGTTTACGATTCTTCTGTGATAAGTCATTATTTGAGAGTTTCTCATTTTTTGGCAAACTTCTACTTTTTCGAGAAAATTCTTTCAAAAAAAGATAATGTCGAAATTTCGCTCCAGACGATTCTACTTCAATTAATAACTTTGGTATGCCTCATCCAATTTTGATGAAATTTGGAGTGTAGAACAATCTGAATGAGGACATTCAATAATTGCAACAATCTCTCAAAATACAGGGTTATATTCGTGATATTTCAGAATTTGAGATTAATTGTGCAGTTAAAAAAAAAACCCTGTACATTGCTTTTCCGAAGCTTTTTTTTCAGATTCTACCATAATATGTCATTATTGGGAGGTTTTTAATTTCTTTGGTACATTTTCAGTTTTCCTAGAATTAGTTTTTAAAGAAGAGCATAATCGAAATTTGGCTCACAAGCAGTAAGAGTATTTTGCGCTAGGTAGGAAAGCTGTGTTGCCCAAGGATGCAAAGTTGTTCTTCACTTCTGAAATATTCTTTTCAAATTCAAAATTAATTTTCAATGATTCATTTTCTGTTTAGAATCATTCCATTCAGAAAATTACTTCATTTAATTTTTTTGCACACCTCCGCTTTTCAATAAAAGGGTTATTTCTATGAAACAGTGACGTTATGTAATTTCGTTTGATAATGTTTTCATCAACGGTTTCAAAAAAGTATGTAAAATGTTCAATTAGATAGTCGTTGACGAAAAATAGTTCTTTCAAATTCGAAAGTTTCCATAAACGCCAATCTGACTTCAAACCCGTTAATTCTTGAAGATCTATGGTACCTAACCATCATATAGTAAACAACAGAATATGGCCATGATAGCCTGATTTGAACCATTTAGATCATTTTTTGTGCTGACATCTTAAAACCGAAGTCTATAAGGTAGGAATTACGGGTAGAGAACATTTATTTGAAAGGATTTCAATGATTTCAAACGACCAAGTTGGACTCACTGATGACGAATCCGGTGTGAAAATCGATTCTGTCCGACAGGTATGCACGATAACGGGCGTACGGAGAATCCTATAAACTTGAAACTTTCAAGGTGGGTTGCATTGCAAAATGCGACGGTTGAGTTCGTTAACGGGCATAATCCGCTGAATGGTCTCCGAGTTCATTTGAAATTCAGGTTATTTCCTGATATTTCCGGAACTACTGCGGCGATTGGATTTGAACTTAGCAGTTAGTGGGGCCATAACGACACGCAACCTCTCTCAAAATGTTGTGATCGTGCTGTCACTAAATTGAAAAAATCCAGAAAAGCTCTGCCGTGAAAGCGGCAACTGTTGCGCGCATGTTCAATGTAGATGACCGCCTCGACTACGAATTTGAACATGCACCTAAAAGCTGCTGCTTTCACGGAAGTGCTTTTCTAGATTTTTTTTCGATAAATTATCCTCTTTAAATTCTGTATGAACCTTCGAACTGTTATTTTTCGATAAAGTACTGGATTTCAATTCTATCTAATCTGTATTTTTGGAAATATTGGGAAAATAAAATTTTGAATGGGTATATCTGCGGAATCATTGGGCGGATTTTACCCATTCACGAATTCAACCTTCGTAATTAAGCCCCAAAACGTCTCTACAAATATCGAGTTTCTGAGTCGTTTCTTCCGGAAACTACTTTATCTACTACTTTATCGAAAAATAACATTTCGAAGATTCATACAGAAATTAATGAGTATAACAAGAGGATCACAGAATATTAAATATTTGTAAAAAAAAATATTTGAACTTTTTTTCCAAATTGTTGTATTGATACAATTGTCACGAAATTTTGCACCATGTTGTCCTTTAGCATCTTTGAATTAGCTGCAGTGTCTCATCACGATTGAATCAGTATTTCTTGAGTTATACCGAAAAAAAACGATATCGGATAGAAAACAACGAAATTCTACATATTTTTTCCCAATATCTCCAAAACTAATAGCCCTATCGAATTGAAATTTCGTACACCAAAATTTTGAAATTTTTTTTTCATTGAGTGACTATACGATATCAACGAAATTTTGCTCAAAGTTGCGCGTCGTTATTCTCCAACCAACTGTCGAGTTTCAATCCGAACTCCGAAACTATTTGGCCGATGTGGCCCATTGAAGAACTTAACCGCGGCATTCCGATGCGCGAACTACCCTACAAGTTTCTAGTCGCTAGCTGGCTCCGTTCGACAGTTTTCGTGTCGTCGGCCGGCCAGCCGGCCGGACAGAATCGATTTTGACACCGAATTCGTCATCAGTGAGTCCAACCTAGTCGTTTGAAACCATGTTCGGCTCCAAATTTGCAATTCACTTTTCAAAAAAAAAAATGACACAACGTTATAGTACAGCCATCTGTATGAAACACATACCTATTGGAAATCACCTCACCCCATCGCCCATCGCGCCCTCGCAATCATCGAAAATTACAAACATTTGGACAAAACGCTAGCATGCTGTTCCTCTAGAACAAGCGCGCAAAAAAGATAATTTTTCAGAAGTGTTTTGCGAAAACTTGTTTTTTCGAAACTATGTAACGAAGTGATTTTCGTTACTTAGGAATTAATTACTTTGTTACATTTATTTCGAGAGGTTTCCTAGAAGGAATGAAAGAATTATTCCATCAAATCTATTCCGATACATTTCAATCTCGCATTCATTGTAAGTAAGTACCCAAGGATTTATAGCTTATCGCAGTTTTTTCACATGTTTTTTGGGGTCTCGGAGATTGAATTGTATGAAAAACGGGTAAATGCGTGTTTACGTTACCTACTGTATAATTCTACCGGAGAACCTAGGAATTTGAATAAACCATTCAATGAGCCGTAAAGCATCCTCCCCTAGGAAATTTTTGGAAATTTTCGACACGTGACATCCCCAATTTTCCGAAGTTATAAAAGGACTTGTCCAGACGAAATGGGCAACTTTTTGAGAGTATTTCGAGCTGTCGAGTCATTATCTTTTGAGTTTCGCGCTTTTAAGTATAGATCAGAATTTTCACATTTCTCTTGCTTCGATTTTCGTCTAGCAGTTCAATCGAAGTTTTTGCATTTGAAGGGAAACGGCCTCCAGTTTTCACCGTACGCATAGTGAGTGGAAGTGATGTTTCATCTGCTTAGAACCCTTTGGGCTTTATCCGGCTTTCCGTTTGATTTCTGTATATATTTTCCTGTGTTCCATTTCTCTTTTTCGATTGATACGGATCGACTAATAAATACGCTTTATAACTTCATATTCCAGTGAATTATTTTCAGAGTTTTCGCTGAGATTGTGAGGGACATCGCCCACATCCTTCGTTCAATTGCCCTCTCATAAAGGGGTTGAATTGAGGTGGTGCTGTGCCTAAGTTATCCTCGAATTATCAGGTTGTATCGGACGGTCTGGGCTAAGTTCGATCGAAAGATACAGGCAGTGATTCGAGTTTGAATTAGCGAGACGTTCTTGAAATTTCCGGTTTATTCATTCTGTGTCTTGGATTTGTGGTTGGATTTATCTCTGTACCACTTGTCATTCCGGAGATACATACTACCATTGATATAGATGATATATCGTAGCCTACGTAATCTATAAGGCCAGAAGGATGCCCGAAATTGCGATGTTGCAAGTTCTACAATGGAGGGTTATCATAGACAACAGAGTGCTATGCGATCGTCCATCCACGCTTTTGTTCACATCATCATTTCGCCGGGAAACGAGATAAAACGTTCGCATTATCCAGTTTTTCGCTCTGATCGGTTGTGTTATTAGTGTTTTAGGTGAAAATTAGTGTTTAAATCTTTCGTAATGTTTGTGAAGTGTTGTTAGAGTGCGTTTCGTTCTGGAATACTACTTGAAGAATCGATATTTAGGGAAATCAACAGGTTATATATTTCAAGAATTGAAAATCTTCGATACGAGTTTCATCATGGCTCGTACTTGTGCAGTACCCGGTTATTACACCTATTATAAATGCTTTAAAAGTTTACGTTTTTTAATTTGCCAGAGATTCTATAAAAAAAGATGACAATAACCGAATGCAATATTTACATATAGAAAGACAGTTTCGAAATTCCCGACGATACTGAAGTAAACAATGGTAGTAGGTATTTTTGAAGATGCTCATACTGTAGAAGGACTGTTATTCTGTACCTTCTGTAACTTCAGATGGTTGATTAATTAGTAAACCGAGAAAAATTCCCAAATTAACTGATGATGCATTTTCCTTCAATTTTCCCAAGTCAACCTAGTTACATGTCTTCTACCATTGTTCAGTTAAACAATGCTTCTACAAATACCTCCAAAAGAACTGAATCTGAACATCGAAGACAAAAATTAGTTATTCACCATGACAAAATTCATATCTATTGACACAATCAGGCTCAGATTAAATCGATTTCACACTTTTATGCCAATTTCAAAGACACGGTTTTTCCAACTTCTCCTTGAAAGTTCAAGAAAATGATTTATTATAGTTTATGAAATAAATTTTTCCAGGGAAAGGTATCAAAAATATCGTCGGGGTTCAATAATTTCACCAATTTGAGAAGGAAAGATTTTGAAGAAGTCAATATACCCATTTCCAAATTCGATTTATAGATGTTCGAAATTCGGAAACTCAATATAATGAATAGAATCAATTTAACTCCAGATTCGTCTGCTGCTACCAGCAGTTCCGTCAAAAGTTGTGTAAGTAATCTTTCATCAACAAATGAAATACTCAGTTTCTCCGAACCCCATTTATTCTACAGAATATTCATCTTCAATTCACTTTCCATTTTCCAGGTGCATAACAGTGAAAGTATGCATTATCGGTTCCAGGGCTTATATCTTTTCTATTTTTTCTCTTCGATAGCCTTTATGTTTTATTGATATTAAACGCTTCAGAATCTAGAATAATACCTATCTGATGGTAATCTTTTGGAACTCAGTAATACAGCTCCTCCTCGTGGTGAGTTCTGGATTATTTACGATAATGGATTATTAAACTAATCAGAAATAAACGAAATGCTGTGTATTTTTTTTCAAGAAAGGTTCTGAGTGATATCACGTTAAAAGCATTTTGAAAGTCACACCGTCAACTGTAAAGTGACTATGACATCGGTGCTCATTCTCCTTTTTTCCCTGCTTCGTGACACTCCTTTGTAACAACGGCAACATCTAACCTTCCGGCCTGTTAATTCACGTAGGCCTCGGATAGATATACCTACTACCCTGTACTGTGAGCACTCTATGGTTCAGCAAGATGATACGTCAAAATAAGCTGCTGGGGGAACAAGATAGAAAAGTTTCCAAAAAATGCAAGACAACTGATATGTCAAGAACCATGAGGTTTCAGGAAAGAGTCCCAAAGACAAATTTTGTTGGAAATTATCTGTACTAACCTTATACAATTCTATCACCCCCTATATGTGTTGTATAACGGCTAGAAGCCGGCATGGGTGATACTTCAGGGGTCCCCCAATGGGCCCCTGGGATTATTTCAAGTCCATCAAATAATTATATGTTATATATGTAAAGAAAGTACTTTCTTCATTTAAATAAGATGGCTAGCAGATTTTGAAGTTTCCAGAATAATACGTCAAATCAGTGAATCAAAAATAATTCGTTAATCAAGTGAATCAAAAGATAGATAATAATAAACTTTAATTGCTGTTTCTTTCGTATTACAGGTAACTTTGAAACTAATGTAAATAGTGTGAATAATAGCTAATAAATCTTTCGTATTACAGAGAGAAACAAAACTGTTTTATTGTTATCAATAAAGATTTGACATCCTTATAAAACAGCAATTTTGTTTATGATGTCGAAACTACAGTTTGAATTTATGGTAGTTGCCTCACCAAAAGATGCTAAAACCAATGTTATTGCCATAACCTCAATTTGTACAAAGGATGGAAAAAGATATGTATTGCCAGAAGAATTAAGATATATGGGAGATCATGTAGAACTGAGAAAAACTAACAATTTCACGAAACTAGCTCATTCGTTAAAGGAAAGAAATCATATAAGGAAAGTGTGGATAACAATGACAAAAGAATTACAGGAGACATACATAGATGAAGATGGAAATTTACAATTTGGGAATCAATATTTAGAGGAAATAAATGCAGGGAATACAAACCAAACACAAGATCATCATCTGAAAGAGATATTAGAAAAGCTGATAGAAACAACACAAAATAAGAATGAAGAGAAAAACTTAAAACAAATATCAGAAAAACTTTTGATAGGAAAATTTTCAAGCAATAATACTAATTCTGAACAGTGGATGGAAAGCTTTGAAAAAGAGTGTTCTAGATTTCAAATAGATAGAAGTGATGACAAAATTGAATTATTGAAATTATTTTTGGATAAACCAAGTTTAGATTGGCACTCACCCAAGTAACACAAACTTCCCGGCGAGATATCTGAGAAGTCCTAATCCGGCTTTCACGCGAACTCCTTAAGTGATTTCCTAAAGTGATCACAAACACTACATGATTTGGGAATTCGCAATGCGAGCTCCTAAATTTATCGCGTACGTAACGAGAATTAGATATTCACAATGCGAGTTCCTGAAGTCATCTCAGATGTAACCAGAATAGGAAATTCGCAATGCGAGTTCCTAAACTCATCACAGACATAACAAGAAAGGGAAATTCGCAATGCGAGTTCCTGAAGTCATCTCAGATGGAACCAGAATAGGAAATTCGCAATGCGAGTTCCTACGGTCATCACAGACAGAACAAGAAAGGGAAATTCGCAATGCAAGTTCCTTAAGTCTTTCCAGACGTAACCAGAATAAGAAATTCGCTATGCGAGTTCCTAAAGTTATCACAGTCATAACCAGAATAGGAAATTCGCGATGCGAGCTCCAAAGATCATCCCGAGTGTAACAACAATGGAAAATTGTCTTAACGTTCCTGAAGTTATCCCGAACATGAGGCAGAATTTTTTACGATATCCCTCGTGCGTAGTTCGAACAAAGAGAAATTGCAGATAATTTCATTTCGTTATCCACTATACTTATACATATTGGCAAAATATGTGTTTGATTCATAAGAACGAAATGAATAACTTCGGAGAGGCTTCCCAGAAACCAAAAGGATAATCGGCAAACATACCAAAAACAAATAAGTTAAAACTTTTTAAGTATTTTGTTACTGGCTTTTATGGTGCTGGATTTTCCGGAAGGTTATGATGAAAAATTTTGTGGTACAAAATCACGGCGTTTTCATACATTCGGTGGAGGAGTAAATGCATTTCAGGTTGAAACCTGTATTAACAAGTAAGAGGTGTCTAAAAAATTTATAGTTCTGTTATTGAATGAAGACCTTCCTTATACAATAGTTTTATACTAAAACTATAGTTATCGACTAGTTTACTATTTGATAACGAAACGAACCTAATAGAGTAGCATTTATGACTTCATTCAGCGCAAAGAATGCTCTCTTTTTCACATTATCATATTTCTATATTGAAACTCACCACCAGTATCGGTTGGACAACGGCAAACTTGTACAACATTATGCGAGTGGAAATTACGTTCTCAAAAAGAGCCAAAGAAGAAGAAAAGCCAAAATTTAATCGAAACTGCTTCATATTTTTCTCAGATTCGTCAGAATAACGGCCAATCTGAAATCTGTTGTTTTCCCCAAAGAATCATCAACACATTTCTCATTCAAATACTGACAGGGATTCCAAATCAATATCAATGATTTCCATATACCCATGATAGTATTATGGAATATGGATATCTTTTTCTAATAACCGATAATTAATCTCCATTCATTTCTGAAATTCAAATCAATATTCATCGAAGCCATCTAACCTCCAGATGTAAGAACCGACAATCTAAGCGCTCATATTACGATTTCGTCTGGTATATCTTATTCACGGATCTCGCCATCTCGCGGATCTCATTCATATCCGAAATACGAATGAAGAATGAATATAAATTTCGACCACGCTAAACAATACTCGAAGTCACAGAATACAAATATATAAGAAGTGAAACGTCCCTTCAAAACGACGGAAACAAAATACGCCCTCACCGGGGATGGCACGAACTAACAAGTTGCACGGTATAATAGAAATTCAGGGAATTCTATACCGTGAATCTGGCTGGCGATGCGTTGGCGGGAATATATTGCATTTCAAATAATTGTATTATGTAATTTTTGAATTAAAGTCCACATTTTGAGAAAGAAATTTATTTACGAATCAATAGATACACCAATTTCACAATATTATTCAAGTACAATGATCAATAAGTATTTCTGACAGTATCTAAAAATTACAATATTGAACGAAATGAATACTCAATATTTTTCATGAAAAAGTTGGTTGGTCAAGGAATTCAGAAGAGAATCTTTCCGGAGAGGTATATCACAAAAATGTTTTACAACCAAATGAAAAGTAATAATAAATAATGTGACCATTTGCATGAAACTGAAAGTTGAATGACTGGTAATGTTACATCGTGAAAACAAAGACATGATTATCAATGTGGAGATTTGAACTTTTTTGTTCCAATCAAAAAACCAATACATATACCTACTAACAAAGAGTTCATACCTCTATTGAAACATTAAAACTTGAGTTCATCAATGTTTTAGATTCATCAGGTGAAACAAGTTCTTGGTAAAAACAATCATGCAAATGATCTGCCTGATAAGTTGATTGCAACTATATAAATATCGATTTGAAATGTTAGTAGTTTATCTTGCAACAACATATTGTGTATGTATGGGTCATTAGACAAAAGTTTCCTCATATTCTGATCGCTTTCAACCAATATTTTCATTTCCAAATAGATTTTAGTTTGAATATCAATATTACCCTTTTAAATATGACTTGTAATGTTCTATCATTGTATAGAGACATGGTCTTTATATAGTAGTTCTTTACAGAATAACTCCATGATGCATCATCTGAGAACATTGGAGATGAATGGTTTCACTTCAAGTTAGTTGAGGGTGGTGGACTCTGAAATAGAAATTTTAAACCTGGAGTGAATCGAAATTGGCATTAAAAAACGAATATATTACCTCCCAAATGAATGTAATCTCTCTATAATCATTTAATTTTATCCCATCACAACAAAAACTATATTCTCATAAAATGACATTTGTCAACGGGAGATAAGTCAATTTGCTTCAAGTTGAATTGACAGAAGCACTCGGGCGTTGATTGGCTGAATGGATATCTTCCGTTTCTTTTTTTGGATGGCGAGACCTCTTTGTCTGATGCCAAGATTCTGAACAGAGCTTCACCCCCCTGCTCGAAGTCATCTAACCACCAGACGTAAGAACCGACAATCCGAGCGCTCATATGTTACGATATCGCCTGGGCTGGATGTTTTGATCAAGGAGCTCGCCATCTCGCGGATCCCTGATAGAGTAGATCTGTAAATCCTTGTCTTAGGTATATTACCTGAGGCGCTACTCGTGAGGATTTTTGATCTGTGTATAGGCAAAGTGCTGTGTGTTAATGCTGCTATTTTCACAAAGCAAGTCGGCTCAAAATCTATATAATTATCATCCGGAATCTTTCCAGAAATATAATTCACAAGTTAATATCTGTACTTCCGAATATTTTCGTTAGGGGCATTTCCTGAAAATATCGCATGTCGTACTCCCTGAAATCTCGCGATGGGAAGTATTTGAGAATTTCTTAAACTCTTCGCCATGAGACTGTGTGAGCGAATTTCCCATAGACCTCCCATTGTGGGAAGTTTGAGAATTTCCGCATGCGATATCTTCAGGATCTCTTCGAGAATATCGCTGTGGCGGACATTTGGAGGAAATATAGCACTCCTTGTGACTTCTTAGAGAAGTAGAAAAAGTACTCTCAATGTTCTGAGAAGATATCGCCGGGATATCTTTGAAACCTCTCTGTGTTGCCTGGGCATCTACACTCATTAGGTTGACAGTAAATGCTGGTTGGTTAAAATGGAAAAAAAGATTTTTGGAATGCTTTACAGATAATGGATGGAATAACGTTACTTATGCACTATCATTTAAATATCGAGAAGGTTCGCTAACTGACTATGCTTTGAAAAAAGAGAAACTTTTGATAGATTTCAATAAAAATATGGATTAATGTCACAATTAGGACCAGCAACAAAGCCATTTGAGATAGTGTCGATTGATACGATCGGTGGGTTTGGTGGTCAGAGATCAACGAAAAGATACCTCCATCTTTCAGTTGATCACTACACAAGATATGCACTCATACACACTTCAAAAACCCAAGCTGCAACCGATTTTATAAAAATAGTTCAAAACACACTAGAAATAAGCAAGATAGATACAATATTAACAGACCAATACCCAGGACTCAACTCTAAAGAATTCAAAAATTTTTTAGAAAGACAAAATATCAGACTCATTTATACAGCCTTAAATGCACATTTTTCAAATGGACTCAATGAAAGATTAAACCAAACAATAGTCAATAAAATAAGATGTAGAATCAATGAATCTACAGAAAAGAAGGCCTGGACGACAATAGCAAGAGAATGTGTTGACAAATATAACAGAACACTCAGTTACAGGTTTTACACCAAAATATCTACTAGATGGGACCAATACAAATATGCTACCCGAAGAACTTAAAGAACATAAAAATGCAGAAGATTGGAAGAAAGATAGAAAAATAGCTCTTGATAACACTATAAAATCACACGAATATAATAAAAATCTATTTGACAAAAACAGAAAAGAACATGAATTCAATACAGGCGATTCCGTATACATTGAAAACGGCAATAAATTGAACAGGAGAAAATTAGATGAACTCAGAATCGGACCTTTTAAAATAACAGAAAAAATATCAAATACCATATTTAGAATTAAAACCGGAAAAATAAACGAAGAAACAGGACTATTTCACATAACAAAATTAATACCAGAATAAAGTAGCTAATGAAAATTCTCATAAGAATTTTCACAGTGAAGAGGGGAGATGTAAAGAAAGTACTTTCTTCATTTAAATAATATGGCTAGCAGATTTTGAAGTTTCCAGAATAATACGTCAAATCAGTGAATCAAAAATAATTCGTGAATCAAGTGAATCAAAAGATAGATAATAATAAACTTTAATTGCTGTTTCTTTCGTATTACAGGTAACTTTGAAACTAATGTAAATAGTGTGAATAATAGCTAATAAATCTTTCGTATTACAGAGAGAAACAAAACTGTTTTATTGTTATCAATAAAGATTTGACATTACCCTCTTATAATTCAGATAATACTGATACTGACATAAGTGACTTCTTTCTATGGAGATCGGAGCAGTTAAAACAAATTATACCTCTGACATAGAGCTATTCGACGGAGCCAATTTTCTTTTCTATACCATTAATTCTACTTTGAACCAAAGGATCCCAAATGAAGGTATCCCCTTCATCCAAACACCTACAACTATCTCTTTTGAAACCCCCAAGTCTGTCTCCGAAGCCATTTTTGAAATTCCATATTTCCTGTCTGGGACCATTTCTGGTCATAGCTGAGTTCTTAGACGAAGAGAATCTAGGTAATATTCATCGTATATGGATATCGGAAAAAAACTTTCTCGTTTCCTGTACAAGACATGAAAAAAAGACTTATACAGGGTGATTTATTAAGGGTGGCCACCGGCCGTATCTCGGAAACCGTTCCTCCTATAACTTCCGGAAAAAAATTCTAATAACAAAATCGGCCCCAAGAAAATGATGAAAAATATTTTCAAGTTTGCAGTTCCCCACTAGAGGGCGCAATCTATCACCTGAAAAATATAATCTCATTTTTTACGAAATATTCTCCAGCTAACAGTGGTAAAAAATAATAAAATGAGGAAATGCTCCTCCTATTCAACAACTTTTGTTTCAGTAATTTTTCTATATTTCCTTTTTTTTAGTGATGAGATGGAAAAACTTTTCTTCACAAATAAAACACTCCTACTTCTGTAGGCGTAAACCGATTTTCACGTAATTTGATTTCATTCGAAGGCCATTAAAAGCAGATCACACAAAAATATGACAACAACATACCGGGTGATCCAATTAAAAACTACAGGCTGTTTTATGTCACTTCACCCTATTTGCGCGTTTTACTGGATAATTTCAAATGCAATTCTATGATTCTAACCAACTGAGAATAAGCTTAGCATTATCACCTATTGACTTGTTAAAACCGCAGACAGATATCTTCGGTCATTCCGAAGATATTAACATTTTTGTAAATTTTGATAAGTGTTGATCGACCCTGTGCCTTGAAAAAACAAAGAAGTGACTTTATTCGTCATAACAACGCAGCAAAATACTAAGCACACATGAAATAACAATAATACGTAAAATGAAACAAAAATTAGCAACAACGAAAATATTTGAACAAAAAACAACCCTTATACATAATCATTTCAAATATTCAAAATGTCAACCATTTTTTTCTATACATAAATTTAATCTTTCTTTAGTTGATACTGGTCACAATTTCAGTATGAGAAAAAGTTTCAGCTGCCTGTCGAAATCTATTTTTCATATCCTCACTTGTAGTTGGTGGTGTTCGGAAAACTAAGTCTTCATTCTCCCCCAAAAATAAAATCTAATACTCTGAGGTCGAGTGATCTTGCTGGAAAAATACTCCCTCGTCCAATCCACCTCTATGAGAAGACGGTATCTTAATATTCCCTAACATTAGCAGAATAATGCGCCGGGCAACCATATTGTTGATACCACATATCTAACCTGTCTTGAATAGCAATATCATCTAAAAGAATTCGAAAATTTTCCGTTAAAATTTCAAGCACCTTTGTCCCGTTAAGATACTATCGAAGAAAAATGGTCCGACAACTGTTCCCTGTTCCATCAAAAATTCCGCACCACACGTAAACACTCCAGCGCTTCTGATTATTGACTTATTTTTGCCAATATGGGTTGTTAGGTGATCAGTAGTGGCTGTCGTGTAAATTAACTTTACCATTGCTAGAAAAAGTAGCCTCTTCAGTCGATAATATTCTATGAAGTAAGTTAGATTCGCCGTTCAGCATTCGTTTCAACCAATTGCAAAATTTCTCTCGTCCCTTTCAATTCTTGGTGCAAGACAACATGATACGGATGCAGTTTATGGTCCTTTAGTATCCTTTGGACTAGCGAATAATTCGATCCCAAATCACTTGCTATTTTTCGGATGCTTAAATGTGATTCAGCATAAACATAAGCCAAAACTTTTACGATATTATCCTCATTACGGTTTCTACGTTTTGTATATTTTCTTCCAACATATTGAACCTTCCAAGTTTGTCGCACTCTTCGTGTCAATCTTTTGAATACTTTTCTGTAATGACGACGTCTTTCAGGATATCGTATCGGATATTCCCTTTCAGCTATACTGCATTTTCTAAACATTCAGCATAAACATTAAGCATATCATATGCTTCTCAGTTTGAATAATGAGGCCTCATAAACTAGTAGTTTGCAATCGATCTAATTAAATTTTACAGCTATAGAAACCGAGAATAAACAGTAACACCAAAGCTTACTGGATCTAGATCAGCTTGTTTTGTGAGTGACATACATTTTTGATAAGTTTTTTCTTTCATTTGATTGTTCAGATGATGAAATAACTCAATTCCTCCCGAATTTCACAGGGTTGATCAACACTTATCGAAATCTGCAAAAATGTTGATATCTTCGGAATGACCGGAGACATCTGTCTGCGATTTTAACAAGTCAATAGGAGATAATGCTTAGCTTATTCTCAGTCAGTTAGAATCATAGCATTGAATTTGAAATTCTCCAGTAAAACGCGTAAATAGGGTGAAGTAACATAAAACAGCCTGTAGTTTTTAATTGGATCACCCGGTATGTTGTTGTCATATTTTTCTGTGATCTGCTTTTAATGGCCTTCGAATGAAATAAAATTTCGTAAAAATCGGTTCACGCATGCCGAAGTCAGAGTGTTTTTTTTGTGAAGAAAAGTTTTTCCATCCCATCACTAAAAAAAAGGAAATATAGAAAAATTACTGAAACAAAAGTTGTTGAATAGGAAGAGTATGTTCTTATTTTATTATTCTTCACCACTGTTAGCTGGAGAATATTTCGTAAAAAATGAGATTATATTTTACAAGTGATAGATTGCGCCCTCTAGTGGGGAACTACGAACTTGAAAATATTTTTAATCATTTTCTAGGGGCCGATTTTGTCATTAGAATTTTTTTCCGGGAGTTATAGGATGAACGGTTTCCGAGATACGGCTGGTGGCCACCCTTAATGAATCACCCTGTATACGTAAAGAAATTGGGAATGGAAATCCAATCCTTCGAAAAATGAATCCATTGATTGTTTCATTTCATATGAATTGGTTACTTGCAGGGGTATAGTTAATGACATAGGATTCGACGTAACAGAGAAAAAGACATTAAAACTCTGATTCTAAGTGCCAAGCGACTAAATAGACGAACCATCTCATAGAACGGCTCTCCAGTCTACATCCCATCTGAAACTTGGTTGGTGAAGAACGAATGCAATTTTCTTTCTGATAAAATTAGTATTTGGTGTGGCTTAAGACCTATAACGTTATACATCCCTCCAGTTATTCAATGCTATAACTACCTACGTTTTGGTAATCTCAAAAATAACTGTAATAATTCTTAAATATGTAAAAATTGTGGTGAAAATCATATGAAATGTTAGGCTGCATTCATAAAGATAAGATTTGCCGCATTTTCTGTGAAGGCCTCCATTCCAGGTCAACGAGTTGATTACCTTTGAAAACCTATTTTGTTGGAGCTAAAATAATCGAGAGACCATACGCTGGCCCCAATTCCTCCCCGCAACGATACAAATCCCCAAGTCAATCTAACCACCAAAGTCCGGGGTGCGTTCACAATTATCGTCGAACGATCGCACGACGACGCCCTGAGGTCATCCGACTGTTCACAATTGACGTCGGGTGAAATTTATCTTCGTCCACGATTCGGGTAGAAACTCACCGAGCGATCAACTTTTTAACCCAGAAAATAGTTGGTGAAAATTTGTCGCGGCTGCGCAGTTTACTTGTCAATTCGAAATCAAAACAGTTTCAGTCAGTCATCATTTTATTATTTGATAATGAATCATTATGGAGGCTATTTTCCACAATCTGGTAGTTGACGAAAATACTAAGTTACCAATTATTTCAGAGGATGGACAATCGGTACTGCGGAAATCTTCTCTACTCATTCTGAAGTGCTGCTGGAATTCTTTGTCAGACTATTTGTCAATATTTTCATGAAGCCAGCTTCTTCTATCAATTTTTTTTTTTGGCTCTCCACTAACACATTGCGTAAGTGCACTGCAACTTAATGCCACCATTTCCACAACAGAATCATCTTCTACCTCGCTATCTGAGGACGAATCTTCCAAACAAAAAAATGCAACTGCAGGATCCATTTCAAAAATAGAATTGAATTAAATTTTGTTAGTCAAAATCAAAACAGTTTTTTAGGTCATGTTATGATTACAAACGAAAGTTTGACAACCGAATCGTGAACGAGGATGATTTACCGTGCGTCGTCCGTTACATTACCGAGGTGAGACGAACAACTCGAGTGGACAATTGTGAACGCACCCCCGGTTGATTTCATCTCGGTTCACAACAGGCACCAACTTTTGGATAAAACCTTAAAACTCTCATCCTATGTATCCGTCGCCAAAATAAGTAAACGTGCACAGACATTCTCTGAAGGGTACAATTCCTCCGTTCTTGGGGAACAATTAATACCAAAATCTGATCATTCATTCGATACATCCCCTTCTTTAATGAGCAACACGGAAACCTCTTTCTAACCTTAGGTCATCTCACTCCAAAAAATAATAAATTTCCTTTCGAATAATTCAATTGGAAAAATGAATGATTTCATATATGTAACACTAAGGGTAGGAAACATTTTTATGTAAACAAGAACCCCCTTCACGGTTAATCCTACAACCTTTTATGGAAATACATAACCACAATAATCAGGATTAGATTGTTTCATTGCTGTACCCCAGTTCATTTCCATAGAATCGGCGTATATAACTCCCGCGTGTTTGATCACCTCTCATACATTCCAGCTATGTAAAAAAAAATCTCCATAATATTGAGAAGTTGCATTCTGATTCAATGAACCTCAGAGAGAAGAGTGACATATATAATTTGCTATTTCGTAATGACATAATTCTTGTTGATGTTCTGGTGAACTCCCTGTCATCCTCTGAAGTTAAATTGTGTAGAACTAACTCTTTCCTTTTGTTTGTGTCCTATAGTTTTGTATTGAGATTGTCTCTCATAGCAGCTCCCCCACCCTCATCTAAGATCTCAAGATGAAGACATTTCAACATCATTTAAAAACTTGACCTCAAAGGCCTATTACACTATATTTTGATGTTCTGTGTATTACACTTCCCAACATCCCGGGTTCGGCAGGCAGGAACCGTGTAGTGCAATAACAAACCGGCAGCCACGATCCTGATCTAGGACGATCGACTGGACCCGTTCTGACTAGCTTTCTACCGCCTTGCATACAGAGGGCAGTATCACAGATCAACATGTTGGTCTGTGGCAGTATCATAGCAACGCCGAGAGCGTTCATTCACGAATAGAATAGAATAGAATCATCCGGCATCTATAGATGCCGGCCGCTTCTATTAATAATAATGTAATGTCACAGAATAGAGAAGTATTAATACTTCTCTATTCTGTGGTAATGTAATAAGCGACACCCGAGCCGGCAGATTGGGCACCCGATATGCTGGGTCCTTGAGAGTGGATAGTGTAACAGGCCTTTAAGGTGGGCATCCACGCAACGGCGCACCAAATCGCAGTTTCAAACCAAGCACAGCACCGGTAAAACTTTATGCCTTGATTTTAAATGCAAAATAACCCCGATTGAAGGAATCCACCTTTGTACTGACCGAAAAACTAAATCCAGCATCTACCCTCAAAATTTATTTTATCTTTCCATAAGCAACAGCATCATATTATATAGATTAAATTTGTGTATTTGCGATGGTCGGTGCCATGGTCAGTGCTTGGTACACAAATTTAACCTATATACAAACTGTTGATGTGCTTGTAAAATGACAAATTGAATTTCGAAGGTGAATGCTGAAATTAGTTCTACTGTCAGTACAATGGTCGATAACACGAATCGAGGTTGTTTGCTTTTAAAAACAAGGTGTAATGTTTTCGCGGTGCGGTGCTTGGTTCCATTACTGCGATTTGGTGCGGCGGTAAAACTTTATGTCTCGATTCTAAATTCAAACTACCTCGTTTTTAGTCATCGGCCTTCGTTCTGACCGTAGAATAATTTCCGTCATGAACCCCCGAAATTCATTTTGTATTTTTAAAAGCATAACGGCATATCGTATAAGTTCAATTGGTATCTATTTATGGTTGATGAGATGGTTCGTGCTTGTTGTTTGGTCACTATACAATGGCGCAACAAATCGCAGTATCAAACCAAGCACCGCACCGCGGAAACTTTGTACCTTGTTTTTAAACGCAAACTACTTCGCTTTGAGTCATCGGCTTTCGTGCTGACCGCAGAATTAATTCCAGCATCAATCCCAATAATTCATTATGCTCAAAAATACAAAATGACTTTCGGGGGTTCATGACGGAAATTATTCTACGGTCAGAACGAAGGCCGATGACTAGAAACGAGGTAGTTTGCATTTGAAATCGAGCCATAAAGTTTTACCGGCGCACCAAATCGCCATATCGAACCAATCACCGCACCGGTAAAACTTTATACCTTGATTTTAAATGCAAAACAACCTCGATTCAAGTAATCTACATTTGTACTGACCGAAGAATTAAATCCAGCATCTACCCTCAAAATTCATTGTCTTTCCATAAGCACAGCATCATTTTGTATAGGTTAAATTTGTGCGATGGTCGGTGCTACGTTGTGGACGACCTGCAATATGCTTCCAATGAAGGATGTATGTATGACATTCCATGTTTGGTGCCATGGTCAGTGCTTGGTACTCTGTTGTGGACATGGACGCAAAGCTCGTCTGAATAACCATAGCAGCCGAGAAAACTTAAAGCAGGGTCCAGATGAGTGTAAGGCGTCTACAACGGCGCACCAAATCGCAGTATCGAACCAAGCACCGCACCGCGACAACTTTACTCCTTGTTTTTAAAAGCAAAAAACATCGATTCATGTTATCGACCGTTGGACTGACCGTAGAACTTATTTCAGCATTCATCTTCAAATTTCAATTTGTCTTTTTACAAGCACATAAACATTTTGTATAGGTTAAATTTGTATATTTGCGATGGTCGGTGCCATGGTCAGTGCTTGGTGCTCCGTTGTGCACTCGCACTAATGCACACAGCGAATGCAATAAATCACTGGGAGTTTTATAGTTCGAGGCAGCGTTCTTTCTGCTCCGTCGGGACTCGGTTTTCAACTCGAACATGCATTCTAATGTATTGTTCGAGGCTGAGCACCAGTGCCGTCCACACCATAGAACAAGTATAGTATATATATATATATATATATATATATATATATATATATATATATATATATATAGTATATACTATATTTACTTTATGGTCCACACTATTCGCAGAATCGTCTATCTAATTTTATTGCATTCGCTGTTCGCATTACACTCATCTGGACCCTGCTTGAAGGAATAGAAGACGAAGATATACTTGTCTATGATTATAATTTTCAGACCAACTATGGTCCGACTCCCTCTATCTATGATCCTTTTCAATTTTTCATTCAAATTTTAATCGTTCAACTTTTCCTGTTGACTCTAGAATTTTCCGATTCTTCTCCTTATTTGAGGAATATTACTTCAAGTTTTTTCGATTTGAATAATTTCTATTTGTTCCATAATTCTTGACATAAATTGATGTGATGCAAATTCGCGGAGTAACCTTAAAAACAAAAGCGTGAGGATGACACTTCAAAGCAAATTGTATTAATCATTTTGCTTAAGGTTTATATTTTATGGCATTTATGTTTCTAGACGTAATGTAATGTGTTTATATCACAAAAATCTTGGAAACTTGTGAATTGAGCCTCAAAATTACGTAACTGCCTTAAAATGTTAAGTTTTAAACACTTGTGTAGTATCGTTTCAAATTTAGATAGGGCCAGAACCCACAGATATATCCTCAACAAGAGATTTATTGGTGTTGTTTCAGCTAAAACTTTAAGTGAGTCGGTCATCTAATCCTCATGGAATAAGTTCTTATGATTTACTTTCCAGGGGTACCAAATTATTCACTTTGCAAAAGGCTTTACAGTTCAGAAGAAAATAAAAGACCACAAATTCCACCTAAATCTGAAGTGAGTGTTAGGATTATGGTTTTCATGATCAATTCTTATCTATCGATCATTTATATATCTAATACCAACATTACATACTGATTCTGGAGTTGGTCAGTTCGTATAAGAGCTTTGAAGGGTATTTGGCCAAAACTTTGGTTTTAATCATATTTTAATTTGCCAGTGTGTAAACTGGTTCCATGTCCTCATGCAACTATTAATAAGTTATCAATCAGTGCTACAACTCAGTATTCAATTCCCCTTGAATTCATATATTTGTTATAGATTTTGTATCAATAGGAAACGTATGATCTAGATCATTTTATCCAGCATTACCATACATATATCAGCTTCACGAAACTTTGATTGTCTGATCCATGGCTTGATTGTCAATAAACAGTGACTTTGCTGGATTTCAGTTGATTTTGAATCCAACCATTGAATTCCAACTGGAGTCAACAAGTTGATTAGACAGTTTCAAGTTTTTTGAGGCTGACCATTTGAGTGGTGTTACTTGAAATAATAGAAAAGCGGTATTATTCTAGAAAATAAAATCACTTGAAGGATGCAACACTCCAAATTTGATGTCGATGGATCCAAAACCAGAAAAACCATTTCAAGAAGAATATGATAAACTCAAAAGAAGGAACATGAGAATATTTTATTTAGGCATTGTGGTCTTCATTGTGTCTGTGGCTGCGGTGAGTTGAACCCATAAACAAATCTACAGCAATACAATCATATTTTTACAGGTATATGCGAATTTCGAAAGTGAAAAAAAACCTGTGGTTTCTAAAAGAAAAAATGTTGCACAACATACAAAGAGTAAGTATATTTCATTTTTGTTTAGTGTTATCATTAATGTCATATCAAATAGGAAAGGATAAAAGGCCCATACCAAGAAATCCAGAAGCAGTAACTGATATACCACGTAAAGTTCCATACCTTTTAATAGGTGGGGGTACTGCATCATTTTCTGCATTTAGAGCTATTAAATCTTCAGACCCAAGGGCTCAAGTAAGTGTTAGTAATATCCTGTCCGATTAATATATCTTTTGCAAATATTATTAGGTACTTATGATCACAGATGAGCCATTCTTACCATATATGAGACCGCCTCTCTCTAAAGAAATGTGGTTCAATGCAGATGAGGAAAAAGTCGAGAAACTTATATTTAAACAATGGAATGGAACTGAGAGAAGGTGGTAAATTTCATTTTGTCATGTGTTTTAGTCCTTCATTTGGATTACTATTTCAGTTTGTTATATGAACCAGAAGAATTCTACACTCCAATTCAACAACTACTCGTGAATGAAAATGGTGGTATATCAGTAGCTTCAGGCTACAAAGTTGTGGAAATAGATCCTTATTGTCATAAAGTTAAATTGGAGAATGGTATAGAAATTGAATATGAAAAGGCTCTTCTTGCCACTGGTGCTCGAGCCAAATCTTCGCCAGTTTTCGATTCAGCAAAAACTGATGTGGATATTCGCAAAAGAGTGAAAGAATTGAGAAACATTTATGATTTCCAAGATTTACAAGAATCATTCAAGCAATCGCTAAGGGTAGCAGTCATTGGCGGTGGATTTTTGGGTAGTGAACTGTCTTGTGCTTTAGCCAGAATAGGTGAGCATTTCATTATGTTTTCACAATATGTCACACTGATCTGCTAAGGCTACTTGGACATAAACAGTCAATCAGGATGGCAAAATAAATAGGGTATCTTGCACACCAATTATCTAATAATATATAATACTAGATGTGCCCTACCTCTGTATTCTGTACAAAGCATTGACTTCAACATTAAACAGAGAAAAGATTATAGGCTACCCAACATACGCAAGTGAGACGGGTGGAAAGTGGTCACGTGACTACAGACAAAGATTTGAATTTTAACATAGCGTTACATAGGAATTCGGCAGAAAAAGTCGAATTTTTCAATATTATTAGGGGAAAATGCGATTACAATTGAAAATTTGGATTGTTCACAATCGGGAGTATTATTATTATTATAGAGAATAAATTCGGCATGAGGTATCGAGTATGTCATAATTAATAGAATATAGTCTAATCTGACTGACCAGTAATGATCTAATTTCAAGATCAAAAAACGGATTGAACTTTCAAAAAAATATTGCTGAGGGGCTCAAAACCTACAGCCACATGTATGTAATCATTCAATAAAGGATGAAATTCTTTTTGGAATAACTTCCCTGTTGAGAAATTTGGGCAACGTATCAGTTCAAGTTATTACGATGAAATCTTGAAAAATGGTCTTGGACATAAAAATTTTCGTTTTGAAAATTGTTATTAGATGTAATATGTAGCAAGGTATATAAAAATATAATAAACTTAAATGTACATTTATAAATACATGTGTAATAGTTTATTTCAATATATGGGTAGACACATAATTATCTCAGATCTTTGATGAATATTAATTTTACTCATTTTTCTCAACAAGTATCATTTTATGTAATAAGTAATGGTGAAAACTGTTTTTTGCCAACATGCGATAGATTAAATCAATTATTCATACTTCCAAATTATATCTATTTTCTGCTGAAGGACCCTTGCTCGTTGGCCATTTATTTACAGGCAATAAAGGACTGTTGCTACAAATACTATCTAGTTGTGAAACAAAATTACAGGCATTCGTATTTGTGTTTAAATTGAAAATGATTTTGAAGAACTATAAATTGTTTGATATATTGGTTATATTTAAATAAGTGTTGTAATTTGTAGAGATGAAACTGATAGTGGTTTTGCCGGATACCGAATATTCGGCAAGCTATGAGGCCGGAGTGCCGGATATTCGGCCTCTTATCGCGCTAGATGACGAATACTTCTCTGGCAGTAAGAGATCATGTTTGTCTCAAACAATTGCAAAACTTATAAAAGAAGGTGAAAGTGGATCCAACTTCACACGTGAAGTTTATGACACTGTAGTGATCGTCATGACCAAGAAAAACAATATCCGATTGCAAAGGAGATTGACTTTTTCTCAAAGATATCTCGAATCTATCGCAATCACGATGCATACATTTGGTAGTCAATTAATTTGAGTCAGTGCGCAAAGTGGTCCAGATTTGCTAGAATTCATCATTCAGCAACTGGTAATAGCTTTCACATCATAAGGACATTTTCAGAAGCTGGTATGGTATAAAATGCCAAGCGAGAACGCTCTCACCAACAAATGCTCAAAGTTTGATATTCCTACATCACAATTTGTCACTTGTTGATTTCGAGTACTGAAACAATAATTTGTGAAAATAAATGTCCATATCCTATTGTTGTATGATTTGCTGTGTGAAAACTAATGAAAATTATTTGAATTTTACTATTCGCAATCCGGCCAGATAGTAACTGGATATCAGTTTTATCTCTTGTAATTTGTATACCTATCTGGGAGTGATATTCATGTTGGTTGTTTCCTATATGTGATAAATTTTGATAAGTGCCCATAACTGTCGCCACCTGAAAGTAAAAACTATGTTAGTGCACACTTCTCAAAAGGTAAATTTTTTCAACAAACTTTCAACAATGCATTCTATCGCAGAGGGATATAGAAGAAAAATAATACAACATACATCCTATCATCGCAATAACCATCAAATAATATATCACCAAGATCTGTTCTGTTGATCAACAAAACATTCTGACATGTCTCGGCTACAAAAATAAGAAATTTTTTTTTTTTTTTTTAATTAACATATTTATTAGCAATCAAAACATACATTCTATAAGCTAATTAGTTGACAAAGAGCTTACAGTGCCCTATACAACATGGTGAGTACTCTTCCAGTGAAGGGCCTCTTTTATTTCATTTCAGGTCGTTTGGCCAGATTCTCTTCAGTCTTCTATGATTTTGTTGTTGCAGAAGTGGTTGCATAAGCGGGTTCGTGTGGGATTCTAGCTTGGCAAAGTGTTTTTTACATTGTTCCTTCACTACATCTTTCACAAAGGGTATTTTTAGGTCCTCGTGTAGAGTTACGTTAGTGACATACCATGGCGCGTTGGTTATGGCACGGAGAATTTTAGATTGAGCTCGCTGGATTATGTTTATACTCGACTTGCTGGCGCATCCCCATAATTCTATTCCATACCTCCATATGGGTTTAATCACTGTCTTATAAATAAGAATTTTATTGTCAAGTGACAACTTCGATTTTCTTCCTATGAGCCAATTTATTTCTTGGAATTTCAGGTCAATTTGCTTCCTTTTTTTGGTTAGATGTTGTTTCCATTTTAGTCTCTCATCCAGATGTAGGCCCAAGTAGCGTGCAGATGGCATTTGTTGTACTACTTTGTTATTAATTTGTACTGCAGGACATTTGCCTTTCCTCAGTGTGAATGTTACCTGCGTAGATTTTGATTCATTTACCTTTATTTTCCACTTATGAAACCATTTCTTGATATGTACCGTATATGCCCGATAGTAACCGCTCGGGTTGGCTAGATTTTCAGGTCTGGTTATTGGTTTCCAGCTTATTTTCGGGACACGTTTTCTACCATTCATTCACAGTCACTTGTCATTCGTCCACTTCGTCAGTTTTGTTTGTAAGGTTATGACTTGTGTTGTGAGCTTTGAATAAAGAACAACATGCTTCACAATTTTTTTCAAAGTTTCAAACAGCAAACGTTAATATTTACTTCAACCCACAGAATACAAACTTCAACCATAACATAACTATTAGAATCTTGTCTATGATCTTAAGATTACCGCTATAACCGATACAAATCGTCGGTTGTTCTGGTGACAGATTTCAGTTAACCAGCTTTCAGGATCGTTGTCCCGTAAACATGTAATTCTGTAAATCTGACATTTACGGGACAGGATTTCAGTAACCGGGTTAACCATGGTGATTTACGGTACATATGGTCTGTAAGATGTACAGGTGATTTTGTAGGATAGATGATGCGACTACAGGATCTTCATTGCTAGCCATAATAACTGTGTCGTCCGCAAAAGTGCCTGTTACCGTTTCCGCAGTTGTTGGTAAATCTGCAGTGTATAGGAGGTAGAGTAGGGGACCTAATACACTTCCTTGGGGGACGCCTGCTCTGATTGTTTTAAGGTTAGAGTATTCACCGTTGACCTTGGTTTTAAAGGTGCGGTTGCTAAGGTAAGATTTAAATAATCTGTGGAATAGTGGGAGCTTTTCTTTGATTTTATGGAGTAGGCCTTCATGCCATACCCTGTCAAATGCCTGGCTTATGTCCAAAAATACAGTTGTGCAGTATTTTTTCTCTTCTAAGGACTTGTGTTTATCTCGTGAACAGTTCTATGGCATTGTTGTATTGTCGAGTGGTGTTGACGGAATCCAAACTGGTGATCTGGTATTTCATCTATTATTCCTCTTATTCTACGGAGTATTAGCTTCTCTAAAATTTTTGAAGGAATTGACAGGAGACTTATAGGCCTATAGGAAATAAGAAATAAAGAAAAAAAAAGCGTATCATCAAAAGCCTGAAATAATAACTTATGAAGATGTTCCTTTATCATCAAGTTTAGGGAGTCCCTTAGATCTCTACTTGATTGTATTTCCCAATATTCTAAGCATATTGATGCACACTGTTCAGCATAGTCAATTCTTCATCAAAATTGGGTACCTTGGAAAACTAAATCGAGAAATATTTAAATCATTTCTCCTCAAAATGAAGAAACCTCACCAATGAAACTATACGTTCTTATATTATCCTTTTGGTGTAACCATACGCCAAGTAGGACATGACCATTTAGAAATATGGGTTCGATGTAACAAAATTAACAAAAAACACGATTTCAAACGAATAATTCAAGCAAAATCTTGACAAAATATCGGCACTATCACCAATGCTACTTGGAATGTTCTGCCAGTAAGCAGCTGATTCCGATCTTTTGTCTCACTTTAGTTGTGGAGTCAATTCCTCTCTCTCTCTCTAGTTATTATTACATCATTGTTGCACACAATCACAGACGTGGAGATTCAAACTAGATTCGATAATTTGACTCAAAATACTTCAAGCACTTGTTTTAATCTGTCGATGCAAGAATAGGTTCCTTGCTATCGAACTATGGGTGGAACAGTGTTTCAGACATGGAACTCATTCAAGAAAATGGAACATATGTTTCAATGTCAACTTTCATTCAATCTTAGCGATAGATAATCCCTTTTCAACCAATGAATTGAGATGTAGGTTCAAACATCTAATATGCAAAATGGAGCAGGAGCTGGGACCGATCCCTCGATTTTAAGATTTTTTTGAAATACTCTATAAAGTCGAAACCTCACTTTTACTGGTTAGCTCTATCTCGCAAATTTCTACCAAAGATGTCGAAATGTCCGAATTTTTCTATTTCGAGTTTAAGCTTTTATTCAACTAATATGGTATGGAAATATTCCTTAGAAGAAATCTAAAAAAGCACTGCCGTGAAGGCAGCAGCTTTTGCGCTCATGTTCAATGTAGATGCTTGCTTCGGCAACGAATTTGAACATGCACGCAAAGAATGCTGCCTTCATGGCAGTGCTTTTCTAGATTTTTTTCGATAAATTACTCGATTTCAAATCGATCCAATCTGTATTTTTGGAAATAACACAATAACGGCCGGACCGTAAACACAATAACTTCCGAAAGAAACAACTTAGAAACTTGATATTTGTAGAGAAGGTTGGGACCCTAATTACGAAGGCCGAATTCGTAAATGGGGTAAATCCACTCAATGATTCCGCAGATATATCCATTCAAAATTTCATTTTCCCAATATTTCCAAAAATACATATTAGAACGAATTGAAATCCTGCACTTCCTCAAAAAATGACAGTTTGAAGGTTCATACAGAATTTAATGAGGATAATATGATGAGAAGATCACAGAATATTGAGTATTTGAAAAAAAGTTCGCAATTTTTTTTTCAAATTGTTCTAATGACACGATTATCACGAAATTCTGCACAATGTTGTGCTTCAACATCTTCGAACTAGCTGAGAAGTTTCATCACGATAGAATCAGTATTTGTTGAGATACCGAAAAAAAAAACCTATCGAGAAGAAAACCACGAAATCTTACATATTTTCTCCCAATATCTCCAAAACTAATAGCCGTATCGAACTGAAATTTGGTTAACTGTGGAATATAATGCTCAATGTCTGAATGGAGTTTTTTTCCGGATATGATGAACGTTTTTCAAAAAAAAAATGTTTCGAAATTTTTTTTTTTTATTTACTGATGATGCGATCTTGACAAAATTTTCCTTGAAGTTGCGCGTCGTTATGCTCCACCTAACTGCAAAGTTTCAATCCAATCGCTCAGGTAGTTTCCAAAATAAAAATAAATAATTTCAAAACTTCAAATGGCTGTAACTCAGAAACTGTTCGGCCGATTAACGAACTTGACCGCAGCATTCCAATTCGCGACCTACCTTAAAAGTTTCAAGTCGCTAGCTCGCTCCGTTCGACAGTTATCGTGCATACGGCAACCGGCCGGAAAGAATCGATTTTGACACTGGATTCGTCATCAGGGAGTCCAACCTAATCGTTTGAGGCCATTTTCGGCTCAATCATCGAAAATTACAGACATTTGGACAAAACGATATCACGCTGTTCCCCGAAAACATGCGCGCAAAAAGATCTGTTTCAAAGAAAACTAGTGAATTCAACCATAAGGAACACCAGACAACTTGTTGAGCCTTTGTTGGTGCTTGGACGATAAATTACGTGATTCCATTTGAAATAAGAAAGATTCTGCAAATTTTTATTTCCAATATGTGGCAGGCTTTGTTTGTCATATTATGTATATCACAGTTCGATATACTCTTTAGGAATATTGGAAAATCATATAGAGAAGCATACGCTGCAATGGCATATGGACAAATGAGTGGTAGTGTGGAACTTGGGTTCGCTACACTCCAGATGAAAGCTTTGTTTTGGTTCCGATTTCAGGACTGTTTGGGACGGTTCGAGTATGCGCAATTGCCATTTTGAGTCTGAAAAATCGCAATCGCGCATACTCGAACAGTTCTGTATTTGGAACCAAAACAATCCCAAAATCATCTCTTTAAAACTCTCCCGTTCGGTCATGGCGCGCGCAGCCAATCATACACACATATCATGCCGTAAGGCGTGTCCTCTCTAAAGTCCTCTTGAAAATAACGTCCTTGTATGAGCAGCTATTTGGCGTCGGAGGGTATGCGATGAGTTTCGTTGAATACGTGGTTGGAAGTGATGACGATAGGAACGACACATTAATTTTGGCAGCGGATTGTTATGGAATACGGTTTTCTGTAGCTTGAAATTTAAGTTTCCACTACGCCCTCTTTTCCGACTTTTCAGAATTGTGGATGAATTCGCTACATAGCTTTTATCAGGGGTCCAGGATTGGACCTGTGTAACTATAAAAAGTAGAATTTCGATCCCAGCGGTGGATACTTGTGATCTTGAGTTTTTTCTATTTCACTAGGGCAGTTCTAGCCCAAAACACTTCAAAGTCAGTGAGATTTTTTTTCCAAGTGTCGCCATTATCATGGGCGGCTTTCATGTATTTTAACTGTATGTCAATATTTCGTAATTTCCGTATATTTTTTATATATTCTATTGTGTATTAATGCTGGGCTTTCCCTTCATTTTTGCTCAATGCATTGAATAATAATGAATAAATCAAATCTGATGAAATTTCCTCAAATTGCAAGCTATAACCACGTTGCTGCACTTTCTGTATTTCACAACGAAAGTCAGATAATTTATTTTCTATAAGTAATAGGTTTGTTCCAACACCCAGTTCTGTTACTGTCTTGAACTCGTTCAGAACTGAATCAATTCACACGTCTTCGCTCATTCTAGTTCGGGACTAATTCTGAATAGATAGTTCGAAAGTGTTGGAAACGCATCATTCTTAGAAATTCCCTTGTCATAGCCTAAGGGCTGTTTGTCACCCGAAAAATGCAGCCCGTCTCTGCCAGATGTGGTTTTATTGCCCCTTGCTGCATTCGAATGGCACGAAACAGATGACCGATTCAATTCCTCCTTCTCAGTTCTTGCCTTAACCCAAGAACTGAATTAACCGTTCTAGAACTGGTCTGACACAAATTCTTTTCACGTTGGAACACTTGGTTTGTAATTCCTAACCAGTTCGAAATTTGTTGGAACGCTAATATCGATATGCGCAAACTCCGCCCGATTCAGAACTAGTCCCAGAGTGTGTAGGAACAGACTTAATAATGCCAACAACTGGCAACAGTTTCAAAATGCCGCATGTAATGGTTGCACAGAAGCATAAAAATCACATGTACTTCCCAATGCCATACGTTAGCATATTGTGGATTCTTGAAACACTTTTCACTTCAGCCGATTTGGAAAAAAATGCAAATAAAAAAAGTCTTTCCTGACGAGAGGAATCTATAGTTGAAATGAATGTGCAATTCAAAGAATCACTCTCTATAGTATACTTATTTTTAAAAACTATCAATGAAATTCAATCATTTGTTTCAAGGTTGCTATGATAAAAAAGTAGTATATCAAGTTTTCAAAGAAAGCGGAAATCTAGGAAAAATCCTTCCAGAATACTTGAGTCGATGGACTACTGACAAAGTTACCAAAGAAGGAGTAATTGTAAGTTATCAGTTGTATAATTTAAATGATTGCAACCTGTCTTTCACACCAATTGTAGGTTAAACCGAATACAGAGGTTGTTTCCTGTACTTTCAATCCCAAAGATAAAATGCTTGATCTTATCTTAAATAATGGAGAAATCTTGAAGGTAGATCAAGTAGTTTTATGCACTGGAGTAGCTCCTGACACGAATCTTGCTAAAAAGGCTGGCTTAGAAATTGACCCTGATCAAGGGGGATATTTGGTAAATTCTGAACTTCAAGCTCGTTCTGATCTCTATGTGGTGAGTACCTCCTGAAATTATACATATGACATTATTCATATAACCTAGGATACAAACGGGATAAACCCAAAACAGTATCTACCTTTTCCAGGTGCATAGTCTACAACTTCCAGTCAAACCGGAAATGGCAGTATCTTTCGCTTTCTCCTATGGATGTAATTTATGCATAGTCGAATTCTGCCTTAATTTTCAGTGAAATATCGTCGAAAAAAAATGAGATGAACAAAAAATTATTTTTTTCTATTTCGAATCAATTGAAATTCTGAATATGTAGTCCATTGAACTTTGAACAATATTTGCACTGCTGCATAGACTAGGCCATGACCATTCAGAATATCGAATTACTAGACGAAGCTTTCACTGTTTTCGGATAAGGGTTAATGTGGAAATTCGTAGAAAATCGCAACCTTATCTCGATGTTAGGGATCCTATATCTTCAAATTGGAACGGATTCTAATTGTTTTTCTTCTGAACATTGCTAATTAGTGCTGCTTTCTAGACGTATGAAACAGTTTTCAAAACATCGATATAATTTTTCGATAATGGGGATGATATGACATATTAATTCTACCCATTTTATCAGTGATTTCTTATGTGAGCTCAGGAGATATAGCATGAGAATGAATTGAAGTTTTGGCACCTAAAATGAGATTCCATCATCATTGTCCGACATTCGATATTTCCAGTAATTTTATCTCCATGTCTAATTGACAGCATGTAAAATCCAGGCTTTTCAGTCCTGAGACTTGTGAATGTCATGAAGTAATTTTCAGTGACTTGTTTCAAATTATTCCATTTCCTTGCTTCCAAAAATATAACTGACATATCATTGACAAAACTACATCATGAAAAATAGTAATGGAAAAACTAGTTTTAATTATGATCAACTATACTCCATTCACTTTTATAATGTAGCCCGGTTGGCCATGATTTAGGTTTATCAAGTTTTTTCCCTTAAAACTGACGCAGGTTGGCACTCATGAAATATCGGCAATGTCAAAGGACGTTGCCAAATTTCAATTTCTACTATTATCAATATCAATCGATTCTAGATTTCTAAATCTCAACATAATAACGCTTGCAAACTAAAAATGCCGAAGGTAGTTTTGAAGAAGCAGAGGCAAAGTATCAGGAAGTGCTATGTAGAATTGAAATCTGCTTATTCTGATAGTAACCCTGATAATTTGGAATCAATAATTCAACACAAGCTATCCAACATTTTCGACGTATGTGAGTGAAAACCAGGGAAGTATATTTTATATGAATAGATATTTATTTTTTAGCTGCAGGGTTATTCGGGTGCTTTTATTTTTTTTTTCTAATGAACTCTCACAAAGTAACGAATTACTCTATCCATCATTTTTCAGTAAAATTCTAAAACACTCGATTCTTGATTTCCGTACAAGAAAAAAGCATAACTGAATCTTCCAACCATGTTTATATACGTGAAATATTTCCAGTATTAACAGAGACAAAAGTTTCTTCAACATTCGCCAGGTCTTTGGAATTATTGAATTCAAATAATATTTTCTCAATTTCATTACTCTATCAATGTAGATTGACATTTAAAAGATGAGTAATTACTACGACCTCTATGTAGAGAGGACAACGTTGCATAGTTATCTGACAGGAAAATGACTATAACCTAACATTTTCAAAATATACACGGTGAAATCTGTCAGGATGTCATGGCCAACCGGGCTACATTATAAAAGTGAATGGAGTATAACTACTAATTCAATATTTGAATCGATAATATTGATAGTGTTTAAATAACTGATTTGGTATTTATACATGCTATAATATTAATGTTCAAGGCTGGAGATGCAGCATGTTTCTATGACCCCAAGTTTGGACGTAGACGTCTTGAACACCATGACCATGCAGTTGTCACAGGCAGATTGGCTGGCGAGAATATGACTGGAGCACATAAGCCTTATATTCATCAGAGCATGTTCTGGTCGGACCTTGGTCCAGAAATCGGCTTTGAAGCAATTGGTCTTGTTGATTCTAAACTGCCTACAGTCGGAGTATTCGCAAAGGCTAAAGTATCGGATACACCAAAAGCTCATATCACAAGAACTGATTCTGAAGCAGTAAGAACGAGGGTGGAAATTGAGCAGGTTAGCAATATCCTAATATCTGATAGAAGGTTTTGGAAGGGAAGGAAAATTTCCATGTTCATCATGAATGAAAAGTCTCATTTCTCCATCATACGATTCTTTTATGCAGTTTGTGTCACCATAAACTGGACAAACATGTATAGCTGTGTAGATTGGGGAAGTCATTTTTGCCTTATGACATGTACCCCGTTTTTGAAGCAAAAGCTATATACAGGGTGTTTAATGTCAACTTTGAGCAATGCTGATAACTGTGGTGAGTTATGCGTGACCTTTAAAATAATTGTTTTTGGTTAGTATTTTTTGGTCGTCAAGTTAGTTGTCTAGAATTCTGGAACGAAAATTTCAAAATGGCGGTGAGCAGAATACAATTTTTGTTTAGGATTTTTACGATATTACTGGTTGTCTACCAGCCCGGCGAGTTTTCATACGAAGTCGAAATATCACATATGTTGAGCACACTTGGTTCATTTTATTTTATTCATTCGTTAGATCATGTTCTTCGTGTGGTAACGGACAGCAAGCCTTGGGCGAATGCTTCTCAGAATTTTCAGTGAAAACTACTGAAAACTTCGCTGGTAGCAGGTAAGCAGTTCGTCTTTACTCAGGTCAAGAATTATATGCTTTCATTTCATTTCATTAGGTTACAGATTGATATCTACCTATGTACTAACGCTTGATTGTCTCAGTCTTTACTTGTCGGAAATTCATCTTGATGATTAAAAAGTAAATTAACTTATTTCCGCATTATATATTTATTTTCACAACAATTGTTTCGTCATGATAACATGACTTCATCAGGTGAGTATGGTAACTGACTACATTTTTGGGATACAGTTCTTTAAATAGTTGAAAGAAAATGAAAAAATATGGTGCGAAATACAAGAAATTATGGGAATTCCTGGTATTCCTGGAAGCAATGGAGATAAATAGGTACAATAAAAAACAGATTCTCCTCAACGACCAAACGGACCTGAATAAATCTCCCTTACTCAACCTTTTTTGAAACCTAGGAATTCCCATAATTTCTTGTATTTCGCACCATATTTTTTCATTTTCTTTCAACTATTTAAAGAACTGTATCCCAAAAATGTAGTCAGTTACCATACTCACCTGATGAAGTCATGTTATCATGACGAAACAATTGTTGTGAAAATAAATATATAATGCGGAAATAAGTTAATTTACTTTTTAATCATATGTACTAACGATTTTCTCAGAAACATCAAAATAAACGAGTTGAAGAAACCATTCTCATTTCCTTTCCACCCTGGGCTAGAACCCATTGTTTCAGCGGAAAACTTGCGAAGTTGAATTTTTTAATTGCCGTGAAGAAAAATTTCCAAAAGTGTTCGAATCTTTCAAATTTGAACTAACCTTCATTCTGAATACTGGTGAGAAAACAGATCAAAACACCTATTCATGTCAGTGCTATTCAAGGATTTTTTCGACAAAGTACTGAATTTCAATTCGATATAATCCGTATTTTTGGAAATATGGGGAAAATAAAATTTTGAATGGGCATATCTACGGAATCATTGGCGGATTTCACCCGTTCACGAATTCGACCTTCGTAATCAAGGTCCAAGCCTACTCTTCAAATATTGAGTTTTTAAGTTGGTTCTTTCAGCAGTTATTGTGTAAATATCCCCATTCGTGAATGGGTAAAATCCACCTAATGATTCCGCAGATATACTCATTCAAATTTTTTTTTCTACAATTTCCAAAAATACAAATTAGATCGTTAGAAGTTTGAAGGTTCATAAAGAATTTCATGAGGATGATATGATCAAAAGATCATAGGATATTGAATATTTGAAAAAAAATCGGATTTTTTCAAATTGTTGTAATCACACGATCATCACGATTTTTTTTTACATACTAGCCGCCAAGTTTCATCATGATTGAACAGTATTTCTTGAGTTATTCCGAAAAAAAATAAAGATATCCGGGAAAAATCACGAAACTTCAATTTTTTTTCAAATGTCTATGGAAATTATAATCAGATCAAACTGAAATTTGGTACACTAATGTGAAATAAGAAGCTCAAGACCTGCAAAAAATACTTTAACGCATATGATGAATATTTTTGGGGAAAAAAAATATTTCGAAAAAAAATTTTTTTATTTACGATCTCAACAAAATTCCGCAAAAAGTTGCACGTCGTTATACTTCAACTAACTGGCAAGCTTCGATTCAATCGCTGACCAACCCTGAAATTTGAAAGTCGATAGAATCCTCCGTAATCGTACGTACGGCCGGCCGGAAAGAATCGATTTTGACTCCGAATTCCACATCAGTGAGTCTAACCTAGTCGTTTGAGATAGTTTTCGACATAAAATTCGAAAATTACAGGGATTTGGACAAAACGATAGCACGCTGTTCCCCTAGAACATGCGCGCAAAAACCAAGAAATTTTACATATTTTTCTTCAATATCTCCGAAAGTATTAACCGTATCGGATTTAAATTTGGTACACTGCTGTGAAATATAAAGTTCCAGGGGTGAGCAAATTTCTTTCGAATTTGATAAATAGTTCCGAAAAAAAGGAATTTTTCCGAAAAAATTTTGTATAATAACTTTTTTAAATTTACTAACAGCACGATCTCAACGAAATTTTGCGAGAAGTTGAGTGTCGTTGTGCTTCAACTAACTGCCAGGTTTCAATATAATCGCTGCACTAGATCCTGAAATATCAGGAAATAACCCCGAAATTACAAATTGTTATAACTCCGAAACCATTTGGCTGATTTTGATTTTGAACTTAACCTTCGAATTTTGGAATGCAACCTACCGTGTAAGTTTCAAGTCGATAGGCTCCTCCGTACGCCCGTAATCGTGCATTCGGCTACCGGCCGGAAAGAATCGATTCTGACACTTGATACGTCTTCAGCGAGTCCAACCTAGTCGTTTGAGAACATTTTCTGCTCAAAATTCGAAAATTACGGATATTTGGACGAACCGATAGCACGAGGTTCCCCTAAAACATGCGAGCAATAATTCGAAATGCACAATGTTTGAAGATTATAAAGATAGCTACAATAATGAAACCTTCATCATTTTATCAAATAGTTGATACCACGCAACAAATGCGTAATTTCATGACTTTGAATGAAGGTGAAAAAAGGGTGCTGACTTCACGTCACTGCCGATCCAGGATTTTCTAGTTATTCTGGTAAAAAATTATTCTTCCTATCATTCCGATATATATCTATTACTTCAGTTCATTTTGAGTAATTCTGTGAATAACAACAATACCAAGGAAATATCCAAGAAATTTGACACAGGTTTTCCCACTCCATCTCCGAAGATGAACATCGGATCAAACTGAACTTTTAAACACTGTTGTGAAACACTGATTCTAGAGTTTTCCCAATTCTGTTGAAATTTTCTACCCCAAGATAAGATTCTCACGAAATTTCGCATTAATTCGTGCGTTGGTATTCTTCAACTTACTACATAGTTTAAATCTAATCGCGTATGTTTTTCTTGAGATATTGAGGAAATAAACTTAATCTTTCAATATCTCCTTGAATGAATATCGGATCGAACTGAAATATGAAGGTTTGTTTTTGAACATTGACTTCGAGGTATATCCCAAGTTTCTATCTGATAGCGTCAGCAGTTATCGAGATATTGAGGAAATATTCTCAAAATTTCAAAAAACAACCAAATTTGACATACATTTTCCTGATATTTCCGAAAATGAACAAAATTGTAAAACTGTTGTGAAAGACTAATCTCAAGGTCTGGGCCGAACTTCATCGAAATCTGGTCAATAAATTAAAAAAAAAATATTTTTTTTCGATTTTGTGGATAATTTTGGAAAAACCATATTTTCAAAATTTTTAAACAATTGGAAACGCACGAAACTTTGCGGTAAGTTGTGAGATGTTATTCTTCAGATAATTACGAAGTTTCGATGTGATTTCAAAGTTTCAAACAACGAAATCTTACATACTTTTTTCCATATATCTCCAACAGTAAATATCGTATCGAATTAAAATTCTAAACATTGTTGTTGGATACTGATTCTAAGGTCTTAGCCGTATTTCGCTAAAATCTGATCAACATTTTCCGAAAAAAAAATTTCAACAGAAATTTCGTACATTTTCGAATAAACATTTTTTTAACAGGAATTGGTTTCACGGAGAAGAAAGAGCTCCAGTAGTAATGAATAACATAATCACAAGGACGAATATCCATCCATCGATAACTCAACAAATATTCCGCCTTGATCAGATCTAATCATCCAATCAACCAAAAAAAAAACCTACACCCACGATACAAATACACGGTATGCTATTGCGTATGGGAGAATGATTTCACTCGCGCATTTCCTAAGTAAATACCTTCTCGTCTCGAACAATACGTCATATTGTGTGAGTGAGATCTCTCTTCCCATGTCCAATAGTATACCGGGTATTTGTATTGTGCCAATCGTGGTCTTTATTATGACTACGTCATTTCGAGATGCGTAAAGCTGACGAAAATAAGGAAAGTTAGTAGCATACCAAGTATTTGTATCATGCCTACACCTAAGAAGCGGATCCAAGGAGAATGACTACAGCTTTTTTACAATTGTTATTGATCGTCAGGTCAACTTGGATATACCGCAGAGGGATCTCTCGATACTTGTCGCGTTTCAGATGGACCGCTGCAGTATAACAACGAACAGTGCGCCATCTGCCAGGCGCATCTTGCGAGTCCCACCTTCGAGTGCAGAATACTTTGATCGATGTGCATGACGTTCATCCTTTGGTCGCATCAGGTCGCTGTAACTGCGATATTGCAGTTTTACAAAAAACCGTCACGACATTAGAAACACTCGGTTCATGTGGATTCCCACAAGACGAAAACGTCCAACATCTAACAAAGATAGGAATTGGTTTCACGGAGAAGAAAGAGCTCCAGTAGTAATAAAAACATATTCACAAAGACGAATATCTTATTTTTTTTAATATGTCAACAACATAATCCATACGAAATTCTGAAATGAGTTTTGCGTTGGTGTTTTCCATATAATTACTAAGTTTCGATCTGACGCATTTGTACTTCTTGAGATATTGAGGAAATAATATCAAAATTCAAACAAGAACGGAATTTGACATTTTTTTTTTCGATATATCTCCGAAAGTAAATATCGTATCAAATTGAAATTTGAAACGTTGTTGTTGAATACTGTTTCTATAGTATGTGCCAAATTTCATTTAAATCGGATCAACCCTTCCCGAGAAAAAAAATTCTTTCTTCTAGACACGAAATTTCGCACCCAGTTCCGCGTAGGTGTTCAAAAACTGATTACGAAGTTCGAATTTCATTGCATCTGTTCTTTTTTTAGTAATTGCGGAAATAACGTAAAAATTCCAAATAACAACGAAATTTGGCATATTTTAACGATATTTCCGCAATATCCAAAAAAGATACAGATGTTATTGTTTTAAAATGCCGACTCAAAGGTGTGGGCCAAATTTCGTCGAAATCTGATCAATATTTTCCGAGCAAAAAAATTTTCAACAAAAATTTGAAAAATATTCGAATTTTTCTGCACTTGAGTTGCGCAATATTTTTCTTAAACTATCTACAAAGTTTTGATCTGATCGAATCAGTACTTCGTGGGATATCGAAGAATTAACCGAGAAATTTCCAATGGACCTAATTAAGAAACTTTTCGACCGATTTCACCCATTTACGAACTAAACCGAGATATTTGGACTCCAGACTTAATCTGGCAATTTCAAGTTGCTAGGTCATTTCCTTCGAAAGTTTTAGCACATACGGACGGACGGACAAAATTGAATTTCACCACAGATTCTTCGGGGTTCAACCGAAACACTTAAGACCATTTTCAACTTGAAACTCGAAAATAACAGACATCGTGACGAAATGATAACGCCCTGCTCCCCAGAACAAGCCCGTTAAAATACGAAGTTTTACAGATTTTTATTTTCAATATCTCCGGAAATTATTACCGTATCGAACTGAAAAAGTGTTCACTGCTATGAAATATAGAACTAAAGGTATGAGTAAAATTTTCTATGGAAAATGTTCCCGGAATTTTTTTTATTGAGTGACGATACGATCCCAACAAAAGCTCTCAAGAAGTTGCGCGTCGTTGTGTTTTAACTTACTGCCAAGTTTCGATCCAATCGCTTCTGTAGTTCCAGAAATATCAGAGAAATAACCACGAAATTTCAAATGGCTATAACCCCGAAACCGCTCGGCCGATTTGGCCCATTAACGAACTTAACTGTGGCATTCCGATGCGCGAACTACCCTGAATTTTTCAAGTCGCTAGTTTGTTCCGTTAGACAGTTATCGTGTCCATGGCCGGCCGGACAGACATAATCGATTTTGACACTAGATTCGTCATTTATGAGTCTATCCTAGTCGTTTGAGACCACTTTCAGGAATGATACTTGGATAAAACGATAGCACGCTGTTCCACAGAACATGCACCCAAAAATATTATTTTCATTTTGTAATCTTCCAAAGATTCCGATAGAAGTACCTAAATAATTTTTATTTAAAAAACTACGGAGAAAATTGTGCTGATTATGCCTCCATAATGACCTGGATATGTGAATTTATGAAAAATCGAACTCACTCCACTTTCGGACAGTGGTGTCACGTTACCTCTCGAGTATAAAGTGGATATATTCTGATTATGTTAATGTCCATTACCAACCAACGGTAGTTCATCGAATTTAACCCTTATGTCCGAATGTGGAGAGAGATCGAGTCCCACCAAAGTTTTTTTTAAATGAAATTTTTCTGTTGATAAATTCATATTTCTATCCAAGTTAATCTGGAGGCCCATTAGCACAGTTTTGGCCTCCGTAAGCCTACCAGTTTTTTTAAATAAAAATTATTCAAAGTACTCCGAGTGAAATCTTGGGAAAGCTTCAAAATGAAAACCAATGGATACTTTTTTTATTCGGCTTTCACACCAGTTTCAGAATTGAGGTTACCTCAACCTTTTAAGATTCCTCCAATACTGAGTGAATTTTTTCCGTTGTGGACATGTAAGAAAAAAGTTGAGTTCGAATTTTGGGAAAAAAAATCATGAAAAATCTCAGGAAATCTAGTAGATTGAAATAATGCTATCCAATTTGCTAATAGAAAATAAAAAAATTCAAGCTTGGTATGTTTTTCGCCATTTTGAAATCTTTTTTTCTGAATACTACACCCAAACTGAATTGACCAGCAAAAAATACTAAGATGTGACCAAAAACCGTTATTACAAAGGTCACGCATAACTCACCATCAGAATATTGCTCTAAGTTGACATTGACATCTCGCTTATGCTTCAAAAACAGGGCATATGTCATAAGACAAAAATGACTTTACCAATGTCATCTACACGTCGATATGTGTTTATGGTGAAGCACCCTGTATATTCGCAAATCAATTTCTCTTGCCAAGTGGCTTGGATGTCAGACTTCATAGAGAGAATGGAGTAAAGCTAACCTACCTATAACATCATTTGATATCTACAGTTGGTCATTTGCGAACATTTGATTTGAACTGGTTTCAATTTCATAACAATTCCCCAGCGAACTAATATCAGTTATCTTAATGATCAATAGGCTGTCGCAAGACAATGTAACTTCATCTCTGAGATACAAAAAGGTATCACATTGCTTTCATAAAAATTTTCAGGCATCTCCCTCATGTGATGCCAGAATTGATGTAGAGGAGAAGAGGGATATTGAACTCAGCTCCAAAACTGAAAGACACGACATGCCAAGTCCAGAAAACCCTGATGATTTCGGCAAGGGCGTCGTATTTTACATACGTAATGAAAAAATTGTTGGTATTGTTCTTTGGAATGTATTTAATAGAATTCAAACTGCAAGGCAAATCTTGAAAGAAGACAAGACTTATGACGATCTGAACGAAGTTGCAAAGTTGTTCAACATACATCAAGATTAAAAATAAATACTACAATAACGCATTTCTCTTTTATGGGTTGAATCTACCTCAGCAAAAACTGTAGTCCGATTTTAGTACCCAAAAAGTCATTCATTCTGATTTACATTGTATTATAAGAATCATTCAACATTTTTCTAATCGAGCATTTTATGATTATATTGTATATAGGGATTGAGCATGTTGAAATGTAATAAAAGACTTTGGAGTAAAAATCATTTATTACATTGACTTATTATTTGGTTTACAGTTTGATGATATTCTTATATCTTGAAGAGAGTTCATTGATTGTAGGTATATAAGAAATCAATTTGAAGTCGTCCAAAGAAATAACCTGAAATCAACAAACAACCAGTTGTTAAATGATAGTTATAAATGGCGAGTGCAATATCTAAATGATTTATATTCAAATATTGTATGTTTCAGAAACCATTGCTCTCTTTTGACATAATCTCATTTTTTAGCGATTTACTTTATTTCAATCTAATATTCGGAAGTACTGGCAAAATAATCTCTTCAATGCATATATCAGCGAAATCATTGCATGGATATTCATCGAATATTCTCTGTACTTATTGGGTCCAGCTAACAACTGATTAAACGGAAATAATTGCGTTTGACCAAAAATACTTCATATGCGAGTCTAACCTCATTGTTCGAAACTATGTTTGGTGCCAAATTCCAAAGGCATTAGACTTCTGTGATGAAATTATTCACTATAGTTTTCTAGGACATGCGCGCAAGAACTACTATTTTCTGCGTATAATTCATATTTTTGGTGTTATCAACCTCAATCTTCGCGCTCGAGTCGTACATACGTGTATTTTTCAGCTCTAGTACTTATTGTGAAGTCTTATAGTTGGCATACAGCAAACTGTAAGTTGCCCAGTGTAATTGAAATCAAACACTTTTGTAGGTACATTCCGTTTATCAACTAGTAGTATCACGAAAACGATTACAAAAATATTATTTACCCGATGATTGTTTAGTAAACATAACGCGACCTAGGACATATGTCGTCAGCATTTCCCGAGAAACCTGTACCCTTCCCTCACTCTCTTCCTATATCCCCGCATCCGCGGCCCTTTTACTCTGTCGAATTCTTCCTTATAGGCCCAGGGAAGTGAAGGGTTTATTTGTTGTAACAATTGTATCAATACCTGTACAAGCGTCCTGAATAGCCAAGCAACTGCGGCAGTTGTGGTAAATACATTGTCAATGGCGCGTTGGCTTCCAATTCTATTTGCAACAAACATTTCCATCCGGAATGTGTAAACCTGATCTCGATAGAGCTCGACTTTCTTAAACAGTGCAAAGACAAGTAGTACTGGTGGACCTCGGCCTATCTCACCGTCAAAAAGTACTCCACCTCTTCAAACCAGAGCGGATTTCAAGGAAGTGATGACGATTTGACACTTTGAGAAGATGACAGAATGCTTAGACCGAGATGAAAGTAGGCAGGATGATTTGTTTGCTCGACAAGACTTCTGTACTACAACTATCAATAGCCATTCCCATACTCTTTCCGCTCACGAGCTGTCCATAGACACTTGCAAATCAAATATTAAATCCCTCCATGCCGGAAGTGCCATATTGGCTAATAGTTTATCACAGACTGTTGAAAAAATGACTGTGTTGGAATATAATTTATGCGGTTCGCAGTACTCTGTTCCTTCAGTTGACTTTGTCCCTGGTCTGCTAGATAGAGTGAAGAAGTCCTACAAAGTCATTCTTGTTAACGTCCCAGAATCAGACGAGCCAACGGATTATCGTATCCAAAATTGCCAACCTCGCCTACCCTCTTGCTCATCTAGCGACTCCAGTCCAGGGACAAGGCGCGCTCACGGTTGGTCGAAGCATCTAACCCTGATATCGTATAAAAAGTTCTCAGAAACAAATCTGCAGGGATCCCCGGAATTTCGTATAATAAGAATACAGAATGGCAAAACCAAATTAAATCACCTGAGAAACGAGTTAAGTGAGCGGCAGCAAGCAGGTGAACCCAATCTGACTATAAAACACGTCAAAGGTTCCCCAGTCATTACGAGTACCCCTCAGAGCACAGGTACAGTTCCAAAAAACCCACCCAGCTCCAAATTTGGCATTAACATACACAAACTAAACATTCTCTGCCGTCCAAATTTTGAGAACTTCTTTCTTTCACCGAGTATCATGTTGTTGTTGTTACTGATTCTCCTAGGTTCCGCTGCGGAACCCCTCAGAAGCTAATGCTTGTGCGAGTTAGTAGACCAAGTGTGTTTTGTGTGGGCTTTGTTACTAATTTCTTGCGCCACGTTAGGAACAGCACTGTTAATTGTTTACCCAACAGCGAATGGTTGGACGGTCCCCTGAAAACTGGAAAAATTCTTTCCTGGCCAAGGGATTGAACCCCAGACCTTTCGATCATGAGGCTAGCGCTCTAACCACTGAGCTACCGCTGCAATCATAAACCCTACGTTATATCAATAAGTGCAACTTGGCTTCAACCATCTATTCCCACCTAAACATAGGACATTATTGGGTATACGCTTTTCCGCAGTAGAGTAACCGTGGGTCAACGGGGTGTCTGCACCTACGTCAGCAGCAATATAACTAATCATTTCCAGATAGACACTCTAACTCACGGTTTGATCGATATTGACAACTTATTTTTGGTGATCTCCAGTCAGAATTTTACCTTACTTCTGGGCTGCAGAGCGGTGCAGATCTTAGATGTGCATAGTTTTTGGCGCATGCTTCTACAACTTTACTTACAATACCGTTATCATGGTTGGAGACTTCAACTGTCCGCACGTTAAATGGCCCATCATCAATCTTCCTTCAGACAGTTAGCCTTCGTTCCCTTACGCCCAGTTGCTCGTTACATCGAGACTCGAACAGATTGTTGACCGCCCTGACCAAACCGCCTCCACATTGGATCTGGTCATGGTCTCCGACCCTAACATCACCTCCGACCTGAACTTTCTTTTCTCTTTTGGTAAATCGGATCACATTATAATCTCCACTGAAATACAAATGCAAATAACCACCTCTAAACAAAAGTCCAGGAAAACAATTAAAAGGGTTTACTACGACCCGGTCTCTATCTGCTTGATGCACAAAGTTTGAAATTCCCTTCTTGTGGATGGGGCCGATATTGAATCGAAGTTGGCCGTATTAATGGATGCAATCAACGAAGCCGTTTTCGCTAATAACAGGAAGATAACTATCAAAACCAATAAAACCGTGGATGAACGAGTAGTACACTTTGAGACTCGGTGTTGGGACCGATTCTGTTTCTCCTTCATACGTCAGACCTACCACCTCCGCCTCTTTTGCTGATAACACCAAAATCTACAATCACTCAATCAACTCAAAATTACTTCAAGCAAATCTAGACAAGGTTTAGCAATGGTATCATGAGTGGATAATACCAATAAACATCGACAAGTTCGTGGTTTTGCATATCTGTAAGAAAGCCAGACAAATGACCTACCTACTACATGAATCTTTCCACAAAAAGTATGGTCTGCTATTCAAAACATTCATCAGACCGATCTTAGAATATGCTGGGCCAGCCTGGTGGTGCTCGATGGGAGAGGATCACAACCTATTTGAGTTGGTCCAGTGGTGGGCTACCAGGCTACCCTTCGGTCTTAATCGTCCTAGCTACGAGGAACGATTGCGGATGATAGGCCTTACCACATTCGAAGATCGCCTTAGTAGAGGCAACCTCATTTTCGTATCGTGAACTCAGGGGCCTTATAGGCGAAAAAGTTTTGAGTGTTTGCTATCTCTCTACCAGAACCACCTGAGGGGACACTGTTCAAAGCTGAGCCACGAGTCCTACAAATATTCTCAAAGGCAGAAGTGGAATCGCCTTCATGGAGCTGTTGTTCAAGAATCGTTACGACAAATGGAGGTACATGGGATGTCACCAGAATAAGCGTCTCTTTCTTAATTTCACCTGTCTGCACCTTTTCGCCTGTTACGATTTCTCCACCTACCGAGAGTCTCAAGCTGTGTCCGTGAGTTTATAGGTTTATCCTCAACTCTTTTTGTTAGTTGATAAATAAATGAATCAATGCACCAGAACAGCGCACCACATACCTAATTACGAGGTAAATATGAACACAATAAAAATCAATAAAGCTTAGCACATACAATTATATTGAATATTTACATTCGGAGATAGGAAAGAAATATTTCAAATTACGTGCTCATTTCCTCGTTATCATAGTTTGGCCCTCACGAAATTCTGCATGAACCTTCAAGCTGTCATGTTTCTATCAAGTTCTTGATTTCAAAGCGATTTGATCTGTACTTTTGGAAATATTGACGAAATTAAATTTTGAATGAGTAAACCTGCATATAGTAGATGTAACCATTCGCGAATTCTGCCTCCTTAATTGAACTTCGAACATGCTCAGCAATTGTCAAGTCTCTTAGATTACATCGGTGGTAAGGCCAACCGTGATCACAGTAATTTCCGAAAAAAACGACCCGATATTTATAGAGCAGGTTTGGAGCTTATTTATTACGAAGGCCGAATTCGTGATCGGGTAGAACCCTCCTAATAATTCGTAAATGTTCACATTAATATTTTATTTTTCCAATATTTCCAAAAATGAAGATCGGATCAAATCCAAATATAGAATTTGATTGAAAAATGATAGCTTGAAGGTTCAAGCAGAATTTTGTGGGGACCATATGAAAAGAACATCGTCAAATCTTGCAACCAAGAAATGGAGTGGCGTACACTGAGCTGGGCGTTGGTATTCCAGAACTATCTATAAAGTTTAAATTGGATCGAATCAGTTTCTCATGAAATATCGAAAAATTAACCTCAAAATTTCAAATGGGCCTAACTACGAAACTATTCGGCCGATTCCACTTATTAACGAACTCAACCAAACGTAATTTGACAATTAAAAGGTAGAGCAAATGCGGCTGAACGGACAGAAGTGAATTTGACTTCTGATTCTTCTTTAGGGAGTCCAAGCTAAAAGTTCAAGTTCATTTTTGGCTCAAAATTCGAATATTACAGATATTGTGACGAAACGATAACGTGCTGTTCCCCAGTACGAGAGCGTAAATATGGAAGATTTTCCTCGGCAATTGAACAGTACTTCCTTCCCCTTTTTTCTCTCGAAGCCATTCTCCACAAAAATTACAGTGTTGAAACTAGAAAAAAATTCGAGAAATATTTCATCATAACTTCTTAAGTGTATTTTCACATGTTACCAGATGTCATCGCTTACTTACATCTCTGTCATTTGAGTTTGTGTAAACGTTCAATTCTGTCCAGCCATCAACACTCAAACCAACTTTCAAATGAAAATACCTGAAGACCATTATAGAATTTTGAATGGGTATATCTACAGAAACACTAGACGTATACAGCCATCGTAAGGAAATTTCAAAGTTAATATTGGTTTCAAAATAACGGCTTGAAGGTGGCATACGTATTTGTTATCCCCCCTCCGTTTTCTTCACTGAACCGGTGACTTTAGGATCAGTCCGATTTTCCAAATCATGTTCTGACTTTGACCACTTCAGGAAGCCCCAATTGGACTTCGAACGAGTGCGCCTGATTAGAACCCCCTCAGAGATCTCGCAAGGTAGTATGTGACTCTTGTGTGCCGATATAGTGTGGAGAATAGTCAAAGTTAACATCTCCAATGAATATATCTACTTCATATTTTTCCAAACATTTAAAGTAGGTTCCAACACCGATTTTTGATTAAATATCATACTGGTAGTCAAAGATCTGCAGCCTAAGATTTGTTAAAGTTGTGGTTGCTTGACCATTCCATGTATAGAATTTTTGTTGGGCCAGTTGGAGTTTCCAGTTATCAGAGTATCTAAGAAGGATGTGGTTTCTTGTAAGGTTCTGTCACATTATAGTTTTGGATGTATTCATTTCGATTCGTGTCATCAAACCTCTTGAACAAATTGGTTTATGACCAGTTAATCTTCGATGAAAAAAAGAGTGAAACGGAATCTACTTCCTTGGGTTCATGATGTTTCACTTACATCATGCTTGGGTTCATCCCATCAATTTTTATTGAATGAGCACAAAATTTCCTTCTGCCAGGCCGCCCGAGCACGTTTTAAAAACGTTCATATACGTCATAGACCTCGGTACAAAACTCGCCGCATGGTGACCATGAAACATATTGTAAGGATAACGCAACCCTACAATGTGTAGAAAACTTACAATAGATTTCTATCAAGTAAAGTCCAATACAATACAAAATGTGAAGAGAGTTTAATGCATGCCAACACCTGTGAACGAACTGGCTGCTTAATAGAACTAACCTAGCATCTGCAAATTATTTGCATTGTACACTTTATACAATGTTAGTTAGAAGTTTGTAGTTCACTAATTTACCTATAGATCGATTCATATAACCTTCAAGTTGATCTCAACAAACGATATTGTACTGCTGAAATTAGATAGATATACTCACATTCAGAAGACTGTCCAAGCAAGGAGTATGAGTGATCTTACAAATGCTGCTTTTGTTGTGCAGAAATAAACATAGCATATAATACATTGAACATTCCAAAGGCGAAAGTACTGAAAAGATTATGAAGTTGCAGATCTCTCTGAAATCTAATAAGTTGAAAAAGCATTGGCTCAACCATTTTCCCATAACCATTGTGAGGTTCAAATTACCTATCTGTAAAAATAGAAACAAATTATTTCGAGTAAACCTTGAAAAATATTTGAACTGGTCATGACAATCCAGAATATCGCAATTTTTAGTTGATAATTTCACAATTTTTGATAATTCTACGTTTTTGATATTTTGGAACTGGTGCTGCTCTCGGATATATAAAACAGTATTAAAGCATTCATATAATTTTGTGAGTATAACGCTATGTCCTTATTAGCTGTCCTAGAACGGCCATTGTATACAATGAACACAATGGTACGGGCGGTACGGCACAACATTGTTTGTCCGACCGACAAATGAGACAAAATTAAAACTCATTGCAGTAAATGGAGCTGTCTAAATTAGCAACAAACACGACCTTTCTACAACGCATTTGTCGCTTTCAGTGTATTTATTGCAAAAAAGTTTTAGTCGCTTCGGTCGTTTTGTGTATTAACAAATATGGATATCTTGATAAATGAAGTACAAAGAAAAACCATTTTATGCAATGAATATAATGATATCCATAAGTTCTCATTTTGGTGGACAAGGAATGAACTCTAATAGTGAAAATATTGAAAAAATTCAAATATTATTTTGTTTCTTCCATTTCAAACATTTTTAGAACTCAATCATGAAAACGACTTTAAACAAAGAGATAGAAAATTTCACTAGTAATTTGTGAATATTTCTCGTGGATACAAAAAATCAGTAGTGGCTTTGTAGTGTCGTCCAGAACTCAAAATACTTTTCGCAACGCCTTCTTGACGACTGATTCCAACCCCAATTTGGACACGTTGGCGTCATCGACGGACCGACAAAAATAATGTTGTCGCACGGCAATGCGTGCGACCGACATCTCAATTGGGACATAACATAATGAGGGATGATATTTGAATTATACACATTTCATTCACTTAACAATTTTCTGGAGTCACGTGAATGTGAATTCGTTACAAACATTTTCACATTCTCCAAAATTGTATAGAAAGTACTCTATTTTTGGTAGGGATAATATTTCTATTAAGAGTGAGGGATATTCTGCTTTTTCATCCAATTTCATGATTTCGGAGAAATTATCGAGATAAGTCCATGAAATAATCATCAATAGTAATAAATTCATTGCTTGGGAATATGTAAAAAGTTACTGAAAGAATTACTTTTCAAACACCCATGGATTGGTATCTTCAAACCACAGTTTCAATAGTTAAATTACAATGAAGTATTTTGAAAAACTAATAACTGTTTTTTTATCTGTTCGGATCTAGAGAACGTGCTATGCTCCGGGAATCAACGGTATTGTACATATCTGTTTGGATTCTATTGTTCCACTTCAGTTAAAAAGTAGACTTGTTCTATCAAATAGCCCAATAACAATTAATATCAGTGAAATGGGCGCCCGCGGGATAGTTTCAGGATGTCCTATGCATTTTATTGGGCACATAAGACACACATTGTCCAACTCGGGTGTCAATACTAATCAATTATTGTTTAATAGGAACCTTCAAAAAACCTAGAGAAGCACTGAAGTGAAGTCAGCAGCTTTTGTGCACATGTTCAAATTCATTGCCAAAGCAGTCATTTCCATTGAACATGCGCGCAAAAGCTGCTACCTTCACGACAGTGCTTTTCAAGTTTTTTTTTAGTTATTCCGAAAAACAAGTAGTATATAAAAATTCCATATTGTACAAATTGTACATAACAAATGTAGTATGGGCGCAAACTGATGGACGCGTTTATCGCTCAAACGATGAGATTTGAATTGTCAGATGCTCTCCCGCCAAAATCGCCCGATTCTTTTTTTGTAGTTGAATAATTTCAACTTCAAGAAAATGGCGGGATATTCAAAACTTTCAAGGGATTGTTCATACTCGTCATGATTATAGGCACTCGTTAACGAAATAAGTTCTTGGTCATAAGAGGTTGAATACAATGGATGAGGAATTATAGGTATATTGAAGAGTATTTTTTCAACTATTTTCTAAGAAGAATTATTATTATTAATGTACGTACTCAATTGCAATCATATAGTAACGATATGTGGCATTTCATATGCATGTAATTTAATGTCTCTTTACACCAAGACGCAAATAAAATTTCTCTTTCCACTTATGATAAACCATTATATTGATTTAGCTATGTACCTCAAATAATCATTTCTGCAGAACAAACTGATTCCAGCAAAAACAATTTTTTCGACAGCTATGTGCATGTCCTAGGAATCAAAAGTGTCTATTAATTCAATCCTTCGAAAAATATAGTTATAAAACCAATTACTATACTTGTTGAAGAACCAGTCCACGTGGAAATAAATTCATACAATTCGAAATGTGACATTTCATGAACAATCGAGCGTTTTCGTATTGACAGACGTCAGCCACAAATTACTGACATTGGGCAAAAAAATAGCGCGATTTTGCCCATTAACGAACATTTTTAAATGCAATCTACCCTGAAAGTTTCAAGACGAAATGATTCTTCGTTCACCCGTTATCGTGCCTACGGACGGACAGAATCGATTTTGACACCGGATTCCCCATCAGTGACTCCATCCTAGTCGTTTGAGACCATTGCGCAAAAAGTAGACTTAGTACTACTAGCCCGTGGGTTTTACCATGTTTAGGTCTAATTTACCCAATACATTGGATGAGACAGCCCGGACCAAACATATGTTCCCAGATCACCGAACTCAAATTCTTTGAGCCAAAACTGACATGAAACAACTGTTTTTAAAAAAAGATACCTACTCACAGAAGCGTGGTAAAGGGGGCATAGCGGATATAACAAGAGGTTCTTCTATGAAATATGTCATCTGTGCATAAGAACAGATAAAAAAATATTTCTTTCGTTTTCTGAATATTTGGTGATATAAGGAACAATGCATTTACTGACACTGTGGTTTGAAGATATTAATTGTAAGAAGTTTCAATTGGAATTGAATCTTCTTGAAACCTTTCGAAATTTCCTGAATATTACTAAACAATGGATTTATAATCATGATTTCATCATTACATTTTGTTAAATACGAATACTTTTTTCAGCAGAAATGACGAGGGTTGAGAATAAACCAGAGATTATTCCCGCACTCTTATTAAACTGATAGTGGATAGTGGATAGTGGACATAGTGCGTTTAGTTTTGTAACAGAAGTTCAAAAATGGGGAAGAAGTGAGTTGAATGAAAATAGGTAGAATTCCAGTCTGTCATTCCATCTCAATTTCTCGAAATATCATCAATTTTCAGAAATTGCTTTATACATCGAAAAGCAACACTCATCAGCAACGTCCAAGAGACACTTTTAATAGAAGATTACGATTTTTCAGGGATTTCCAAAATGCCCATTATCTCGAAACGTTGAAATTTTCAACTAGAAAATAACCAAAATGCTGAAGGGTATTTAAAATTTAGCCGACATGCTGTATATTCATTAATTAATTGAATACATTTATGCCACCTGATTTAATGAATGAACCTGGGAGCATTTTTTCTGTTCTCTATATTTGACTATAAATAATTTCAAATATTAACACAAAGTGCTGATTTACACTCATTTTGGATAAGAATGAAATGTCGAAAAAAAATTCACCATTTCAAAGGTGTTGTGTCATCAACTAGTCACATCATTGCGTTGCATATATCATTGATATCGGTTGACTACTCTGAAGTTAGAGCAGTTTAAAATTTTTACAAAAAACCGAAACACTATTTATCTGAAACAAAACTCCCAATGCGATTCATAGCACCATTTCCCATGTCCATCCACGATGTCCCACTAAGGTCACCAGACACCCTGTATAACGAGGTATCAACACACCTTCAGTGCAGTGTAAAGTATTGTATTTTCAGCCATCAACACATCAAGATGTTGAAGAAAATTGTCTAACCATACATTTCCAAATATTCTGCCATACTTATGCCAAACCAAGTTGACACTGGGAAGTTGTGATATACTGACACAGAAGTTCTTACACCTGAAGTTGAAAGGCCCATGATTTTACAAATTCAATTCTTAAGAAAATATTCACCTTTCGATATTCCCAGAGCACACCAAAAAGCAAATACCAATGAACCAATCAAATCCAGCAAATTCTTCGGTCTGTTCACTCAGAAACATTCGACTCTCTTTAACCAACAGCGCTAAATTTTCTTCATTTCCATAACCTGGCGCCAACAGTTGGTTCTGCAGTCCAAACCTTGAATAAACAATCATCCTCAGAACATATACATATTCCAAATATCAGAATAGTTTCAGAAGTATCCGATCCCACAGAAAAATGACAAATATATTTCTTCAACTGAAGTTGATCACCATTTACGATATTTATGAAATGAATGCAAAAACCAAATCAGGGACAAATGGGAAAATATCTGGCAATCCCAATGTTCCAAACTTAACCAGATAGATCCCTCAGTATCCAACCCCAGAAAACGAACATAAATGGTTCGAGCAGATAGATTGGGACAGTAGGTACAACAATACTTTTCCGTAACTGAATTATTGATAATCTGAAAAATAATTGGGAAATTCTATTGCATTCTGTTGAATGAAGAGAGTAATTTTACTGATTGTTCATTCTTGGCTGAATTTACTAAAAAAAATATAAAATATAAAAGCTGCTGACTTCACGTCAGTGATTTTCTAGTTTTTTGTGATAAACTAATGGATTACAATTCGATCTAATCTGTATTTTTGGAAATATTGGAAAAATTATTTTTTTTTGGGTATATCTACGGAATCACCTGGCTGATTTTACCCATTCACGAAATCGACCTACTCTACAAATATCGAGTTTCTTTCGGAAGTTATTGTGTTTATGAACACAATAAAAAAAATTCCAAATGTAATGAACATTTTCCGAGAAAAATTTTTTTTTCGAAATTTACTGACAGCACGATCTCAACAAAATTTCGCAAAAAGTGGCAAATACTTATGCTCTAACTGCCAAGTTTCAATTCACTGGCTCCAATAGTTCTCGAAATATCAGGGAAATAATCTCAAAACTTCAAATGACTCTAACTCCGAATTCGTTTGACCAATTTTGCCCATTAAGGAACTTAACCTTCGCTCTTTGAAATGCAACCAACCCTGAAATTGTTAACTCGATAGATTTCTCCGTATGCCCGTAATCGTGCGAACAGACGGCCGGACAGAATCGATTTTGACACCGGATTCGTCATCAGTGAGTCCAACCTAGCCGTTTGAGACCATTTTCGGCTCAATAATCGAAAATAACAGACATTTGGATAAAACGATAGCACGCTGTTCCCCAGAACATGCGCGCAATGCGGTAGAATTAAAAGAAAAAAACATTCAGTCCTTGTGAATCTGTGTTGCTGTGGTTTTCAGAAAATGTCAATTTGACAAAATTCTCCGGAAACGAAAAAAAAATGAAAATAATTCCGCAAATTTTCCGATTTGTACTCTGAAACGTTACAAAATTCGCTTTGTTGATCGTTTACATTGCACCGGTATTCTTCATTGGGCAACCTTGTTTCCTAGATGCTGCCCTTTACAAATAGTTTAATCCTGCAATCCGCAAGGAAGTTTCACATGAAAAAACAGTTTTATTTGATTTTTAATAGTTCTGTTTCAGATGGTGGGAGTGAAAAAACAAAAAAAAAACACAAAATTATGCAAAATACTCTCAAAATAAGCTTCAAATCGATACTTGAAGGCTCACTATGGCCATGTGAGGACATCACACTATACAGGGTGTCCGGTAAACCTTTAACAATGAACTGGTGATAGAGTGTGTCATGACCACTCAAGCTACATTCAGAATCAATTCGCTGGCGAAGTGCTATAGCAAGCAAGTCGGCACGAAATTTGCCATTCACAATGCAAGCTTTCTAATAATTCTTTGGTTTATATTATTAGATTAAATCTAATATATGAGTATATATTTATAGAGTTTCATAGTCCCCATCCAGTTCTCCTTTATTCAGTAGTTAATAACTGTTGCAAATAATATAAGCAAAATACGTGCAAATTTCCAAAATAACAGATCAACCCCTATACGACAGATGTATTGCGCATGTGTTATAGCCGGCACGAAGTGTAGGTCGAAGTCGAATTGCAAGCTTGCATGAAATTTTGCCGACTTCAACTTCCGTGCTGCCACGATTTTCCTTCTGAATGGCAGCGTTGGAACCCATATACTTAGCACGCGTGGCCAAGTCGCACTTCGCCCGCGAAGTGATTCTGAATGCAGCTTCAGAATATTGGACATTTTTTACCGTTTTCGAGGTAGCGGTCATTTTGGAAATTCGTGAAAAATCGCTACCTTTCCTCGATGTTTTGGATAACATGGGGACTGATTAGATTTTTTTTCCTGAACTTTGCTGAAAAATGTTGCATTTTGAGCATATAAAATGTTTAAAAAATTCATATAATTTTCCGAGATGTAGGAATGGAATTAAACCTATATTTAGATTTTACCTAATTTTATTCTCGTAACTTTGCCCTGATTTTCTGAATTAAAATTATAATCACTTGAATGTGAACATTCACTACAAAAATATGCGCACTTTCTTGAGTTTCCAAAATTGTATAAAATAACTCTGATTCCATCTGGTAGGGGTTCGAAGAAGGACCTTTTAATGGTTTTGATGTGTTATGCCCTCAACGATTCTCTAATAGCATGTAGATACACGTTCTCAGTTTTGTTTCAGTTGCAGTTAGTGGTTTCTAAACTTGTTTTTTCAAATATCCAAAGTGAAGTTCATCATCAAAAAATTTCTGTTCATGGATCTTAGGGCCGTAGGATTTATCTAGGAAGTTTCATCCATTGTACCATTGTATAAAGATAAGTCCCTCTTTATACAATGATTGTACTATGCACATTTTAACCCAAACATTATCGACCTCACAGGCCAGTAGTACCATTGTATAAATTTATACAATGGTAGTACTATGACCACTTTCCTAAAAGATAGGTCAGTTTCTATTGCAAAATCACAAGTTAGTATTGCACCACAAGTTCGATTATATTTGGGTTTAGTATACCCAATATAATCGATTGTAAACTCTGAACTTATCTTGTGTCCAACCAGATCACTCTAGTGCAATTATGTGATTTATTTCACTAGGGCTATTTGATAGAACAAATCTACACGACAGTTAAATACAACTGACGTGGTATATCTACATAGACACCCGGAGTATCAATGGTGAGGTGTGGCAGGCAAAGCATGTTCTAAAAGGCCCTTTCTGAAAAAAACATCATATCTGCATCAGTAAGGATAGAAAATAATTTAATTTGTTCTCTAAATCTTAGTCAGTGCAATTTTATTGCTTGAAACTCTGGTTGGGAAAATATTAATTGAAAGGAGATTTGAAATTGTTTTTTTCATTTTTTTGAAAATTCTTAAGCAATGAATTCATTACCGCTATTCATTATTTTATCATTATATTTCGATGAGTTCGGAAGAAATACTTTTTTCGTCAGAATCGTGGAAGTTTAGGATATACCAGAGTATCTCCGCATTCTCTTGCAACAGAAATATAACCCCTTCAAGAATCAATGAGAGTATCAACTGATATCGCATATTCATTGAAATGAGAAAATTAGAGAACTGATTAAAATACTGTCAGTGGATATTCATTTTTTAAGTTTTGTCTTCCTGTGGGAAAAATAATGTATATCGAAAGATACTTGTGTACACGTATTACAGAAATGTAACTACTGTATAAAGACGTTCACACAATGATGAAACTTCACCCAAATTTGGGATCGACTATTAAAAAGCCTCATATGAAAACTTAAAAGAAAAGAAACCAGTAAATGATTATAACTCAATTCCACTCCTCAATCTCTCCACCCTCTTGCTACTCATTATTCAGAATTTGAATGGGAAATTAAGTGAATCTTTTTCCAACACAAACCTGCCATTTCAGAAAGGAATCCATATAATCGCCGAAGAAGTCCAGAGAACTTGCTTGATTCAGACATAGACATTTCACTGTCAAGTATCATAAAAGAAGTTGAGAATGAAATTCATTTGAATGGTGTAACGTTACAAAACGCTCCACTGTCGCCTTACTGAAATTATATGATCGGTCGCTAAAGAACGCTCTCCGCTTTGACGGTTGAGTGTGTGTTTCGCATGCGCGACCCTTCCTACTCCGTCCAGCCGATGGAAAATTCTTTCTTTTGGTGCGTAAGAAGTTGAAGATTCAACACCTTGCTAGAGTTTAACGAATAAACGAACTTCGTAATCCATTAACATCGTGGAATTTTGAAGTTTTATTGTTTCTTATAAGACGTCTATTCAAAAGGCGGTAAGTACTACGTATATCCCGACCAATATTTTTTTGCTTTTGTGAATGCCAAATTGTGATTTCTGATTTATTTCATTCCATGCAGGTTACACAAGTTAACATTTTCCTTTGTATGATATTGTGCATTTGATTTCTTATCTCATTCTTATTATCGAATAACGTGCTCTTATTCCTGAGTTCTAGATATTCCATCTCATATTTATTAACTTGTAAATTGTTTCAATAACGTCTAGAGTCGCTGGGAATGAGATCACGTGTTACAAGCACTATCTTATAGTTTTTAAATTTGCAGTCTTTGTACCGGGGCTACCGCTCACTGAATCATCTTTGTACCGGGGCTATCGCCCACTGAAGCATCTTTGTACCGGGGCTATCGCCCACTGAAACATCTTTGTACCGGGGCTACCGCTCACTGCATCATCTTTGTACCGGGGCTATCGCCCACTGAATCATCTTCGTACCGGGGCTGTCGCCCACTGGACCGTCTTTTCACCGAGCTATCGACTGCTGGATTATCTTTTTACTGGGACTAATGCCCATTTGAATATCCTACTACCGGACCCAGAGTTTGACTGGATCATCTTAGTACTAGAAGCAATTATTGCTGGATTATCTTAGTACTGGAGCTGATCATGGTTGGAATACCTTTATACCGAAGCTAATTATTACTCGAATATCTTAATTTTGGACTTTGCTCTGGATGGAATCTCTTGAAACTGGACTACCTGCATGGTACCTGCATTTTGGAGGATCATACCGTCGGATCCTTTACTATTAAGATAAGTGCTTCTTCGAATCCCGGATCTCAGATTCACTGTACCTAAATTTGTGTTTGTAAATAGCAATTTTAATTGTAAAGTTGAAATAAATAGATAGGGAGTAAGAGATTGCATCATTACCACCAGATTAACGATTAGGGATACATTCAGGAGTTAATTTGATTTCAATGGAAGAAAATAATATTTCTTGCTGTGCATCATCAAAAAACTATAGACTCAAAAGCACTTTTGGATGACCAAATCTGAGTCTGTATATGAACAAAGGTGCCGTCAGCGAATCAAAATATTGTTCACACTAAACCGAAAATAAAAAGCAAATCATAGATGTAGACCAAGAATAACAGTGGCCTGAAATTACTAGCGTTCAGAATTTACTTCAGAAAAATAGGTCACACAATCCCTTACCATTTCTGATACATCTGATACTATAGTTACAAATATTCACCTTATGATAATGGAAATAGCCACCAAATCTTCTTCACAGAGCTGAGGCAACGACATTCCAGGTTCTGGCCAAGTTCTAGCTGGTTTCTTTTGCATTCGTTTCGGGCACCGACTTATGATTTCATACACCACAGATACCTGAGAATTTCAATATTAATATACAAGTGAAATTAGAATTCCTTTGCATTCACTCCAATTTTTCTCTGTATACATGTGTGCACAACTGAATTTTTCATGTGCATTCGAGTTAAACTGATATACTTTGTATCCTTGAGAACAGAATTTGTAGAACAATGTCTTCACTTGGTACATCCAACTATCATCATGTACAGCTGCTTTAGTATTATGTAAGAACTTTTGTAAATCACAATTGTTTCCAGACTTGATGCCCCAAATGGTGGTTCTGTTGAAATCAAATATTTTTTTGAAACCAATATATTTTAAATGGACATAAGTATTTACCTCGAGTTTTGAGGATTGACTGAAGGTCGAAAATTATTCAGAAGTTTATTTGGATATCCAACAGCATCTAAATTCATCATTAGGTTTTTACGAATCATAATGAATGCATCAGGATTACAACATTCATATTCATTTTCAGAATGGTAATCGATCTGACTCAGTACTTTTGCAAGATTATCCTGGAAAAAAATATTTAGTTCAAGACAATTATCAGTAATAATGGTTGATAATATTAATGAACAGCCACTACATTTTCTCCCTGAAACTGATGTACATTTAAAGCGGCTTCCCTAAACTTCATAGTTCTTATGAACCATAGTAACCAGGACGACTTTAAGAATGTCTCATCTAGTATGAAGGGATTTTTTTTTCCACTCAGAATCCGTATGGTTAGAATAAGAAAAAAACTGCTTCCACCAATGAAACTGCTCATTCGGAAACTACATCAAAATTATTTCCAAAATAATTTGGAATATAGAATACTTTTTAATTATTGAAATAGTTTTCAAGGATTCGATCTTCAAAAGGCTCCTTTATATAAATCGACATCCCTGAATGAACAAGTTTGATGTATACATAATATACTGAAGAAACGACTTAGAGACTCCATATTTATAATGTAAGTAAGAGGCTCAATATGGATGGATGGTCGAATTTCTGAATGGGTACAATCAATCTAGAGATTCCGTCGATCCATTGGAGCTTCAATTTCCCCAAATATTTTTTCACAAATACGAATCCGATCCAACTCACATCTAGTTATCAGTTGAAATGGGTCTTGCATGTAACACGAATTATCATATTTTTATGTTTTTGTTATTCTACATCGATACAAACATAATCAGGACTGGGCAAAATACATGCTTGGTTCAATTGAAATACAAATTACAAAATACTTTCTCGCAGGTATTTGAAATACGAAATACAAAATACTTTCAAGTCGGGTATTTGAAATACAAAATACAGTATTTTAACTGTTTGTATTTGAAATACAAATTACAAAATACATTCAGGTGTTACGTAAAATGTGAAAAGAGTACAACGAATTCAGCTCAGCTATTTTAACGCTAAATAAATAATAATATTTTTGAATGTTGTATCAGACAAACAGCCTCTTGTTGGGGAATGAATAAAACCTGCTGGTGAAAATAATCTCTCTACCGGTTCTGATGGGCAGAAACTTGTGTTATATTGTATGAACACATTTTTTGCGCGCATGTTCTAGGGGAACAGCGTGCTGCCGTTTTGTCCAAATGTCTGTAATTTTCGATGATTGAGCTGAAAATGGTCTCAAACGACTATATTGGACTCACTGATGACGAATCCAGTGTCAAAATCGATTCTGTCCGGCCGACCAGCCGGCCGTGGACACGATAACTGTCGAACGGAGTGAGCTAGCAACTTGAAACTTTCAGGGTAGGTTACGCATTGGAATGCCGCGGTTGAGTTCGTTAGTGGGCCCAATCGGTCGAATACTTTCGGAGGTATAGCAATTTGAAATTTTGTGGTTATTTATTTTTTATTTCAGAAACTACTTGAGCGATTGGATTCAAACTTGGCAATTAGGTGGAGTACAACAACGCGCAACTTTGAGCCAAAATTTGTCAGGATCATACTGTCAGTAAATTAAAAAAAAAAAATTTCAAAATTTTTTTCCAAAAAAGTTTTCTAAATTTTTTTCCAAAAAACTTTTTTTTTGAAAACCGTTTATCATATCCAGAAAAAAATTTCATATTTCACTGCAGTGCACCAAATTTCAGTTCGATACGATTATAAGTTTTGAAGTTATCGGGAAGAAACATGTCAAATTTCGAGGTTTTTTTTCTCGATATCGTTGCTTTTTTCGGTATAGCTCGAAAAATACTGATTCAATCCTGATAAACTTCGCAGCTAGTTTGAAGATGCTGAAAGACAACTTTATGCAAAATTTCGTGATGATCGTGTCATTAGAACAATCTGAAAAAAAATTTCTGTGATTTTTTCATCATATCATCCTCATTAAATTCTGTATGAACCTTCGAACTGTAATTTTTCGATGAAGTACTGGATTTCAATTCGATTTGATCTATATATCCTTGGAAATATTGGGAAAATAAAATTTTGAATGGGTATATCTGCGGAATCATTGGGTAGATTTTACCCATTCACGAATTCGGCCTTCGTAATTAAGGTCCAAACCTTCTCTAGAAATATCGAGTTTCTAAGTTGTTTCTTTCGGAAGTTATTGTGTTTACGCAGTGGGCCGTTAGGCTTTTCTAGATTTTTTATGTTAGGATAATGTTCAAGGATGGTAAGCTCTTTGCTCTTATCGTTTTTAGAAGTTGACTAACTCTAACTCCATGATGAAATGACCATTGCGCAGGACCTTTTCTCCCTTTCCCCTTGCCGAAAATATGATTGCCAGCAAAAGAACTAGATGAAGCAGATGAACGTCGCGCCACCTGAAGGGAGACTCAGGGACTATTTTCTGTAGAGCGCTCAGCGCTAAATGTATTTGTTCGAAAGTATTTCGAAGAAAAAAGTATCGAAATACAAAATACTTCAGCGTTAGGTATTTGAAATACCAATTACAAAATACATTTTCAAGAAGTAATTGAAATACAAATACAAAATACGTATTTGTATTTCAAATACGTATTTCAATTACAAGTAATTGAAACACTGCCCAGCCCTGGTTATAGAGAGGACCCTACCAAGAGTTCGACTCATCTACTAAGACTCAAGAACACATGAAAATAGGATGTTCGTAATGCAAGAGAACCAGTATGTTGTGTGATCTAGGTATGATGGGATTTAGGTCAGATTACATAAAATAACTGAAATGAGAAAAAATCTTAGAGAAAGGTTTCACGCACTTGTCGACTTTTTGTCATCCTAACTTTCCTGAAATCCGCTTATTTTGGCCACTTTGATGCCCAACAGTTTTCATGAATATCAAGTTTCTTATCAAGAAAAACTGTAACTTATCGAAGTGGCTGTGGTGTATTTTGGAGAGTCACAGTTTCAATGAGTTAACTAGTGATCAGCTGCCCTCACTCTACAATTCTTCTTTTATGGTACAGTACAGTCTCGATTATCCGAAATAATGTGGACCAAAGTGATTTTGGATAATCGAAATTTCGGTTAATCCGAATTTTTTTTTTGAAAAATAGGATTTTTAGGATGCGTATATGATAAGATCAACTTAAAAACATTTATGAAATATTTTACTTGAATTTATGTATTAATTTAGAGATAACATCAACATATAATTTGTTTAATTTTTATAACTTAATGTTATGTGAGAGTATGTACATGAATACCTAAAAATGTACAGACATTCATGAAATATATGTTAAATGAAATGTTGAATATGAAATATATCCGCTTCTACACTTTAATACATATGGACTTGTAACGTTAATACATATGTATACTTGTAACCCTCTGTGGGCCTACCAAAACAATTACCATTTCGGAACGTCGTATTGCCGTGAAAACCCCAAGGGAACCACCTAGCAGTATAGATGAATGCCATACGCGTTCCGTATAATGCGAATTTTTTTCGGTTTACCGGGATTTTCGTTTTTAAAGAAATTGTTTCGGAAAATCGCGATTCGGATAATCGGGATTGTACTGTACTTTGAGTCTGTTATCATCATGCTCCAATATGAATTATTAGAATATAATTATTGTTACTTACCCTCAAGCCAAAATTTGTTTGAAGGTAAAGAAAACCATCCAAATTAGTGATGAAAATTCTCATAAACAGTAATCCTGTGTATGTTTCAAGGTCATTTTTAACATTTTGAACAGATAATTTCAGCATTGTAGGAATGGAAATCACTCCGTTTTTTATGAAATCCAAATTATGACACCTTGTTACCAAGATTCTAATAATCTTCATACTGTGAGATAATCCATAAAGGAAATGTATCAGATCAATGTACAACTTGCTCCCCAAAATATTTTCAATATTTTCATCAGAATTTTCTTGGGACCATGCACTCAACAAAAAGCTCTGTGCAACCAAATGAAGGAGAATCTGAAGCTCATCCTCAATAAAAATTTCATTTGAAAAATTGTTGAAAATCATGCTGCTGCTGATACCTATTTTACGTGATATTACACTGTTCAAGATATTGACCACGAATATTTTGTCTCTAAAGAGTCTCAAAATGTTATAATATTTGAGGAAAAAGCTGAATATATTCAAAACTATTTCTATTTTTGTTGGAGTAGTTTGGAAATTAGTAAATGTTTTATAAAAACTTGATAAGGTGATGATGAATTTAGAAGTCAATGCATTATGTAAGAAAACAGGATGAGAATGATATATATTACTACAACATTCTAGCAAAAGGAGGATGTTCTCATCTACAGATTGCTTCTTTTCACTAGTGCTTATATAATTCCTCATCAGCTGAATTGTAATATTGATAATTAGTTGTGGCATATTAACAAAGTTTTTGTCGGCTGACATATTTCTCACAGTTTGTCCAAAATGGAAAATTCCCTTGTACTTTCTTTTATTATACAGATAACTATCGGTTAAAATTTTATTATTATTTTTAACCGAAAGTTGTATCAATTTGAAAATATACATATTATTACTGATCACCCTGATATAATTTCCTCTCATTATATTTTCAAATGGGATGAAAAGTATTTCTAAAATTTCGTGATTCATAAACGAAGGGTTTGTTTCAAATAATAAAACTATAAAATTTTTCAAAGTTTCGCCAATTTCAGAAGAAATATTATCATTAAGAGTATTGACTATCAGTTTAATCAATTGTACAAAATTATATGTTTTACTTTCAATAATTTTCAATTCAAATTCCCCAATGTTCTCATTAATATTGAAATAATAAACCAAGAAGTAGCAACTATGACAGTGAATACTTTTATCTAAATGATTATTCAAACTGTACAAGGTATCATTCAGAGGTGAAAGAAAGTTTTTGAAGATTAATTTCAGAAGTTTAGGATATTTTCCAAGAAGTTGCAACATCATAGGTTTTGTAAAGCCTGATGAGCAAAGATTTTTGAACCACTCAGCTTTTTCATCTATAACACTGATAAAATCCAGCATTGTAATGTTTTTCTCTTGAATATCTGTCTTCGAACTGAAGAGTAAAATTAAATTTTCAACAGTTTCTTCTATCACTTTGTCATTTCCAGTATGTAAAGTTTTCAACATAAATAGCTCGGTGCTAAGAATTATTCTGATGCATAGTAAGACTCTATGATTTATTTCTTCTTTGCATTTTCCCAAGAAATAATCTTGCACCATCCTATTGGTTGCTTTCAGAAGGCTCAAATATCCGTAAATACAGCAATTCTGTGTCATAATGATTTTATAGAATATTTTCAAACTTTTTAAGAACAGACTATTATCCAAGCAGAAACAATCCTGTAACTTTTTTGATATATTGAACCAATAACTCTGCCTTGTATCAATGAAATGGATTTTGATTAATTCATCTAACATCTCTAATGATAATGAGGAGCATTCTGTCAAACTACTAAGCAATTCCTCATAATTATCATCTTCTCTTATATTTGGCCAAACAATTTCATTGTCTTCATGGCGATATCTTTCTTCATTAGTAATGTTTAGATTAGCATATTTACTGCACAGAAAATCTTCAAAGGATGACAAATTCAACTCATTAGTTAATTTATCAAGTACAAAACTCTGCGTCTTATCCTTTAACAAGAATAAAGTGATCAGTTTATCTTGATGTTCAATTTCTTCTTCTATTTCGTTTAACAATTCATTTTTTATCTCAGACTCCTCCATGACAGCAAACTGAGACTATAATAATTATATCGACCATTGATGGTTTATGCAGAAAATATTGATAGATTAATAAAGACCGTTCAAACAAGTCGATATATCGATAAACAAACAGCAAGAGCGTAGCAACAGTATCCAATGGAAAGTATACTTCGGTAATTCCTTTATAAGATGTTTTTTCCTGGTAAGAAAGTTCTGTTCCACTTTTAGCTTTCGGATTCAACTGTGTTTTGAAATCATATATTGTTTGAAATGTACATTACAGTTAATTACTGACATCGTGACATCTCTCTTTGCTGACATTACCGCATTAAGGCATTAAGGTTAGAACATAGAATATTATAAATGGAGATTGGGTCCATGGAGAAAGAAGTTATGAAAATGTCTTCTTAAATTCGCAACTATACTGCTAAGCGATACGCCCTCTGGTGATAGAAATTCGAACACTTCCAAGCTAGTAGTTTTTCGACGTGCCTGTTATTCTAACGTAATTTGCTTACTTTTGGAGTTCATTTTCGAGCTTTTGTGTTGTTCTCCGAGTTGAAATTTTGGAATACCGAAAGTGTTTGTAATATTCATCAATCGATTCCTTTCTTTCCGATTAAAAATTTCGATCGTATTAATTCGAAATGGCATCCTCCCGAAATGACTATTGTTGTGTGCCTCAACTCAATGTTATTCATGGTCAAAGAAGAAAGGATCATCTAGTGCCTCTAGTTAGTCTAGTTTTCATTTTTTCCAAAGCCAAATGAAATTAAAGTTAATTTGGAAACAGCATTTGGCAGGGAACTCAATGATAGAAGAAAGGCCTAGCTTTAGAAATTGAAGATTGGAAAACAGGCCACCGAAATACATGAAATTATGTTCACTGCATTTCTCTGAAGATGTTTATTTTCATAAAGGTAAATCACCTACAATGTATTTATTTCGAAACAACTTCACAACACTGCAGCTACCTAATTCACATACTACACAAAATCATATTCTCAAAGAGTGATCTGGTTGCAAACCTGACAAAAACTAGATATACTGTTAGAGTTGATAATAGCTGAAGTTACTCATATAAATACATTAATACTTTTCATTTCTATATATAGGTAGGTTGAACCGGCTGTGACATTTTTCATTTTGTATGTGTATCTTGAGCTGCTGTAATATGCAAATGAAATCAATTATATGTCTATCTGTTTCCTTTTCTTTAGAAATACGATGCAAAAGAACTAAAGCAGAAAATCTGTTTTCATTTCATTGATTCACTAGTTTGTAAACAAAGAACAAGTCATACCATTTGGACTGATTCTTGATTTACCACATAATATAGCCTGCATTCAGCACTTCTTCACATAAATTAGAGTCCTTAAATTACTTATTGAGGTGCCTATTCATCCGGAAATTCAAGTAAACTTAGATATTGGTTTATTTCGATCCACCAAGCAACATACACTAAAATAACACCGAAATTATCCTCCAGCAACGATTTAAAGTACGATTTTATATCGTGATCCAAACGAAAAGTTCCTTCTCAAGAAATCTTACACAAAACTATAATAATTTCTTTATAATTCAAGCACTGCTTAATAAATATTCGTTCTTAATAAATATTCGTTCTCCACCACATTTCTAAGGTTTGTTTTACATAAAACTACTAGCTTGGACAGGTTCCAAATTTATCCGTTAGGGCGCTGGGATCTTCGCAGAAGTTCCCACGTACAACATAAACCTGCCTTTAACAAGATGTTTTCTGCTCAATTACATCATGTGCAACATCAAAAGTGGTGAAAAAATCAAAAAAAGAGTCATAATCGTTTTTTATCTTTAATGTAAAAAACGGTCATTACTGACAATCTAGTCAGACTTCAGACTAGACACCAGACATGAGTTCATCTTGACTCGAGGCAAACAGGTAGATAGACGATTGACTCATCACAATATCTTCATTTCTCAACAATATGACTCATTTCAGTACCCTTTATTCACCGTTCTTTGTTTTCAACCCCAGGAAGGCCGAGGCACTATAATATGAGTGCGTCATTCTATCTTTTATATTAAGCTCTTGTCATGCCATTTTAGGAATCCGCAAGGATAGAAAGGCAGGAAGAGTCGGAGACAGCCTCTCGTTTGAATCATAACTACTTTGAGTTGGACAACGACAACATTTTAAATTGAGAAACCTCCAGTTTTATTTTTGACAAGTGACAAGAACGAAGGTAAATAAACATTGAACAGCTGGGAGTGTGACATTTCGTTTCGTGTTCAATGTTGAAATTCCATAATTAGCGATAAGTTGTTAGATACCCTAATACGCAATATTCATAAAACTATTACTATTCTTATCTATAGCAAGAATACATTTCCTTATTATTTCTTGAAATATACATTTTTGATGACACATTGTTTCATGGTATAAAATCTATAAAACCTTCAATAGGTTCTTCACTTCCTCATTCTTTAGTGTATGTTTACGATTCTTGAGTTTTCACATCAGTGATAAAGTTATTGAGTATCATTTTTTCATAAATAGGTATTATGGACAATAATAATGATGACGGACAAAGTAACCCTGGATCAACTGAACAAGGGTTTTCTGCTAGGATCCGAACCCAAAGTGAGTGTTCAGCTGGAAGCGAGGATGGAAACACTGAGAAAAGGTGAATACAAATCAGATTTTCTTTGAAAAGAACTGCACACCTAGTTAACATTTAGGGTTGGTATGTGCCATTTTGCATTTTACAACATGCTATTGTGAACGCTGAGTAAAATTAATTTAAAAAATATCTACACCACATATATCTTAAGATCGTATTCACACATAATAGAAAACTAAATTTTTGGCAAGTGATTGCATTTTGAAACTTTTGGTTTAATTTGCTGATATTGAATGAATTTCATCTTGCATAACATAATTTTAAATATTCAACAAACTAATTATAGTAGTGATTGACCTATATCTTTTTATCTCCCCTGAAATTGTCTTAAGTTATTGAATATTATCCTTTTCATTTAGATTGCTCACTGAAATAATTCAGTAGTAATGTTATTAGATTCTGTATTGCTCAATCTTACCTACATTCTGTTCCATATTGTGATCAAGTACATTTGTTATTTTTAGAATATTACCCAATGGTTTCTGCAAATCTGATAGATCCAAAATAACTTCAATTTTGTTCAGTCAATAGGTTACTCTACTTCTAAGAGTTTCATGTATGCCATGTATGAGAGTTTCATTAAGTGTCAATATTCATATTCATCAAATGTATTAATTCACACCACTTCATACTACATTCAAAACTCATTAAAAAGTGAAAGTGTATTCAACAAAGCAAGAATAACTCAATAGAGCAAGCATCTCAGGAAATAATTTCTATTGTTCAATCTAGCTCTTACTTTCTTTTAATCATTGTGTTTGGTCAGTGTGGAAATGAGTAGGTTAGTCTCTTTTTTCTGATAAACTATTTGGTCATTTTATATTTGCAATATTTTTACTGGCAGCTCTTTCCACTTCTATTACCTTTTTTGAATTTTTTTGTTGCAAGACAAAGAACAACTTCTCAGCAATTCATGGTGATGAGTGGTCTTGCTAGTGCTTCTCCCCCAAAATTCGTAACTCTGGAAGAAATTATGCAAGCTGCTAATAGCATGAAGGATATGGCCCTTGTTCATCAGATAGTGGTGGATGATGAGTTCAAGCTTCAGCGGGCTGAGCCTGCACCAGACACCATACAAAAAATAATCAAAGATACAATGCACCGGGCCTTTTGGGATTTACTCAGATCAGAGCTTGCAGAAAATCCACCAAATTACAGACAGGTAAGTGACGAACCCTCAGAATGAATTATAAATCCAGTTTGGGTCTATAGTACCAGGGAAATATTGCACTGAAATAATTTGCAAATTTTCACTTTGCAGTTCACCCAACTTAAAAATTGAAAAGTAACTAAGTTGGATTATATTCTTATCCAAACTTGGATGCAACAGATATTCACCTGTCTTGAGAAGTGCATTTTACCTTTGCAGTTTTTTCTTGCCAGTAATTGTACTTGCACCTATACATGTTGGGTAAAAATGAGTAGGTATTTATAAATGCAGCCTTTTCAACGAATCCTTCGACAACCATGATACCATTGAAAAATAATCTTTTAGGGTGATCTTTGAGGAAAATATTGGAAAAAATAAAAATTGGAATTTTCTCATGGAACTCTGCATACTCCGATACAAAGACATGAAAGACGGGATTCATAGATAAAATTTCAATTAGTTATTGTGAAAAGTGTGGAACATCAGTCTGTATGCATAATATTTCGTATTCTGGGTCAAATATCGAAAATACAGTATTGTATTCAGCTAAAATGCGACACACATGTACATTCTGTTGAAATTCAACTTCAATGATGTAACACTCTCAATTTTGACATGCCAAGCTGACAAGTGTGATTTGAGAATGGGATCAAATACCTATCAACTTTACAGATCTATATAGAAAACAGAAGTCCTATTTAGTAGCTTGACCTTCATCAGATTTTTCATGAAATAATTCCAGTAAAACACTTTTACGCCCTTCTATTGGTATCACCTAATGTAACTCTACTTCATGATATAACTATTATTAGATTTTCCAATTATATTCTGTCTTTGTTGTGTCTACATGGCTACGATATTGTAGATCCTGTAAGAAAGAATTTTTTTTGTGAACTTGCAATATGTTCGTCACTAAAATGCTGTAGGAATCTGTGAATTGGATACAGTGTGACCGACGAGAATTTGGCATCCACTCTCTGTAGCCGAATTCTTTCCAGCAGCCAAATGACCAGTGGCTTCGGTAGAAATATTCCGTTTTTGAGGTGCAACGCAAAAATTTTAATGTTTAATAGACTCAATTGACTTCAATCAAGTATTTATGACATTCCAATACACAAGTCCATATTTATAGATGAACGAGAATGATGCAAATTATTAGGCAAAGAGGTACATATCCATATTTTCATGAGGATACCTTCAAAAATATATAGCTGGTGCGATGTTTGGCAAAGTTACTACTTAAAGAAAAACATATCAGAAGCATATTGATTTGAACGTAGGTATAAAATTTCCGCGGTGTTTAGGTTAATACCGCGATTTGGTGCGCCGTTGTGGAAGCCTACAGAGGGGTAGTTTACACTTGTTATTCCGGACAGGGTAATTCGTGGTAAGTTCAAAAAATTTACAGGTTTAAACTACCCCTTACACCGTCTGCAAATAAATCTGCTTCAGTGCCAAATATCAACCTGGCTAAGTATTTTTGACAGGTTCATTCATGGAAATTCCGAAAAGTTGACAAGTGTAAACTACCCCTTTAGATGGCCTATAAATAAATCTGCTTCAGATATGCTATTCTCTACCTATTGAGGAGTAACTGTGCCAAATATCAACCTGGCTAAATATTTATCAAGGTATCATTCGTGAAAATACAGGTTTGTACCTCATCACCTAATGATTTGCTCATTCTCATTCACCTATAAAATGAACTTATGTATTGAAATATCATAGAGAAATAAAATGTATTGCTTGAGCCAATGGCTAACGACTTGCGTTTTACTGCCAGTGTTATGTACATTACATTTTGTATTATAATTCATTTTGAGATTAATAAAGTTATACATTGCATAGGGAAAGAGGTTACAGTTGATGAGGGTTGTCATTTAAATTAACTTGAGACACCCTCTATATATATAAAGGTACCTGCACGAATATTTGAAGAGAGTTAGCACTTCCGATTTTGTTATTTTTGGTCGCCAAGCAAAGATTGCACAGATGTCCATGGATTTCTCGAAAAGTGTCGCACAGGGCGGTACTCATCAAAATATATATTGTTGTAACTAATGAATATATTGTTGACTTGAAAATAAATGTCTTTGCAAAGACACTTTCGTTCCAAAGGGTGCCTCATAGGTTTCTGAGATATCAAATGAACAGAAAAAGACCGATAACTCAGCGAGAAATTGTCGTATCGAGACAAAAAAAATCGAAATTGAAGCTGATTGAACAACCTATCTAATACATAAGGTTAAGTTGGAACGCCCATACACCAAAAACATGACCGAAAAAATTTTTTTCATTCAATTTTGCGTGATACATGTTACTTGGGAATATTTTTTATGCAAGAACAAGAAACTTCATATTGTTTTCTTTACTCCAATAGAAACATTTTCATAGAAAACCCATGAGCCATTTGAAAAATCGCCCGAAAATTACGATTTTTTTGATCGCTCAGTTTTTTTCACTAGTGTATTAAAATATTCTGTTCAAATGTATCAATCATTGTATATTGTCAGTTACCTAAATGGTGTTATTTTTTCAAGGCCCTCGTTCTTCTAGAAGATATAAAGGAAGGGCTCTTCAATGTTCTCTTGCCACAGCATACAAAAATTAAGCAACGGATTTCCGAAGTACTGGATACAGACCTCATCAAACAGCAAGCTGAAAATGGGTCACTACAATTTGAGGTAAGATAATGGAAATGTGCAATAGGAAGGTTGTTTTAATAATACCATGTTCTTACTATGCTGAATGCATATAGTCATTTCAATTTTATGAAGTAAGTCGGTAGGCCATGGAAGTTTGACACATTCCACTCTGTATAATTCAGAACTATATCCTTGTAGTCATTTTCCTATTAGTTATACACGTGGTTTGTTCTACAAAAAGGTAGTAGTAATAACGTAAGTAACTAAACCAAACCATATAGTCATTGACAAAAATATGTAAGAACTGACAACGTCCCGTCCCGCTGAATTATTTTGAACTTGAGAACATTTCACCACCTCAGTTCTAGTTATGAAGAAAATGGTTCAGGCTGGATTTCGATAAAAAGGTGTTCAAAAAATTCCTTTGCGTGCAGATTTCAGGAGACACAAAAAATATATTGTTTCAAATAGGTTGCCCTATGTATTATTTAATTTTTTAAATTATTTTTTTCCTGATTCGAGAAATATACTGGGACCCTATTCTTGAATGTGATGGGATGAACATTCTCTATCGTTACATCAAAAACGCACCGCGTTTCCTTAACAACAGCGTCGACACGCCTATTTTCTCCCTTCCCTGATTCGAGAGTAGGGACCCTGGCTAGTGGCTCTTTGATTCCTGAGTGACCAGGAATCCAGACTAAAGAAACTTTGTTATTTTGCCAACTTTATTGATTTTCTTTCGGCACTCCCCTATCAGCTTTGAGTCTCTGACATAAGAGTTCAGTGCTTTGATAACAGCTTGACTTTCAGAATAGATCGCTATGTTACATCTTTTATAGATGTCTTTCCTGGTTTATGTCTATGCATCTTTCAATTGCAAGTGTTTCTGCTTGAGTGGGAGCCTAAAGATAGTGTTCACTTGGTTCTTGCCCCGTATAATCCAGCTCCGGCCCCCATCGTGGTTTTAGAACCATCTGTATACCATTTAACGGTATTTACTTTGAAATTTTAGGCAGTGCATTCCTTTTTCCATTCTTCCTTTTTACAAAGCATTGAGTTAAAGTTCTTCTCGATGCTTACTTTTTTAATCATTACATCACCAAGTAGGTTCGCTGATGAGATGTATTCGTTCAGAGATGACCAGGCTCTCTGACTTTTAATTCTCTCATTACCTATATCTTCCCTAGATAGATAGATCTAAGGATAGTTTCATGGGCTACGCTATTGATCACTAGATATAGAGGACTGAGATGTGTGTATGTGGCACGTTCTCCTAGCTCCAGGCAAGCCTTTGTACCTTATCGAGTATTTTTCTCGTGCTTGTCTGCCCTGCCTTAGCAAACCAGACTACTACCCCATATGTTATTATTGCTTACTGTCTAGGGATATTTAACTTCAGACTTCCATTCTACCATATCTCCATGTACCGAGATGAATTTCATAGCTGGAAGGTTTCTTGACTGGGTTAATGTTGAGCACCACTGCTCAATAATTCTGAGGCCCCTTTGTAACAAAACACAGAATACACCCTCGAATTTGTCTCTTACTATTAGGACTATGTCATCGGCATAGCCTATACATTCGAAGCCAAGCTCCGTTGGCCTCTCCAGTAGTTCATCCACTATCAGGCTCCACAGAAGGGCAGATAATAATCTTCCTCGAGATGTTCTGCGAGTGGTTTTGACAGAGATGGTTTGATTGCCCACCAATGTCTCAGCTGTCCTCGTCGACAACACCTCATACATTTTTTTATTGGTTTCGTTCACTCCTCGCCTTACAAGTGCCTCTCTGACTGACACATGTGTTGTCAAAGGCCCTAGATATGTCTAGGAAAACGCACAATGCGATTTCTTTATTGTTCAGAGTCTTCTGGATGCCTTCAGTCAGCCCATACGGAGCAGTTTCCGCAGTGTTTTTTTCTCCAGATTCTCAGTTCTTATGTAGTTATCTACTACCGTCCCCATTGTTAGTCAAATGGGTCCTATTTTTGGATTAAAGGTTACTTTTGCCCTTCTCCAGTTATCAGGTATTTGATAATTAGCTTGTTAAGCTGCTTTTTGTGATCTTCAGCTCTTCCGCTCCCTTCTGCAGGAGTACTGGAAACACACCATCTACTACTGGTGATTTATACGGCTGAAAGGTACTGATTGTCCATTCCAGTCGTTGCTTGTTAATATTTTCCTAGCAATATCCCAATCATCCTTACCGGATTTCCTTGTGTATTCGGTTGCTGTTTCAATATTACTTATGGGTTCACTACCTGGAAAATGTCTTTTGAGAAGAAGAATCGATCATTCCTCGTATCCCTGAGTGTATGACCTGTCTGGCTCTTCAAGCGATATTTTGGGGTTGGTACCCCCTTTTTGCCATGACTTTTTGAAGCCTGGCGACAATGGGAGTGACTGATAATTTCACAAAAAGCTTGAAAATTAAGTCTTGTGGCCTTCCTTATTTCTTTATTATACTGAATGAGTTGCTCTATTGAAGAGATGACGGACCTTCTTCCGGAGGTTTGACAGGATCTCGTTTTACCAAGGTGCATCCTTGCTGGGTCTAGCTTTAGTGGGTGGACCGCTGGAGTCAAGCGCCTCCATTATTGCCCTACTGACCTGCTCTACCCTTTAGTTCGAGTCGGAATGTCGGTCCCCCATCATCTCGAATTTGTTCTGGATTGTTTCTGTAAAGGAACCAACATGTTGTCCTAGGATTTCGAGTCACGGGGGAGTAGGTGGCATCTCCCCCCCACCCTAAACTCGTTAACCCTATGATCAGAGAGTGATGGTTAGTTCATCACCCTCCAATAAGTAATATTTTTCCTGGCAGCAGAATTTGTAATTGTTACGTCCAGAATCTCTCTTCTTGCTCTCGTGACCAATGTTGGTGTTGTCCTAACATTAATGGTCTCGAGGTTATTAGCTAAGAGATATTCAAGTGAGTGCTCACCTCTGGGGTTATTGTCGGTGCTTAACCAAACAGCGTTATGCGCATTCGCATCACAAACAATAATAATCGGAAGGTGTTTATTGTTACAATAACGCACTAGTTCCTGTACATACTCTGGTGGTGCTATTGGCCCGTCTCCAGCGAAGCATGCGGATGCAATGACAATTTCTCGGTCAACGTCCCAACATTGAGGTGTAACACAAATATATTTCAAGTTTTTTTTTTCTGTGAGAACACAGCTCCACGAGCCATTTGTCTCTGATCATAAATCAAATTTGATTCCTTGTAGGCCAAACCTTCGATTTGGCCTTCTTTGTTGATCCAGGATTCCTGGGTTAGAGCAATGCCTAATTGCAGCCTCTCAAATAACCTCGCAATCAATGCTGACGAACCCTTCGCGTTTTGCAGGTTTTCCTGCGCTATTCTGGTGTAAATGAAGGCATATCTTACTTGGTACTTGTCCCCTCCTTCGTCTCCACCTGTCCTTTCTCGAATTCCATCCTAGAGGTTTCCTCTCCAGAATTCGAGCAGGTCACATGGTCGCATATCGGACCCCCGGCCACCAGACAGCCCAGCCTGAGGCGCAGAGGAAGTCTTTGTCTCCCCAGTAGCCTCAGCAGAACCCGAGCAGCCGGGTCCCTGGGGTGTGGGGGCATCTCTATATCCTTCGACCTTTCCGCAGCGGCAGGACGATTTTTCGGTCGTCTGACTTCTTCCTTTACGGGGTGCCCGCATGAGTAGGCGGAGGTTGTCTTCACCCCTTTTCCAATGGTGTTTCTAATCGTTTCTTTGTCCATAATTGGTCCCACGAGCAGCTACGGAGTGTCGGTCCACCCCTGCAGAGCCCCGCATGCAGAAGAAAGGGGTTAATGCAATGTCTTACATCTAACCACGCATCTTGCAGCCTGGTTTCTCGCTTTGGATTTAGAATTTTTGATAAGGTTGTTTCCTCTTGGTCCAGGCGGTTAAGCCAAGACATATCATAATGTGGTTCAAGCTAACTCGATTATATATTTTTTTCCAGCATTATGCTCGATATGTTCTATCTGTAATGGAAAAACTCTGTGCACCAGTTAGAGATGAAAAGATCAAAGAACTGCAGGAAAAAACTGATGTGGTCGACACCTTCAAGGGTATTTTGGAGGTGAATTATATTTTTTATAAAGAAAATTAGGATTCAAAACGGAAGATCAGAAAAGTAATCGGAACTTCTCTTTTAGACTTTGGATTTGATGCAACTAGATATGGCAAATTTCACTCTTCAACAGGCAAAACCCGACATCATCGCTGTGAGTGTGGAATTAGAGAGGAAGAAATTTGCAGACTTCCTCAGTATACAGCCTGGTACGTAATTAATAACTGATTTTCCACGTACAATATCCAATTTTTTCCATTATAAGATTATACACCATCTTACACACAATCTTAATCAAACTTATGAATGAATTATATTTTTTATTTTTTTTTTAATAACTTTATTGCATTAGTGCGTCTTCCTGGTCTTTTGTCCTGTCTCTGTATTTGCTGACTCTGGGTTTTATTCTGTCTTTTATAGATGATATTCTCAGATCCTTTTGCAGGGTATGGTTAGTGACGTACCATGGTGCTCCTGTTATCTTACACAGTATTTTCGACAGAAATGACTCGAGTATTCTCATGTTAGAGTACTTAGAATAGCCCCATAGCTCTATTCCGTACGTCCATACTGGTTTGAGGATACATTTGTATATCGATAATTTGTTTTCAGTAGAAAGTTTAGATTTTTTGTTCAATAACCAGTGCATTTTTTTACCTTCAAATTAAGTTGTCGTCTTTTCATTTGTGTATGAGTTTTCCATGTTAGTTTTTCATCCAAGTGGAGCCCAAGGTACTTGATCTCTGATTTTATTGGTATGGGAGTATTAAGCAGTTTTACTTGGAGCGGCTTGCTTTTTACGCGCTTGCTCTGGAGAACAGCCGGTAATTTTCGAATTTTGAGCCGAAATTGGTCTCAAACGACTAGGTTGGACTCACTGATGAAGAATTCGTGGTCAAAATTGATTCTGTTCGTCCGGCCGTGTGCGCTATAACTCTCGAAAGAAAGGACCTACAGTCTTGAAATTTTCAGGTTAGTTTAAGATCCTGAATATCTCGGTTAAGTTCGTCAATGGGTGCAATCTGCCGAAGGTTTTTGTGCTTCAGCCATTTGAAAATTTGATTTTCCAATAACTAGAAAACCTCAGTTTTAAAACCTGATGAAATAAAATTAACCATTGAATGAAACACCTGTTTTATAGTTGGAAATCTCATGAACTTAAATGAGAAAGAACTCAAATTGAGCTTGTTTAATAATATGACCTATTCAAGGAAATTTTATTCTCTGTTAAACTCCAACTCTCGATAGGTCTCAGTCTGACTTAAAATAAGGATAATGCTTGTTCTGTATCAACTTCCATAAACTTTCCGCCGCTTTACCATATTTCTTTTTATGTGTGCACAATCTGAAAAAATATGAATATATTTTAACGAGCTCTTTCTTATAGGTACATTTGCCTATACCACAGAAAGGTTCTGGCCCAGTAGGTAGCGTTTGTGCTCCCTTTCTGGCCAGAGTGTTGGCCTCCTCATTTCCTTTAATTACTTAGTGCCCAGTAACACAGGCTAAGGAGACCTTGTTATTCTTGTCTACTACATTGAGACTCCTTCGGCACTCCCATATCAGCTTTGAGTCGATGACATAGGAGTTCAGTGCTTTAATAGGAGCCTGACTATCAGAATGGATCCCTATGTCACACCCTTGATAGTTTCTTTCCAGGTTTATGTATATGCATCTTTCGATTGCAAATATTTCTGCCTGAAAAACACTCCAGCAGGAGCCTAGCGATAGTGTACACTTGGTTCTAGGCCCGTATACTCCAGCGCCGGCTTCCATCGTGGTTTTAGAACCATCTGTATACCATTTAACGGTATTTGCTTTGAAGTTTTGGGTAGTGTATTCCTTTTCCCATTCTTCCCTTTTACATAGCATTGAGTCAAAGTTCTTCTCGATGCTTACTTTTTTAATCATAGCATCACTAGGTAGGTTCGCAGGAGTTTTATTCACGGGTTAATTTTATTTCATCAGATTTGAAAACTGAGCTTTTCTAGTAACACTTGATAGTAGTAAATTTTAATTTCAAGTTAATGAAAATTGTTGAACAATTCATGTAGAATAAAGAACCAAGAAAAATAAAACACATTCAATGGTGAAAAAAATATGCATTATAATTGGGGGTTGATAACTCGATCTTCGATTAGTGAATTTTTTTTATCATCGTTTATTAGCAATCAAAAAAAAAATTCTGTAGGCTAATCTGCTACCTATAAATACATTGTGCACTCAAATGACTTTATGAGGTCCTCTCCATTGAGAGTACCCCTTTTATCACCCTATCAGGTCTATTGGCCAGCTTCTTTTTAGTTTTCTGTAGTCCAAGTGTTGGGTTAGTAGATGGAGTATGCTGTTTACATGAGCCTCGATTTTGTTGTGGTGTTTTTCACTTCTCTCCTTAATGACATCCTTAACGTAAGATATCCTCAAGTCTTTATGAAGAGTTTGGTTTGTTACATACCAAGGGGCATTGGTTATTGTTCTCAAAATTTTTGATTGGCTTCTCTGAATAATAGATATATTGGATTTGCTTGCACGTCCCCACAGCTCAATTACATACATCCATATAGGCTTTATAATTGTTTTATAAAGTAGAATTTTGTTTTCCACTGATAACTTTGACTTCGTCCCAACAAGCCAATTGAGCTCTTCAATTTTGAGTTCAATTTGTTTCTTTTTTTTAATGATATGCCCCTTCCAAGTTAGTCTATTGTCCAGTGGTACTTCCAAATATTTGGTGAATGAGGACTTTGGTATTTGTATTGCATTCATATGTATGGGGGGACATTGCTCTCTTCGAAGGGTGAAGTCTACCTGAACTTACTTCGTTTCATTGATCTTGATCCTCCACTTATGAAGCCAATCTTCTATTCGATGAAGGTGAGTCCGCCATATATTAAATGCCTCATCATGGTCTTTGGTGAATTGCAATAATTGCAGTATCATCAGCGAAAGTGCCCATTATAGTATTCTTGCTTACAGGAAGATCTGCTGTGTACAGTAAATATAATAGGGGACCAAGAACGCTTCCTTGGGGAACTCCAGATTGGATTGGATTATTATCTAAGACTTTATCATTCACTCGCACCCTAAATGTCCTTTCGTTGAGGTAAGATCTCATCAATCTGAAATACGATATTGGCAGATATTTCTTTGTTTTGTATAGAAGGCCAGGATACCAGACTTTATCGAATGCGTGACTCACATCTAAGAAGAAAGATGTGCAGAATTTTTTGAGCTCAAGGGCTTTATTTATTTAGTCTGTGAGTTTGCTGTATAGTGGAGTGGTTTGCTCTGAATCCGAATTGGTGTTGGGGTATACATTCTTCTAGACTGATATCAGATTTCAGTCTTGAAAGAAGGAGCTTTTCAAGTATTTTCGATATAACTGGTAACAGACTAATAGGTCGATATGAGGTATGAAATTTTGGATCTTTACCTGGTTTACAAATTAGAATAATTTCGGATATTTTCAGCTGTTCTGGTCAATAGTTCTGTCTCAATATAGCATTGAATATATATGTCTTCATCAGTACTTCTTTACTGGGCATTTTTTTTTATCATTTTTGGTGTTACTCTGTCTTCTCCGGGAGCTTTTCGTATATTCAGATATTTTATTTCGTTTTGGACTTCTCATATGGTGAATTTATTGATTGGTGTCGTGTTTGAAGGAATATCGGATACTTCTCGTGCGATTTCATCGTCAACTGCATCATTATTGGGTGAGAATACTTGAGCTAGATGTTCAGCAAATATTTTGGTTTTTTCATCATTAGTTCTTGCCCACTGAAGAGTTGATCCATTTAAATTTTGTAACGGTGGTATATGATTTATAAGCTTTCTCGAATTTTCGATGGGTTTCCAGACTGAATTGTCATATCTATTCAGGCCTGATATGTAGTTATTAAATGACAATTCTTTGTGTTCTCTCATTTTGGACTTCAACTGATTTATTATTTTATTAAGAACTTGCTTGTCTGAAGGAGAATGCGTCTGGTGCCATATCTTTCATGCTGTCATTTTCTGTTTGAGATTTTTTTTTATTTCTTCTGGAATGTTATATATTATGGTCTGTTTTTCAGAGGTAGGGGTGGCTTCTTCAGCAGAATGTTTTAGAATATTAACAAAAGTCAATAGTGCTCCATCTATTTCATTTGGGCTTTTAAGAATAATTTCTAGATTCACACGTTCTTCCATTGAATTTCTGTATCTATTCCAGTCTGTATCTTTATTATGTAATTTTTGTATCGATTTTTTGTGAAGGGTTGAAGTACTTATGGTGGCTATTATGGGAGAGTGATCTGAAGACAGATCGTAGCTCGGGATACTATCCATACAAGTTTCAGATATACCATTTATAATAAAGAAGTCTAGCAGATCAGGGGTTTTGTTTGGATGTGTAGGCCAATATGTAGGACTTCCAGTGGATAGGATCGAGTAGTTTTCTTCGTGTATAAGATTTGCCAATTCTCTTCCTTGTTGTTGTTAGTCATGAAGCAAAAAGAGTATGCTTGCTGTTATAATCACCTACTGCGACAAATTTAGGGCCCATAGTTTGAAAAACATCTCTGAAGTCTTCTTTTTTGATATTATGCCGTGGTGGGCAGTATACTGCAGCAACAATTAGATCATATGGAAGTGTTTGAACTTTCATAATGTTGGCTTGTAAATGATCATATTCATATTTTGGTAGTTCTGTGTGATTGATGGTGTTCTTGATCATTATTGCAGTACCAGCATGTGCAGTTCCGTCCAGATGATTTGTCCAATATGTGGTGTAATTTTCCATATTAAAATAAAATTTTTTGGTGAAGTGTGTTTCACTGATAAGGAGGACGTCTATGGAGTTCTGGTGTAAGAAATACTCAACTTCATTTTTGCGCTGCAGAAGGTCATTGGCATTCCACTGTGCTACTTTTAGAAATTTAGTGAATTTTGCTAATGACAGTAGAGAGTATATTTAATATCATGATGTTTTGTTGTATCAATTGTTGGAACATGTTTTTGAAATTGGTCTAGAAATCTGTTCCTAATGATACTCATGTAATTTGATAACTCTTTATCTGTGTTCTCTGTTACCGATGCATAGCTTCTGGACTGTTGTTGACGTGAATATGTATTATTTGTATGTTCTGTACGATTTGTGAGACTATTGATTGGATGTTGACTCTGTTTCTGCATTGAATTCTCAGGATTGATCTGTGAATGTTTGTTATTTTGCATATTTAATCTATTGTCGGCATTGTTTTTGTTGATAAGGCTATGATAGAATTCACATCCTTTATAGTTTGCTGGGTGGGCCCCTTCACATAATGCACATTTAGCTGGGCTGTCTCTAGTTTTTTGCAAGCTGTTGTATTGTGAGATCCCCCACATTTAACACAAACATATGGTCGGTTACAATTTGTTTTAGAATGTCCATATTGCTGACATCTTGTACATTGTGTCATTCCTTTGATTTTTCTATGGAGGTTCGATTTGAATTGTTCTATGTTGCAGGTATTGAATTTTATAGATGTATTCATTGTTGTTGGCCGGTTCTAACTCTACAAAAAACATATTAAGAGATTCTTTTGTTACCTTTTTGTGCAGTTTAGAATATTCTCAACTTGATGTCCATTTTTGGCAAGTTCCTGTTTGATTTCTTCTGAATCGGTGGTGTGATGGAGATGCTTAATAACAACTCTATATGCTCTTTCTTCTTTTGGCTGATATGTATGATGTATTACATTGTTTTCTCTCATGTATCTTATTAGTTCTCTATAAGTTTCTGGCAATTTACAAGTGATTTTTATAGTATTGTATGCCAGGCATTTTGTAATGTAATTTCCATCTTCTGTTGCAGTTCTAAAAATTCTTACCATTGCTCCATAATTGATTGCACCATAAACAAATATTGGTGGAGGTTTGGGTATTTCATAACGGTGGCTTGTAATTGATCGTATTCATATTTTGGTAGTTCTGTGAGGTTGATGGTGTTCTTGATAATTATTGCAGTATCAGCATGTGCAGTTCCCTCTGGATGATTTGTACAATATTTAGTGTAATTTCCTATATCAAAATAAGATTTTTGAGTGAAATATGTTCCAGTTATAAGGAGGACGTCTATGGAGTTCTGGTGTGAGAAATACTTAACTTCATTTTTGCGCTGCAGAAGGCCATTGGCATTCCATTGTACTACTTTTAGAAATTAAGTGAATATGTTGCAGGTATTGAATTTTTTAGATGTCTTTATTGTCGTTGGCCGGTTTCAAGTCTACAAAAAAAATATTAAGAGGTTCTTTCGTTTCCCTTTTTGTGCAGTTTATAGAATATTCCCAACTTGATGTCCATTTTTGGCAAGTTCCTGTTTGATTTCTTCTGAATCGGTGGCGTGATGGAGATGCTTAATAACAACTCTATATGCTCTTTCTTCTTTTGGCAGATATGTATGATGTATTACATTGTTTTCTCCCATGTATCTTATTAGTTCTCTATGAGTTTCTGACAATTCACAAGTGACTTTTATAGTATTGTCTGCCAGGCATTTTGTAATATAATTTTCATCTTCTGTTGCAGTTCTAATATTTCTCACCATTTCTCTATAATTGATTACACCACAAACAAATATTGGTGAAGTTTTGAGTGTTTTTAAGCGTTTTCGTGACTTTCGTTGTATTTGTTGCTAACTGTTACTGGAACTGGGGTATTCAAACAAATTTTTCTCTTCTTAGTCGCTTTGGTCCTTACTGTTGTCTGCCATGCATTGCTCGGTTCCTTATTTCTTGATTATCCTACAAATTCTTCATCGCTGGTGGATGACATTCTACAATAGCTGGTATTTGCAGTTTTGGGGATATCCTTCATTGCGTCATTCATTTAGGCGTCCTGTATAGTATTCTGATTTGTTATCAGATTTCTGTTATCCGTCACATTATCAGAACCAGTTGTTGGATTCTTGATTCCTTCCACCCCTGTAGCCCTTATCTCTTTTATGTGTTATCTGATGGAAATAAGAGAACAAGTTTTTGCACAATTTTCTTGATTTCAATTCCTTTTGTAAATGGGAAATGAAATCTAACTCAGCAAAAATTCCCGGTAAGGAAAAATTTTCTTTTTCACTCCACAGAATCACCAAATATTTAACTGTCTAGAGAATCTGCTTCGATGAATTAATTTTCACTTTTATAGCTACGAATTACTGATTTTGAAGAGCGTTTCAAATCAATGTGCACTCCGATAACATTCCTGAAAAAAAAAACCATAAGTGAAAATGATTGAAAGACAATCATGAAAACAATGATATGCTGCTGAGAATCATGAAGTTTATAGCTTCTATAAATAGGATTCTATCTTGATTGGAACACTTATTTCCATATACATGCACTGTCCAAGCAAAATACAAAAGGGACCCATTTAAAAGTAACTGAGGATCTACACATTCCTTCGAAGCAAACACGAGAAGATTTCACGCACTTATCAATAGCTAAATAATACAAAAAACATAAATAAATTGAAAAGGACAATTGCCGAAATCCCATTAATAGTGTCATTCGCTCTGATTGGTCGACTGGTGGCGTTTGTGTCGGTGGCGAGAGTATGAAATACAGCCGGTTTCCCCAGTTTGCTCTAAAGATTTAGTGGGAAAACATGAAAATAAGAGCACCATTGTTCTGTGCATCCTATCCTCAGAATACGAACTTAGATCTTCGTAATCTGTGGTCTAGTCACAAAATAGCAAAAATATATCTATTCTATGGGCGCATCCGCGACATAGTGAAATTTCTCGAATTTTTATTGGATATAATAATATCACAGATTACAGATGTTATCTCTTTGTAATCTGTGAATAATATTCAACGTTGAATATTTCTTCAGGAGAAATAATGAGGAATTAAGTATTCTTATTATAACTTGAGATAAACTTCAGCCGCATTCTTCATGCTAATTTCTTATAGTTCAAGTATCAATCAGTGAGTCAGTAACTAGGAAACCGTTTGAAGTAGGATAAAAGCGATCATGGAAAAAAAATATATATATATATATATAAAAGCTTAATAAATATCATGACTTGGCTTTCGAGATGAAGAACATGTACAGCCTAAAAACAACATCCATAGTGTCTTTGTTTATGTCTACGAATGGTTTCGGTTGAAACACACCTAGTGGTATATACCCTGAGACTAGGACTGGACAAAGAAATAGTGAGTACAGCTCAACAGGAGGTCATTTTGACAAATACCAGACTAGTGAGGAAGTTCTTAACGCCCGTTTGAGTAGCCTTGGCAGAAAGGCTTGCCGGCTGCTCAATAGCCTACCCTGGTGATTAAAAAAAAATGTCATGGTTAAAGAAAACTTCTCACGGAAATTTATTTCATTCGGTATAACCATGTTCATGCTACAATGAAAAATGATAGGTGAAATGATAAATATGCAATTGAAAGAATCACCCTGTACATCCAAGATACCAATTCGTTCGGATCTGGATATTTGGAAATCTTGGAAAATACAATTTTACAAGTAACAGTCGCTTGGTTTAGAATTGTTCTACATTTTATGGATGACCATGATTTTTAATTTTTTTTGACCTCTATAATTTTTTTATAGATGGCTTGGAGCTGACAAGAAAATGGCTACTTAAACATTTGCAGACAGAAGACCTGCCTGGAAATGTAGATTATGACTCTTTCATAAAAAAGAAAGTTAAGAAAGCATTCAGTAAGGCATGTCTTGACCTATTAGAATGGAACAATGAGGAACCCTATCCTGAGGTAATTAAGTAAACATAACGTAAATTACGTATTTTTGTCACACAACTACTACATCACTGGTTTAGTTGAGGTTAGGCCTCTTAGAAAAACCTTTTTGAGAAGGAAAGCGGTGTACAATTAGGAATACCATTTTCTTTTCAAGCGCTTGTTCTGGGGAACAGCGAGATTCGTTTAGTGCGGAACGAAAGCACGCTGTTACAAAGAAAATACGCACACAATAATATAATAAAGCTACATACAAACAAAAAATAAAATAAAAAACACCTGTATGCCAAACATCAACAAATTCTTATAGTGCGTATGCATTCACCTGAAAGACCAAATAGCATTTGAAATCGGTAACCTATACATGGGTCCTCCTTTTTGCGTGCTATCGTTTTGTCGAAATGTAATTTTCGAATTTTTTCCCTGATATGGTCACAAACGACTAGGTTGGACTCACTGATGACGGATCAGGTGTTGAAATCGATTCAGTCCGACCGGGTCCGTAAGCACGATTACGGGGGCGTAAAGGGTAAAGGGGCTGTTCCACAATGAGCGGAAACGATGCGTCAAGGTAAAACTTATGTAATTTTACGGAAAAATGTCATTTTCTTTCTTCATCTTGTCTATGCTTCGTACTTGTATTGTCAAAATATTGCGACTGTCAAATTTATTCTATATTAAAACATGTTTACTACAGTTGTCATCTTCATTTATTCTTCACGATGTTAGCGATATTATTATCGTTTTTATTGAGAACATGAGAAGGAGCATGCAAAAGCAAAGAACCTTTAGGTAGGAATTCATTTGAGCATATGTGCGCGCACGCATGAATAGCGTGCTGGAATGCCCAGTGTCCGTGTAAATATGCTCAATGTGGAGGTATGTCAACATGACAAATAATTAAATTTCTGCCGCACAGCTATTCGTGCGCGTATATTAGCTCGAATGAATATCCACCTTTAAAGGTCAAAATTTGTTCTCTGTAGTAGGAATTATAAAAAAGTTATATTTGAAAGGTAAAACTCACGAATAATGAACATAATTGTTCAGCTTCAAACACCCTAAAAAAACACTAGATTTACAAACTTTTATGTTTGTTTTACAGATGCTTTTGCGTCCGTAAACCGTAAAAAAATCATAAAAAACGACCTATAAACTCGATATTTGTAGAGTGGGTTTGGGGCTTAATTACGAAGGGTAAAATTCACCCAATGATTCAAAAATTTTATTTTCCCATTATTTCCAAAAATACGGATCAGATTGAATTGAAATTCAGTACTTGATTGAAAAATGACAGTTTCAAGGGTCATACAGAATTTCGTGAGGATAATATGATTAGAAGATTACCAAATGTTTCCATCAGGAACTAGAGGTGCATTTGGCGGGGTCAATACGTGAAAAGATTACCACTTTGGCAACGAATTTGAACATGCTCGCAAAAGCCTGCTGAATTCACGTCAGTGCTTCTCTAGAATTTTATTGTCGATTCTTGACCAACCAGAATGTTGGTTGTTATTAAATAAAAAAAAAATTTCATCTACAATGAAGCTGTTTTTTTTGCCTACTCGTTCTGAGCATCTGCAGACATGCCTTATCGGTTGCGCTTTGGAAGTCACTGTACTGTCATTTGGTGCAATAATACTGTTTTAATGCCAAGTTGCGACCATGATATCTCCGCCCCTTTCTCAAAAATCGTTTGTTTTTTCGCATGCCCCACGAATGACGTTCTCAGATAACGGTGTGTATTGTTCACACTATAATTGAGATAATCTTCTAATATTAGCTTTTCAGTTTATACTTGAAACAAATTTTTCATTTCTATGTTTTACTACCAACAATTATAAGTTGTTCTACAATATGTGGGGTTTACATTTTTGCGACTAGTTTCGAACTTTCGTTCATCTTTAGGCAACTCACATCTGAGCACATGGTACAGGCATTATATAAAGGCAACATTGTAGAACGACCCCCGTCATAAATTCAGATGAACAGCTAGAGAAAAATCAGCGATGGCTTGGGGATATGCAATTATTTAACCACAACTCTTGGAATATGGTACTCAAAATATATTCATTAACATTTTCAAGTAGTCGTATTTTACTCGTGATACGTCATTTTAGTGATTTCCTCTCATAATTTCTCGATTTCGGTCTTACTGAAACAATTGATTAACCGATGATAAATGAGTCAAAAATAAAAACAGAAAAATGGTGCCTCATTTTCTCAGTGGGTTATTCTTTCCACATCACAATTTCTGATATATATTCCAGATTTCCTCAATTATCCCCATCAAAAATACAATGCGACCAAAAACCTGCTGAATAAGATCTTCACAAGTGTTTTGTAACTTCGGTCCACTTATTTTACCTAAGTTGAGTCATTGTAGAAAGAAAAATGGTGCCTCATTTTCTCAGTGGGTTATTCTTTCCACATCACAATTTCTGATATATATTCCAGATTTCCTCAATTATCCCCATCAAAAATACAATGCGACCAAAAACCTGCTGAATAAGATCTTCACAAGTGTTTTGTAATTTCGGTCCACTTATTTTACCTAAGTTGAGTCATTGTAGAAAGATCTGGTTTTCATACCTTGGTTCAGTGAACCTAAGACCTAAGGTCAGTCGGACTCATTCCCGGCGATCTGACAAGCGCGACGTTGAGCCCACGTGCACGTACGTAGAACTGGTTTATTCATGATTCAAGCCGAGTAAGTAGAAAAAGGCCTTTCACCTTCCTTCGTTATTATAGCAGAGGATTTATTTTACAGCAATCGCTCTGAATTGCTCCTTGGTCCAATATTTCTTGAAATTATGATTTGGGAATAGTTCACATGGAAAATCTTCCATTGAAGGCTTTCACGTATAAAGAAACTTTGTGACATAATTACCATAATCACAAGGACGAATATCCGTCGATAAATCAACAAATATCCCCCCTTGATCAGAGCTAATCATCCAATCAACCAAAACACCGAAGAAGCGGATCCAAGGAGAATGACTACAGCTGTTTCACAATTGTTATTGATCGTCAGGTCAACTTACCTTGGATAAACCGCAGAGGGATATCTCGATACTTGTCACCTTTCAGAGGGACCGCTGCAGTATAAAAACGTACGGTGCGCCATCTACCAGGAGCATCTTGCGAGTCCCACCTTCGAGTGCAGAATACTTTGATCGATGTGCATGACGTTCATCCTTTAGTCACATTACTTAAATCAGGAGTTTATGAGTTAACATGTTAAACTTGCAACAAGAAATATATAGGTCAGACAAGATGCTCATTCAGGACGAGATACCATTGATTTCATTAAAAATAAAAGCAAGTACACCGTCACAACTCTTTACATAGAGAATGGCCACTCATTTCCATCAATAGATAATCTGAAAATATTACATGTACCATAAAAAGGAATGAAACTTAACTATCTGGAGTCTATTGAAACTTATAAATTATTGCAGAGAAATATTCTTGGAATAATAAATGACCAAACGGATTTGTGTAATTCCCAAATTTTCAATGCCCTCAAATTATACCTGCACCCTAATAATTCCCCAAAAAATGTGTATTTTCTATCTGTTGCAGACAAAATTCTTTAACTGTCTCTTTTATTATCACGTCGTTTCACCTGAATCTGCATAAATACCCTGTACCATGTGCACAGAGGTCAGTTGCCTGAAGATGAACGAGAGTTCGAAACTAGTCGCAAAAATGTAAACCCCACATACTGTCAAACATCTTATAATTGTTGGTAGTAAAACATGGTTATAAAAAAATGTCTCGATTATGATCAACTACCAAATAGCAACGGCTGAAACAGTTCAATATTTTCAGTTTGTGATGTAGATAGAGCGCGCTCTCTCCCTATGTCTTTACTCAAGTCATGTTGGGTACTTCAATCCTTCGACTCTTTTCTTTCTGAAGTACCCTACTTAATCTGCACGTAGGCTGCATTGGCCAACGCCCAGGAGGCACCAGCGCATGCTGCTGTACCCAGTGAACCATCCTGAGAACTTATGACCTCCTGTATGATCCGCATACAGGGTGTAAACTCACGTAAGCATGAAATTGGTTGAAGCTACTTCGCGAGCCACTTAAAAGTAGTTTAGTAAGATTCTGACGTAATTTCCTTTCATCGAAGGTGTCACAGTCCCCAATGCCCCTGCGATCATCTTCGCTGCCTGTGAGAAACTCGCTTGTCGCTGTTCCTCTCCGGAAGATGGTGGTGGTTTTACAGCCATTCCGAGGAGGTTCCAACTCATCATTTCGCTCTCGTGCTGCATCAATCCGTTCAAATATGTGATCACAGATGTACCTGGTTCCAGTACTAGATTTGTGAATAGACCATATAGACCGCGACTTGGGGGCGACAGATTTCTTTAGCTCTTCTCTCCTTAAAAGAAAAATTATTATTTCAGAAAGGTACATGGGGCGGCAGAAATAAAGAGACCTACACTAGTAAATAAATTTAAATCAGGCACTGCCTGGTTCACTGCACGGTATAGGAACTCGCACGTGACGCATCATTTCTCATTCCAGTATCTCATATTTCAAATGCCCTCATCTACTTCTCATCACGCCGTCAACTCGTTCAATCCAGCCGATAACTGGGTGAAAATCCCATGGCCCAAACTGCCATGAGTATATTCCGTCGAAAGTGACCTCTCCGAAATCGGCATCTCACACCAAACGCCAAAGAAAAATGCACACTAGAACGGATTGAGGAGGATTATGAGGCCGATCCTCAACCCGTTCTTGTCTAATTTAAAAAAATCTTTTCAATGCTTTGTTGTTATTAAAAGAGGAACAATAAAAATGTGATGAAACCCATAATTGAATATTTTTGATACCATCCTAATGATCTGCATTGAGAAATTTTAAACCTCGGTCCATGCATGTAAGTTTTAGATCCTGACAAATCGGAATTTCAAAGTCAAAACCCGACAATTCCATTTTATTTATCTAATTTATGGTGGTATTACTTGCTTTTTTCTAGAACATGGTTGTTTTCTAACTGAGAGTTCTGAGGTTCACATAAATGCGACGTTTTCCTCGAAATAAAACGGTTCAAACATAACGGAATGGTTTTTTGGGGTTCCCCAACATTCGATCTAAACGGTTTTGTCGGGTTTTGAAACCAGGTGATTCAAATATCCTACTTGAAAAACTTCAAGTGTTGTCTCGACCCTAAGGAACAACATTTGCAAACTTGTATTTATGTAGATTTGTACTCTACTGAGAACACTTACAACCCCTGCCCAATTCCTCCTTACTATCAGCTGGTGACATTATCAGATAGGTGGATAACCATCGCAATATATGCATAATTTCGTGAATGGTTTCTTCAAGAAATACTGAATACTGTTGAACTGGAATCGTTTTTGTAAAAATCATTTATTCATTAATTTATCAAATTACTTCTTCGTCCTGTTCACATTGTATTATTCAGATACTGAACAGTTTTTGTTTAATTTTTCAGACTTTCATGTTAGATGTGACTAGACTCCAAGACTTGCAGATGAAAACAAACAGAATTGTTATAATGGGGACCATACTCCTTATTGCATTGGGAAGTGCTGGTTCAGATTTACAAACGATAACTTCATTCAAATTATCTTTGAAGGACCATATTTATGTACTTTTACAGTCGATGACTGATGAAAAGTGAGTAGAGAAGTCTTTATATTTTAAGTTATGAACAGTTAATTTCTTAGGGACTGCAACAATTTTCTACCGAATGTAGCGGAACAGGTGCTTCAGGATATAAGAAATGAACAGAAGAAACATCAATTCACTCAACTTAGCGAATCTGCGGAAAACGCTCTGAAACAACAAATTTTGGATGTTTCAAAACCAGACCATCGTATTAAGTCTCTGATACGTAAGTAATGATTCAATTACTATAAGATCTTTAGAATTTAACAAACTTGATTCCTTCTGTCCTGCATAAATACAATTTCAAACATCAATTTCAATAAAAGTGTTTTCCATATACAAAAAACCTGAAACGAGTACGAGCACATTCTTCAAAATGTCGCAAAAACTACAAAGGTGCGACGGAGCCTATTAACGTCCTTCCAAAGATTATTTATCGCTCGGGCTATATTGGGGGAGGTAGATGCTGAAGAACTCTTTGTGTTTGTGTCTGTAGTTGTAAGTTAACACCGCCCAACCAGCAAAGTTGTCGTATAATTCTGATGATTCTCGACTTTTTCATTTTATAAGTATTATATTGAACTCTCTAGAATGTCAATTCATTATATTGATGCTAAATAAATTTCAATCTGTTGTGGACATCTCAAGTATTTTATAAATTTATCACGAAAACGTTTATATGACCGAATTATAAAATATCTTATAAAACTGTTTCTATACTATTTCTTGAGGGACCTATAACTAACTCATAAAACATAAATATTTATACAATTGAATTGTTTTTTAGTGGGTTTATAACATTTTCCTACGATATTCCTGCCTTCAGTATAAATTCATTAAAAAAATGTTTCAAATTTACTTTGTATGAAGTTACATTATCGTTTTATGAAATAACTTTCACCAACAGTATGCTTTTATAAGAAAATTTATTGTTTCGTGATCGCACATTTCATTATAGTATTGTATTCCATGACGATAATCGAATATGGAATGCATTTTGATTTAATATTCGATATCTTTAAAATCTATAAATAAAATTGAAAATTATTCACGATTTCGTTGAACATGTCCACTCACTTAATGGAGAAAAAACAATTGTAACCCCACTTTTCCTGTAACAGTTGCGTTTGTTATTATTATTCTATTTTCCATGACGATAATGATCGCATTTTGAGTAAGGTTATATCGAAATAATGAACATCTTGAAAGATTTCATGAAAATCTATATCTGAAATTGAAAGTTATAGTTATTTGATTTCGTCGAGCATGTCCACTCACTAGTGTTGAGAAAAAAATATGAGGGGTGGTACTTCTAATCAATCTAACCACACTTTTCCTACAACAGTTGGGTTCGTCATCATTAATTTATATTAATGCCGTGACGATAATAAAATATTATCTGTATCGAATTTTGAGTGAGGTTACGACCAAAGAATCAACATGTTTGAAGTTTTCGTGAAAATCTATTAATGGAATTGGAACTCAATCTTGATTTTGTGAGACATATCCATTCACTGGAGTTTGGGAAATATATGAAAATGAGAAGTCAGAGCGTGCTTCTGATTCTAACCACACTTTTTCTATATCAAATCAGCTGTAGCTGTATGTTTCCATTAGTCACCAAGGCGATAGTGTTAAATATGTTTCATAGCAGTTGTATAGTAGCTAAATTATTACAGAAAGCTTTATAAAGATACAAAACTATTTTATAAGATGACGCCATTAAAGATGGCAGTATTTATGATGATAAAAAATGACGAATTCTGAAAGTACTGAAATTTGCATCCGTGTTGATATTTGAATCACCTAAGAAAAAAATTGACTTGATAATGATGTTTCGCAAACATTGGTTCATATTTCGATGAAAAAAAAAATTATAAGACCCATGAAGCATTTTAATGTTTTGTTCATTTATTTATGGAAAACGTTCGAAAATTGGAAGCGCGTTTATGATATACTAATATTATGCTTTATTTCACAATGAAATTTAATTCGCATCAATATTTTCGTTCCCCATTTCGGGAACTATGACTCTTAGTGCATTAACGTATAAATAAAATATTATAGTTTCTGCTAAAGAGTAAAGATAGGCGACGTTCAATATTTTCCCATCGACTGTCATATTCCGAATTGTTTCTTGCAACTGAAAGAAATGATTAAAAAGTATTTCGATTTTTTAAATAACATTCCAGATTACTCTTTTATTTCAGAACAGGCATGTGAAAAACCTTATGAAGTTCCTATAAAACAGTTTTAAAGCTGATGCTTTATATTCTTCTTGTAACTTTCACGAGAGGCTTTATAAAATCTCGAGGGTCGCAAAATTGTTTTATAAAATGTGCCAGTTTTGGATTTATAGTTATTTTTTAAACGCATTAGAAACATTTCCGAGAAGACAAATATTATATAAGCATTTGGCTGAAAACATTTCTGCAACAGTTATAAAATATGAAATTGCTAGTTGGGCGTGCTTCGGACCGGTATGGATCGAGGTCACATTATCCTCCCAGCGTTGTGTTTCCAAGTTGGAAATCTTTCTACTGCCTGATTTGAAATAACTAGATGAAAAACACAATATGAGTGAAATTTGGTTCCAGCTGTGAGGCTACAGCCCACACAACTCGGATTTCATTAGCTGTTTTGAGACACATGATTCCCGGGCTACTGGTCTCACTGAGAGAGGACGTGGGGATGCGTTAAAGATAAGTGTGGAATGGTTCATGGAGAAAAGAGAGCTCCACTTTGAAAATTTATCTTACATGAATCGTAAGGTCATCAACTTCAAAAACTCGATATTTGTACAGTGGGTTTGGTCCTTAATTTCGAAGGCCGAATTCGTGAATGAGTTTAATCCACCCAACGCTTCCGTATATATACCCATTAAAAATTTTAATTTCCCAATATTTCCAAAATACAGATTTGATCGAATTAAAATCCGGTACTTCGATTGAAAAATGACAGCTTGATGGTCCATATAGGATTTCGTCAGTGAAATGTTATAAATTGAATGTTTTGAAATGTTTTTTTTTATTGTTTCATGATACAATCATGACGAAATTACGCATGAAGTGGTCCAACAGCAATATCAAAACTAGCTAGCAAGTTTTATTATGCTTGAAACAGTATTTTTGAGTAATTACCAAAAAAAAAAGAATGATACCAAGAAAAAACCACGAAACTGGACATATTTTCTCCAATATCTCCGAAAATTATAAACGTTTCGAATTGAACTTAAGTGCACTGCTGTGAATTAAGGAGTTGAAGGTATAAGTAATTTTTTTTTGCTGAATAAAATGAATAGTTTTCGGAAAAAAAGATTTTTCGAAATCAATTCTGAAAATTTTCTGTCCTCGGCCTGGCGGCTGGCCGGGCAGAATCGATCTTGACAACCGATTCGTCATCACTGAATCCAACCTAGACGTTTGAGAACATTTCCGGGAAAATATTCGAAAATTACACACATTTAGACAAAACTATAGCACGCTGTTCCCCATGCGCGTAAAAAAACTCTTTCCATGCATGGTGAGAATATGTGCAAATGGCTACCTATTATTTCGCCTGATTCGCATCGAGTCTGTTTTAGGTTTTACAGTTTTGTGGAAAATGGATAGGTACACGTCATATTTTTGAACTGAATGTAAGTTTTGCATTCACCAGAATGGGGCAGCATATTGAAAAGTTTTTTACTAATTTTACTATTTTCTACGAGATACGTACGTGTTAGACGAAGAAGAATTTAAATTTCAAAGTATTACCCAAATGAATATGGATTTGAAAAAATAATTGATATTTGAAGAACAGGTAGAGGTGCACATGCAATCAACCAAGAACAAGAGCTAACGGTTGTTCTGCAAAATGTCCGGCCATGAGTACTGCGATTGATAAATTGGAATTACTCTTAACACCCTTAAATATGTATGTAGGCATTGGCTATCACTGGACGAACTTCTGCTCTATAACTTGAATGGTTACAACTTGGCTTCATATATCTGTCACAACCGTGAAAAACATGGTGGAGCGGCCATCTATTGTAAGTCGTCACTCGATCAGTTCTGATTTGAAAGGGTCGAGTATAACCAATGTTGTTGAATGCTCTGACATACAGTTAACTTCCAAGTTGGGGGGGAGTTCTCATAGTCTGTATTCAAAGAGCTTATACAAAACATGTCCAATATAAAGATATTTTTTCAAAGACTGGGATCGATGCTCCTAAGAAATTGTGAAACCGGCAACGAATTCATAATTACTGGCGATTTTAATATCAACCTGCTCTCTGACAACAACAAGGGGGATAAGTTTAACATAGCCTACCAACCTGAGGGCTTATGGCCACGGTCCTCTGGGACGCGGGATTGGGATACGCCCAATCAGATCTCAGAACACGCGAAATGCTCTGCTACCAGGCTTCAGATAGCAAGTCCTACACCCACACTGGCGGGAGGAGGCCCTATCCAAGTCTCTACTAGCTTTGCAGGTTAGTGCCCGAGTTGAAGACGCAACTCACACACCGAAGGGTGATGTCCCCTTCTAGCCCAGCTTGTAACCACCGCCACTACGGAACCTATCCCAATAGGGCAGACAGGTACACCCCTCCAGGCGAACACAGAGATGCGGGCAGGCCCTCCCGTCATTGGTCAGACGTGCTCTGGGAACGTTTTCTCTAGCAAATTTAGCATCTTGAGAATACATGCCTCGCTGAAGCAGGTTAGCGTTACATGTGCAGGTTCAACAAGCTCGTCGACAGCCTTCTAACCTCAGATCCCCGAGCCGAGACAGACACCAAAATGAGCAAATACAACTAAGCCTTCCTCCCAGCTACCCTCAATTCCCGAGGGACAAATCCCTCAACGAGTCTATAATTGAGGTCCTCTTACTGAAGACCTCTCGAGAGGGCGGATTTCCATTCACGAGCTCAACCTTCGTAATGAAGCCATAATACATCATTAATTAACACATCATGATGAATACTTATCGAACTACCTAAAATTGCCAGATTAAATTTGCCTCTGTCACTTCTGGTTATACCTATATACCGGAAAAAGTACAAAACTTTGTCATAAAGAATTTCAAAATAAGTTTGTGTGAACATTAAAAGAATAGAGTGCGTCATATTCAGTACACCACAAAAATTATTATTCTCGTCAATGCGACCTTGGAACATAAACATGATTGGTCCCTATAAAAACTCAGTTTCCTAGACAGTAAAAAATGCCAATCTCCGCGAACAATGATTTTTCAAGGAAGAGCTTGTCGGGTTTATATGAATTCCCTTTTCGAAGTCTAAAATTGCCAGATTAAATGTCGCAATTGTCAGATTATATCTCGCAATGGCCAGAATAAATCTCGCAATTGCCAGATTAAATCTCAGAATTGCCAGATTGACCGTGGGTTTCACAAAGCTTAGGGCCGTATTTATAGTTGTTCCTTGAGGCTTCCTTGAACTGAAGGCCGCCTTGAATTTGCTTTTCTATGTTTCTATACAAACAAACTTATATTTGTTTCCATAGAAACGCAAATTCAAGGCGGCCTTCAGTTCAAGGAAGCCTCAAGGAACAACTATAAATACGGCCCTATATCCTCTGATCAACGCGTTAATATTCTGTGGTATTGCTAAAAATGAACTGAAATTGAACATAGAATTGTCTTGATCAGAACAATCAAGTTAATCAGAGCTTTGTGAAACCCGCTGTAAATCTCGCAACTGGCAATTGCCACATTTTTTATTTTCCACAGTGGCACTAATACGCTGTCGTAGGTCCTGACGATATTCTGCAACACTTTCGAACTACCTTTTTTCAACTATTTCCATTCGTTTCGGTCTGCATTTTTTTGCATTATTCGGAAAATATAATTTTGAATGGGTTTATGATTATTTACGCACTCACGAATTCGGCTTTCATAATCGAGCCAAAAGTCAACTCTGCAAATATCGAGTTTCTTGGTTGTTTCGTTCGGAAGGTACTGTGTTAACGAGCGGATGTCATAACCGAGCTTCAACACTATAACTTTCGGGCTTTTTCCAGAATTTTTGTGAGGATAGAAGAAAAATTGTATCTCCCTAACTATCTATCATAATTCAAAAAAAATTCGCATCATTCTTCAAGTTCTCATTTTTTGAACCAAGTACTTTCATCAAAGTTATACCAATTATATTATAGATGAAAATTATTCTCGTTAGTACTTATTATTCTTGTTGTTTAATGATATAGCATTCCTATTTCTAGGGCAAAGGATCCATGATTTCTATCATGAAATCATTCAGTCTGCTACAGCAGCACCCCAGCAGGTTCCCACGGGATTGTCATCTCTGCAGAAGGAATTGACGCAAATAGTTGGTCAGTTGTTGAAGGTTGTCTCTCACAACTGTTCGGTGTTTGGTCCATACTACTATGATATAGTAGCTGCTGCTATTCCAAAGCCGAATTGAGTTGAACTTGGCTAATATTACATGGCATCTCTATCAGAAGTTCATAATTTTTTAATGAATTCGGTGTGTATTCATCGAACTATATTCGAAATTTTAGTTTTGGAAAATTTTTGTATTGTCATATGAAGAATATTGATTGTAAAATAACAATTTTAATGGTTGCTTTTTTCTTTTGTTTTCATTTTATGCTCAGTACTTCTGAATATATACATCCCAGAATATGGTACAGTTGCAAATATATACATGCCCATAATAAAAGAAAAATTGATCAGATTGAATTTATGCCATTTCGGTTCCAGTTATAATATGTGAAGTATGATTTTTGTGATGAAATGCTTTAAAATGTTGAATTGTGTTATTTCTTTTGAAAAGTTTTCCTTGTTGGTTTGCTTTATTAATTGTGATTTTATAAGACGACTGTAGGTGCGCGATCTAGATCGTATTTGATAAATTTTAACTTTTGTTGTGCTCTTAGATAATATTGATAATAGTTTAGAGGAGTAATTCTAATAATAGATTTTAATCGTGCCTCAAATCTCATTTTTATACTCAAAAATCTTGTAGTCTACTGAATGATTATTCAAATATGGATGTGATACACTTTATAATAAATAGATGGATTTGAGTAGTTAATTATTTTTATTCCTTGTTTATTTTCATATGGAACATAAAAATCGGTAGATTTAATGCACTCATACTAGAATTGGTTTTTTCCACTTTATGTTCATTTTCTACTATTTAATTAAACTTGCCTGACTTATTTAATTATAGAAGCAAACTACGTACTGAGATGACGAGAAAGTTTCGGAGTTTGCTTTTTTTTAGAAGGTTCACGGAGTATCGCTCAGTCATGATGTGTCGGACAGGAGAGAAGGAATTTCCTCCAAGGTTCGTTTTTTGCCGCGAAAATCTGGGGATATTCCGAAAACTTGGCCAATAGTACCAGTATATCTGAACCACTAATTCAATTGATCACCGAAAAAGGTGCATCTGCCATAAGGTAGGCCTTGACGTTTCCAACGTATCGTTTAAGTAGATCTATAGTAAAGATTGATCTATCGCTGGTATGTACCTTCGCAAACATCGGGAAATAATTCGAAAAAATTCGTACCGAAAAATAGAATTCATTCTGTGTGTCAACAATCAGGACAAGTTTATAAGAAATTCCGACTATCATCCATATAATACGTGAAAAGGACAACTTTGCTATTCCTCATGCAAGAGTAAAGAAGGCCCTAATCATAGTTGCCTTAAATTGTATAACAGGCTGTCAAACCACATGAAAGAGATTGATGCATCGGTATTCAATAGGAGAGTGAAGGAGATACTTCTAGAGAAGACCATGTACAATTTGAGTGAATTTTCAAAATGACTGTGACATCTTTTCCTATATTGTATATTTTTCTTTTTTGTGAAATTGTGACATTTTTTTATGGAGAGAATTAGTGCAAGAACTGGCTTTTTTGCGCGGATGTTCTAGAGGAACAGCGTGCCATCGTTTTGTCAAAATGTCTGTAATTTTCTAATTTTGAGCCATAAATGGTCTCAAACGACTAGGTTCGACTCACTGACGACGAATCAGGTGTCAAAATCTATTCTGTCCGGCCGAACGACGACACGATAACTGTCGAACGGAGCAAGCTAGCGACTAGAAACATGTAGAGTAGTTGAGTTCGTTAATGGGCCAAATCGGCTGAATGGTTTCGGAGTTATAGCCATTTGAAATTTTTAAGTTTTCCCTCATATTTCAGGAACTATTGGAGCGATTAAATTAAAACTTGACAGTTAGTTGGAGCATAACGACGCGCAACTTTGATCAGAACTTCTTCGAGATCGTATGGTGACTCAATTAAAAAAAATTTTTTTCAAAATTGTTTTCGAAATTTTTTCCAGAAACTATCGATCATATTCGAAAACAACTTTTCTCATACCTTGAACTTTATATTTCACAGCAGTGTACCAAATTTCAATTCGATACGGCTATTAGTTTCGGCGATATTGCGAAAAAATATGTAAAATTTCGGGGTTTTCTTTTCGATGTCGTTGTTTCTTTCGGTATAACTGAAGAAATTCTGACTCAATCATGATGAATCTTCGCAGCTAGTTTGACGATGATGAAGGACAACCTTGTGCAAAATTTCGTGGTATCGTGAAAAATAATTTCAATTTTTTTTTCAAATATTAAATATTCTGTGATCTTATCATAATATCCTCATTAAATTCTGTATGAAACTTCAAACTGCCATTTTTCGATGAAGTCCTGGATTCCAATTTGATCTCATCTGTATTTTTCAAAATATTGAAAAAATAAAATTTTGAATGGGTATATCTACGGAATCATTGGCGGATTTTACCATTCACGAATTCGACCTTCGTAATTTAGCCATAAACCTTCTCTACAAATAGGAGTTTCTTAGGGAAGTTATTGTGTTTACGGTCGGCCTAACGGTCATTCAAAATTTTCTCAATATTTTCAAAAATACATATTAGATCAAAGTGAAATCCAGTGCATTATCGAGAAATCCTGGACAAGCACTGCCGGGAGGGCAGCAACTTTTGCGCGCATGTTCAAATTCGTTGCCAAAGCGGCCATCTCTATTGAACATGCGCGCAAAAGCTGCTGTCTTCACGGTAGTGCTTTTCAAGGGTTTTACTGTATCATATACAATTATAATTAAAAAAAAATAATAATAACTTGACAATAAAGTTATACGATGGCCTGAGTAATTGATAGTAGTAATCATGAAAAGGCTATTCTGCATAAAGTAGAAAATCTTCCGATTGCCTTCTTTTGCAAGTTGGCACTTTCCCTATAGTTTCTCGTATATCTTAGTAAGAGGGTTTTAATGTAAATGTAATGTTGAGATGAATAAAGTTATCATTTCCCAAAATGATCTAACATTACATGCAAGTGTGAACATTAGACTTTCCTTTAAACATTTATGCATGAACATCTTCAAAATTTGGTTATTTAACACCCAACTAATATTGCCAATTATGAACAGTACCCCACCAAATTTCAGTTCGATCTGGAACAAATTTTCGGAGTTATAAAGAAAAAATAAGTCCAATTTTGTAGTGTTTTTCTGGGTATCTTTGTTATTTTCGGAGTAACTCAAAAAAAAAAAATCCAATACTGATAAAACTTGATTGAAAAATGCTGATGCACAAGTTTGTGAAACATTTCGCGATGGTCGTGTTATATGAACAATTAAAAAAAAAAATTCGAAATTTTTCTTCTTTGTTCTGAAAAGTGAAGTTTATGAAATACTGGAACGCTTCTTTCTATTTCTGAAAAGTAGATATCGACGAATCTTTTCGATCCATTCAATTATTTCTGTCCAAAAGTAATATTAAATGCTTCAAAAATAAGAACATTTATCCCTCGATGATTCCTGGATGGAGTTCTCTTAAGAAATGACAGAGGGCTGAATGTCAACTATCCTGGAATTAATTTGGTAAAATTAAACGCAGACAATTCAATGATTTGGCGAGATCATGATAATTGAAAGTTTGAACAGCGTTATTCAATGATTTTCTTGAAGTAGGTACTCCAAGCACTAAATTGAAAAATTCCTATCATATCCCACTTTTTCTCCCAACGTACCAACAGCTTCTGTAGACGCAAAAGTTAAATTCGCCCAAGTTTCGTTTCGTTCATATTGGTATTACCGAGAATATTTATTTGGAATCAAGATTAACCTTTGATTTGGACTCTTTGGAGTTTTTTAGTGGATTACGACTAAAATGGATATGCTCAACGATATGAAGAGAATACTGTAGTGAGCCTATTTGGCGTTGATCCTCATCATTTTTAGCAGAAGGAATTGATATCAGAGATATTGTTGATTACAGGCATATCCATTGAAAATGAAAGATTCAAAACTTATTTACTTAAGGTGAATAGCGGAATAAAATCAAACATACTATTGATGTAATTGAAAAACATAGGTTGTAGGAAAATCAGATTTCAAATCAAATAGTGCTATAAGTTGCAAATTATCGAATTGCTACTTCTTATGTTGTAAGAGTCATGATATTAATATCATCATCTCGATTTGAATGTTAACTCAAGGAAAAATATACTATAAACAAAATTATGCAGAACAAATTCGATTATTGTGCTAGCGGATCCTAAACTGAACATCTTTTGTTCATCCATATAAAATACTTTAATTCTGCAGATGAAATGTAAGTGCTTTTATCACCCTAAATGGAATATTAACTAGACTGATAAATTACAAGCAATATATACAGTGCGCGTCAAAATTATAGAAAAAATTAATTTTCTCAGAAGAAAAATATTTGGCAACAAAATCCTGAAACAGGTCAATTTTTGTTTCACTTTTACCAGAATTTTATGCATTTTTGAAGGGTTTTTGTTGCACCCTGTGCCATCCCCATCAACCCTCTAAATTTTTTGAATAGGGAAAGTGGGTCATGTGGTAAGTTCTTTGTATCTTCCTTACAGGCATGCAGAAATTTTCAAGAAAAAAATGTTTTTTTTGAAAAATTAGTTTATTCAAAGAGGTTTTCAGTATGTGCACTTTGTCATGGCTCATTTACTTTGAAACGATGGTACCTGATGAAATTTTTCACTGAATGAAAGTCGACCATTACAGTTTTGTTCATGCACAACTTTTAACCCCTACGAACCCTTTAAATGAAGAAAAAAGATGGAGGGGGTTGAAAGGGGTTGGAAGTTGTGAATGAACAAAACTGTAATGGTCGACTTTCATTCGGTGACAAATTTCATCAGGTACCATCGTTTCAAAGTAAATGAGCCATGACAAAGTGCACATTCTGAAAACCTCTTTGAACTAACTATTTTTTCTCAAAAATAAATTTTTTTCTTGAAAATTTCTGCAGGCCTGTAAAGAAGATACAAAAACCTTTCCAAAAAAAGCACCACATGACCTACTTTCCCTATTCAAAAAATTCAGAGGGTTGATGGGTGGGATGGCACAGGGTGCAACAAAAATCCTTCGGAAATGCATATTAATTTGGTGAAAGTGAAACAAAAATTTACCTGTTTCAGGATTTTGTTGCCAAATATTTTTCTTCTGAGAAAATGAATTCGTTCCATAATTTTAAAGCGCACTGTATATCATTTTTGAGTGAGCGGATTCTCATACGAAAACCGTCGATTCGTCATACAAAAAACCTCATTATCCTGCAGATGTCATGTCAATGCTTCAATGATATTCAATTAAATATTCACCAGACTGAAAATATGTAACAAAATAATAAAAAAGGAATTCCATCCCTGAAATAGTCAATCCTTAACTGTATGAATACCTTCTCTGTTTCATCTATATGAAATACCTATAATATTTTTTTAAACATATTATTTCTACCATTTATTTTTTCCTGAATTTTTCTTCAGATAATGTGAATTTGTTGATGGCAGTTGCTGATGTGATATATTATTCTCTTTGAGGGTTATATTCAAACATGCAGACATGGATCTGAACAATGTGATAAACGAGAACCAGGGGATAATATTATTGAATATACTACATGGCCAGATAATATAATTATTATAATTGCATAAAAATATAAAATATGAATATTAGTTTTTTAAAATATATATAGTAGAAAATTCTATGATTTTCAAAATAATATATGTTTCCATTTTAAAGGTTGTATTGTCCAATTAGTTGATTATGTAATGCACTCAATCCCTGAAACAAATTATGATTTGAAATACTGAAATAAGTAGGTTAGAAAATAAATTTTATTATATACTTGTACTATTTGAATTTTTAACAACTTAGATTCAATAATTGTTTTCCGTTTATTTTTCTTTCCTTAAAAACAGTTCATCTGTTTGAAGAGATCTTGGGAGGCCAGCTAAAAAAAATATTTTTAAAACAATAATCGTGGTGAATAATTTTTTCGGGCGATCTGTTGAAAAAACCCGTTAAAATAAATTATTCCACAAAAAAAAACTTATACAGAAATTCGGAAGTAAAGCCTACAACTCTGAAGGGTTGGGAAGAACAAACTTAACTTACTTAACCCATGCAATGTCAACTCATCATAGGAATACATCTACACATATACAAGGTGTCCGGTAAACCTTAAACAATATTTGTATAGGTGATAGACTAGGTCATGACTACTTAGAATATCGAAAAATTTGTAGGTAAAATTTATACCGTTTTCGATATAATGGGCATTTTGGAAATTCGTGGAAAGTCGCCACCTTTTCTGGATGTTTTGGACTTCATGTCTCTAAATTGGTACTAATTCGAAATATTTTTTTTACTGAACATTGCTGATAACTGCTGCTTTTCGGATGTATGAAACAATTTTCAAAAATTGATATAATTCTGCGAAAAATAGGGATGAAATGGAATATTTGAATTCTACCGGTTATTATTCTCGTGACTCAAACCCGATTTTTTGAGGAAACTCATTACCACGTGAATGTGAACATTCGCTTCAAAAATATGCACACCTTGTCCACTCTCCAAAATTGTATGAAACATATTATCGTGGTTATTTCTGGAAGGGGTGATACTTCCGTTGCAAGAGAATGGGCTGGTCTATCCTCAACTTTCAAAATTTCGAGGAAAAAAGTCTTCTGTTTCGAATTTTTCGGAATGAAGTCCATTCTTGAAGTGGAGTTGCTATTATAGCGGGTAAACATTATAGCTGAGCAATGTATGAGTCTGATGATGATGAGTGAACTCATCGAAATGCAGTACTCTTGGTTAAAAGATTGGTATTTTCATTTGTGGAGAAAAGTGTTCCCCTTCTTGTAACCCGCAATAATGAATTCATTGCTTGAAAGTTTTCAGAAACATAAAAAACCATTTCAAATCTTCTTATAAAAATCTTTTCAAACCCGAGTTTCAAGCAATAAATTCCATAAACGAGTTGCATAAAAATTATCTAATTGTTTTTTGTTTTCTGATGCCAAGATGACATACTTTCAAGAAGTTTTTTGAACATGCTTTGCCACCGCACCAATGATACTTTGAGTGTCCGTATGGATACACAAACTCAATTATTGTTCCACAACAGTTGTATCTAACTATATTGTTATCTATTAAATAGGCCAAGTTAAACAAATCACAAAATTGCAAGATAGGTTTCGAGACTTATAATATTCAGTCATTCAGACCCAAATATTTTCGAACTTGTGGTTCAATACTAACTTCTGATTTTGTAATAGCAACTGATCCATCTTTAAGGAAGGTAGGTAGAGAATTACTGACCCGCGAGTTGGACAATGCTTGGGTTTAATGTTGCTTGTAAAATACAACCCTAGGGCCCCCAGATCAATGAACTAAAATCTTTTGATGAACTTCACTTTAGCTTCATGCTAGAACAAGTTTGAGCAACAACTGCAACTGGCATGAACCAATTGAGACGGTATATCAACATGCTATCAGAATCATTGTAAAGTGGGCAAAACAAAATTTAAACAGTCCTTGAAAGATTATCTCATCTGCGTCAGAAAGGATAGAGAACAATTCAATTTTTTACTTTAACTAGTCGTTGAAATTTTTTACTCTTTTCCTCAAAATTGTGAAAGTAGAGGATAGACCAGAATATCTCCCCATTCTCTTGCAACGGAAATATCACCCGTTCCAGAAATAATCAGAGTATGTTTCATACAATTTTGTGCGCATAATTTTGTAGTCAATGTTCACATTCAGGTGATTATAAGTTTTTTTCAGAAAAACGGCTCAAAGTTATGAGAATAATAATAAGTAGAATTCAAATATGTCATTTCATCCCCAGTTTTAGCAGAATTATATCTATTTTTGAAAATTGTTTCATACATCCGAAAACAATGTTCAGTAAAAAAAATATTTCGAGTCAGTACCAATTTAGAAACATGATGTCTAAAACATCGAGGGAAGGTAGCGATTTTTCACGAATTTCCAAAATGCCCATTATCTCGAAAACGGTGAAAATTTCCACGATATATATAAGGCCTGGAGCGGAGCAGCACAGGGACTAATTCAGCGGAGTTATTCGAAGCGGAAAGTGATCAGTGAAAATAAATGTGGGAATAAATTGTGCATAGACTTTGATAGAAGTAGTTATTAGAACAGTAGTGTGCAAATAAATAATTTTATCATTCTGAACGTTTTGATAAAATAAGAAAACGTTACAGTATGTTGATTTTTATATTATTAATGGAATACAAGAATGTAGTCAATGTTGATGAAATTGTTCAAAAGTGTTGCGGATCCGATGTAAATAGATACAAATGGAGGACGAATATTTGGTAAACAATGAGCACCAAGCATATGAAGGAGGAAGGTGAATAAAGAATCTCCAAGAACACACATATCCAGCTGTTATAAACAAAGACTACTATTTCGTCGTGAAATATATCTTTCAAATACGTCCTAGAAACCATGACGTAAAAGGGTATATGTCGTGCAGCAAACGCGAATGCAAAATGATGAAGACTAGATTCCCTGGAAGAGTCTTGGGTAAGGAATTTGTGCATAGGTGAACGACGCCGGGTGAAATGTCGAGTCTACCGCAAACTTACTTGTTTTACCTTTAACCACTGATTGATTGTGGTTCAAAGCAGTCGATCCAATCAACAAAACTACAAGGAAGAATCCTCATCTATAAATCGAAAAATATTCCACTACCACCCAACACCCAAAGAAGTGAAATGCTCTTCACAGAGCTACCACCCAAAAGGACAGAAGTACCTAGAATTCTTTCTTTATCATGCGGATGAACGGTCAAACTACAGAACAAGAATTCCTTTGACGATTCTTCCTTTTGAAGATACTTTGGGTGTTAGAAAATGATATGCGGAGCTCTGCTGCAGTGGTCTGATTTCGATACAAATAAAGTTTATACAACGAATAATCTACAATATTATTACTTAATTACAATATATTATGCTCACTCCAATTACATACACATGTAGGCATGTCCAACCAAGTGGAGTTAACTAAGATACCACAGAAACTCCAATTAAACTATATGTGTACCTGATATGTACACGGTGTTTGTGAGTTAATGCTTAGCCACAGTTTGACAACAGATACTCAATAAATTCAGCTATATTTTCCACATTCACACTCTTCGATGTATTTTCTTTTCTTTCTTTTTCATTTTCTTCAAAGGCAGTTTATGAATAACAAACACTGCGTTCCGATATTCTGAACATAACAGTACTGTGCAGTATATTTAGCGGTTCCGATTTTCCTGAATTTTACTGGCAATGATTTCGCGCCACCTTTCTTGATACCCTGTAGAAGACTAGAAAATTTCTGATGCCACTGCCACAGAAGTGGGCCTGCAGGTGCAGTAATAATGAATGCACTCGAAGGTGGGACATTGTTAATCTGCAGCGGTCCATCTGAAAGGCGATAAGTATCGAGATTCCCTATGCGGTTTTATCCAAGGTGAGTGGATATGACGATCAGTAACAGCTGTAGTCGTTCTCCTAGGATCCGCTTCTTCAGTGTAGGTATTTTGGTTGATTGGATGATTAGCTCTGATCAAGGGGGAATGTTTGTTGATTTATCGACAGATATTTGTCCTTGTGATTATATTTATTGGAATCAAATATTCTATCTGTAAGACTACTGAAAAACTTCAACCACCGTCAAAAATTTCAATTTTCAACGAGAAATCGATCTTTTGAATTTGGCTCCACATATTGGCTGTTTCAACGAAAGAAACTTGGCGGCGCCTTCAGTGAAGTACTGGGATATATCCACTCTCTCTCTCTTCTCGTGTACTTTTCTCTCTAGCAAGCCAATAGACAGCGTCGGCTGTATCGATCGGTGAATCTTGCAATAGGCGATCTGACGCTTTTCACCCGCTTCGACCTTGCGTAGCCATTTGATCATTTTCAATACCGAATCATTCAAAATTTGCGAACTTTTGAAGTGTGTGATAGCATACTTTATAATTTTGTATCTATATAGAATGAGAAAAACATAAAATATTATAATTCGTTTCACATGCAAAACGGTAACGTTTCACATGCAAAACGGTAACAACGCTGATCCCTAGAACATGCGCGCGAAAAGAGTGCAACTGGACCAGAAAACCAGAGAACTGAACTGAAAATCACACCTAACAATTTCAAAAAGTAGCTCATGTACAAGGCAAACATAAAACCAATCGAAATTATATAATAAAAGAATATGCAAGGTGTTTCTTAATTGGAGGTACAAACAAGAAAAAAGACCCTCATAAACATGGGATCGCAAACGTTTCGTTTTCGAGATACAGGGTGTTAAAGTTCGAAGTCTTTTTCGAATCGTTTATCGAATCTTCATGAAGTTTTGCTACAAATCAGGAAAATATCCATAAAAACTAATAATGAATTAAATCCCCAGAGTTACAAGAGACCATGAAGTTCAGTATAACAACAAATCTTCTTTTCAAAATTTTTCAAACTAACAGTAGCTCACCTAACGAAAGCTTTATAGGAAAACAGGGAACAGGGTTTCAGAAAAAATATCAGTAGATTTGCAATCGAAATTAGCATGTCACATGGTGTAAACTGTGAACTCTAAATTGTAATATCTATACCAAATTTCAGTTGCATATGTCATGAAATGTTGCTCGAACCTCATGAAATGTTGATCAAATCTGATTTTTGATAGGTTAGGTATTATTGAAAAAAATATAGAAAAGCACTGACGTGAAGTCAGAAGCTTTTGCGATCATAGATCGGGCGATCTACTATTTTATGGTCCTCATAAAATTCTGCATGAACCATTTGGAAACTCAATATTGGTAAAGTAGAATTGAACTTCAATAAAGAAGTCCGAATTCTTGAATGAAGAAGTTCCACTTAATGATACGGCGAATATACCCAAAATTTCATTTCATACAGATTTCATCGAGAAGTAATATAGTCCTTGATTAGCTCTCCGATAACACAAAATCTTTGCTCTCTAAAAGTTTATAAGTTTTCCCCCTCATTCCGCAATCATACAATCTTTCGAGTAGTTCCTTCTGAAAACCCTTGTCAAATACTTTGAAAGATCCATAAAATTATTTGTAAGGATGGTTCACTTTTGTCCAATGAAATATAAATACATATATATCGTTAATGAATTCACCTGTAACTGTATTTTTGTGTGTAATTATCGGGAGGTACTATTTTATCTGCGTACGATTGTCATGAAGCAGTAATAGTAGTAATTAATATTATTATTTGGTCCACCTTGTGTGGCTTGGTTCCACCTTCAAGAGCTGCGACCGATTCTATCTTTTGTACACTTACACTACTTTTTTCAGTCCTAAGGATATCGTCAATGGTTTTAAAAAATGTGATGAGTCCTTAAGAGCCTTGGCTACCAAGTCGTGAGGATTCAGAACTGTCTCACACGTATGTGTGCCACAGAGGGATATGATCTGCTGACTTGCCAATCCGTTCCAAAAGATATATGTACGGACAGTGCCATGTCAGCAGTCTCACCATGTCTCTGCAAGTCCTGGATTATTTCTCCAAAGAGTGTTTTTTTAGCTCCAATTGTTGAACCACTGATCTGTAGAGGTATTTTCTGAGCCCATAAAAGGGTTCTGGTCCAGCAGGTGCTACCATTTGGCACTTTTAGCCAGTTCATCGGCCCTCTCATTTCACCACAATACTCTAGCATGAATAAAACAGACACCCCATTGCCTCCAGCCAGTTGCTTTATATATTACGGCCATAAGAGAGCTCTGAATGGTTGATTCTTAATCATTGTTGCCTTGCCATTCAGGTAATCGAGCGTCGGGAACGTCCCGACATCATCGTTACGTGTGTTTCGTGGAAAGAAACATTAGTTTCTAATGATGTGTCCAATTTGTTGAATCCCCGTTGCAGGCTGACAAAAATTAGTATGATAAGAATAATTTCTTTTTGGGCACTGCAATATCTCTCTATTGCAGTGTCAAATTTGTGTGACGTTATCACCGCAAACGTTATTTTTGACATCTAAGCATGCGCAGATTCAGTTTCAGAATAACGCGACGTTAATAGCGTTAGCGTCTGACGTTATTTACGGAAAATTGCGAGCCGCAATTTACGTTGCGCTGTTCTAAATCGGAAGGATTCGTTAAGCTTCGGGGGTCCTTCCGGCTCCGATCACTGTCATAGAGAAGCTGTTTGTTAATATGTTTTTTGATGTTAATTACACAACTTTCTCGGATTTTTTAAATCTTTTTTATAATTCCTTTTACAACTGATATTAGACATTAAGATTTCTTAGTGCTACCACAGCAATTTTTTTCATATATAGGTATTTGTTACATTTTCACGAATTAAGAAATACTATTGGAAGCAACATGAGGGGTTTGAAATCAGGAATAGTTTGAACCATGCCAATTATATTGTTCAATATAACTGGTTCCACTTCCTCTGCAATAGCACCAGCAGAAATTACCGCTTCCGATTCCTTTTATCCAGAATCAAAAAACTAATGTAGAAACACATAATAATACTTCTCTATTCTGTGGTAGAAATGTAAATGATTAAGGGCCGTATTTATAGTTGTTCCTTGAGGCTTCCTTGAACTGAAGGCCGCCTTGAATTTGCGTTTCTATGGAAACAAATACAAGTTTGTTTGTATAGAAACATAGAAAAGTAAATTCAAGGCGGCCTTCAGTTCAAGGAAGCCTCAAGGAACAACTATAAATACGGCCCTAGACTTTAGGAGTTTGTAACACAAAAATCTGACGTCTCACATAACCTAACCATACCAAAATCGATTTCAAGCGATGGACCAAAAGCTCCGGTTATAGTTTCGGTTATCCAAACTGACATATGGGCAAAGGATTATCTGTCAATTTGGATAACCGTAACTATAACCGGAGATTTTGGTCCATCGCTTGAAATCGATTCAACTGATAACTAACGCAACGATAAGAAAAACGTGTAGCAATATGTCTACTTTTGGAATGACCGTTAAAACCTAAACGTTACATTTAGCGTAACCGTAATAACATAACGTTTGCGCTATTTGAAAGTTGCAATATCTCTCTATTATTTCGATTGTCGCTCAAGCGATGACATTTGGTTGCCAGCGGTTCTTTATTTGTGGTTGAATAATTTCAACTTTCAATAGTGGGATATTCAAAACACTCCAGAGATTGTTAATACTCGTCTGTTATGATTATAAGCATTAGTCAACAAAACAAGTACTTTAGTCTGATAACACATTCTCGAGCTCTTTTTTCCTGACTAATCCTAATCTGAAAACAGATCCAGCTTATCGTTCATAGAACTTGAGTTATGAGCGAAAATTGAGAAATTGTCATTTTCAATAATGCTGAATAACTCGCTTGTTTGAACTCGTATTCGAAATCTGTTGATACATCCTACAGGCACTTTTTTAGGAGTAATTCAAATATAATATGAATGAATATTTTAATCCAGCCATTTTCGAGAAATGAGAAGGATTTTGGATTTTTCAAAGGTAGACTATAGTCGAAAGTTCTTTTATCTTGCTACAAAATTTTTGTTGATTTCAAAAATGTATCATATTTATTTACCATCGCCATTTACATGAACATAACATGAGAAAAAGTTCAATACTTTTTTCCCGCTTTTCTATTCACTGTTGAATTATTATAAGTAGGCTGGCCTTACCATAGCGGCCATTGAGTATGCATTATAGTTCGTGAACTCCTCATTATTCTATGTGAACTCAACCTTCTGTGATAGGAATCACCGACTATAATGCATACTCAATGGCCGCTATGGTAAGGCCAGCCTACTTATAATAATTCAACAGTGAATAGAAAAGCGGGAAAAAAGTATTGAACTTTTTCTCATGTTATATTCATGTAAATGGCGATGGTAAATGTATATGATACATTTTTGAAATCAGCAAAAATTTTGTAGCAAGATTAAAGAACTTTCGACTATAGTTTACCTTTGAACAATCCAAAATCCTTCTCATTTCTCGAAAATGGCTGGATTAAAATATTAATTCATATTATATTTGAATTACTCCTAAAAAAGTGCCTGTAGAATGTATCAACAGATTTCGAATAAGAGTTCAAACAAGCGAGTTATTCAGCATTATTGAAAATGACAATTTCACAATTTTCGCTCATAACTCAAGATATATGAACGATAAGCTGGATCTGTTTTCAGATTCGGATTAGTCAGGAAAAAAGAGCTCGATCAGGTGTTATCAGTTTTCTTCTAGCTGCTACAGTTCTCGAGACCCCTTCAGTAGACAACGAATTTTGCCCACCCTGTACATTTTTTATTTATGATAATTGAGTTTTATATTTTTTTTTATTTCTCCATTTATGTGTAGTGAATTTGCTAAGTGACAATGGGACATACTAGCACAGTTCATAACCAAATCACCATTTTTAATTTAAGGCTCAATGTTTCCTCAAATAACCATTTGCAGGTCTATAGAGCTCCTGTGGCTTTGGAGTGAATTTTCTCCATATTATATTCTTACACTCAAAACATCTCAACCGTTTGATATCAGAAAACGAAAGCACAAAAACAACCTAAGGTATGGAGACATACAAAAATCCCAAATAGCGAACTGTGTATGTTCGGTCATTGGGAATCACATGATAGATTGGGACAATAATAAAATACTGATGTCGGAATCAGATGAATTGGATGGAAAATTCAAAGAGTCCTCTTGCATATTGTTAAATGGAGAGAGTAATTTTACTCCTTGTTCTGTAGAAATAGACCCTATTTGGATAAATTTACTTAGAAAAAGAGGTAGAATTAGAAAACTTTCAAACCAAGTGAATCTGTGTTGCTTTGATTTCTTAAAAATGTCAATTTTATAAAGGCTCGAAACGAAAAATTGAGAGAAAATAATTCTAAAAATTGTCTCGTTTGTCTGATGAAAAAGTGAGATTTGTACTCTGAAACAAGTTCGCTTTGTTTATCTTTTGTATTGTTCCTGTATTGTTCATTAGGCAATCTGTTTTCCAAGAAACTGCCATTGGCAAAACATTTCAATCCTTCGCAAGGCGTTTTCCATAAAAGAAATGAAATAGAAAAAGTACATTGGATATTGAAAAGTAATTGAGATACCGAAAAGTATATCAGATGCCGAAAAGAATTTAAGATAAAAAAAGTATCTTAGATACCGAAAATGTCTAGGATACCAAAAAGTGTCTTGGATACTGTTAAGTATCGTAGTATATCAGATGCTGAAACAATGTTCGAGCAGCACCCACGCCGACTGTACAATAGGGGATCGCCCGATGGACGCACCAAGAATCAGATTGATTTTTCTTGATCAAACAGCGATGGAAATCTTCGGTCCAATCGGTGAAAACCCTTCCATCCGCAGATTGCGGGAGCGACTATCAGCTACTTTTATGCGAATTTATTGGTAAACTCAAGACCTGTAGACGAAAACAGATGAAGCGATTGCCCAGAATCAAATCCGACCAACTGGAGACGTTTAACGACAACGCTATGCGGAAAATCGATCCACAAAAAGATATTGACAGACATGATCAGGAAGATGTCTGGCAGACCCTTGAACAGTCTATAGTAACAGCTTTATAGGAACTAGCACAGAACGACAATAACATTTACAAGCAACCCAGGATCAATGAATACAAAGAGCCCAATCGAAGGAAGAAGGGACATTAAATCCCGTGGTCTTGACAACATCATTGATCGCGAATGTTATCAATTAGTTAATCACAGAATACAAATAGCCACTTGCAAAGATGAAAACCAGCAAAATAATGTTCTACGTTCTTCAAACAAGACTGCTTCTTTGATCAAGAAAAGGCAATTGACAACGTTCGATGACCTAAGTTATGGATGACTCTAGAAGAGTTTGGTGAGTTGCGTCACTTAATTCACCTCATCAAAAACCTGTACGAGGGTTCGAAAGCGATCGTCAAAGTCAATAACACACTGTCCGAAGCAGGTCACATAAAGAAGACGGCGTTGTCTCACCACTTTTAGCCTGGCCGTCCACTGGAAGCGATTTGGGGCTTCTATGAACTACGCGTTTTACGAGTGCCGATTTTACGACCCGAGCAGTCTCAGGCTTCGGGGTCGTTCACTAGACGATAGTTCGCGAGGTTTCGGTTCGTTCTTATTCTTGCGTCGAAGAGGATTTATTACTTCGGATTTTCGTGTTTATTGAAGAAATTGTGATCCCGGATGGATTTGGAATTAAGAATTCATTTCTTGGATAAATCTTACGTCATCAGGCGTATGTCAGCTACGGAATGGGGAGAATTTTTAGACTAAGGTAGATTCAAATTTAGAAAAAATGAAATTATCGGGGTAAGTTCACCATCTTGATCATCATCATCATAGTCCGGACGTCGTTCGACGTGTGGTGACAATCCGAAGTTATCAACTGTCCTCATTAAGCTGGTCCTATGGTTCTCTGCCACTGCCTTCTGTTCTGCGTAAGCCTATTCCCATCTTGATAATGAACCGGAAAAACCTTCAAAACTTTATAGACTATTATCGTATACCCATTTATAATACTGCAATGCCAGTTGAAGTGTGAATGTTGATGACCTGGGTATTTCGAAAACAAAGGATATGGAGCTTCGAAATAATGGCTGATTTGCGTTTCATTTGTGAAAAGTCACCATCAGAAGGGAAATATGTTATTTTAATGTATCTAGTACGGGACTTAAAAACTTCAAAAACTGCAAACATCGAAAGAAATGACGGTGACACAAATATTCAGAAATGCTTTGAATTTTGCAGATGTGCATGCGTGTTTTAGAAAATAGGTCACTAGTAAAAAATCCGTAGTGTTTGATTAAGAAAAATCCATGTTTATTTTGTGATCCAAATTGTAACCAGAGCTGTCAGAAAAAAAAGTATCTTAGTAACTTTATAGAAATTTAGTTACTGTATCTCAGTTCAGTTATTTTTTGGGACAATGCAACCAGTACCTTGTATCTTGAAAAGCCGACATGTTAAAACTAGTACAAACGAAGATTTCAGTAGTTACTGACGGATCTTTTTTAATTCACCTGAATGAGAGGTGGGCTACAGAATGTAGGTAAGTTGTAAGTTCAAACATTTTTTTTATTTTTGTCAATTCTCTATTTTATCCACAGTACAATTTTTTTTTGAAGCTTGAAGATAAGTGGAAACTTTCTTCGATGAGATTCGATATCAATACACACTTTTTTCTAATAATTAATCATTCATCGTTTTTTCACTCAAAAATTCTAATTATCTCTATTTCTGGCTTAAAAGAAGTTCGATCATACACATACCATTTCCTGAACTCATCAAGTCGAAAAATACATTACTTTATATAACTATATGTTACCATTGAGTATTCGGAAACTCAATGATGTTACAAAACTCCCTATATATCTAAAACTCTTAAAAATCTTACCTCTTTTAGAAGGAAACTTTAAGATAAATAATAAATAATGCTTGTTTTAAGGATTATAGCTAAATAACCGAAGTAACTTTGGATACTCTATCAAAAAGTAGATTATCTAGTATCTTGATGCTTTTCCAGGATATCATTGACAGCTCTGACTGTAATACATATATTGAAAGAATGTTCATTCATTCAATCATTGAAAATATGGTCAGTGTATATTCAATGAAATATTTATGTTACCTGATATACATGTATGTAGTTATATAAACTTTAGATTTCAGTCAATAAATCATCAGTCATCAGAGTCTCACCTTCACAAGTAAACTGAGGACTAAAGAATTCCCTTCAGAGCGCTTAATTATGGACGTGAATGTCCTAGTTATAGTTTCAACACTATTCAAATGGCATCAGAGCATAACTTTTATTTTTAATCCAGCATTTAGACAGCTGTTAGCCTACTATTAAACCAAAAGTGTTGTTTCTAAATCAAAAGCAACATATAATTGACGTGACTGAACCTAAAAAGCATTGACTCATCATGAAGAAAATTTAGATACTGACCTTGAAATATTTAACAGTTTTAACCTTCAGTTCCAATGTTGCATCTTCATCACATATCATTATTGTATTACGATGTTGCTGAAAGGCGGAAACAGTCCACATATGATTGACTCCCTCTTCTATTGCCTTATAAAGAGCCAAAGATTTTGCAGTCCCAGTTACTAGAATCAGCACCTGAGAATCAATGTTAGTTGCAAGTAGGTTGGAAATGAGTAGTTAATCACCTCTTTCGCATCCATAACTGTGCCTACACCCACAGTCAGGGCTTGTTTAGGAACTTTAGTCATGTCATTATTGAAGAATCTAGCATTCGCTTCTAGTGTATCTTGAGCTAATGTTTTTACTCTGGTTCTAGAAACAAGAGATGAACCTGGCTCATTGAAAGCGATATGTCCATCTGGCCCAATGCCTGTGAAAAATGAAAATTATATTCAGAAAACATGAAAGAAGCCGAAAATATTTTGAAGATAATCGGTGTTTGACATCGATTATGTTTGAATTGGTTCTAGCATATCAAATAGGAAGTCATACCAATACTGGAGAAATAGGCAAATATTACAAATCAAAATAATCAGGCAGATCATAAACACATACTTCAAAATGAATATCTCAGAGACTAGATATTTGTGCAGTAATTTCGGACCTCAGTTACAATACAATGGTTTCAGTCGTGAATGGATAATATCAGACAAATGGTACCCTAGATTCACTCATTCAAAATGCTATTCAGAAATATGTCTGAACATACAGATCCTAATGGATCGAAATCGAGAACTTAGTTGGGAAATATTAGCTTGAACGTACATGGAAAATTTCAAGAAAACCTGCCGGATTTCTAACGAAATAGGAAACTCTTTTCTCAATTTTATTTTCATTTTTCTAGTTGAATGATCCTCACAAAATTCAACAAAACCTTCTGCTTCGTCTTTACACAATTAATTCCCAAGTTCCCATTCGATCGGATCGGTAACTCCGTAAAATTTAGGCGTGTGTAGAGATGCCTGGATGGCCAGGATTAACATTGCCTACAAATTCTTCATGCGTGAATCAACTTATAGATCCAAAACTCACTTGGGGGGGCCATATAGAGGCGACGTATAGGAAAGCGGCGGTCGCCATTTACTCGGTCAGAAGAATGATAAGTATAGCGACACAGCAAACAGCAGAAATTGCATATTTTGCAAATTTCCATTCTGTTGCGACGTATACTGTGGGGTGCATCTGCTGCAGCACGGGATCAGATCTTGCTACGAAAACGAGCAATCAAGGCTTTGTGTAACTTGAAAACCACCACTAGTTGTAGAATTTACTTCGGAGAGCAGATAATACTTACACTACCATCCGTACATACAGGATTGGGATATGGGTATGGAACCAAGTAAATATCTTTTGAACGAAAAGGAGTATATTTATACAATTTTGCAGGTAAGTGTAATGGCGCAAAATGCATCTGATAAACACTTTTTTGTGTTGATAATATACTTCCGGTTGAACCGGAAATACCCTCAACTTTTTAATTTATATGGGACCTACTGTATAGCTTTGCAGACGTTGAAAGAGCTTGGGATTTCGAATGCGCACATACTGGGTTCAGTGTAAAAAATCTATAAAAGCGAGGAATTATCGCACGTTAATCAACTTCATTCAAGTTCTTTACATTACCGTAAAAAAACGTCCAGATAAACAAATTGATGTTGTGTGTATGCAAAGTATAAGTAATGAACGAGTACGATCTAGCGGTAACTGTTGCTCAAGTGTCAAATTCGAATTTACATAAATTCAACTGTACAATAAAGAATGCTTCATTTAAGTGGAAGAGATCGTATTTATTGTACAATTGAATTCATGTAAATTCGCATTTGATACTTGGGCCACAGTTACCGCTAGATCGTACTCATTTTCACTGATAATATGCATACACACAACATCAATTCGGTTATGTGAACGTTCTTACGGTAATGTGAAAAAACTCGAAAGTTGATTAACGTGCGATAATTCCTCGCTTTTATAGAATGTTTACACTAAATCCAGTATGTGCGCATTCGAAATCCAAAGGTTCTTCAACATCTGCAAAGATATACAGGAGGTCCCATACAAATTGAGGGTATATTAGTATATTATCAACAGAAAAATGTACATCAGATGCATTTTGCGCCATTGCACCCACCTGCAAAATTTCATAAATATTTTTCTTTTCGTTCAAAAGATATTCACTTGGTTCTATACTTTATCCCTACTCGTATTTGTGAAGTACTCAACAGCATGCACGGAAACATATCAGAGAAGATAACAAGACAGTGTGTAACCGCTCTCTAATCCACTTACACTTTCTGCGTCTAACGCACGTTTCGGAAACCACGTTTCCTTCGTCCAGAGACATATTGTTCCTTTCCATAGAATAAAGAAGTCCCAATGTTGCGCGGATAACTGGGGGACTAAGCTATATAATCATGTACCAGGCCAACTGAAAGGGCAAAATGAGAAGAGATTTGCAGCCCTGATCCAGAAGTCCCTAGACTTGAATTTGAAAGCATTTTAAAGTGTTGATTGTTTGGTAGATTTTAAATGTTGAGGAGAAGGATTTTGAAACTTATATAATGCTAGTTTATTGTGTTTACATATTTTGATGAAATATTGTTGTAACATGTCATGTAATTTTGTTGATGACAAATACATCTCTCTATTTATCTATCTATCTATATACCCAATTTTTCCCTAGAACACACAAAAGGATTATCAATTTTAAGAGCTAAACGCTCTTCCGAATTATGATATGAGGAACAAATATCAGATTCCGAAATTACCAACAAGTGCCTGGCCAGCCCCGTTCCGAAAATTGATACGATAATATATAATATTCCCCAACTGATTTGTCTATCTGGAAACTGCCATTCAACTGAAAACATAGAGAATATAGATTAAATGAATATTGTACCCCTAACTTTTGGTAATGAAAGATTCAATCCCTCAACACCTCGGAGAAACCAAGTAAACGCAAGAAAACAAGGTCGTAGTAAATATATATGTAACGAAACTTAACGATACAGTCCTTGGTATATTATGAAGGAATCGCCAAAGTCCCACCGAGTTCTTTTGACCTTGACGTCATTTCACAAGTACCAACTGGACTGAGTTCTAGTTACATAAACAAAATACAACTATTCAGATGCTCACTGGCTGAGTTTATAAATTTAAGAATTAAATAATTAAACTATTTGTTGAATGACAGAAATTTTATGTTGTGTAATTAAAAATATTATATTTCATTAAGGTTATAAAAAATAAGAACTGTGAAACAATAGACCAAAAATCCATCGGTTGAAAGTCAAATGTTTCATAGGCAATAAAAGACTGTAACAGGTTATAGCTGCTGAATTTGGTGAGTTGTATTTGTCTTCAAGAGTTGAATGTGGGGTTGATCTCATTCAAAAAGAGAGGTCCGTAAGTTATGTCTGCCACTTTGTCATTAACCGCCAGTATATCTTGCTTATGTTAATCGCCATGCAGTGGACGGGTGAGCCGCTAGTTGACTATCGGAGTGTTATTTTCGATCGCTTCCTCCATTATCGCCACTCAACCTTTCTTCCGCACTCAGACCAATATAAGGGTACGGCCAGAGTTCACGCGAGATTGCGATATCCCGAGTCAGCTTCTCGTTTACTGTCAAAACTTTAAGCACTAATCTCGGAGCATACAACAGATGTGGCTCTTGAATCGATTGTGGATATTCTTATAGGCTTGGCTTTTCACAAAACCCCCAAAGAAAATAGTCCATCGGTGTCAAATCACATGATCATGGTGGCCAATTGACATCATCGTTTCTGAAGATTATTCGTCCAGGAAATTTTTATCTCAATAAATCAATTGTGTCATTAGCAAACTGAGATGTAGCGCCCTCCTGTTGAAACCAAATGTCCTCTAGATCCATATTCATTAATTCAGGCCACAAAAATTCGATTATCATCCGACGGTATCGATCACCATTGACAGTTACAGATTCACCAGCAGCATTTTCAAAGAAGTAAGGTCCAATTACACCCCCTGTCCATAATGCACACCAAACAGTGACTCGTTTAGGATGCATAGGTCCCTCATGAATGATTCGTAGATTCTCCTCACCCCAGATACGACTATTTTGTTCATTAACAAAGCCACCAAGTTGAAAATGTGCCTCATTGGAAAACATGATTTTTTGAGAAAAATCAGCTGGTTGTTCATTGATGAAATTGACAAATGACCGACGTTTTAAATGATCTAATGTCTGTATTTTTCACTTTTTCGATCTTCCACCGAACCGGTCTCTTGAAATTTTTTAAAAATTCTACCAATAGTGCTTTGAGATGGACGATTGTGTAAAACATAAAATTCACATAATTTTCTAATAACACTTTTCACAGAACGCTAATTTTCATAAAATAATTCAACAATTTGAACGCATTGTTGTATCGTGTACGAAGCCATTTTTATAAATGTCATACATCACACTTCTTAAATGTCAAAATCCCCAGGCGAGTTCAGAACGCCATCTATATGTTATTTATTCTTAAAAAAACGCGCAATTTGAAACACCCTTTATATTGTCTTGTAGGGAGGCGCCGCTGCTCCAGAGTCTCTATTCAAATCAAAGAAAAGAGTCATAGGTGTCATGTGTTTAATGGGTTTTAGGCAGCCTTGTTGTGGAGTTTTTAAGAGTCAGGGCATTGTTACATTGCCGGCATTGTTTGTTTTTAGGTGCTCATTGTTAACACACAAGAATGAATTATTTTTTACAAGTATCGAAACTACATACGCCTTGTATGAATCCATATTTTTATCCACTGCATCACCTCACCATGAGTGAAGGTGGCACTACCTACTGGTGCGTTAGTCTATATTAGATATATAGATAACTGTATACCCCGTGGGGTCCGAATTTTAGAGTTCAATAGATTCAGAAAGGAAATCTTAATGTTTTCAATTCAGGTAGAACCTTATACAGTTGACGATTTCATTACAGCTGGCAATACTTGGCTTCTGCAGCATCGTTAGGCGAATGTTTTTCTGTGTGCTTTTTGTTGGGAAAGAATTTTTCATTCTGACTTGTTCCTTTTTGTTCTACCTTGCACAATTAATTATGAAAATGAACATCTACATTATTATTATTGTGTTTCTGTGATATATCAAACATTTCAGGAATGGAATATATATAATAGAATCAAGCGAAAAAACTCAAAAACGCACATGATCCTCAGAAACTTACAGAGAAATTCAACAATTATTTTACTGATACTCCAGCCTAAATAAGTGAAAATTCGAGTACGTCTGGTTTGAATGTCGTCAGTACTAATGAAAAGTTATTTTATAGGTTCGAAATAACTGAATCAGATATTATAAATGTTATCAAAAAAATGAGAAAAGTCGATTCTACAGGTTGGGATGGTATTCAAATCAAACTAATGAAGGAGAGCATCGATCTAATTGCAAAAGCAATGGCGCAGATCATGAACAGTTCTTTCATTGCAGGGATATTTCCTGAGGCCTTAAAAATTGCTGTAATAAAACCTTTACACAAGAGTGGGGACTACAGCGACCCAAATAGTTATCGTGAGATGAGATTTTTGAGAAAATTTCGGCTAAGAGATTGCTGCCAGCATGGATACATACAGGGAAGAAGCACTGAGACAGCTATATTTGAGTTATACCAATCAATACTATCAGCGTTGGAGAGGAAGGAACTGCCCCTATGCATTTTTTCCAGATCTGTCCAAAGCATTTGATTGTGTAGAAATAGACATCTTGTTGACAAAACTCGAAAAGTACGAAATAAGGGACAAGTAATTAAAGTTGCTTGGAAGGTACTTAAAGGAAAGACCTCAATCTGTTGAAATGAATATTAACAGCAACAAATATCAATCAACCAGAAGGAAAATAAAGCAGGTGTTCCACAAGGAAGTATAATAGACCCTATTCTCTTCCTGGTATACATAAATGATCTCCCTCAGGTCCTTAGACTAGGGTTAATTAGAAAAGTCTTAGCTGAACTTGTTGCCTTTGCGGATGATGCAAATTGTATGCTGAGGTCTCCATTCCTGAAATTGACGATTGAAGAAGCAAATTGTTTACTAGTAAACATTATTAATAGTACGAGGAAAATTGCCTCGTAATGAATAATGAAAAAACTGAATGTGTAGTTTTCAATTGGGATAGATCTCCAGCTGCCATTCAAACCAATAAAAACAGGGATATATCAGTCTCCAGCACAGTAAAGTTCCAAGGAATATATCCGGACGAAAACCTCAAACAGAACACCCTCCTCATAGAAAATCTAATCAAACGCCCGAATTCTGTGATATATTCAATGAATGTGTTAAAAGCTAAAGTTGATCATATGGTCTATACACTTAAAGGGTACTGAGGTTCATGATGGTTCATCCAGAATACTTCCAATAATATTTAAACTGTAACAACACTAGGCACACAGATACATATTTGTACCAAAGTCACTCTTTGTCCTTAACACAAAACTCGCCCTTATACATCGGTGTGAGGCTATATAATGCTCTGCCTCAAGGGTTGAGGAGGACATCCAATTTGAAAGTTTTCAGAATAACTCTGTCTAATGCAATTGTTGACTGTGGGCCATAGTTCTTGGGTATTTTTTTTATTTTTGTAGGAGTGGTTTGTTTTGAATTATGTGTTTTATTTTGGAGAACCAACCTTATTATTGTATTTCAATGAGCTTTTGATTGAATAAATATATTATTATTATTATCCATGGTGATGACTATTTGGATTCATTCTACTGCACTGTGGCCACTCATCGCGTTGAGTTTTCCCAAATTGTCGAAATGAGTTTCTCGAATGCAAGAAGCCCACTCGCGACATCGTAATCTCGCTTGCACTTTGGCCGTATCTTTAGACCTTGAGGTAGAATTCTCGATCAACAATCAATAGTTCCACAGCTGGACGGGTTTAGAGTGTGCCAACAAGCCCATGTTTACGTCAGCAGACTGCCAGAACATGCGAAATTCTTGCAGCAGTGATCCAGTAATTTTTGCCTTTTTCCAGGTGTTTGGTTTGTAAATATGAAGCTACTTTGGACATTTCTGAACACTCTGTGAGAAGAATTCTTCAATCAATTCTTCCATATACTCTACAAATTTGCTGTAGTGCAGGAGCTTTCTCCACCTGATTTCATTAGTTTTCAACAACCGTACCCTCATTGAATACCTGCTGCACAATGCATGCATGTTTTTGTGTGAGCTAATTCCAAATTTCTGGTTATGTTAAAAAAAAGCATTATTGGAGTGATAGCAACCCATGTGAACTTCATCAGAAGCATCATTGTGATTATACGTAACTCTGTAGTGTACGATTTCAAAAGTAGATATAATAAGCTCCCACTTCTTTGAGGACTACGCTACAGCCAAATGATTGTGGAATGTTTTCTCCAAAGCCTTGAACAACTGTACCTAGTAAATGCATGGTTTCAGCAGGATGAAGCCATGGATCTGTCTGTTCTCTTACTTTCCTAAATGCATTACCTCAAGAGGAGATAGGACACCTGACCTATTTCCCTGTAAGTGCTTTATATGGCGATACCTCAAATCCCTTGTGTGTACCGACTATGCATGGCCCTGGCTCAACTTAAGAACAACATACACCAAGCCATCCATGATATAACCCTCAAAATACTCGAAAAAGTTGAGCAAAATAATTGTGGAAATCTGCTTGCACAGTGTATTGACAATAGTTATATGGCTGTGACAATCTTTGTAATTGTTCGATAAAATCTTAAAATGATGCGTTACACAAAGTAACAAAATCCGAAGATACCATCTTTTAAATTTACCTTTCAATTTGGCAGACTTAGTTGCTGCACCATGAATTTTAAGTTTAACAAAAATGGACATATCTCTTTCACAAATTTCAGATGGACACATTTCTTCTCCCTGTTAGGCCATAATAATAATATAAGTTTTAATTATCTTACCACCAATGAATAATTCTATTCCCCCAGCTTCTGTTATTTGTTTTTCGTAATTTTCGCATTCAGCAGTTAAATTTTCAGCATTTCCATCCAAAATATGGACATTTTCAGGTTTTATATCTATGTGTTTGAAAAAATTGTTCCACATATAGTAGTGATAACTTTCTGGATGGTTTCTTTCCAGGTTAACATATTCATCCATGTTGAAAGTTTTTACATATTCGAAAGAAACTTTTCCTTCTTTAACGAACTCGATGAGTTTTTTGTACATTCCTAGTGGAGTTCCTCCTGAAAAATAACGAAAATTCACTTGGAAAACATGTAGTAATGGAAACAACCAACCTGTAGGTAACCCTAGTACAAAATATTTATTTGGTCCTGGTTTGAAATCGTTGATGCGTTTCATTACATATTTAGCAGCCCATTCACCTACTGCACCAACATCATTCAAAATAATCAAACGCATTTTTAATGGCCCTAAAATATAAGATGAATATAATTTAATAAGATGTACTTTTATGGATGAAGCCCCTTTTCTTTTTGGGAGAACGGAATTGCATGAAGGTATTTTATGAACTCACGCAGAAAAATAAACCTATTTTTTATATCTGAAAGATAGATAAAACTTATCTTTCCAATTATGAATAAAAATGCAGGATCAAGTCACACAATTGATATGAGGTCGAGAACCTTTGAATTACCAGCTAAATGTAGAAACCCACTCTGCAGCAAGTATCGATTATCGATTTAATGGAACATTCAACACATAACAGAATCAACAGGTTGAACTTGAACTCGTATGAAATTGTGCCCGCCGCCACTGCCCACTGCAAATACTGGTTGGGTTTTGACGCACAGAACATCAAAATATAAGAAGTGCAACCTGCCTTGTAAACTATGCGCAACAATTGTGACATTTCTCCTGTCATAAAATAAGTGGGAATATTCCATTATGGTTCTAGGGGGTGTCCGCCAGTTGAAGTATATGTCATTTTTCTCTAAAATTACATTGGTGCTCTGTGGTTCAGTTAATATTTCTGATTATTCTGTGTTCTAAATTTAAATTGAATGGAAAGGAACTTTTGTCTTCAATTAGAAAAGAGTTTTATAAATAATAGTTTATTGAATACAATAATTTTTGCAATTACATGTGTGTAAAAAACTGAATTGTAGGATAAACAAGTATCCGATATTTGTCTTTTACCTAACGAAATATGAATACTTAAAACATAGGTTGCGGTTTTCTGGACCAAACAAATACAATTAGCTCCTAGAGAAACCAAATAAATCCATAATAAGGGTTGAAGAAATATTTCTGAGAAGGTTAGCACTGATTCACAACAATCCTAATGTTGTCATCAAGATTAAAATATTCACTTCACTAATTTTCAATAACACTGATTCATCAAGGGAGGGGAGCGGCATCCAAAAATCCAAAGAAATTGCCAAAATCAAGTAGAAATCTTCAGTCCAAGTCCTTCCTGGCAATACCACTTTTCTAGAAAATCAATCAACAATTAGACGATGAATATTGAAATAAAGATTAACTATAAATACTCCGAATTAATCTTTCAAAGATAAGACTCCCAATAAGATAGTTCCCTGAATGAAGTTCATTAAGTAGTACTCCACTATGCTAGTAGAATATTCACACAAATCAAATTTATGAACTGTAAGAATAAATAAGTGATATAATCCCAAAAAGGTAAAATTTTCGCACCCGGCCAGTAATTATTATTCTTAGAATATGGGAAATATATGTTATGTTTCTGATGGTTCAACTGACTAGATTTTTAGGCTGGAATTGCCAAATATACTTACACCTAATAACATATCAAATTAGGTCTATGCGTATATAAAATGCCCAAATTAATTACCTGACATTATGCCACAGCCTTTGTATTAAGATGGACTTTCATACTGTTTTCACTAGAATCTAAGATTGAAAAATTGTGAATACACATGCCTAAATGATGGATTATTTGTACTGCATAGGTAATAATAGTCGATGTAATTACCATTTTTTTTATCTTATGGTTAAAAATTAGTGCTTGAGCTCATACATAAATGATTCCTTCGAATTCAACATTATCTGAATCCTGAAAATAAATATGGTTACACATATTACACCTGAAAAGATATTAACTTCATATTATACGGGTATTATTTTAATTTCAATTTTGAATATCAATAACAAACTGCCACAAAACACGCCAAAAATGAAATTGGCATATCATTTGACATAATGTCATGTCATTCTTCCATTTCGATATATCCACGACATACGTTTCTGACAGATAAAAATAAGTGGAAACGTATGTCCTTGTTTCCACTTTTCCTACCGTTGCTTCACCCCCCTGTTTTGACGTTTTGAGTTGGATATAGGCACAGAATAGAGAAGTATTAATACTTCTCTATTCTGTGATATAGGTTAAGTGTTAAGTTGTGCATAGTACATCTTGTCTATGGCAGTTACCGTTACCGCCATGTACGAAGAATGAAGATATCTAATGCCGCATTCACATATCTATACAGGGTGTTTCAACATGAACTGAACGAACATATAGCCGTATAGATGACATTAAGAAAGTCTTGTTTGCCTATGACTATAGACCGTTTTCGAAACATAAGGTTTATTACACTATCCAATCTTAAGAGCCTGGCATATCAGGAACCCAATCTTCTGGGTCGGATGTCGCATATTACACCACCCTAGATGCCGCCGCTTCTATTCTAGTATTAAATAATTCTCTATTCTGTGGCGTTGCTATGATACTGCCTTGTATGTCAGGCGGTAGGAAGCTAGTCTGATATGTCGGGTCCACTCGATCCTTAGGGGGTCTTTTGTGCGAGGGAGATTCGGGTATTTGGGTAATCGGGGATTCATCCTATTGGTCGAGAGATTCACCCTATTGGCTGACGACGATCACGTGATCGTCGTCGGCCAATAGGAAATAATAATCACCGATTACCCAAATACCCGAATCTCCCTAGCACAAAAGGTAGCTCTAGATTATATGTGCCATATGCCTGATATATCAGGGATATATAATCCAAGACTCGATCGCCCTAGATCAGGATCCTGGTGCCGGTTTGTTATTACACTACACGGTCCCTGCCTGCTGGACCCAGGAGATTGGGTAGTGTAATAGGCCTTTAAGCGAGATACAGGGTGTTTAATGCCAACTTTGAGCAGTATGCTGACACCGAATATTCTGTGATTCTGATAACTGTGGTAAGTTGTCCGTGACCTTTGAAATAACGGTTTATGGTGACATTTTCTTGTGGTCAATTCAGTTGTGGTAAAGAATTCCGGAAGAAAATTGAATTTTATTTTGGATTGGACATAATTTCAACGTCCCCAGTTTTCTAAGATTTTCCGTGAAAACATGAATCCAAACTCAACTTTTCTTCACATGTATACGGTGAGGAAAAAAATCCACCTAAAATTCATGAAATCTTTCAAGGTTTAACACTGGTGTGAAAACAGAAATGAAAAAAATTCTATTGGTTTTCATTTTGTAGCCTTCCGAAGATTCCACTCTGAGGGCTCAAATGATTTTATTCAAAAAACTATAGTGACCTTATGGAGGTCGAAATTGTAGGTACTAATGGGCCTAGCCAGAATGATCTGAATAGAAGTATGAATTCATCAACAAAAAACTTTTTTCAAAAAAACTTGCTGGGAATCGAATGACTCCCTCAACATTCGGGCATTGAGGTTAAAATCAACCTACTACCGTTGCTTGGTAACGGACATGAATATAATCAGAATAAGTCCAATTTATACTCTAGCAGTGCGTTCCTCTTGGCAACCATGAGCGACTACCATATATACCGCTTCCAGGGAATTACATGCAACACTCAAGGTACGATAAGGATCTCGGCAGCAGCTGCCTGGCAGTTGCGACCCGGCAGCGACTACCATACCGCTTCCAGGAAATCACAGCAGCACTTACCGATACAAGCAGCGCTGCACGGCAGCGACTACCATACCGCTTCTTGGGACTTACATGCAACACTTACCGATACAAGCAGCGCTGCACGGCGGCTTGTATTGGTAAGTATTGCATGTAATTCCGTGGAAACGGTATGGTAGTCGCTGCCAGGTCGCACTGCCAGGCAGCTACTGCCGAGATCCGAATCGTACCTTTACCGATACAAGCAGCGCTGCACGGCTGCTTTTATCGGTAAGTGTTGCATGTGATTCCCTGGAAGCAGTAGGCCGGGTCGCGACTGCCAGGCAGCTACTGCCGAGATCCGAATCGTACCTTAAGTGTTGCATGTAATTCCCTGGAAGTGGTATGGTAGTCGCTGCCGGGTCGAGACTACCAGGCAGCTACTGCAGAGATCCGAATCGTACCTTAAGTGTTGCTTGTAATCCTCTGGAAGCGGTATGGTAGTCGCTGCTGGGTCCCGACTGCCAGGCAGCTACTGCCAAGATCCGAATCTTACCTTAAGTGTTGCATGTTATTACCTGGAAGCGGTATGGTAGTCGCTGCCGGGTCGCGACTGCCAGACAGCTACTGCAGAGATCCGAATAGTACCTTGAGTGTTGCTTGTAATTCTCTGGAAGCGGTATGGTAGTCGCTGCCGGGTCGTGACTGCCAGGCAGCTACTGCAGAGATCCGAATCGTATCTTAAGTGTTGCTTGTAATTCTCTGGAAGCGGTATGGTAGTCGCTGCCGGGTCGCGACTGCCAGTCAGCTACTGCCAATATCCGAATCGTACCTTAAGTGTTGCTTGTAATTCTCTGGAAGCGGTATGGTGTAGTCGCTGCTGGGTCGTGACTGCCAGGCAGCTACTGCCAAGATCCGAATCGTACCTTAAGTGTTGCATGTAATTCCCTGGAAGCGGTATGGTAGTCGCTGCCGGGTCGTGACTGCCAGGCAGCTACTGCAGAGATCCGAATAGTACCTTGAGTGTTGCTTGTAATTCTCTGGAAGCGGTATGGTAGTCGTTGCCGGGTCATGACTGCCAGGCAGCTACTGCCGATATCCGAATCGTAGCTTTACATTACATGACCTGAGTATTGATTATTAGATCATTGGATTTCTCCGTTCCATTTGTTCGCGAGCGTTATTATTGTCACTAACTCAAGTGGAATTGATTATGTGCGTTTTGGTCATTCTTGTAAACAAAGAAAAAATTAGAGCTTTTAGGACGTTAAGTCGGGTCCAGATGAGTGTTATGCGAACGGCGAATGCCATAAATCACAGGGAGTTTTATGGTTCGAGACAGCCCTCTATATGCTCCGTACTCAGGTTTTCGTCCGAACGATGCATTTGAATGTATTTTACGAGGCTGAGCTCGAGTACCGTCCACACTATTCACCGAATCGTTTATCAAATTTTATTGCATTCGCTGTTCGGATTACACTCATCTGGACCCGGCTTTAGGTGATTCTAAACTATGAATTTTAATTTTGTAAGCATAAAAAACTCATACCTGATAAGAATCATGAGAAACCTGCTATATAATACTGTATCCAGCGCACATATAAACTCTGAACAAACAGAAGAAATCCCATCTATACTATAGAAGAACCCACAAACGGGAGAATTAAGTAAATCACGATCCCAAAAACAGAACACCTAACAGGAAAACTGATCGGATCACTCACACCATTGTTTAACAATGCTTACACCTAACCCTAACCTAACAACGTCCACTTCGACGCACCACTTCAGATGGGTCGTTATGAGTGCGATTGGAATTAATGTCGTCATGATCGAGTGACGTTTTCGTTAAGAGGAAACAATACCACGTGGTAGTGAATTACACCTAGGCAACACAGCCACATTAAAATGTCATCAAACCTCGCTTATATCTCAAGGTCAGGCCGCTGGACCCAGTCTACATGCTTAAACGTTGCCTATAGGCGCGTGAAATATTAGAATTCGGAGAAATTTCGACGCGTATTAGAGAAAACTGGGTTTCATTCTGCAGGCTTCATGCAGTGAGCATTTTATTTTGAATTTTTTCTTTTTGGATGTACTCAATGCCATTTCCATTTCTCACTCCATTTCAGTTTGTATTTTCCCGAAAATTCTTGAATATAAAAAAGTGGCAACATTGCGCATTCCAACGAATTTTTTCAACCATTTGCACCAAAAAAATTTTTTTGAAAAAAACGAACTCTGTCCTTCAGAAGTCACCTCGTTATATTCGAGGTCTTGTTTGCTCTGAGTGGAACGGCTTGAGGGGTCTTTTGATCGTCGTGAGCGCTTATAAAGTGGAACGCAGGCTAGAGGTATAACGTAACCCTATATACTGTCCGAAAGTGGAGGGAGTTTTTTTTAGAATTTTTTTTGATAAATTCATATATTTCTATTCAGGTCATTTCGAGGGCCCATTGGCACGCTTTTGGCCTTCGTAAGGCCACCAGTTTTTTAAATAAAAATTATTTAGTTACTCCGACCGGAATCTTCAGAAAGCTACTAAATGAAAACCAATGGGATATATTTTAATGCTGTTTTCACACCAGTGTTCAGAAAGGAGGGTTTAGTTCAACCCCCAAAGATTCCAACAATTTTTGGGTGAAATTTGGTTTTCACACTGATGTAGGACATGTAAAAAAGAGTTGAGTTTGAATTTTCTAAAAATCATTTCATGGGAAATCTTAGAAAATCGAGTACACCGAAATAGTGTACCATCCAATTTAGCGATCGAAAATAAAAAATTCCAACTTCGGTAATTTTTTCGCCATTTGCATTGAAATCTCTTTTCTAGAATTCTACACCACAATTGAATTGACCACCAAAAATACTAAGATGTGACCAAAAACCGTTATTTCAAAAGTCACGCGTAACCCCACCACAGTTATCAGAATTTGCTCTGAGTTGACACGTTGAAACACCCTCATAATCCTGTGGGAATCGGCGTCCATATCAACCTATCTAAATTATTTCAGCCTGGTCATAAAGAAAACATAACTCATTTTTAATTCAAAATATCATAACTAGCTAAGAACACTTCCCCCCACTACAAACAGAATTTAACTCATGTCATCGACTGCGACAAGGGCCAATAAGTTAAAGGATAAGGCATTCATTAAAGGACATCATTTTCACGGATTTGTGACTGGATTCTCCAGCGACAGGAATCGAGTGAGATTGAAATAGATTCGAGGGATAACTTGTTAAAAGAGAAATAGTTAATATATTTTGTTTTATTGCCGTAAATTATGCTTTTTCGTTAAGACTGTACACAGATATCACCTCAGGATGCATAACTCACAATTATTTTTAAGAGTTTATTTATGTAGCATATCAATCCATCCTGTTCTATTCTATAGGTATACTCTTGTGTCTGTCTCATATTGATACCAAATTTCTTCTTCACCGTTTCTACTTTGTGTTCACCATTGATATGCGATATGCTCTACTCATAGACATGGTGCAATTATTTCGACTATACCTGTAGATCTAAGGATACATTAATTGTCTCAATTCCAAACCAATCAAAATCGACGCACTTCCGAAAGAACCCGAAAGCTCTCGTGTGAAGTCGATTATCGATCGGCTCGATCGTGGCGGGATTTCTCGCTGCGATTGCGGTTTAGTAACCTCTAATATTTGTATTCTGTGCCTGTAATCGTGTAATCTATCTAACGCACTAACGAAAACGAATTGATGCTTGCTTGGCTACTGTTCTGTTACATTTTGAAGAATTATCAATACGAATTGTCCAGACGATTTAAAAAAAGCAATTATCATTGCTATACTAACTTTTAATCTAACTTACTAACGACTTGATACAAAGCAATTATCATTGCTATACCCGGCTAAATATAATTAATAAATTACATCTTTACCACACAATTTCAGATTTTTCCCTAAATTATGGACACGGTGAGGTAAGTTCAGTTTGTGCATTATGGAATAGTTTTTTGATAAAATTTCGGTTTTTTTGCAGAGTGAATCCACTAATTCGTGAAGAATGTCGAAAGGAGTTCACCAGCGTATCAAATAAAAACAAGCACCTCCGGAATATACATAAGCATGATTCTCCAAAAGTGGAAAGGATGCAGAATATTATGTGTTCTCTTTGTCCCAATGAATACAGAGAGATGTTTTCATCCTATAATGATTTGGATCAACATTTCACAAATATCCACAACATAAGAATCACAGAAAGTATTATCAATTTCAGAAGCCATGAAGAGTTTGAAGCATGGCGAGCAGAGGAAAACAGAAATGTTGAATATGCTTGTACTAGGGCCGTTGAAAATAAGAAGGGGGATAGAATTGTATATTACCATTGTAATCGAAGCAATTATAGAGGTACGTAGGACACTTCTGATCATGGAGAATCAACTGTGTTGAATTTTAGGATACCAAAGTAACTGTGCAATACGTAACGTGAAGCTCGGAGGAAGTATTCACATTTAGGGAATGTGTTCTTCAAGATTTTCACTCAAAATTTCGACAGATGGTAATAACTATTAACTAACCATATATTTGTATTGATCTGATTTTAATACCTCCTGCTAGGCTTGTTTACAGTAACATTTGAAGAAACACACGTGGGACATGAGGATGTTTCTTTAAGAGCAAAAATGTGGAATAAAATAATCAATGTTGAGAGACCTACAGCGAATAACTATCAACATAAAATCACTGTGGAAGCACACAAAAAAGCAGAAAAAATGAATGGTAAGATCGAAACATACGAATTTGGAAACTTCAAGGTACCATCTTGTTCGGTGAGTAATAAATTTTATATTGTGAATTGTAAAGAACTTTGTGATAGCGATTGTAGAGCAGGATTTTGTAACATATGTAAAATATGTATACATAGATATGAGTGCCAGTGCTCAGAAAATACAGTTAAAAAAGTACTGTGTAAACATATACATGCTGTATCTTTGCTAGAGGAGAGAAGCGAGTCTGTTTTAGGTTCCCCACATTCAGATGAAAGCGATACACTGTATCTCAACGAGCCTACAGGAACCAAGCTGCGTTACCAGGATGATGTCACCCATTTTATTCAGGAGAGCAGACCACATAATATATCCATTAGTTTCGAGGAAAGAAGAGAGGTTTTAACCCTAAAAAAACATATTTTCCGAATGATAAATGAAACTTTCTCGCATGTTTTAAATTCATAATTTTCGGGATCTTTCCATATAGTTTTTCGTTATGTAAAGAATGTATATCTTCATCTTACAAAGTTGATGGTAGTTTGTGTTTTTATATAGCTTAGGTGTAGTTAACATTGCTAATGTTCATGATGCTTATGAATTGTGAAATGTGTATGATGTTTTCAAATTGGGGATTAATGCGATGTCTGTATAGTTACAGTACTTAACATATTAAGGTGCAAATAATAATTATAGTTAACACTCTATTAACACTGCTTACTTTCTTAAAGTAAAATATTCAATTTTGGAATTTTATCATTTTGGAATGAAATGTACATTGTATTTATACAAATATTGCATTTTGGTTCAGGTGTAGGGGAGTTGGGAGCCTGAAATAAAATTGAAAATAAACTAGTTTCAGACAATCCTTAATAACATTGTTATGTTAGCTTAGGTGTGGTAAATATTGCTTATGTTCAGGTTGCTTAGGAATTGTGAAATGTATATGATGATTTGAAGGTGAGGATTAATGTGATGTGTGTATAGTTACAGTTTTCAACATATTAAGGTGCAAATAATAATTATAACTTAACTCTCTTAACACTGTTTACTTTCTCAAATTAAAAGTATTCAAATTTGGAATGAAATGTGCACTGTATTTATACACATATTGCATTTTGGTTCAGGTGTAGGGGAGTTGGGAGCCTGAAATAAAATTAAAAATAAATAGACTAGTTTCAGTCAATCCCAAATGACATTCAAATTGTAGTTGGGATTTGAATCATTATGTGAAAAAACTGTTTTCCCTTTGTTAGCTTTGAATTACTAACCCTGGAAGTTATTAGAGATTGATTTTTCCATTTGTTATTGTAATTATTTGCTCGAAGTTCATAAAATAAACAACTTCAAATATGATTATTGTATATTTTTCCTGTTCCTAATTCCTTTGAAGTAATAACCCACTCCTCATTGACTATTTTATAACGAAAATTTCGTAAATTTATAAACTGAATCATTGATGAAATATAGATCCTTCACTGATTTGCAGATAAAAAACTGCCAAGTAGACTATTTTGAGACATACTAATTATTTGGAAGTTAAATTTAATATTCAATGAAATAAACTCTAAAATTCAAAAAGTTATAATGAAGCTTCCTTCATTGGGACAGTGTTGCTGAGACAATAACAGTCAATGATTAAAAGAAAGTTAGTTATCTAAGAATATATTAAGAACCTGAATATTTTTTTTTTGGGATATCCTGATGATTCAGAATTCATCATGGCATTGTGATAATTCATAGTGATATTCCTAACTCGTTCTCTACATCCACATCTAAATCTATTTATTAATAAAATGGTAATTGATACACTGCGAGGCCAAAACATTTCAATTTTGGGCAATGTAGTGAATGAATGACTTGTTGAAATACAAATCTGAAGAAAAATGTACTTTACTGTTTGTTTATAACATACCTAATCAAATGGTGATTCAGTGCAATATACTGAATAAATGTAATATTATGTTTATTACTATACATTCTACTGAAATACAAACAGTTCAGTACAATTTACAGCAAAGATTAATCTTTGATTTACAGTTCACCACATTACATTAACTTCTTGCGCACAACGTGAGATGACAGTTTTGGTTAAGTTCAAATACTTCCAAGCAGAAATTCAATTCAAACTGGCGCCAAAGAGACCACGCCCACATCGATTTTGATTGGTTTGGAATTGAGACAATTAATGTATCCTGTAGATCTATCTGCAGCTACTTCAACCACAACATCACATTGATCAACAAACGGGTCCATCACCGTATGGAAGCATCGGTGGTTCAGTGGTAGAATGCTCGCCTGCCACGCGGGCGGCCCGGGTTCGATTCCCGGCCGATGCAATTAGTTTTTTTCATATGATGACTTCTTTCCTGGATTCAGTAGATATTTTCTGAAAATTAGCACATTTCTTGCAATTCATCAGTTTAGAGTAATATATCTCGAATATAACGGTGCGACTTAAGTAGATTAGAGTTAGTTTTTTCAAAAAATTTTTTTTGGTGTAAATAGTTTGAAAAAATCGTAAGAATGCGCAATGCTGACACTATTTCATATTCAACAATTCTCGGGAAAATAAAACTGAAATGGAGTGAAAGATGGAAACATAACTAACACTGCGCATTATCACAAAATAATTAAGTACATCCCAAAAAAAATTTCAAAACATACTAACTGAAGCCTGCAGAACGACACCCCGTTTTCTTTTATAAAAGTCGAAATTTCTCCGAATTCTTATATTTCACGCGGCTATTGGAAACGTTAAAGCATGCATGGATACAGCGTGCAGCTCCCGACCTTGATATATTAACGAGGTTTAATGAAACTTGAATGTGGCTCTGTTGCCTAGCCGTAATTTACCACCACGTGTATTATTATGCGCTCTCAAGTATGCTAGCCGAATGTGAAGTCTATGTTTAATTTAACAGTGTTCTACCATTGTTAAAACAATGGTCATACATACCGGCTGGAGAAGCTGTTCAGCGGAAGCTTCGTAAATTTTAGTTTGGAAACAGGATATCACAGATAATGATTGACTCCTTTACTTCTTTATCTGTGCAGAATACTTGGTGAATAATAACCTCTTGTTATTGGATTCGGATATGATCATTGTGAAAATTGATGGTGATGTGTTCTTAGGCATGGCACAGGATATATTTTATAGACATTTTTTAAACACGAAACAATGCTATGGGTATCCATTTCATATGTTCAATTTCGGTCAGGGTTTCAGTGAATTTGAAATGGACATCCCCAAGATATCCAAACTGTCATACCTAACTGAGCCGAAAATGGTCTCAAACGACAAGGTTGGACTCACTGATGAAGAATCTGTGGTGAAAATTGTTTCTGTCCGTCCGTGTGCGCTGTAACTTTCGAAAAGAAGGGCCTAGTCTCGATTTTTTCCTGAATAGCTCTGTTAAGTTCGTTATAATGGGCCAAATCTGCCGAAAAGTTTTTGTGCTACAGCCATTTGAAATATTGATTTTTCGATAACTCGAAAAATATTTATCTGATCGAAATGAAACTTGGTTGGAATATGAACAGTGTCAATAAGAAGAATTATCCATGGAAAATTTCAAACAACAATTTTTGTTTTTGAAAATTTCTTTTGAAAATTTTTATATTTTATTGCAATTTCACTGAAATTTCCAAGTCATCATTTCACAATGTGAACAAGCGCGTAAAAGCTGCTGACTTCACGTCAGTTCTTTTCTAGATTTTTTTGGTATGAGTTTTTCTTTATTGTGCCACTATTGCAAATATAATATTTGATGGATATTGGAATATATTATTTCATGTTCTGTGAAAGGTGTAGCGGTTTAACAGCCCGTTAGTTTGTTAACGCCGCTAATTCTTATTAATTAGCACATACCAGGAGTCTGCGTGTACTTGGTGTCACACTCCGCATGCCTATAATGATAATATGTACCATATATCAATTAGCGATTTTCGAAGTAGATATACGCAGTTAATTCGAGACCAAGGATTTTTCTGTGCCCAGAAAGAGCAGAGGTTGATCTTGTCAGAATTAATTTATGGATTATTCTTTATTTGTGATATTGATATATATCATCTCTGATCGATTTATTCAATATGGATACGTTTTATCTTGGCGTGAATTTCATTCACACCCGCCGTCCCCTTGGAACTGAGAATATACTGTTCCCCTGGGACTGACAATTATCATTGGATGTTATTTAAATTTTCCTGGAAACTCAACATATATTATCATAACGCACTTTTATATCTTAGACTCAACATATCTCGTAGTGCATTGGAATCAGAAAAATTTGATACTTATTGGAACTGGCAATAAAGGACAAATACCTTGTAGCGAGCGCCCTCTCTCAGCTCTTACTTAAGTCGCGCGCGCAGTACCATCTTGCGTCTTAAGTATCCTACGTTACTACCACCTGTAACGCTTGGCCAACATCATCGGTCAACGTACAGGGGGCGCTAGCGCGCACGCTGTCCCGGTTGGATCCTCTCAAGATCTCCGATATACGCTCATCCCCAACGGTCTGGTACACTCCCTGGTGTTCCTCACATGGGGTGTCCACTCACGTAGGCATGTAAACGGCTCAGTTTGGTGCATGCCCTGACGAGTTCCCCCAAACTAAGCCGGGACGAAACGTGACACTGTCCCAAAGAGGTTGAAGCTACCTCGCAAACCTTCAAAAGCTTCAACCTGGACTGACTTCATTGATGGAAGATTGATATTATGGAAGGGAACTTCAATTGAAAAAAATTACTATTAAGTTGAGTAGGAAGCTAAAATTATGTAGATTCAGCTGTCAAATACGTCGAGCTCTAATAATTGTGTATAGTTTGTACCTAAAGCTGGAGTTCTGATATATATTTGTTAAGCCTAAGGGGAGTTGTTGATTTTGCCAAGAATCCTGAGATTATCCGCCTAGTCATAAGATCACGCAAACAGACATATTTCGTAACAAAGGAATATTTCAACTGTAAAACTTTTTTTTACTTCGAACTTCTAAAACCACTAAGTTCATGTAAATTGATAATTTGTTGATTATTTTTCATATATAAGTTTCAATCAACTATTTTTGTTCAATGTACTATTATTTCCATCAAAAAAGCTCCGCGTATTTTTGGCAACAGCGTCGACACGCTTATTTTTTCACTTCCCAGATCTCAACAATAGCGAGCGCCCCTGATCGGTAGGTTATATTCAATCCTCAGGTTAGCAGAATAATTTTCCGGTTATCAGGGGACCATCTGAACTTTCGCTGTACTGTTCTTGAAGAGAGGTGAAGGAAACAGTATCGCAACCCTGAACGAAAACACCTAGTTGCTCAGAATAAATCGTTCTCTGTTAGTCTGGGGTCTCGTTTTAGTATAGCTGAAAAATTTATCATGGACATTCCTGCGAGATAATATATTATATGGAATGTTTCTTGCTAGTTTATGTAGCCTGTGTAGACATCCGGTTTCCGGCGCCGTTTCGAGACCGGATAAATTCCATGACCAGTTGTTTTTATAGTTCCACCGGGGTGTGGATAATTTGCTGACCAAAATATAATCCTCTGAATCACGGCCTAAAAGAATATTTAATTGAACCAAACTCTAAAACTGAGTTTTGCACATTGAGATGTTCCTGTCACCACATTCAAAATTCGAATCCACCGCAAATTGGGGATAGTTTATTCTTGTGATTTTTCAAAATAATTTGCTGACCGGAGGTTTCCAGTCGAGATATGTTATCGAAACGCTACATTATGATTAAATATAGTATACTCTTTGTGCCACCGTACAAAAAATTCAGATCCGCCCCCGTTTAAGGGTAGTTTATTCTTGTGATTTTTCGGAAATCCTTGCTGATCGATATTTTCCAGTGGAGATATTTCATTGGGACAAAGTATAATAATTGAAAATCGGATACCCTCTGTGCCACCATACAAAAATTTCAGGTCCGACTCGTTTAAGGGTAATTGATCCTCGTAATTTCTCGGAATACTTTGCTGACCGAAAATTTTCAGTGGAGATATTTTATTGAAACAACGTATTATAAATGAAGGTAGCATACGCTTGGTGCCACCGTGAAAAAAATTCAGATCCGCCCCTGTTTAAAGGTAGTTTATTCTTGTGATTTTTCAGGAATCCTTGATGATCGGAAATTTCCCGTGAAGATATTTCATTGAAACGATGTTTTATGACTAACCGTAGCATATTCTTGGTGTCACCATAAAAAATATTTAGATCCACCCCCTATTAAGGGTAGTTTATTCCTGTGATTTTTCGGAAATCCTTGCTGATCCATATTTTCCAGTGGAGATATTTCATTGAAACAAAGTAAAATAATTGCAAATCGGATACCCTCTGTGCCACCACACAAAAATTTCAGGTCCGACTCGTTTAGCCGGGTAGTTTATCCTCGTAATTTCTCGGATTACTTTGCTGACCGAAAATTTTGAGTGGATATTTTTCATTGAAACAACGTATTATGACTAAACGTAGCATACGCTTGGTGCCACCGTGAAAAAAATTCAGATCCGAATCTGTTTAAGGGTAGTTTATTCTTGTGATTTTTCAGGAATCTCTTAGCATACTCTTTGTGCCACCATAAAAATATCCAGATCCACCTCCTATTAAGGGCAGTTTATTCCTGTGATTTTTCGGAAATCCTTGCTGATATTTTCCAGTAGAGATATTTCATTGAAACAAGGTAAAATAATTGCAAAAAGGATACCCTTTGTGCCACCATACAAAAATTTCAGGTTCAACCCGTTTAAGGGTATTTTGTCGTCGTAATTTCTCGGAATACTTTGCTGACCGAAAATTTTCAGTGTAGATATTTTTTTAACGATGCATTTTGACTGAACGTAGCATACACTTGGTGCCACCATACGAAAAATTCAGATTCGCCCCTGTTTAAGGGTATTTTATTCTTGTTATAACTCCAATAAAAATCCTTGTACAGAATTCCCCCAATCACCACAGTTTTACGAAGAATTACATACACCTATTCAAGGTAAAAACAATAATGCATTGTTTTGATGATTCTGAAGATTTTCAAGAATAAATTTCCCTCATTAGAGCAAAGAATTCCTAGAAATTACGAGGTTAAACTACCCTTGAACGAGTCGGACCTGAAGTTTTTGTATGGTGGCACAGATGGTGACCGATTCGCAATTATTTTACTTTGTATCAATGAAATATCTCCACCGGAAAACATCGATCAGCAAGAATTTCCGAAAAATCACAGGAATAAACTACCCTTAATAGGGGGTTGATCTGAATATTTTTCATGGTGGCACAAAGAGTTTGCTACGGTTAGTCATAATACATCGTTTCAATAAAATATCTCCACGGGAAATTTCCGCTCAGCAAGGATTCCTGAAAAATCACAGGAATAAACTACCCTTAAACAGGGTCGGATCTGAATTTTTTTCACGGTGGCACAAAGAGTATGCTACGGTTAGTCATAATACGTTGTTTCAATAAAATATCTTCAATGAAAATTTTCGGTCAGCAAAGTATTCCGAGAAATTACGAGGATAAACTACCCTTAAACGAGTCGGACCTAAAATTTTTGTACGGTGGCACAGAGGGTATCCGATTTGCAATTATTTTACTTTGTTTCAATGAAATATCTCTACTGGAAAATATCGATCAGCAAAGATTTCCGAAAAATGACAAGAATAATAAACAACCCTTAATAGCGGGTGGATCTGAATATTTTTATGGTGGCACAAAGACTATGCTACGGTTAGTCATAATGTATCGTTTCAATGAAATATCTCTACGGGAAATTTCCGATCAGCAAGGATTCCTGAAAAATCACAAGAATAAACTACCCTTAAAAAGGTTCGGATCTGAATTTTTTTTACGGTGGCACCAAGCGTATGCTACGTTTAGTCATAATACGTTATTTCAATGAAATATATCCACTCAAAATTTTCGGTCAGCAAAGTATTCCGAGAAATTACGAGGATAAACTACCCTTAAACGAGTCGGACCTGAAATTTTTGTATGGTGGCATAGAGGGTATGCGATTTACAATTATTGTACTTAGTTTCAATGAAATATCTCTACTGTAAAATATCGATCAGCAAGGATTTCCGAAAAATGACACGAATAAACTACCCTTATAGTGGAGGGCGGATTCGAATTTCTTACACGGTGGCACCTCAAGTATGCTACGCTTAGTCACAATGCATAGTTTAAATAAAATATCTCCACGGGAAGTTTCCGATCAACAAGAATTTCTGAAAAATCACAAGAATAAACTTCCCTCAAACGGCGGCGGATCTGAATTTTTTTTATGGTGGCACAAAAAGTATGCTACATTCAATCATAATGTAGAGTTTCGATGAAATATATGGACTGGAAACCTCCGGTCAGCAAATTATTTTGCAAAATAACAAGAATAAACTACCCCCAAATTGAGGTGGATTTAAATTTTGAATATGGTGGCAAGAAGGTAATCCTCGATAGATATCTGGTTTGCATTATGAGTCTCATATTCTTACTAAAAGGCTGAAATGAACGGTATAATTCTATTTCAGTCAGCAAAGTATTTTTACCCGTTCCACCGTAGTGACACAGACAGAAAAGTACTTTACTATTCTGTGGTTGTGATATTTCAGTGCTCTTGAGGAAATTGTTAGGCAGAGACTACCGCTACGGTGCCGCAACCGGTTTATCAGACAGTTAATTGCACGGTCCCGCAACGGCCCTGAAATTGGAGAAACCGGATGTGTACACTACGCCCCATTATCGATTATCTGAAATGCTCCCAGCGTTTTGAACTCACCAAAAGTGGCGTTGGGGATCTAGTAATCTGCCCATTGCACTTATAAATATGATAATTTTTTCGTGGAATCGTCTATGGATTCCATACAGGGTGATTCTGGAGGAGACCGTCAGATTTCAGAAGAAGTTTAGAAAGTTTCGAAACAATGTTTGATTTACTCTTTTGAAACTATAAAATGTGATTTGTCATATTCGACCGATTTTACCGTGATTGATAACTTATTTGGTATGGTTCATCAGATTTCGATGAATTTTTCAGTGAAGTACCTACATTATAAATAATGAGCACATTGAAACATTCCGGAAAAATTTTCAAAATACGCGATTCCTATACAGGGTGATTTTTTTAAGTGTTTCATTAGAAGTTTTCGAGGAAGGAATTGTAATACAGATTCAAGATTTTGGATTTTCGTTTTAGAGAACATGAACTTTAATTGCAAAATATTTTCAAGCGGAATCTACTTCCGGTTTCACCGGAAACGAATGTAACTTCGTTATTTCAAATGCAACACCCTGTATATTTTTACATATTCGAATTCTTCGTTTAATTTTACACTGATTTGATGTATGATATGTGCAACCATTCAAGCGGTTTTAGAATTATAACCTGATTATCAAATTTTTTGAAAAAAAGGTTGTCACAGATTAGTGTCCATATCTTCAAAACCCCTCATTATAAGAATTTCTTTTTGCGAAATCTATGAAATCTCACTTTTTTCAAATGGCAACCCTATAGTTTTGTAATTCCAATCGATTGCCCGTCAAAAACTACTTAGAGTGTCCCCAACATTCCATGCCTCTAAAATCAGTAATTTCGCCGTAATTGAATAAAATTCGAATTTCGGGAATAAATCAAGGTTTCTTAGTCTAACCATAGATTTATTAGGATAGAAATTTTCAAGAAGGCTATGTCTGTTCATTTATAATGCATTTTTGAGAACAGTCATTTATACTTGTTTGATTAATCGGGCACTATGCAAAATCAGAATTACAGTAACAGTGATGTATTAAATATGTTCTTCATTTACGGTGAATGTAACAAAATATTAGAAAGGGCAGTCAGAACTTTCAACGAAAGAAACCCACATTTACCACCTTTAACAAAATCAAAGTTCAGGAGGTATCAAAACAATTTTCTCCGTAGTGGAAGCATTAACCCAAAACGGAATCGTGTGAAAACAGTAACAGGTAATGAAGAAAATCAAATAAATATTCTAGGACATATTCACGGAAATCCAAGAGGTTCCATCAGACAGGTAGCACAGGAATTAGAAGTTTCATATTCGTCGTGTCAAAAAGTGCTCAAAAATGCCAATATGCATAATTATAAATTCCATAAAGGTCAGGCACTGGTAAATGGAGATCATCAGAGAAGAACTGTATTTTGCGAGAACCTAACTGGAATGCTGAACGCTGATCCCCAAATTTTGAAAAAAATTATCTGGACAGATGAACCAAGATTTTCACAGGATGGAGTGTTAAATTCAAGAAATAATCATTATTGGGCGGATGCAAATCCACATTTGATTTATCAGAAAAACCATCAACATAGGTTTGGTTTTAATGTGTCTGGCATGTTGATGGATGATAAACTATCTTTTCATATTTATGATGAGAATTTAACCGGACAAAGGTATCTGGAAATCATAAGATCGGTGGTTTCCCCTTTTTTGGAAGAATTATCTCTAAATCTGATGTTCCATTGCTGGTACCAATTAGACGGAGCACCGGCACATTGCACAAGACCTGTCACTAACGAACTGAACGCAATGTTCGGAGAGAGGTGGATCAGACTAAATGGTCCATTAGAGTGGCCCCCTCATTCTCCAGACCTAACACCCCTTGATTTTTATTTATGGGGTACTATAAAATCAGAGGTCTACAAAAATAACATTGACTCAAAGGAAGAACTTGAAGCGAGGGTGAGGGCTGCATTAAGGGGATTACCACCTGAACAAATAAGAAAAGCTACATCAGATGGAGTTCGTAGAAGAATTGATGAATGTATGGCGGTAGGCGGCCAACATTTTGAAAATTTATTGTAGTACCTACCTATTAGTTTGGGGCCCTTTTTCAGACACCCTGTATAATATTTCCTCATAAGTTATACAAGAAACAGTATCAGCGTACTTTCTTTTGTTCTACTTTCGCAAAAAGAAATTCTTATAATGAAGGATTTTGAAGATATGGACACTAATCTGTGACAACCTTTTTTTCAAAAAATTTGATAATCAGGTTATAATTCAAAAACCGCTTGAGTGGTTGCACATATCATACATCAAATCAGTGTAAAATTAAACGAAGAATTCGAATATGTATTATAAAAATATACAGGGTGTTGCATTTGAAATAACGAAGTTACAGTCGTTTCCGGTGAAACCGGAAGTAGATTCCGCTTGAAAATATTTTGTAATTAAAGTTCATGTTCTCTAAAACGAAAATCCAAAATCTTGAATCTGTATTACAATTCCTTCCTCGAAAACTTCTAATGAAACACTTAAAAAAATCACCCTGTATAATTTCGGATTTATAATTGAGTTTTTTGATTTGAATATGATTCTTTACAGAATATGAGCAATTAAATATGAACTCGAAAAGAACATTTCATAACTGACGAATATAGCTTATCATCCTTGAACGATAGAGCTTCACCTATACCTAGTGCAGAATATTTTAACTGCTTATTTGAGCAACATTTTCGAAAAAATGTTGTCGCAAAACCGGAATACCTCTGAAAAATGACTCACTATATGGTAGAATCCGAAACAGATAGCGAAGTTTTAGAAATCAATGTACAGGGTGTTTACTTCTTTAACCAGTACAATTAATCTGAACTTAACGATTGAAGCTTATCTCGGGAGGATTTCGCATCATTTTTTATGTTTTTTCTGGGTCTTCACTCCCAATATCTGAAACAAACTTTCAAAATTTACTGAAAATTGTTTTCTTTTATGAAGAACGCCTCTGCGGATTGCAGTACCTAAAAGTCAAAAGCAGTTTTTTGCAAAACAGATTGGCTAATAAACAAAACAGGAACAATACAAACGATAAACAAAGCGAACTGTGACGTTCCAGAGTAAAAATCTGACTCTTTCATCAGACAAAGCAGAAAATTTCAAGAATAAATATTTTCTTTCGATTTGAGACTTTTGTCAAATTGAAATTTTCGAGGAAACACAGCAAGACAGATTCATTTGGTTTGAGAGTTTCTCAAGTCTACCTCTTTTTTAAGTAAATTCAGCCAAATGTAGGGTCTACTTTTAGAGAACAATGAGCAAAATTACTCTCTCCATTTAACAAAATGCAAGACTCTCTAATTTTTCTTTTCAAATTATCTGATTCCAACATCAGTATTTTTATATTGTCCCAATCTATCATGTGATTCCCAATGGTTGAACATGGTTGTTTTTGTACTGTAGTTTTCTGATATCTAACGGTCTAGACGTTTCCCCTGTATAGGTATTTCCACAAACACAGGAAAATCCATATACAAACACAATATTTGATTTCTGTTTCTCGTTAATGAAATAAATGTTATATTGAATTTTGCATCAATTCTTCTGATCTTTTCTGAAAGTCCACGTACCTACATAAGGTATCACATTCAATAAATTGGGTTATTCTTCATGGTTGTGCTGTTGATTTGGTTTATAATTAGAAGGAGATGTTTTTTCTAAATTTGAAAACGTTCCATTTGTAAATTCTCTCGGATATCCATTCACTTCAAGAAACGATTTGATGTAATTCAATTCACGTTGACGAATCTCACGGGTTGATCAGATTCATTATAGTTCTGTCATAAAGGGTTTTAATGATGCCTCTTTTTACACTGAGTTGATGATTGGAATAAAAATTTAGATATCTATTTGTATGATGTGTATCTTCTTTAAAGAAACTTGTATCCAAATGATCCTGATATGTTTCCACTAAAACATCCAAAATGAAAGTTTATTATTCATTTCTAATTCAATTTGTGGGTTCTTGATAATTTATGTATTCTAAAAGTTTGTCTAACTCTTTCCTTCCATGTTGGCAGATTTCAAAAACGTCATCAATAACATATCGCTACCAAGCCTTCGGTTTTAGTCAATATGTATCTACAAATTTGTCTTCAAAGTTTTCCATAAATATATTCCTCATGGTAGGTGAGAGCGGAGAACCCACTGTCATTCCGAAATTTCGACGATAAAAAAAACATCTCTCAATCGAAAATATGTTGAATTCAAACAAACTTCCAACATCTCCATATCATCGATATTAAATTTAGAATCGTCGATAATTGTGTCCTCACCTTCCAATTTTTAATAGTTCTGTTTCAGATATTGGAAGTGAAAAACCCATCAGAAAAAACCTGAAAAATAATCTGAACTTATCACAATAATACCCCTGTATTTTGAAAATGAGGTTACAATTATTGAATGTATACTCATTCATATTGCATAACAATTTTCAAATTGTCCTTTTTTGAAGAATTTTTTCGGAAAAATTGTAGGTTTGCCAAAAAACTTGGGGAAACCTAGATGAATTATGACTTATAATGGTAGAATATGAAACGGATAGCGAAGTTTTGGATACGCAATGTACTGTTTTTTTTTTCAAACATGTACAATCAATCCGAAATTATCACAATAACAAAAAATTTTTGGAATGTGTGAATGTGCTCTTTTATATTGTGCTTTATTGAAAGTTTAACCGAAATCGAATGAGCCATAACAACAAATTCATGACAATTGAAGTAAAATCGGTCGAACCACCCTCTATATGGTATCATTGTTTAATCTCTAATAATGATAGTATCAATAGGAAACCCCAACCATAAACCAAATATTAATTGTTTCGAAACTGTCTTGAGTAGTCTATATCTGGAGGGCTCCTCCGGAATCATCCTGTATAATACAACTTTTTGAATTTATTGGAGTTATATGCATATCCTCATACGAGGATATAAACATTTTAATTTATTTGTTAACGTTTTGTGATGAATACACTTTGATTCACCTCTGAAATAGGTACGAGAACAGTTGTGGTTGATTAACACTTTTTCCTTGAGTAGATATGTATTACAGATGAATTCATTTATCTCACGGGTACTAATTGGGATTGTCAGCGAATTAGACCTTGACATTTAATTTCCATTAGTTATCACAGATAGAAAGTAATTGAGTATTCGCAGAAACCAATTTAATATTTCGTCATAATCCCAAAAATCTACTTAGATACACATATAGATATGGAAATCTAACAGGAGCTCAAATGGAAATCTGTTGAATCGTCCCCACTTTTCCTGGTACCTATACTTAATTTCGATAGGTATTATTTTGTGCTCTTGTTATAAGGAACAATAAGAGCGTTACTATTTTGCCAAAATGTCATTACTACCTATACGAATTTTGAACCGACTGTAGTCTGACAAGCTTGATCTTGAATCAACATTGTCGGATCGTGTTGCCAAATGTTGGTAAGTTTTGAATTTTTTGAAACGTAAATGGGCTTAAACGATTAGGTTGAACTGGCTGCAACTTCTACTCTACTCAAATTAATAGGTAGCGTCAGAGCTGTATCGATCGTAGAATCGTGTGGTGACACAGCAGGCGATCCACCGTGTTGCTTCTAATATGAACTTGCGTCTCCAGTTTTACCATTTTAACACCGAAATAAGTTGATAAGAGAGGCCTCTATGCGATTGGTTCTGTATTTCTTGGAAATGTTAGGAATTAAAATTTGGAATGGTCATATCTACAGAATTATTGGGTAGTTTTCACGAATTCTACCCTCGTAATCAAGCTCCCAACCTGCTTAACAAATATCCTTTCTTTGGGTTTGTAAACGTCAACATTGGCGCACTTCTATAAAGTTAGTCGGGGTAGGCCTTGAATAAGGTTTATCAAGTTTTTGTAAGTCGAACTAATAGCGAGGTTGGCACTAGTGAAATATTTTCAAAGTCGAAATAATTTGGCCATTCTTACCTACATATTTTCATCAAGGTCTCTATGGTTCTGTTAAGTTACGTACGTAATCACAACCTTTATGTAGAGTGGACCACGTCACGTAGAAGAAAATGACTGATCCAAAATTTTCAAAACATACACAGTGGAATGTGTCAAATTTCCACGGCCTACTGACTGACTTAGCATAGGTTATGGCTGTGCTAAATTTTGGGTCTTATAATAATGAATTATATATATATATATATGCTAGCCATATTGTTATGGACGCCCATAACAGACCTGATATTAGAAGAGTAGGTTGGAGGCTTAGAAACGAAGGTCGAATTCGGGAATGGTTGAAAGTAGCCCGATATTACGAAATTTTACTGTCCCCAATATTGCAAAAACACTCGGTACTCGGTCTTAAAATGACGTCTTGAAGTCCTTATCAAAAGTTCGTGAAGATCATATTATGAAAAGATCCTGAATTTGTTTTTATCAGGAGGTCGAGCTGCGTTGGCGTAGGCAATACCTGGATGGGTGACAAACTCGCGAGTGAACGTCAGTTCACATCACTGATTATGTTGAATTTTGTGGTGTCAAATTATTAAGTATTTCCGTGATGAAGTTCTCATTATTTATCACCCATATCCAGGAACATTTTTCAGGATAATAGAGATGCGGAGTTAAAAAAAACAAGCGCGTAAAAACAGAAAATTGAAAATTATATCCAACAACTTAAACACTTGTAAAAGATAAATGCTCTTATATTACAATTTTAAACAAGACCATAAAAGTTTATACAAAATTTTTAATAACTTATCTAGGTGTTTTTTTCACTCGCACATTTTCACTCAATATACAAATTAATAGGCACAATAAACTACAACTTATAAATCATTCACTTTTGGTGTGCTTCGCCCCCATAACCAGTTGAGGAGAACTTTGGAAGGACTCTGGACATCACGAGCTAAAAATTTTTTAAAGAAAATTAAATCAATTTAACGTATCTAAAGCTTAACTTACACAAAGTGTAGTTAGCATCCACTAATCGAGCAGCTGCTTCTGGAGGTAATCTGGAGGCTTCATCAATATGCTGTTGCATAAAAGACAACTGTTGTAACCTCCGCTGTTGCTGTTCATCCAATATAGTTTTATCTCTCCTATAGCCTATATTTTTGAGCTCCGATAATCTGTGAAATGAAGAAGGAGATCAGATACATTATAAAGAAAAGTGTGTCTGAAAAAGGTGAATGAGCCGATTGCCAAAATGAATGAAATAACCCCATCCCAGAATATTTTCCGCATGGAATTCGGAAATCCAAGACAAAAAGCTGATGCTCTATTCTCCAAAAACGAGCAACCAAAATAGTCATCCATGAGAAGTTAGAACGGCAACTTGTTTCACTGGGTGCGGTTTCAATGTGTATCGCTCCCCTAAAATTGCCTAGGAGGCAAATAGATTCGATGGCTCGACCTAAAGCCGAATTATTCGCCAGATTTTTTTTTGAAATTTCAAATTTACATAAACTTTATCTCCTATATTGACTCAGCCCTTTTATATGGTATTCATGAAATTCTGCATGAACCTTCAAGCTATAAATTTATCAATCTATTACTAGATTTCAATTCGTTCCGATCTGTATTTTTGAAATAGTTGAAAAATGGCAGCTTCAAGGTTTAAGCAGAATTTCCTGAGGACCATATGATTACAAGATGACAAATTGAATATTTGATTTTTTTTAATTGTTCCGATAACACGATGATCAGCTTACAAGTTTGTGCATCAGATACTAGGCGGTCTCTCATAGTTTGAGAAAGGTTATGGACCCCTAAAGTTCTAAATCGATGCTTTTTCAGGCCGCTTTTTCCACCATGAAAACTATCACTCGTTCCTGTTATAAAGTCGGAAAATCATCTTTGAACCTTCAGTAAACCATTAGAGTCACTATCTTTGAAGAATAGATAGTTAATGTTCAATATCAAATAAATAAAAACACCAGATGAGCTCCTAACCTCCATTTCTTCGGATTCCCACTTACTCCTAAAGTGAATTTTGTTTTTGGCGCTATTTATAATTCTGTGAATTCGCCAGAGATGATGCAGCATTGTTGTCAACCTTCACTTCAAAATTGAGTAAGAGTTTGTTGAAATGGTTGTCCGGTATTTTCAGTTTTTTTCATTCAATATCGAATATCCTTGGAAGAAATCGCCACTTATCGTTTTGTTGAGGCCCTAAGATTATTTGTGAACTGTATAGAAGCAGTGAGTGATTGATGGAAATATCCAAGCAATATCTTTGCGAAGGAAAAATTTGCTGGTTTACCAAATTTTATTGTTTGTACTTGTTTACATAATAGCTGCATAGTAGCAAACTACACATTTTTTTGTTTTTGAATCGTGTCAGTACTTTTCAGAGCACTTCGGTCTCGGTCGAAACGATCAGGTTGGACTCATTCAGACTTTGTAGTCATGCTTCAAATCTGCTCTACTTGCTCGAAAGAAGACAGCGTGAGTTTTTATACAAAATTTCGTGAGGATCTTATGATAAGAGATGGAGGAAGAAAAATTTCAAACCTACGTGATAACCTATATGAGTTATGGCATGATTTGATATCATTTCCCATAACCTCCCTTAATATTTCAAATAGTCAAAAAAAAGTGCTCATATACAGGAGATTAGGGTCGGTGGATTTCATTCTGGAGAAAAGAAATTTTCAAATCTAAGTGAAAACTTGTCCGAGTAATGGCATGTTTTGAAACTGGTTAAACAACCTTCTTCATAACTTCCCTTAACGTTTTAAGTAGACCAAAAAAACTGCTCGTAGTAAGTAGACCAGGTGAGGCGGATTTCTTTTTAAAGGAAAATTTTAAATTAACTCTTGCTCTTGACATTTCATTACTCAGATAAGTTCTAATATCGTGCGAACGTCAACGTATGAGTACAATCATCCATGTTACCCTGCTTTGACTTCAAATTAAGCTGATTTAAAAAAATTCAAAAAGTGATAACTTCAGTGCATAAGGCCATTATAACAATTTCCACGTCGAGAAATTACAATTTTCACCAATATTTCCGCGGAAACGCGGAAATAAATAAACAAACTAAAACAGTTTCTTGAGGAGTCAACAACACCTGGGATAAGATAAGATATCGTATCGATGCTATAAAGGTGTCCACACACTGAGAAGACATCATTATGTCCTCAAATCAGAATTCTTCTGGGTTCCCACACAACACAATCATTGAACAGAATAATCAAAATGAATTCTTGGGATTCCAATCAAGTCAACAAACACGTGGAGCATCACAATGTTTCAACCAAGCTATTGGCAACCTCAACAACAGCCTATCTCAGGAGCAACAAATGGATTCATAGGATACTAGACACAAATGGCAGTGTGTCAAAAAACGCAAAAGGCACCACTCACCAACAGATAGCGCTCAAAAACCAGCTACACACCAAACTCCAGTAGAAAATAGTTTTTTGCCTCTACAATACAATGCCACCGAACACCTAGATAATGAAAATCAAAACGAAATACAAAACGAAAATACTCAAAGAGAACCTGCCCCGCCAAAGCCACCACCAATATTCATTTATGGTGTGAAAGATTACAAGGCTATGATAACTAATCTAAGCACAATCACTGAAGTTGACACCTACTTCACCAAAGCTTTGACAAACGAAACAGTCAAAATAAGCCCACGCTCAATTGAAACATATAGGAAACTAATCAGACACCTAAAAGAAGAAAAAATAATACACCATACATACCAATTTAAGGAAGACAGAGCCTACAGAGTAGTAATCAGAAACCTTCATCATTCTGTACCACCAGAAGAAATAAGTGAAATGGGCCAAATCAGGACACACTGTGCGTAACATAGCGAATATCAGTCACAGAGTAACAAAACAACCACTCTCAATGTTCTTTGTCGATTTGGAACCTAAGCCAAACAATAAAAAAATATTTGAGCAACAGTTCATTTATCACACTGAAATTACAGTGGAACCTCCAAGGAAAAAAAGGTCATAGTTCAATGCATGCGTTGTCAAGAATATGGACACTCCAAGGCATATTGCTTCAAACCATATAGCTGTGTAAAGTGTGGTGAACAGCATGACACTAGAGAATACCAAAAACCACTAAATACTCCTACCAAATGTGCCCTATGCGATGGCGATCATCCAGCGAACTATAAAGACTGCTCTGTCTACAAAGACCTCATTCAAACAAGAAACCCAAGAGTCAAGATCAACACCAATCCAAAGACACATCCAAACCAACACCCAGCACAAATAGTTCCACCTAACTCAAATATTAACGAACCTAGAAATCACTACCAAACCTATGCAGATGCGACACAAAACAAGAGTACCCACACAAACGAACAACCAGCCCAACAACTGGGTGCCCAACTTGTGACATTCTTAGAAGGGTTCAAAAAATAATTTTCCCAACTAATGAACCAAAATAGCATGATACTGAATCTGCAAGCATCTGTCATCAACAAACTGAAATAGAAATGGCTACTAAAATCCTCAGAATTGCAACATGGAATGCCAATGGACTAGCAAACCATAAACAGGAGGTGATTACTTTCCTAGAAATCAACAAAGTCGACTTATTATTAGTATCAGAAACTCATTTTACCGAGCTAACATCCTTCTCAATCCCATATTACTCCATATACCACACCAGCCACCCAGATGGTACAAGTCACGGTGGGTCTGCAATCATTATCAGGAACACAATTGTACACCACGAACTAGCCAAGTACCAAACTAACGAAATTCAGGCAACAACAATACAAATGAACAGCAGTAGAGGAAACCTCAACATTTCCTCCATTTACTCTCCACCACGTCACAAAATTACCACCGACATGTACAAACAGTTTTTCAACACCCTCGGGAATAAATTTGTTGTCGGAGGCGACTGGAACGCAAAACACACACATTGGGGCTCGAGGCTTATTACCACTAAAGGACGTAACCTACTGCGAGCCATGACAGATTCAAAAACAATAGTCATCTAAGCGCTGGAGAGCTCACTTATTGGCCAACTGATCCCAGAAAGTAACCGGATTACTCGACTTTTTCATAATAAATGGCATAGCAACCCAGACTTGTTCAACGGAATCGAACTACAACCTTTCATCAGATCACTCGCCAGTCATTATCAACTTATGCTCCACGATCTTGAACAAAAGTGGTCACCCCAAGCTGACTTCAGCACAAACGAACTGGGATCAGTTTATTGCCTATATAGAGAACAATTTGAACCCCAAAATGAGCATAAAGCAACCGAATGACATAGACGAAACTGTACAACATTTTACCAACACAATACAACAAACTGCATGGTACGCAACTCCCCAGGAAGAACAACCCAACAAATATGTTAACATACCATTGTACGTTCGAGAACTTCTTGCAGAGAAAAGGAGAGCCAAAGGAAGGTGGCAGAGATCACGCAACCAAAATGACTTGCATCAGTACATATCATTATCACGAAAGCTCTTAGAGAAGCACAAAACACAATGTTCGACAATCACCTTCGAAGCCTCTCCCCAAATAACTACAGCGTAAGGAAAGCGACGAAAAAATTCAAAAGACCTACCCCTCCAGTCTCTCCAATACGTACCAACAGCTACCAATGGGCACGCTCAAACCAGGAAAAAGGTAATGCATTTGCTGAACATCTTTGCGAAGTATTTAAACCGCCAGAAGTGACTCTTGATTCCTCAAGTAATATCGAAGATTTCCTAGACACACCATGCCAAATGTCACTACCTATTAGACATATAAATATCCACGAAGTAAAAACAGAAATAAAAAAACTGAATAGTAGAAAAGCACTCCCCAGATTCTTAAAAAATTACCTAGAAAAGCAATTGCATTCCTCTCAACTATCTACAATCGCATCCTACACTTGTGCTATTTTCCTGTCACATGGAAATACGCCAACATCATAATGATCCATAAAAACTGCAAACCCCCCCAAGAGACAACATCTTACAGACCAATCAGCTTATTACCTGTACCCAGTAAAATACTCTGAAGACTCTTGCTCCAAAGAGTATATGAAGAACATGACATGACAAATATTCTACCCAACTACCAATACGGTTTCAGGGAGAATATGTCGACAACTCACGAGGCCCACAGAATAGTAAATACCATTGCTAAAACCCTTGAAGAGAAGAAATATTGCAGTGGAGTATTCCTTGACATATCACAGGCTTTCGACAAGATATGGCACACTGGATTGAACAATAAAAAATATCCTTCACCACAACTACTACCTTTTATTGAAGTCCTACTTGGCTGAAAGATACTTCTCTGTGAAATTCAACGATGCCACATCAGACCATTACCCTATAAGGTCTGGGGTGCCACAAGGAAGTGTACTGGGTCCATTTCTTTTCCTTCTCTACACCAAAGATCTACCTGTAAGTGATACCACAACGATGGCCGCTTTTGCGGACGACGTCGCTATCCTCTCCGTAGATGGTAACCTACTAATTTCCTCAGCTAACATCCAAGACCACCTGAACCGATTAAACACCTGGTATAAAAAATGGAGAATCAAAATCAATCACTCCAAATCAGTTCAAGTGACATTTACAACCTGCCACAGCAACTGCCCCCCCCCCCCAGTCACTATCGATGAAGTTTCCCTACCGGTAAAAAACACTGTAAAATATCTAGGTCTGCACTTGGACCGTCGACTCATCTGGGAGAAATATATAGAGGCGAAGAGAAAGCAACTGGACATAAAATTGAAACAAATGTATTGGCTAATAGGAAGAAAGTCCAAACTATCTACCAAAAATAAGGTTTTACTGTACAAAGTAATGCTAAAACCCATCTAGACATATGGTCTGCAACTTTGGGGATGTGCAAAACCATCAAGGACGAACATTATCCAAAGATTCCAGTCAAAGACATTACGCTCAATAGTAAACGCTCCTTGGTACGTAAGCAACAAGACAATACATGAGGACCTTCAAATACCCTACATCACTGAAGAAATTAAAACAATCACCACCAACTACAAACACAGAATAACAGGTCACGGGAGTGACCAGATTGAAAACCTGTACCGGGATGGACCAGCGAACCGACGATTGAAGAAAACGTGGCCTGCTGACCTTCTGCAGCACCAATAATTATTAGTATTCAATAAGTGGGAATGCCAATGGGCATCTCCCTTTCAAGTCCAGAACCATTCATCAAATTTACTCAATACTCTTAGGATGTAGATTGTATAATTGATAATAAACGCTGATAAAAAAAAGATAAGTTCTACAGAAATTTCAAAATTTCCCTTCCCCAATATGAAATCCGTCGTCCTGCAATCAAGCACTAACGGATCTTTTCAGCGGCTTACTTTATTAGTTACTACGTAAATGAGTTCAATCTTGATTCAAGTTATCAAAATGGCGAATTGTGCTATATAGATTGCAAATATCAATCGGAAGACGAGGGAAACCGCCGTCCGTTTTATGTGATTCCTTGCTGTGACAGACGATAATTTTGAAAACGAATAAAGATATTAATATGCTGGATGGTTAAATAAATGATAAAATTCATATTCAAATGTAAAATAATTATTCCATGAAATTCTGCACGATTTCAACTCTTGATTTCACATCAATCAATTATATCGCGTTGCTGGAAGAAGAACATATATGAATTCAAACGCAAATGTTATTAATCTCTAAGTCCAATAGCCGGTTTAACGATTCCGGTTCATTTTCAACCCAACCATCGAATTCAAACTATAATCAACGATAGGATCCCCGTTAGTGTAATACATTGAGAACACTTCCGCCATTGTATAAATTATGTATTATACAATGCTTCCGCTGCAAAACTAAAAATACTCTAATGAGTAAAATGCTCTAAAAAATTGAATGAAGTTATTGATTCACCAGCAGAATTGAATTTGCCACAAAATTCTTCATTATTCACTTTATTCTGATACCAATTCATGCCCAAAGTTTAGAGAATAGAATATTTTGAACCAAGGATACCGTCCTGAAACTAGCGCTCTGCCGTCCGAGTAGGAGAATTTTTTGTTGCTATTTGAAATGTTGAGGGAAGTGATTAGGAATGATATCTAATTAGCCGTCTCTAATCTCCTGTGAACGAGCACTTTTTATTGGCTATTCGAAATATTAAGGGAACTCACAGGGATTAGAAACAAATGTTAGGATCTTCCTCATACTTTATACTTTGTACCAGAGCTTTCCCAAAACCTTGAGCTTAGTGCTCAATAAAATAACACTTTTTTTTAATGTCATGAAGGTTGGAATCGGCCAATCAGAGAAAACGCGGAATGGCGGTAATTTTGAATTTCGCAACGTAAATAATAACTGTTCTATTTGGTATATACAATAAAGTATTTTATCTCGAGCTGGTATATTTTTCATTGATTTTGATAATACCGAGACTGTATTTCTCTATTTCAGACGAAAAATTGGATATTTGTGTAAAAGCATGGATATTGGAAGATTTGGAACATGGAAGTCGGTCCTTTTCTTTACGCACTTGTTCTGAGGAACAATTTAAAGCTTTATCAGTTTACCAGCAATTCTGACATTTTCGGATTACGAAAGGCAAATCGCCTCGAACGACTAGGTTGTTTAAATTTTGTGGACGCAGGATTTTTCGAGTTTATTATTTAGGAAAACAACATAATTTCGGATTTGTTTATCCCCCAAACTGTTCAGCGGATTTAGCTCATTATTGAGTTTACTCAACCGAAAATTCTTCTCCTTCGAAAATAACAGGTTGTTTATGGCCTGACAGACAGAATTTAATTCGAAAATAAATTTTTCATCAGTGTTAGTCCAACCTAGTCTTTCAAGACCATTTGCCGTTCGAAATTCGAAAATTGCAGAATTGTTGGTAAAATGATAACGATTTGAATTGTTCCTCAGAACAAGCTCCTAAAAAAAGAACAGACTTCATGTTACAGATTTTCTAATATTCATACATATCCCTTACATAAAAATGCAGTCTAAAATGGAGAATTACAGTCTTGGTTTCATCAAAATTAATGAAAAATATACCAGTTCGAGATAAAATACTGCATTGATTCAAAGACACACCATATAGAACAGTTATCATTCATGTTGCGAAATTCAAAATTACCGCCATTCTGAGTTTTCTCTGATTGGCCGATTCCAACCTTCATGTCCCTGTCTCTATTCGCATGTTTAAAATTTCAATCCGATGACTTGTACAATAAAGATTTTTTTGGAGGTGAACAAGATCCCTGAGACACCCAGTACATAACCTTGAGTAGTTGTAGTGTTGAATGTACAGGGTGTTTCACCATAAACTGGACAAACATACAGGGTCTTTCACGAGGAACCTCACCCATATTTAAACGGGAAACTACTGAACGTATTTTCATGAAATTCTGCACTTATAAGTATTTCACGATGCTGATGAAATCTAAAATATTTTCAAGGCATGAGCACCTCCGGTTTTTCCGGAAATGACGTCAACTTCCGTTTTTCAAATTAGAACACCATTTTTTTATTGCAGAAATAGATTCCTTAGAAAATTTCAATTTATTTTGATGTAACATTTTTCAGTTTTGGTTGGAAAATTCTCTCTGAGCGGGAAAATTCGAAAAAAAAATCGAAAATAGAGCTCCGCTGAAACAAGAATAACTTCGAGGTTTTTGGATGGAAAATTTTCATTTTTAGGATTTTTCAGGATGTAAGATTGATGTATCCACTTTAAAAATCGAAATCGCGATTCATGATACAGGGGGTGAAAAAATCGCTTTCAAAGTTAGGGATGACAAAATCGTGAAAAATCAATTTTTTCAGATTAGAACCCCATTTTTTTATGGCAGATATTGAATCTACGTTAAAAAATAATGTGAGTGTATGCATCACACCCTTGCCCTAAAGTGGATATTTTCTGAGTTATTCACAAAAAACTGTTTTTCGTCTTGAATTTTCAGCTATTTCTTTTTCGCTTCATCGGTAAGTTTTCGCATATGGTTCATAAGGAATTATTTATTTATCACTGGAGAGAAAACCGATGGCCGATTAGTTGAAATAAAGAGGTTTCCGATACAAATTCGAATCCAAATTCGCCATCTATTTAGGAATAACCTGTAACTTTTTTCTCTTGCATATTAGGGTAGTAAAATCTAAAACATGGTTTAAGTAACAGTTCCTGAAAATGTCATCTTTTTGGCGTGAAGGGAAAAGAAATAGCTGAAAATTCAAGACGAAAAACAGTTTTTTGTGAATAACTCAGAAAATATCCACTTTAGGGCAAGGGTGTGATGCATACACTCACATTATTTTTTAACGTAGATTCAATATCTGCCATAAAAAAATGGGGTTCTAATTTGAAAAAATTGATTTTTCGCGATTTTGTCATCCCTAACTTTGAAAGCGATTTTTTCACCCCCGGTATCATGAATCGCGATTTCGATTTCTAAAGTGGATACATCGATCTTACATCTTGAAAAATCTCAAAAATGAAAATTTTCCATCTAAAAACCTCGAAGTTATTCTTGTTTCAGCGAAGCTCTATTTTCGATTTTTTTTTCGAATTTTCCCGCTCAGAGAAAATTTTCCAACCAAAACTGAAAAATGTTACATCAAAATAAATTGAAATTTTCTAAGGAATCTATTTCTGCAATAAAAAAATGGTGTTCTAATTTGAAAAACGGAAGTTGACGTCATTTCCGGAAAAACCGGAGGTGCTCATGCCTTGAAAATATTTTAGATTTCATCAGCATCGTGAAATACTTATAAGTGCTGAATTTCATGAAAATACGTTCAGTAGTTTCCCGTATAAATATGGGTGAGGTTCCTCGTGAAAGACCCTGTATATAGCCGTGTATATGACATTGGGACACTCATTTTTGCCTTATGACATATATACCCACCCCGTTTTCGAAGCATAAGCGATATACAGGGTGTCTACTTAGAGGAATATTCTGATTACTGTGAGAAGTTATGCGTGACCTTTGTAATAACGATTTTTGTTCACATCTTAGTATTTTTTGGTGGTTAATTCGAATTGTGGTGTAGAATTATGAAAAAAAAATCGAAATGGCGGAAAACCTACTAAGTTGGAATTTTTATTTCCGATTGCCGAATCGGAAATCGGAATTTACAGTGAAAAAAATCACAGTTGAAGTATCCTTCATTATGAGCACTGGTGTGGAAACAGGTTTCCTAGCAGAATCTTGGAAGGCTACAAGATAAAAACCAACGGATATTTTTTTATTCTGTTTTTACACCAGTGCTCAGATTGAAGAATAGTTCAACTTTGAAAGATTTGAACAACTTTGGGTAATTGTTTTTTCACTGTAGTCCTTAAAAATAAAATATCGAAATTTCTAGATTCAAAAATTTCAAATAGCTATAACTTCTAAACTATAGAGCAGACGTTACCCATTAAGGTAAACCTTAAAATTTCGGAGTCCAGCAGATATTGATCCGGTTTTTGGCTTGTTGTATTCAATTCGGTCTACTGAATACAAATATGCAATCAAAATGAGGCGCTCTAGTTTAGTTTCGAAGATATGGGCCCCCAAGGTTCCAAAATGTCACCTCTTCATTTCACATTTTCCACCATAAAAAGCTTTCATCACTTCCCTCTTATAGATCACAAATCACCTTCGAACCTTTTTACAATCATAAGTAGCACTTCCTCGCAATAATATTCAATAATACAGTGAAAATTATCGAAAATATCGGAACACCATTTAACCTCAAATTACACTGAATTTCAATTCTTTTGAAGTGAAGTTTGGCATCGCCGCAATTTCAACTTTGGGGTAAATTCTTAGAACATAGAATTAGAATTCTTTGTTCTAAGGGTAAATTACAGAATCAGCTGATCGAAGCTGTCAAAGCGCATGCGACTAATACACGACCGCTATCCAAGGAATTGGCGCCAATGCCAAACTTCACCTTTAGTATGAGGAACATTTACCAAAATAAAGGTTAAATGGTTGTCAGATATTTTCGATTATTTTCAATGAAATAATGGATATTCCAGCGAGAAAGCGATACTAATGATTGTGTAAAAGTTCGAAGGTGATTTGTGATCATTAAAGGGAAGCGATGAAAGGTTTTTATGGTGGAAAATGTGAACTGAAGATGTGACATTTTGGAACTTTGTGGGCCCATATCTATGAAACTAAGTGATAGCGCCAAGTTTTGATTGCAGATTTGAATTCAGGAGACCGAATTGAATATATTAAGCCAAAAACCGGATCAATATCTGCTGGACTCCGAAATTTTGAGGTTTACCCCCATTAATTTAACGAAGATGTTTATATCAAAATCCACCCTAAAAAATTCAAGTACCTGAATTTTTTTCTCATGAGGTGTTCACCGACGAACAGCATTGAATTTGGTAGATTTCGCCCATTGACGAACTTAGGTTGCACATTTGGGACTAGATCCTACCCTAAAAACTTCAAGAATGTGACCATTTTGAGTGTTTGAGAACGCCGGACCAAACCGAAAATCTAATCATTTCAGATTCATTGTCGGCTTAAAATTAAAAAATTACAGATAAAGTATTAATGTAATCTACAAAATAATCGAGAGGAAACTTGCCAGACCTTACCCTGTAAATCGAATGTCTAACAGAAAAGTGCTAAGTACTTGCAAATACTTATTACTTTCTGTACTTAGCATTCCATAAAAACGACTCAGTGCTCAATACAGCTTGGCTATGAACTACTGCATTTACTTTCAAAATGCATCGTGATTATTTACAATCACGAAGAATTGATAGTATATAATTATCCGAATAATTTAGGAGCTTTTCCATCCGATACATATTCAAAATACACCCGAAATTGCATCTTTCCATTCGCAGCATATTGGAAATGAAGTCGTTGGTAAAACCACAGCCTTCTTTAATACTCTAGAGATGGCTGTGGTGAAAAGCAGATCTGGAACTGGACGACCCGAACGCTTCGAAACCTGCCCGTTTCCAACGGCCGCCATGTTGCCCCCGTCGGCGGAATCCATCGGTGCCTTCACACCAGTATGAATTGAATGTTTTCAATGTGGAAGCGTACATTTGGATTCATGTGAAAACACCATCGTCTTCTACACTTGTATTTGTCTATACCATTCTGAACACTTACTTATTTTCCAGCTGATTTTCCGAAACGTTCACAGAAGCTTCTTGTGCTTCAGTAGCAATTTCTGCACCACTCGCACTCAGAACAATATCGGATACTTTTCCCTTGGGTATTGCACCTCTGGATGGCGAACTCTTAGGGCTTGTTGGAATGTCTGATATTACTTCGCCATCAGTCCTTACTCTCTTATATTCTTCTTTTTCTCTCAAAGCATTGGACAATCGAAGTTGGAGGGTGTCCCTCTCTTCCAAAAGTTGCGTTAGTTCTACCGTTAATTCTTCACATCGCACATCTCTCTGGTGTAACATATAGAGCGCAATATCCAATTCCGATCGTGTAACCTGTTGATAAAATGAACTTTATAATATAATAAAATTTCACTAGTCATTCTCGATGTTCAGGTATCATCACATTAATACAACTTTCATTTTAATAGTAGAATATTCTCTCTTTGTAATCGTTGACCGTTGTTCAAAAACTGAAAATTGTCAAGTGTCAATGTGGGTGGTAAGTCAGATGATAAGAACTGTGGTATCGATTATATGATATTTTGATAGGATTCTGCATTATTTTTTCTGGGTTTTGGTTATCAATATACGTACGCGAACTTTCAACAATTAAATAAGAATAATTAATTATAGAAATGGGCCTTGCGAATTGAGGGATTCAAACTATTTGTTTGTGAACTGTATGTAACCTTTTAGTGCCAGATATTTACTCTGACACGTTACAGTTTACTTCATTGATAGTGTGTAGATGTAAAATTTCAACGCGCAAACTTATGCAAAATTACGTGAGGATTGTGTCGCTGGAATATTGGTCATATATTGCAGGACCTATCCTCTATCAGATATATGTCGATGGAGTTTCGTACAAGCCTTCATTCTATAACGAAGAACATTTCAAATCGATTGGATTTGATTTTTCAGAAATCCTGGGGTTAAAATTTCCAATGAGTTTATCAGTGAAATCATTGGTGGATGTTACCCATTCGAATTGGTTTAATCTTCGTAATTAAGCACAAAATCGTTAAAACAGTTGAATACTTCTAATGTTGCCTTCAGGCTCCGAGGTATTATTTTTCAACCAAATATTAGATATCATATCTATTTTTGGGAATTTTGGGCCCATAAATTTGAAATGGGAATATCTGCTGAATCATTGGGTGGAATTTACCTATGCTTCAGTTATTCAAGAGGAAAGACAGCAAAGGGTGGTGATTTCTTTGGGCTCATCGGAGTATGTATCAGAGGACGTGACTGTGGATCTTGGGGTACCGCAGGGAAGTATTTTAGGACCTTTATTGTTCACCTTATACATAAATGATATTCCGATGGTACTTGCTGACAAATTTTTTGACACATACATATATGCTGATGATTCCACCATTCTGGTGACTGCAAAAGATAAAGGTGATCTGATTTTTGGGCTGACTGAGGCAATGGAAATCATAAATCAGTGGTGTCAAAAGAATGGACTCTCACTAAACACAAGTAAAACCAAGAGCATAATTTTTGAGAGTAAGCCAAGCTCACAATTACAAACGAATTTCAGTTTCAGAGAAAAAGCTATAGAAGTCACAAATGTATGCAAGGTGCTAGGTGTTATGGTTGATCATCAACTCAGATGGGGATACCACTGCGAAGAACTGTCTGGTAGTCTCAACTCTGTGGTTTACTCTATGCGTGCATTAAGAAAAAAAGTAGAGCGTGACATCCTGAGAACAGTATACTTCGCATGCTTTCAGAGTAAGATGGATTATTGCACAGCGCGTCAGCGGAACGAGTATTCCTAGTCCAGAAACTTGACATCAGAGCTATGTATGGATTGGGGTTCAGAGGGTCATGTCGTGGAGTTTTTAAAGAGAACAACATACCAACATGTTTTGGTCTGTATATTTACAGAATCCTAAGTTTCTTTGCAAAGAACAATCATTATTTTGAAGAATGTCGGAATAAAAATGAGACCAGGCAAAAAATCAAGTACTTCTATCCGTTGCATTCCCGAATCCTGACTGAAAAAAATATGTTTTACATGGCGATAAGACTTTTTGAATCGCTACCAATGGAAATTAAAGAACTTACGAACCTTGGGTCTTTCAAGAGGGAAGTTTACAAACTGATTATAAGTTGTGAACCATATTCTGTAAAGGAGTTTTTGGATAATGCAGGATTGTAGACTTATTGATTATTGACTTGCTTTCCTTTTATTGTTTGTATTACTATGTACAATGCAATGACTGTGATTGTGAATAAATATTTCTATTTCTATTCAAGAATTCGTAATTCAGGTTCAAAACTGATCGAGTCTATGAGTTTGTAGGAGTTCAAAATGGCGAACTAAAGTCCTCTATACGGGAGAAAATAGGTTTACCTATTTCTAGAGGTTATTACGCAGTCCGTATCTCTACGGCTAGTTTCTTTTTCGGAAGCAATTGCATTAGCGATCGGCCGTTAGCACCTAATTGCAAATTCAGAATATGGTTGAAAAAAGAATACATTGAATGTTCATGCCGAACTCCTCGAATGTCATAGGAATGGAAGATCGTAGAATAAATTTATACTGAGGTGAAGATACGTTGAGCGGGCTCAAAACGTGAATGAATCTCTTCGGCAACAAATTGGAACAAACAAATAAAAGCTTCACTTGAGGTCAGTGCTCTTCCAGAATTTTAAGAGTAAATATATTTTTCGCACGAAAAACTTAAATTAATACTTATTTCTCATATGATTGCAAAAAGGTGTAGAAGTATACTAAGGAAAGTTGCCACAAATTTACATTAATATCGTGTTTAATCAAAATGAATAACTTTGCGAATTTTATTTTTTGTCAACAGAATGACTGTTCAGTCGGAGCGTAAATTTAAAACCTGCAATATTTTGCGATACCAACAATGACAAAAGTTCTCCCTATGCCTGGTGAACCCTGAAGGTGGGTACTGATTCGAGCAAATCTGCGCGCACGTTGTTCGTGCATGTACATAGAGCGTGCGTGAACACCCAGCGTCCGTGTAAAAATGCTCATTGCAGACGTTCGTCAACGTGACAAAATATCCAAATTTTCGCCAGACCGCTATGCGTGCGCGCACATTTGCTCAAATGAATACCCACCTTAATAGGTAACAGGAAACAAAGAAGGGACAGTGGATCAGTAATCAATAGCAACTCAACCACGATCGATTATCGGTCTCTAATCCAGAAAAATATCTGGACTATAATTATTGACTCCAATTTCATTTAACAAACCGATGTTGGTAACTACTGTACTCCACGTGTGTGTGAGAGATTAGAACAGAGCCGAAATGTTATCGAGTTCGAAGGTCGATGCGTTCTACCGAATGTCAAGATAGGCGCCTCCGGCAACTGGCTCTAAGAGACCGTTTTGCTACTACGCGTCAAATCGCTTATCAATGGTACACATAAGAAGGGAGACCTGTTACTTTTCGTATTCCAGCTTTTGGACTGCGGACCACCTTCGTCAACGTTTGTACTGGTGCGAAGAATGGCAGCAGTAGGAGGCAGAATGGAATAATGAGATCGCGTTTCCTGTTGAGAGGCCTGTGCACAAGACTGTTCTATTTATTATTTGGGGGGCTCTTGCTCACGATAGCCGATCACCACTTTTGTTTATAAGCAGTATGACAGCTGCGTGATAAGTTGAAAAAATATCCAATCAACCACTCTACTGCCTTGTTTAACAGCCGCCCAGAGGTTTTTTCAGCGAGACTGCGCACGTACCCATATTACCGAAATTAAACCCCAAACCTGTTTTTTCGGTCTAAAGTGCAAGAAACCCGTTTTTTCATTGACAAATGCTTATTGGGTTTGGTTGAGCGAAATAATTTATCAAGATCTTCAATAATGGACCGTTGCACTAGTATTTTCCACTACACATATACAGTGCGCGTCAAAATTATGGAACAAATTCATTTTCTCAGGAGAAAAATATTTGGCACCAAAATCCTGAAACAGGTCAATTTTTGTTTCACTTTTACCAAATTCTTATGCATTTTTGAAAGATTTTTGTTGCACTCTGTGCCATCCCCATCAACCCTCTAAATTTTTAGAAATAGGGAAAGTGGGTCATGTGGTACTTTTAAGCAAGGTTTTTGTATCTTCTTTACAGGCATGCAGAAATTTTCAAGAAAACTTTTTAAAATTAGTTAGTGCAAAGAGGTTTTCAGTATGTGCACTTTGTCATGGCTTATTTACTTTGAGACAATCGTACCTGATGAAATTTGTCACCGAATGAAAGTCGACCATTATAGTTTTGTTCATGCACAACTTTTAACCCCTACAAACCCTTCAATGGGGAAAAAAATGGAGTGACATTGGAAATTTATTTCCGCATTGTAGTACCACCCGGAGAATCATGGTGCATCAGAAGATAAGTTATATTAAATGTTCAAAATGACCTAAATCGTTCTGGTGGCAATAATCAAAGCGCTTGATACATTCTTCCTGTACCTTCTGGAGAGTTTCTGGAGTTATTCTACCTATCTCGAACCTTATTCGGTTTTTCAAGTCTTCCAAATTCTCGGACCTATTAATGTACACTTTCGATTTTAGGTAGCCCCATAAGAAAAAATCGAGCGGTGTCAGATCTGGAGACCTGGCTGGCCACTCTAAGGAACCGCATCTTCCAATCCATCTCTCAGGAAACGCATTGCCCAGGAACTCGCGCACAGGACGCGCAGGTGCTTCATCCTGTTGAAACCATAATTTGCATTTCATTCGGAAAAATATTGGCAAGGGCAGGTAAAAGCTCATTCCGGAGGAATTCTCAACACCTTGCAACGTTGAGGTTTCCATCGAAAAAAAAGTGCCCGATTATTCTGCCGTCAATGATCCCAGCTCATACATTTACTTTCTGTGGGTGTTGCGTATGTGCTTCCACCATCAAATGCGGATTTTCTCGATTCCAAAACCTGCAGTTCCGTCCGTTCACTGCTCCGTTCATCCGAAAAAACAATTTTTTTGATGAATTGCGGATTCTGGTTCAAAGAATCTTGCATAATTTCACAAAACTGATTCTGTCGATCATGATCATCTTCGTTTAATTCCTGATGTAGCTGAATTTTATACGGGTGATATTTTTATGCCTTCGAAATGCGTAAAGCAGTCTTCTGAGAAATGTTATTATTTTCCGCTAACTGTCGTGAAGTACTGTGAGAATTTTCTTCAATTTCCACCAAGACATTCAGTTTTGTGTCTTTAGAGGTTCTGGGTCTTTCGGCATTTGGAATATGTCTAACATGTCCGTACTCCGTGAATTTGCTTTCAATTTTAATGACCGTTGACTTTTGTCTTTCTGGATATTTGGCGTTAAAAATATCACAAACCTCTTGTTGAGTACGGACTCTATCGCCCCATTCGATCATCATTAAAGTTTCAATTTTCTGTTTTTCATTTAACTGAGGCATTTGCTTTCCGATTTTTAAAACAATGCACTCGAATTTGAGCAACGATTGAATGCAAATTGAATTCAAATTTTGTGAAAGTAAGACATTCATAGTATGATATGATACCGGGCGCATTTGAACGCCACATATTATGTACGTTTTTTTTTCAGCCATGAGCATGAAAAACAATTTCATTACTTCGAATTTCAAATCTCTACATGGTTGTACCTGGTTACACATTCATAACATTGCGTTGTCAGAAATCTTTCTTTGAATTGAAACATTTCATTGAAAAGTTTCAACTTCAGTAGAAACGTACTAATAACATACCTACTTAAGATCATAACTGAAGCTCAGTGTTTCACACATTCTAATTTTTCACGTGAGGGGGCTGAAAGTTGTGCATGAACAAAACTGTAATGGTCGACTTTCATTCGGTGACAAACTTCATCAGATACCATCGTCTCAAATTAAATGAGCAATGAAGAAGTGCACATACTGAAAACCCCTTTGAACTAACTAATTTTTCAAAAAAAATTCTGCACGCCTGTAAAGAAGATACAAAGACCTTGCCAAAAATGTACCACATGACCTACTTTCGCTATTCAAAAAATTTAGAGGGTTGATGGGGATGGCACAGGGTGCAACAAAAATCCTTCAAAAATGCATATAAATTTGGTAAAAGTGAAACAAAAATTGACATGTTTCAGGATTTTGTTGCCAAATATTTTTCTTCTGAGAAAATGAATTTGTTCCACAATTTTGACGCGCACTGTATAAAGTTTTACCATATCCGAAAACACGGAATAGTTTTTGACCAGTTGAGACTTATACAAAAAAAGGTGACCACGTCTCTAGGATAGGTAGAAAAGTGAAAAATGATTGGGGTTGACTCTCTAAAAATATTTGTTGAGGAAAAAAATTATACACAAAAAAAGGAAGCGTCAAATCCCAATTTTTTCAACATGCATCCGTTTTATCGATGAGATCTTGATTTCTTGATTTTTGATTCACCTAATGCTTGTTAATTAATGGAAATAATAATTAATAACTTTTTCGTTACTTTATACCAGCATTGGTTATTACTTCATGAAATTTAAATCAAAATATTACAAAAACGGTGCACAATATCGAGTTTCACAAAGAGTACATTTTGGGGTGGAATTGAATGATGTCCAAGCTCACTCGAAATTTTGATTAATAAATCGAACCTTAAAAAGTTATGTTCAATACCACTTGGTTCGAAGTTCGTAAAAAAACGGTTCGTACTACGAAACTACAGTGACTATATTACCATATATATGGTAATATAGTCACTGTATACGAAACGTGTAACCTCTATGAGGGTCAAATATAAAAACAAATTCATGGGATGTATCAGCTTCCAACACACATTCATATAAATTTAATTATAATGTTGCCAGCAGTTTCGGCAAATGGCTATAATTTTTTTTTGTTTGACACCCTTTCTTTCGAAAATGGATGGTGTTACAAAAATTTTTCAAAGGAGCAAACCCCAATTATTTTTTAGTTTTCTAGCTATCCTAGAGACGGGGTTACCTTTTTTGAAACACCTGTGTATGCTGACCAAATACAACAAATGAAGAATATGCCACAGCACACGCCCTCGAGGTACACCACTTTTAATGTTCAGTTTTTCACCCGATCTGTATATATTGACCTCTATTCGTGAAAAAAATCCCGAAAAAGACGAAAAGCTGGAACCGTTCCTGGAGAGTATTTTTATCAATGGTATTGAAAGCTTTGCTTAGATCTGCAAATAGGCCTAGAACAGTTTCGATGAAGTCAACTGCCGCTATTATTGAGAACTAATGGAAAATACATGAGATAAGTCTAACACTTAAGAGTTGATTCCTGAAAATTAGAAATGAAAATCATTACTCACCCATTCGTTCAAATCATCTGAAGAATTAGGACCTATAAGTTTTCCCTGACCCATGGGCTGCTTTGCAGATTGCTCAACAACTGTCAGATCGCTCTTCCTTATATCCAATTCAGCAATCAAAGAATCATAGTCATTACTCTTCTCATAAAGTTTCTGCTTCAAATCTTCGATCTTCACCACCTGATTCTCAATAATAGCCTTGAGTTCATCCATCTGCTTTTCTTCCTCATTGAGAAGAATATTTTGTTCTTCATGTTTCTTCTGGAGTTCTTCAAACTCATTCATTTTCCTACCGAGTTCCGCATTGAGATTTTTATAGAATTCTATTTGGCTACTCAATTCCATAATGTTCTTGCCTTGTTCTTGAATTTGTGCTTCAAGGTAGTTGGCGGATACTTGAGCTACCTCCTTTTCCGATTTTAGTTCATCATGATGTACTTGCAATTGGGCCAGTTTATTTTGCAAGATATTAATTTCCTGATTTTGTGAAGACGTGTTTTCGAATTGGTCTCTTTCCATAAGTTCCTTTTCACTGAGGTGTGTTTTTTGTAGCTCTTCAACATATACTTTTAATTTTTCCATGTCGGTTTCTCTTTCAACATGAATTTTATGTTGTTTTTCGAGCTCAGCATTCATTACGTCAATCAATGAAGATTTTTCATCGAGAGTCAACCTCAATTCATCACATTGCAACCTACACTGCTGAAGGGAATAGTGTAAGTTTTGAGTAATTTCGTCTTCATTTGCCTTCAAACTTAGAGTCTCTTCGAGTTGGTAGTTAAGGTTTGAAATTACACCGTCTCTTTCTCCTACTTTATCAGTGAGCTCTTTTATATTCCTCTCGTTTTCTTCAATGGTCAATTTGTATTTTTCCTTTAATAGTTCGGACTCTTCAAGCTCTTTTAATTTTGTATTGTAATCAGTTTGAATATTCGATAAAAGTACTTCTTTACTTTTTAATGCATCAGTTAAAGAGCTTATTTCATTCTGTAAATTGGATATATTGGAATTTTCAATTTGATGCTTCAACTTTGTAATTTCTGTTCTCAACTCATCAATTGTGGATTGATAATCCAACATTTCATCTATTTTCGCTGCCAATTCGTTTTTCATGTTTGAAATTATAGAATCTTTGTCATTTATATCTTTTTGCAAGTTGGATAATTCATCAGGATTCATTAATTGTCTCTTAAGTTCACTTATTATGCTTTCAAGATCGAATAATATTGGAGATAAACTATTCTCTTCCAATAATTTCACTACATCTTCAACAATTATTCTTTTTTCATTGAATTGTTTTTGTGTGGTATCAACTATTATTTGTAACTCTTTTATTTTTACATCTTTTTCTTCAATTGAAGTTTGCAAACTAATCACACTGTTTTGAAGTTGTAGAATTTGTTTTTCTACATTCTCAATATGTAATTGTTTATCATTTAGCACTTGGGATAACTCATGAATGTACTGCTGACGATCATTGATTTGCTGTTGTAAAGCAGATACTCTATCAACTTCATTTCTTATTTCTGTGTCGACATTTTTCCTCAATTCGTTATTTTCATTCACCAAACCATTGCATTTTTCTTCAAGATCATTGATTTCCTTTTTTAATTGTTGTTCCAGTTGACCAAATTCTGTTTCTCGCATGTCTAAATGAAGTTTCCAACTTTCTGCAACATCATTGCCCCGTTTGTCAACCATTTTTTGCCAATCCTGGTTAATTTTTTCTACTTCATCCTGGAATTCTGCATCTTTCACTTGAATTTGTTTGGAGAGGGTTTCGATTTGCTCTACCAGTTGTGTTCGATGAGATGTAAGGTCTTGATTTTCTTTTATCAAACATTCGATTTTTTTTAGTTGAGTTCTGACTTCAGAGTCCAATAATGAATAATCATTTTCAATTTTCAATTTCATACTGTCTATTTCATTTTCTTTCCTCACAAGATCTTCTAGCAAATTTTCCTTTTCCTTCGTTAAACGAACAATTGTGTCATTTTGAATTTTTATTTCCTCTATTAATGCTTTTTCTTTGGAGACATGGATATCAATTTGTGAAATAACCTCAAATTGATGTTCTTCCATTTGATTCATTTTCCTCAGTAATTCTTGAACTTTCAATTCACCTTCAGCTCTTTCATTTTCCAGATCAATAAGTTTATTTCTCTCTTCATCATGCTGCTCAGAAGTGAAAATCAATTTAGAAATCACGGAGTCCTTATCTTCAATCACTTTTTCCAGATTCAATTTTTCTGTCAACAAATTTTTGAATTCTTCTTTTTGTTTATCATTTTGTTGAATTATTTGATTCAAATCATCTTGAAGTTTTTTCTTTTCAGCGGCAATTTCATTGAGTTTATCCTCAAGTACTTGTTTTTGATTAATGATTTCTGTATATTCTTCCTCATTTTTCAAACAAGTGCGGATAGAGTTAATTTCGCTTTGTAATCTTTCATTTTCAAAAGATATTTTATTCATTTTGATTTCTATATCTTGTTTTTGCACCAAAACTTCATTGTATTCTTCTTCAGTTTTCATATTTGAACTGACACGACACAGCTCTTTTTCGATGTAGGTCTTCTCAGCAGAAACTTTATCCAGCTGGCTTTCTAGAATTTGTTTTTGATTCACCATCTCAATATATTCACCTTCAGTTATCATGTTGTCAGGAATTGGTTCAATAGATTTAGCTTTTTCTGCAGTTATTCGAAGTGTTCTTTGTTCCTCTAATAAAACCTGTAATTCTTCATTATCTAAGGTAAGTTCTCTAATGGTATCATTCATTTCTTCTACTTTTTTCTGGAGATTTCTTAAATTAGAATCACCGACGTCGCTGGAATATTCTGTTGTTTTAGATTTTCCTGAGCTTTCCTCACTCTCATTCCACTCTAACTGATTTAGTTTGGATTTCAATTCTTCAGCTTTTCTTTGCCACATCAGCATCTCAATGTCATTTTTTTCTTTCATTTCGATCATTCGTTGGTTTGAAGAAGTAAGAGTTTCAATTTTTTTCTGTAATGTCTGTTTTTCATTCTTCTCTTTAATTAATTCATTTCCAATTTCACTTATCCTCTTCTCCAATGTTTCAACCTGTGTTTTCAATTCTTCCTGAATAGCACTTTCCAAATGGAACATATCGTCATCACCCTGCTTCTTACTTTTTTGAAGTCTCTCATTCTGTGATTTCAATTCTTTTAGTTTCTTAATTAGTTTTCCGGATTTGACTTGCAGTTCTTGAAATTCTTTATTTTTATTCAGACTTTCGATTTCCATAGCTCTGATATTTTCTTCAAGCTCAACAATTTTCATTCTCAGAGGATTAGTTTCAAACTCCTTATTATGAATTTCCTCCAGTTTTGCTTCTTCGGGACTCCAACCCCATCCATCATCGTTTTCACCAAAAGTATTCAAATTGACTTGAGGTATATCACTTTGTTGTGAAACTTCTCTTGGTTTGATAAAATCTGACTGTGGTGGATCAGCATCATCAGGATGGCACAAGTAAGCTTCCTTCTTCTGAATTGGTTCCTCTAAGAACGGGTTTGTACAATCCATTATATCTCTAGTCTTCGTGAACTCTATTTGTTCTAATTCACCTACAGAAGCTACAAGCTGCCCCTGAGAAAGAACTTGTGATTGGATTGAAGACAATACTTCATTATCCTCATTTTTATCATCCGGATAGCATAGGTATGCAGATTTTTTCTCAAATGGTGGTTCGTTAACAGGTTCCAAGTTTTGAATCTCTACTGGAGTACCCTGTAAATCTTCGACCTTTTCTTTAACTGGAGCTTGCCTCAAATTATACACCAAATTCATGAGTTCGTTTGACAAATGTGAGCATTGATTCATCACTTCATCTCTCTCAATTTCCACATTTTTCAACATAAATTCAAGTGTTTTAATTTTTTGTAGAAGTTCTTCTCGAGTATTAATTCCACTGCTCATTACTACAACTTCATCACTACCTTCCATTGGTGTTTGAACAGCACATGTAGAATTATCATTCATAACTGGAGATGGGATATTTTGCTTGACAAAACTAAATGGATCTGTCTCTCCAGATACCCAAGAGAATAAGGGTTTGGCACTTTTGTGTTCTTCTGGTTTCAAACGTTCAAAGTCATCCTGAAGTATCTTATTTGCTGATTTGAGCTCCTCCATCTTCTTTCTTGATTCATCAAGGAGATTTTCGGTAATAGTCAACTGTCCCGAAATTTCCGCCAACTTTATGTTTGAATTTTCATTTTCTCTTTTCAATTCGTTAATTAGATTCAATTCAATTTGTTTGGATGATTGCAAGTTTCTTATTTCGATAATGTTATCATCTATCTCTTCATTTTTCTTTTCTATTTCATTTTTTAGAGCTTGTATTTCACTCCTTTGAGATGAAAGCTCGAAATCACTGGACTCCTGAAGTTCAAAAGTTTTTTCCAGTTTACACTCTAATTCTTTGATCTTATCCGAAAGAACCTGTTCAGATTCGACCTGCTCAGCAATGTTTTCGTTTAATTTTTCACACAGTACTGATAGCTCATTTTTTTCCTTAGTAACCGAATCAAATTGAAACTGCCAGTCGTTGTCTAATTTCTCAAGATCTGATTTCGCAGATTCCTGCAGAGTGGTTCTTTCAAGTTCAAATTTACGAATTTCCTGTTCCAGCGTTGCTATATGATTTCTTGATTCATCCAGTTCTTCTTCTATTTTTGACGATTTTTCTTTCACTAGTGATAGTTCGTTCACCCTTTCATGGGCAACAATTAGCTTTTGTTTGAGTTTTTTAACGGATTCTTTCAGTTTAGTATTCTCCGTTGTTAATTTCTCATTATTCTCAGAAACCTCTTCGAGTTTCTTCTTTATTTCTTCATTATATTTTGATAAGGTCTTGAGTTTTTCTTCCAATAAATCTTCAGTTTTAGATATTTCTTCGAAACTGTGTGACTTTTCGGCCAATTGAGCTCCTAACTCATTTGTTTTTTGTTCCAACGATTCCCTTTTCTCATCCATTTTGGACAACATTTCCTCCAATACACTTATTCTTTCTTTGTAAGCACTCAAGTCGTTTTGCTGGGTTTCAACAATAAGTTCTAACTCCTGAATTTTAGTGTCATTATCGTTTTTGAAAGTCTCTTGTACGAAATTACTTCCTAAAAGTTCCTGATGAAGGCTAAGGTCAGTTTTGAAACTTTGTGATGATTCTTGAAGTTTATTTTTTTCCACCTTCTCATCCAGAATATGTTTCAGCTGATTAATTTCTGACTGATACGATTCCGTTTTCGCCTTCAATTTCTCAACTTCTTCTTTTGCTTCTTTTATGTTCGAATCTTTCTCTTTCGATTCAGTTTCCCATTTTTCTTTAGAAGAGTTCAATTCTTTCTCTAGTTCTTGACATTGGACAGTCTTCTTTTTCAAATTTGCAGCAATTTTCTTCATTCTTTCAACAAGCGAATTGTTCTTGCTCATAAGTTCTTCTATTCTTTTCTGCAGTGGTTCCCTGATATCTTCTAGAGACTCAGTATTATTGTCTGTTCGCTTCTGAAGAGAAAGGAATCTATCTTTCATTTCTTTAGATACTTTGTGGAACATTTCATCCTTGGATTTGATTTGCGACTGTAGTTCTTCTATTTCACCATTCAATTTTGAAATGATGATTTCTTGTTCTTCACCTTTGTTGGCTAAAATATTCTGAAGTTCTAAATTTTTGTTACTGAGCTCCTTCAATTGTTGATTGAGTCCCTTTATCAAATTTGAATTTTCTTCTAATTCGTTTTCATAATCTGCAATCTGTCCCAAGTTTTCATCTAGAACTTTTTTCAAATCTCCAAGTTGTTTTTCCATATTTTCGATAGTATGTTCGTTTTGTCTATTAGTTTTGTTTTCATTTTCTAGTTTATTGATTGTTTCATTGACATTTCTGATTGTAACATTCAAATTTTGTATTTCTGCTTTATACTTTTCTATGTCTGACTCCTTTTCGTTAATCACTTCTTTCAATTCATTGAGGTGCATAGAAGATTTTATAAATTCTTCTTTGTTTTCCTCTATTACTAATTGATAAGTTTTTATTTCTTCTAGGTTTTCAGTTATTTTCGATTCAAACTCTGATATTTTCTCATTGGCATCCCTCAGTTGAGATTCCAATTGATTTTTCTCATTAATGAGTTCAGAATGTTTTTTGAGCTTCGAACTAAGATTTTCATTTTCTTCACCTAACTTGATATATTCTCCCTCTAAATCAAATAATTTTTCTTTCAAATTATCTTTCTCATTGATCGTTTGCTCATTTTTCAACTTTTCTATATTATTTTTCAGTTGTTCATTCTCTTTCTCCAATGAATCCAATTTATCATCAAGTTTTTCCTTTTCACTTTGAAGTTGTTCATAAGTTTCAGTCAACAATTCACTATTGTTTTCAACTTGCTTCAACTTAAGATTTAGATGGGCATTTTCAGTAGATAAAGATTCCATTTTTTCCATGACCTCTCTCCTTTCAACAGTGAATAATTCAATTTTCTGCAATAGTTCAGATGTTTCTTCAGTCAAGCGATTGACACTATCATTCAAGTCAGGATTTTCCTCGAGATGTTCTTCACTTGATTTCAACTTCCCACTTTGTGGATCAAGATTTTTTTGGTATTCCTCAAGTTCTAATTTCTCTTGCAATGTGAGATTTTCAACGATTTCAATAGATTCGGCAGAAGAAACCTTTTCAGCACTCATTTTCTCTAATTTATCGATCAATTCCATATTTTCTTGGAGGTATTGTTCCATTTTCAAATGTATTTCTGATTTTTCCTTGGTCAATGTTTCAACTTTATCTAACAATTCATTTTTTTCAATTTCCAGTTTTTCCTTGGCGGCCAAAATTTCCTCCATTTCTTTCTGTAATTTTTCTTCGTATTGGATGGATGATATTTCAGAGGTTACCTTTTCATTATGTATATCTGAAAACTTCTTCAGTTTTTCGTTTAATGAATCGATTTCTTGCTTCATAGATGTGTTATCTGTGGAATTACATAAGAATGAGAAATTTTAATAATGGACATAATAAGGCAAGGTGAATTCAGAAGGCAATATACGAGGAACTTTACATACTTCTACCCTATATATAGTCTATCATCAGCATCACAAAATGGCCACTTTGAAATGTCTCCTATCTTTCCTTACCCATATACAGGATGATTCATTCATTCAATCTGACCAAAATTTCATTTGACTATATTTCTAATACTGTGAATCAGAATTTAATGATTTTTTCAGAATTTGTAACACTTTATTGGATTATTTATACCGAATATCATATTTCCAGTGCCTTACTCAGGAAAATCAATTTTGACTACTGATGTGAAAATGACCACCCTGTAGGCCACTTTTTGGAAATTTTTTTACATTTATTTGACCTTCATAATCAGGTAAACGAAATGCATGTATTCAAATTTTTGTCACACCTCTGAACGTTTCATAATGTTCCAACAAATCTGCAGATACAGGAACATTATAAGAATTATTCATTATCATTCCAACCTGGGAAGCTCGAATCCAAAAAATTCCTTCATGAATCATTTCATAATGAACGAGCAAATCAAAAATAAATGTTCGTTTTTTTTCATTCAACATAAAAAATATTTTCATCATATTACATCTTGTAATGGAAAATGGCATTAATTCATTGTATGTCGTGGATTATTGATGTATGCATTCGAGAAAATTCAGATCCAAAAAAATTTAATAGAAAAAAAATTCGATTTAATTATTAAAAAAAAACACATAAATTAATAATTGTTCGAAAAAAGGTGAGTGAAGTTTACAAGCAGATCATATGTTTTCGACTCACAAAAACTGTTTGAAGTGGAAACCACCAGTTTCCACACATTTTTCTGCACGTTTCATCAACTGGCCAATTGCTGTTCTTATGGTCACACCATCATTGCAGATAACATTTGTGAAATGTAAAATCCTATCTATTAACTGCTCTCTAGTTTCAATATTCACAGAATGAACCATTTGTCTTAAATGACCCTAAATGAAATAATCTATGGAGTTGAGGTCTGGAGATCGTGGTGGCCATGCAATATGACCACCAAGTCCTATCCACCGATTCCCATATACGACATTCAAGTGATTTATCACATGGACAGAGAAATGTGGAGGTGCGCCGTCATGCTGGAAATAAATACTTCGAATATGAACAGTGATTAATAGATCTGGTAAAATATTCTTAAGGAAATCTAAATATGATTCTCCATTAAGGGGGCTATTGAAGAAATGGGGACCAATCAGTTGGTTATTAATTACTGCAATCCATGTGTTAACGGAAAAAATTTTTCTGTGAGTTGTGCTCCCGAATAGAATGTGGGTTCTCTTCAGCCCATTCATGCAAATTACGAGAATTATGTATACCATCTCCCGTAAATTGCGCTTCGTCTGAGAAAAGTGTGCCGTAAATTAATGGTCTATTATTCGTTAACCATCTACAAAACTTAGAACGGTGAATCTCATCTCCGGGCTGAATATGATAAGGATGCAGTTGATTTCTTCTCAACACCCTATGGACATTTGATGGAGGAATACCCAGTTGTGCACTAACTCGTCTTATACTTATTTCAGGATCCGCCACCACAGTATTCAAAATCTCCTCTTTAAAATGGTTGTCAACCTGCCTTTCTGATTTTCCCTTAGGAAATGTACCATTTTGTCTCAAATGATAATACACCGATCCAAACGTTGGATGAATCGGAGTTCTTCGGTTCGAAAATCGTTTTTGATATTCTCTCAGCGCAGCTCTACCATTTCCTCTACAGAATCCATAAACAAAAATCATGTCCGCATATTCAGAATTCGAAAATTTTGGTGACATTCTTATTCAATCAAGGAAAAATGTATTCACACGACAATTGACAACAATTCAATCTCAAACATCAACACTAAGCTGCATTCATGTCAAACTATCAAGGCACCTTTTACAATTGCTTTTATTTGCTTATTAGAATACGGATTATTATTGAGAATTTTCACATTGAAAAACTAACGTTGAGTGTGGAGCTCTGAAAATATGCATATTGATTTTCTCAGTACCATAAATTCAAGATTTTGTAATTTTTGATCTTCCGAATCGAGATGTAAATAACCATTTTTGATATGATCACTACATCTTTAGATTTGTTAGATCATTATGAAACGTTCAGAGGTGTGATACAAATTTGAATGCATGCATTTCGTTTGCCTGATTATGGAGCTCAAATAAATGTAAAAAAAATTCCAGAAAGTGGCCTACAGGGTGGTCATTTTTAAATCAGTAGTCAAAATTCATTTTCCTTAGTACGGCACTGGAAATATGATATTCGGTATAAATAATCCAATAGATGCTATAAAGTATTACAAATTCTGAAAAAATCATTCAATTCTGATTTACAGTACCAGAAATATAGTCAAATGAAATTTTGGTCAGAATGAATGAATTATCCTGTTAGTGGGTAAGGAAAGATAGAAGACATTTTTAAGTGGCCATTTCGTGATGCTGATGAGTATGTAAAGTTCCTCGTGGGACACCCTGTATAGGTGACGCATATTGATGCCGGAAATGCGGGTAGCGTCAGATTGTATTGAACATCTCAATTTTGAATTTTAATTTGAAAATTTTTAGGAAAGGACTCGAAATTGGTAGCTTTTCCCTGCGTTCCGATATTACTGGCAGTACTGGCCAGCAGTAAACAAAAGTAAGCAATATCAGAACGAAATCTGGTCCAGTAAACTACTATTGAAGGAAAATATCGGAACGGGTATCAGTACTACCCTCAGACGTTGGCGGCAAATTCAAAATGAATGTGTATTTGGAATGTCAGTTGAGAAGTTCTTGTTGATTGTGATAATATTTCATTCTTAAGACGATAGCACCGGATATATTTGTAACGTATGTCAGACTAAACAGTCTGTATAATTATTATTTGAAGACGAGCAAGGTCCATAGAACCTCGCATCATCCATAAAACGTGCTCAGATAGATTACCTACTGATATTGAATTCCCACGTCTGTTATCATAATATGCTTGTAAACAACTTGTCAAAACATATATAATATTTTGTTATTGTATTATGAAGAGAGTGTGAGTAAGAACACGAAGCGGAGAATCCATTGATGTGCCGTCGTAATAATGACCCATAGTAATTAAACCCTCTACGAGATCTTCGAGTGTTATTTCCAACCCTCTCCTGTACAAACCAACTGGACGAACCAAACCCCTAACTAGGGAATACCACATGGCGATACTGCCAGTTAACTAAAACACCACATGGCGATCCTGCCAGTTGACTGAATGTCAGAAGATATCCAGAATGAAGTGAGAGGGCCAGATAATTTTTTTTTCCTCGATGGTATGAGATTCCAACATATTTCCATTCTATGGTACCATGGGTTCTAGCCATCCCCAGCCAGAAGATGAAGATGGTTGTCCTGGGAATGATCGTGTTCCTTAATTTATGTAGAAGAAGAACGAGGCGTGACTGGGAATCAGAAGATGCCATAATGACTGGTGAAATATCACATAAATGTTCCTTCAGAGAAGCCGTAGAAGCCATGAAAGTGATTAAGGTGGAAAAAACCAGTAAGACTTTCAATCTTTTGTTATAATATGATAATTTTTTTTGTTGTTGCGGATTCTACAGGGTCTTTCACGAGGAACCTCACCCATATTTATACGGGAAACTACTGAACGTATTTTCATGAAATTCAGCACTTATAAGTATTTCACGATGCTGATGAAATCTAAAATATTTTCAAGGCATGAGCACCTCCGGTTTTTCCGGAAATGACGTCAACTTCCGTTTTTCAAATTAGAACACCATTTTTTTATTGCAGAAATAGATTCCTTAGAAAATTTCAATTTATTTTGATGTAACATTTTTAAGTTTTGGTTGGAAAATTCTCTCTGAGCGGGAAAATTCGAAAAAAAATCGAAAATAGAGCTCCGCTGAAACAAGAATAACTTCGAGGTTTTTGGATGGAAAATTTTCATTTTTGGGATTTTTCAAGATGTAAGATTGATGTATCCACTTTAAAAATCGAAATCGCGATTCATGATACAGGGGGTGAAAAAATCGCTTTCAAAGTTAGGGATGACAAAATCGTGAAAAATCAATTTTTTCAAATTAGAACCCCATTTTTTTATGGCAGATATTGAATCTACGTTAAAAAATAATGTGAGTGTATGCATCACACCCTTGCCCTAAAGTGGATATTTTCTGAGTTATTCACAAAAAACTGTTTTTCGTCTTGAATTTTCAGCTATTTCTTTTCCCTTCACGCCAAAAAGATGACATTTTCAGGAACTGTTACTTAAACCATGTTTTAGATTTTACTACCCTAATATGCAAGAGAAAAAAGTTACAGGTTGTTCCTAAATAGATGGCGAATTTGTATTCGAATTTGTATCGGAAACCTCTTTATTTCAACTAATCGGCCATCCGTTTTCTCTCCAGTGATAAATAAATAATTCCTTATGAACCATATGCAAAAACTTACCATGTTTTACATTTTTTTTTTTAATGATAGATATCATTAATTACATCTGCCAAATTCCTCTTTATTCAATAGCATTTTGTGTTTACTATTAATTTGGTGATAATTCGTATTAAGTTATAAAATCGATCACTATGCCTAATTTTACCAATGAAGATTATTTAAATTTCATTCTACTTCATGGAGAATGTAATAAAGTTGTAGATAGAACGATTCGACTGTTCATTGAGAGGTTTCCTGACCGACCCAGACCAACGAGAGATACCATTAACAGAACCATGACAAACTTGAGAAATGTCGGATCTTTCGTTAAGAAAACTACACACAGAGAAAAAAGTGTAGTAGAAGATGAGAACAACGAAATTACAGTTATTGCATATTTTCGTGTGAATCCTCAAAATTCTCTCAAATATGCCGAGATTGATCTGGGATTATCTCAATCGAGTGTTTGGAGAATATTAAAAAAACATAAAATGCACCCATATAAATTCAATAGGGTACAGCATTTGAAGGAAACTGATTTCGTCAGGAGAACAGAGTTTTGCGAAGCTATGATGATTCGATTTCAAGAGAATGAAAACTTTTTGGACTGTATAATTTGGACAGATGAATCTAAATTCACAAAGAATGGTTCTTTCAATAGGCATAACAGTCATTATTGGGATGAAGAGAACAACCACCACTTCAGACAATGGAACTTTCAAGAGACCTGGAGTTTCAATGTTTTTTGCGCCATCAAAAATAATGCAATTCTCGATGTTCACATTTATGATGGGACTTTAACTGGTAAGATAGAACACTACACATGTTTGCATTATTTAAAGAATGTTCTCCCTTAGGAGATAGATATTCTGACATATTGACTCAAATAATTGAGCCGCTAGTACAGAACCATAATGACTTATGGTATCAACAAGATGGCGCGCCTCCACACAATTCACTCAATGTGTCAAATATCCTCTACAGGCTATTTGAAGATCGATGGTTGGCGAACAATGGTCCACATCTTTGGCCACCACGTTCTCCCGATTTAACTCCTTTAGACTATTATGTTTGGGGTAGGATAAAAAATATTGTCTACTCAACTCCCCTGACTGATAAAGAGGACTGCATAGAACGAGTCAGAAATGCGTTCAGGTTTGTTTAGATTTTTAGATTCATAGTTTTGAAACTCAATTTTGTTTTTAAACACTTTTGCAGATCTCTTCCTCCCGATGAAATAAGAAGAGCAACGCACGAAGCATTCCTGAGACGTATAAATAAATGTCTAGAAATTAACGGTCAAATTTCGAGCATCTTCTCTAGTTATAACTGCGAGAGTTTGCCATGGTTCTCCTAATAGTAACTTGAAGTCGGTTTCAAGAAGGGGTGAAAAATCTACAGCATGGTTCAAATAACAGTTCCTGAAAATTTCATCTTTTTGGCGTGAAGGGAAAAGAAATAGCTGAAAATTCAAGACGAAAAATAGTTTTTTGTGAATAACTCAGAAAATATCCATTTTAGGGCAAGGGTGTGATGCATACAATAACATTATTTTTTAACTTAGATTCAATATCTGCCATAAAAAAATGGGGTTCTAATTTGAAAAAATTGATTTTTCACGATTTTGTCATCCCTAAATTTGAAAGCGATTTTTTCACCCCCTGTATCATGAATCGCGATTTCGATTTTTAAAGTGGATACATCAATCTTACATCTTGAAAAATCCCAAAAATGAAAATTTTCCATCCAAAAACCTCGAAGTTATTCTTGTTTCAGCGGAGATCTATTTTCGATTTTTTTTCGAATTTTCCCGCTCAGAGAGAATTTTCCAACCAAAACTGAAAAATGTTACATCAAAATAAATTGAAATTTTCTAAGGAATCTATTTCTGCAATAAAAAAATGGTGTTCTAATTTGAAAAACGGAAGTTGACGTCATTTCCGGAAAAACCGGAGGTGCTCATGCCTTGAAAATATTTTAGATTTCATCAGCATCGTGAAATACTTATAAGTGCTGAATTTCATGAAAATACGTTCAGTAGTTTCCCGTATAAATATGGGTGAGTTTCCTGGTGAAAGACCCTGTATTGCAATCATAAGTTTTTTTTTTGTCCATTAGTAATTATCCGAAGAATTCAACGGATTTTAATTCAAGGAATTACGTGAATGATAATCAAGTTAGGCATTAGCCGTAACCAAATTTTCTCGAGCAAAAATTACTTATTCAAATTCAACAATTTTTTTTCCTCTCTTGTAACAGAGATATAGTAAGCATGGGTAAGAAATTGTATTTGATGACTACTGCCTCCTTATTGCTGGGTGAAGACAGCAATGAGGAATCGACTAATCAATTCATCGATGCAGTTAGATTGTCCAGTGAAAAATTAGTAATCGGAAAGGAAAATATTTTCGGATCATTTTTTTTTCAAAATTAAATCGAACTCAAATGTGAAACTTCTAGTAGAAAAGAGTTACCAGAGAATTGAAGATGAATTTGCAAATGATAAATAATCCAAACGGTAAATGTCCCAAACACGAGGTCGTCACCTCTAAGAGAATTTTTATAGGAAGCAAAATTTCGAATCAGCGAAATTAAATGAAGTGCAAGGTCAACGTCGGTTCATCGCAGTCTTGATGTAAACAATATTAATTCTCACAATGAGCGTAATACGTAGAGAATCCAACAAACTTTTATGTGGACGAACATTTTTTTTTTCATGCCTAATGACACTTCATTTTTCAATAATTTGAACATTAATGCATTTGAATTATGTAATTATGAAGTAGGGCAGAATTAGGTGAATGTTTCAATAGATACTGATATCACTAGTGCATAATTGCAGAATATTGCCGATGGCAAGAGGATTGATCTCCCTGTTGTAGTCGAAGTTTTGAATCATGCAGTGAAAAGTATTGTGTTAGGGTAAATTTCAGAAAAAGTATTTCGTAATTTGAATAATCAACATTCAGTTCAGAACAATGAGATTGTGAATTATGTGAATTCACAAGTTATTTTCATTAACCAGAATATCCGATTAGCGTACGACTTAGGTACATCGTTGAGGAAACTGGAAAAATTATGCACAGAAAATAACATTTTAGAATAATTGTACTTATTAAAGCTAGCTAGCAATATGAATTTATGAATATGTTGTCAAATTGTAAGAACGAAATCTTAGGAATGTCCCTCAAAGACGAACAGTATTGAAGACGCGAAACGAGTGAAAGGTTAAGAATTGAGACAATTTATTTTCTTTCGAAATTTAGTAATCATATACAGGGTCTTTCACGAGGAACCTCACCCATATTAATACGGGAAACTACTGAACATATTTTCATGAAATTCAGCACTTATAAGTATTTCACGATGCTGATGAAATCTAAAATATTTTCAAGGCATGAGCACCTCCGGTTTTTCCGGAAATGACGTCAACTTCCGTTTATCAAATTAGAACACCATTTTTTTATTGCAGAAATAGATTCCTTAAAAAATTTCAATTTATTTTGATGTAACATTTTTCAGTTTTGGTTGGAAAATTCTCTCTGAGCGGGAAAATTCGAAAAAAAATCGAAAATAGAGCTCCGCTGAAACAAGAATAACTTCGAGGTGTTTGAATGGAAAATTTTCATTTTTAGGATTTTTCAAGATGTAAGATTGATGTATCCACTTTAAAAATCGAAATCGCGATTCATGATACAGGGGGTGAAAAAATCGCTTTCAAAGTTAGGGATGACAAAATCGTGAAAAATCAATTTTTTCAAATTAGAACCCCATTTTTTTATGGCAGATATTGAATCTACGTTAAAAAATAATGTGAGTGTATGCATCACACCCTTGCCCTAAAGTGGATATTTTCTGAGTTATTCACAAAAAACTGTTTTTCGTCTTGAATTTTCAGCTATTTCTTTTCCATTCACGCCAAAAAGATGACATTTTCAGGAACTGTTACTTAAACCATGTTTTAGATTTTACTACCCTAATATGCAAGAGAAAAAAGTTACAGGTTGTTCCTAAATAGATGGCGAATTTGGATTCGAATTTGTATCGGAAACCTCTTTATTTCAACTAATCGGCCATCGGTTTTCTCTCCAGTGATAAATAAATAATTCCTTATGAACCATATGCAAAAACTTACCATGTTTTACATTTTTTTTTTTAATGATAGATATCATTAATTACATCTGCCAAATTCCTCTTTATTCAATAGCATTTTGTGTTTACTATTAATTTGGTGATAATTCGTATTAAGTTATAAAATCGATCACTATGCCTAATTTTACCAATGAAGATTATTTAAATTTCATTCTACTTCATGGAGAATGTAATAAAGTTGTAGATAGAACGATTCGACTGTTCATTGAGAGGTTTCCTGACCGACCCAGACCAACGAGAGATACCATTAACAGAACCATGACAAACTTGAGAAATGTCGGATCTTTCGTTAAGAAAACTACACACAGAGAAAAAAATGTAGTAGAAGATGAGAACAACGAAATTACAGTTCTTGCATATTTTCGTGTGAATCCTCAAAATTCTCTCAAAGATGCCGAGATTGATCTGGGATTATCTCAATCGAGTGTTTGGAGAATATTAAAAAAACATAAAATGCACCCATATAAATTCAATAGGGTACAGCATTTGAAGGAAACTGATTTCGTCAGGAGAACAGAGTTTTGCGAAGCTATGATGATTCGATTTCAAGAGAATGAAAACTTTTTGGACTGTATAATTTGGACAGATGAATCTAAATTCACAAAGAATGGTTCTTTCAATAGGCATAACAGTCATTATTGGGATGAAGAGAACAACCACCACTTCAGACAATGGAACTTTCAAGAGACCTGGAGTTTCAATGTTTTTTGCGCCATCAAAAATAATGCAATTCTCGATGTTCACATTTATGATGGGACTTTAACTGGTAAGATAGAACACTACACATGTTTGCATTATTTAAAGAATGTTCTCCCTTAGGAGATAGATATTCTGACATATTGACTCAAATAATTGAGCCGCTAGTACAGAACCATAATGACTTATGGTATCAACAAGATGGCGCGCCTCCACACAATTCACTCAATGTGTCAAATATCCTCTACAGGCTATTTGAAGATCGATGGTTGGCGAACAATGGTCCACATCTTTGGCCACCACGTTCTCCCGATTTAACTCCTTTAGACTATTATGTTTGGGGTAGGATAAAAAATATTGTCTACTCAACTCCCCTGACTGATAAAGAGGACTGCATAGAACGAGTCAGAAATGCGTTCAGGTTTGTTTAGATTTTTAGATTCATAGTTTTGAAACTCAATTTGGTTTTTAAACACTTTTGCAGATCTCTTCCTCCCGATGAAATAAGAAGAGCAACGCACGAAGCATTCCTGAGACGTATAAATAAATGTCTAGAAATTAACGGTCAAAACTTTGAGCATCTTCTCTAGTTATAACTGCGAGAGTTTGCCATGGTTCTCCTAATAGTAACTTGAAGTCGGTTTCAAGAAGGGGTGAAAAATCTACAGCATGGTTCAAATAACAGTTCCTGAAAATTTCATCTTTTTGGCGTGAAGGGAAAAGAAATAGCTGAAAATTCAAGACGAAAAACAGTTTTTTGTGAATAACTCAGAAAATATCCACTTTAGGGCAAGGGTGTGATGCATACACTCACATTATTTTTTTACTTAGATTCAATATCTGCCATAAAAAAATGGGGTTCTAATTTGAAAAAATTGATTTTTCACGATTTTGTCATCCCTAACTTTGAAAGCGATTTTTTCACCCCCTGTATCATGAATCGCGATTTCGATTTTCAAAGTGAATACATCAATCTTACATCTTGAAAAATCCTGAAAATGAAAATTTTCCATCCAAAAACCTCGAGGTTATTCTTGTTTCAGCGGAGCTCTATTTTCGATTTTTTTTTCGAATTTTCCCGCTCAGAGAGAATTTTCCAACCAAAACTGAAAAATGTTACATCAAAATAAATTGAAATTTTCTAAGGAATCTATTTCTGCAATAAAAAAATGGTGTTCTAATTTGAAAAACGGAAGTTGACGTCATTTCCGGAAAAACCGGAGGTGCTCATGCCTTGAAAATATTTTAGATTTCATCAGCATCGTGAAATACTTATGAGTGCTGAATTTCATGAAAATATGTTCAGTAGTTTCCCGTATAAATATGGGTGAGGTTCCTCTTGAAAGACCCTGTATAGTTTACTGACCAAGGCACAGAATTTTTATCAAAAATTTTTAGTGAATCGCGTAAGTTCAGCTAAAGAAAGTAATATTTGAAGCAATTGCATTCTTTATTAGGGCGTTACGAATAGCAATACCGTGATCTCTTCAACTCTCTATACCTCTTATGAACTTTTTTTTTGGTAAACCAAGTAGAATTCAATTCGAAACATCGAATTATCCAGGTCGATCCAATTTACAATTTCGATATTAGCTACCCTATTGATTTAAAGTTTAGATAACAGAATGCATGGAAGGATGCTAAAGAAAAATTGGTAAAGGCAAAAAAAAATTAAAACCTTCAAAAAACTTATGAATATCAACTATGATGAAGTTGATTTGAATTGTATAATTTTAGAATTCGGTAAATAGGTGTAAATATAGTATTAGGAATATGTAAATAAAAGATTAGGTGAAAAGTTATATAAAACATAATCAAATTGTAGATTTAAGACCAAATAAGTTATGATATGTATATAAGTTATATTAGATAATAATCAGTAATGCATAACTATATATTTGAGAGAATTTGAGACTGATTTATACAAATAGTTTATAAGATAGATGTTAATCAAAAAATTCATTTTAGCTTACGTAGAAAAAATTTTTTTTCTCAAAGAGGGAAGGTGTAACGTATGTCAGACTAAACAGTCTGTATAATTATTATTTGAAGACGAGCAAGGTCCATAGAACCTCGCATCATCCATAAAACGTGCTCAGATAGATTACCTACTGATATTGAATTCCCACTCTGTTGTCATAATATGCTTGTAAACAACTTGCCAAAACATATATAATATTTTGTTATTGTATTATGAAAACAGTGAGTAAGAACACGAAGCGGAGAATCCATTGATGTGCCGTCGTAATAATGACCCATAGTAATTAAACCCTCTACGAGATCTTCCAGTGTTATTTCCAACCCTCTCCTGTACAAACCAACTGAACGAACCAAACCCCTAACCAGGGAACACTACATGGCGATCCTGCCAGTTAACTAAAACACCACATGGCGATCCTGCCAGTTAACTAAAACACCACATATTGTTCATATCACTTTTTCTGTCAAGAAATAGAAAAATAAGTGGAATCTCCTAGATAAGGCAAATAGCCTGGAGTTTTGCTATAATGGGAGTGGAATTGTGTTGATCTATCAATTTATTTCGGTCCATGTGTTTGTATTTATTATTATCTTATCTTCTTATTATCTCAACGAGAAAGTTAAAATTGGTTCAACTAAATGCTCAGGGACTATCTAATGAAGTGAATAAACTAGAAGTTTTCACAGCTCTTGAGAATCCTGATATTTTGAGTGTTGTAGAACACTGGTGTGATTCTTGCCAAATATCTTCCATGTCGCTCAAGGGGTATAATATGGCCGCGTCATATTGTTGAACAACACGTCAACATGGAGGAACACTTATTTTTGTTAAGTGCACATTTCAGACAATACAAATAAAAGAGATTCAGAAATTTTCATTAGAATTACAGTGTGACTTTTGTGCTATAAATATAAAAAATGAATCATTGAATGTTTGCGTTGTTAGTTGCTATAAGACTCCTGGTGGCAATTTGGAATTGTACTCTGAGATTTTCTCTTATGTCCTGGATTTTTGCCTCACGGGTTCCAAAATTTTTTTATGTGGAAATCTCAATATTAATTACTTTGAACCCCACAGTTGCTTGCAGTCAGCTTCAATCTTAGTGTTACTTCCACTGTGCCAACAAGCACGGAATCACGAGTTCTAGTAAGCTCGACTACATTCTTACGAATGTAAGTAATTATCTCATTTCCACGAAAGTAGTCGATGCAAGCATTGGTGTTCATAGGGTGATTCTTTTGTTCTGACTGTCTTTCCGCATCATCTGAGGCCATTCCGGGAACTTTTCGTGTGTTCTTTGAAAAAAATCTTGAAGATCTCTCTATGATGGTAACATGTACTAACTTCGATTCAAATTACGAATCTCATGATGTTGAAATAGTTTTCGAACGCTTCTGTGGCATTTTGTCATCTTTGATCGACTCTACTTGTCCGGTCAAAAAAACTCGTTCTGACTTGAATACCCAGCCCGATTGGATTAAGGCTGAGGTCAGACAGGCTAGTGAGGACCTGAAGAATCTCCATTGGTTGTGTCAGAATTTGAAAACTGATGAGTCCGAGTAAATATATATGAGAGCAAAAGAGCAATACACGAAACTTTTGAAGTCCAACCATTACGAGCGTGTTTTGAATCATTCGACAAATAAAAGTAGGACAATTTGGAATTTGGTCCGAGGCAAGATGGACAACGATCTCTCCTTTTGCAAAATTGTTTTAAACAGAAATAGTATGGTCATATCAGACCCATCGCAGGTTGCTGAGTGTTTTGGTGAGTATTAGTGCTATCAGCCTCAACCAGTACTATGGTAACACCAGATCCACATCCTGTAAGACACAGGTTATATCAGATAACACTTTTTTTTTCCTGCCAGTAATATCCGATGATGTTATGAGCGTCATCAGAAACTCGAAAAAGTTAGTTGTGCAAGAGATGATTTCAATGAAAATCTTAAAGGCGATAGTTCCTCAGATCTCAGAGCACCTCGCTCAGCTCACCCAAGCCTCTATAACATCTGGAAGATTTCCTGCTATTCTTAAGACGACAAAGGTTATCCCCATTTATAAAAAGAAAAATGCAATTGACGATAAGGCTAATTATCGTCCGATATCTATACGAAGCTCCTTGGCAAAATTAATGGAGAGACTGGTGTATAAATAATTTTGCCTGAGCATGTTCTGGTGTATTTCTCCAAAGGGCTATTTTATTCGGATCCAATTGTTGGAACATTGCCCTGTGATGGTCTTATCAAAGTCCATCAAGTGTTGCCTTTGAGACTCCTTGAATACTAGGGGCCCTGGCATCCATAAAATAGTTACCTTGTTGCCTCTTAGTCACTTGCTGTATGCAACATTTCCAATACAGTAGGGAAATGTGACAGTGAAAATTTTGTTTTGAAGTTTCTTGTGTTATGACTTTAATTCAGCTTCAAAACTGCACTTGACAGATGTTATGACGATTTGTGCATCTTGAAAGATGAACTCAACATTATTTGAGATATGTTGCTCACTGAACTGAAAGACATTTAATAATGTCGCGTTTTCCAACGACAAAATATCGAATTCTAATCCACGAACTGTTATACATAAGGTCCTTTTGTTTGCATAGAAAGTGTAGCACTTTCCTGCACTCGGTGTAGATATTCTAAAGTATATCTACACCGAGTGCAGGAAAGTGCTACACTTTCTTTGCAAACAAAAAGACCTAATGATAGCGCAACATTGATGACAGATAATTTATGGATATCCTAAAATTAATATAACATTCAGTGTGTTTCAATTGATACAACCAAATGTCCAGTTCATTTGAAATATTTGCAGTTAAATTAGCAGAGCATACTCTGAAATGTCCCCCACCCAATTTTTAATAATCAACCATGAATTCTGTTCAATATTACCTGTGAGCAAGCGTTCAAGTTCTTCCGATTTGTTCTCTAATACATTAGTTAATTCTTTGATTCTCTCTTCCATTTTCTCCGAACTTCTCTCAATAGAATCTTAAAAAAAAAGATTAGTATAGGAAAATAAATTTTACACCTCTCACCTTTGGAGGACATTTCCTCCATCATCTTCAATTGGTAATTTCCTTTTTCTTCTTCAAGCTCAGCTATTTTTTCATTTAAAATATCATTTTCTTCACTAAGTTTCACAACCTGCGTATTCACATCCCCAATTTTCTTAAAACTGTCAATTCTCTTGTTCAAGAGTTTGATTTTTTTTTTATTCTCACTCTTTACTTTAATCATATTTTTATTCAAGTCATCTAATTCTTTTTTGAGTTTTCCTACTTCATCAGCTTGCTTTTCTGTCGCATCTAGGCCTGAATTCTTCGAAAATTCAAATTTAAGATTTTCAATTGTCATTTCAAGTTCTTCTATATTCTTCTGTTTTAACTGAAATTCATTTCGAATTATTTTTCTCTCTTCTTCAAGTTTCTTCTTGTAATCATCAGCAGCTTTTTTGTTTGATTCCGACAGTTCTTCATTTTTCTTCACTAAATTTGAATTTGAATCTTGTAACTCTTCTATTTGATGTGACAAAACGGTTATTTTCTTTTTCAAATCCTCGGTCTCTGTTGAACCATGTGAAGCACTGTAGTCCTGATTTGATTTCTTAAAGTTCTCATTCATTTCTTGTAATTCAGCAATTTCTAAATTTTTTAATCTCAAATCATCTAGAAGTTTCATTTGTCTAGCTTTCATTTCATTTTCTAACTGTATGAAATTTTCTTGCATTTTTCTCATATGTTCTTTTGTCTCATCCAGTGTATCCTGCGTGTTTTTTGTCTTTTTTGAAAGACTTTCTGACATTAGAGTTATGGCTTTAGTTCTAGCATCTATAACGCAATCTTTTTCTTTGAGATTTTCTTGTAAATCAAGAACCGTAGTTTCTAATCTCTGAACTTTAGAATTGAGTTCTGATATTTTCTTTTCCTTAGTTAGCAATATATTGTACAATTCTTCTGAACTACTACTTTTATTATAATCTGTTTTGGACTCTAATATCGAGAAATTTGACGAGGTATCATGTATTTGCTGAAGTGAATCATCAAATTGTGCTTTCAATTGATGCACCATTTCCTCTATATCTTTCTGACTTTTTCCCCTCTCTGCCAATTTAACTCTAGAAAAAGGTTTTTCTCAGTAGGAAGCAGAAAGTAAAAACAAAAATGAAAAAGTAAGCAATTCAATTATGTTTATAATGGTTTCTTATTTTTCAGAATGTTTTGGGTGTTTGGCCACGCACTTCATGAAATATTATTGGATAATCGGAATAACATCAACCACTTTTGTGATTACTTGTAGTATTAGTAATGTAGCTAATTTATCCACATCAAGAAAAACAGGAAAGAGAGCAGAGTCCAAACACAAAAATCAAATCTTCGAAGAATCATATTATATTTCCCTCCGCTCTCAAAAATCAATTCATGTGCATATATTGTTTACCATGTCGTTAAGTCAAAATTCTACACACAAGATCCAGCGCTTCAAGAAACATCTGGCTTTAATGGCCACCAACAACAGAAGCGCCTTTGATACTACTGGCGCCAACGCACCCCTTTCTGCACGATCGAAACCCGCCTGACATCAGCAAAAACTAACTGTCAAACACTCACCGAGATTAAGGACCAGGGCACAGTTCAATAAAACAACAAGTAACAATTTACAAGTCTCATAACTAGCACAAGTATATAGCTTCTGAGGGGTATTCCTAGAGAAACTTAGGAGAATCGACAACAATATGAAATTCTGAAATCAATAGAATATTCGTAATTTAAAAGAAAGCATTGAGAAGTAGACTGTATAAAATACAAATGCCTGTGAATTGTTACTTGCAGTTTTATTGAACGGGTCACTGAAGAATTGTAAGCTTGTGGCTGATATTTAATGGTTTCGGCCTCTACTTGAAGGAAATCCGTCTTGAATTAAGAAATGAAAAAATAAAATTATTTAATTTCTTAATTTAAGCCTGTGTCTTTCAACAAAAAGAATTATTGCCCTTTGAATTCATTTGTGTTGTTAATGTCGCGAAAAAAATAAACCAGACTCATCCCTTTTCTCAATGGCCTGTTTGATTTCACTGCAACCCACAGTAACGTTTGTTAAAATGCCAATTCAAATCGATTCAATTTTCCCATTAAGTATTTGAGATTTTTAAGTTTGTTTCTTAAAAACATAGGTAGACAATATTTTCTCTAGAAACTGCTCTTGACAAATATTTTAAAACCCGCAATTGGCAAGGCAGTTTCCATAAATAGTAATTCAGAGACTGGAGCCTTGTACTTTCATTGATCCAATTGGATTCTTAACAGGAAATAGAGTCATGCTCAGTATATTAGCCTCAATTATGATATATTTCATTAAATTAATAATCTTACTTATTCTCCTCCAGCTGTCGCCTAAGCAGAGAAATTTTCTCATTAACAGGCGTTTCTACACCAGATTTGGTTGCAGCCTTTTCACAATCACCACCACTCATTTCTTTTTTTTGTTTACTACGTTTTGCTCTCAGTGTCATCTTCGATAAGGTTGAAGCATATCTATCAACTTTTTCTTGCATGACATTTCCTTGATCAGTTTTCTGCAGCATTTCTTTGAACTGAGCTATAACAACCTGCTGATGTTCAAGCTGGTCTTTTAGGTCAGGGGATTCTGATCTTTGCTTGGAGCTTCCATGAGGAGGAGGATCCTCCATGGGATCGTGTTGAGGATCTCTATTCATTTTACTAACTACAACATAAAAGGTTACATATTCCAATGAGAACACATGAAAAACTATTAATGGTTTCCTACAAAATGTCCTAGAAACCCACCTTATGCTAAATATTAAGCAAATCAAAGGAAAGGTGATTATTTCGAAGGAATATGGACCATTTTATTTACATATCACTTATTCCTTATTTTCATCTTCAAACGTCAAAACATGTCATAGGTCGTCGACTTCCACGTCAACGGATGGTCATAAATTTTGAAAGATTGACGTATAATTTCATCTTTTACGCTTCTTGGGCTCCGCCTCTGATTATATATCCAGTAACAAGCTATTTATATATTTTAACATTGTTTAAGGATTTTAACATAATATTTTAACATTGTTTGAACAACCAATTAATGCAACCATTTCTGGAGAGTGTTTTATTCAATGTTTTCACCATTATAAAAAGATTCAAGAGAATGTCTACAATGTCTTTATGCAATGTTTTAAATTCAAATTAACTCAGATTCAGGATAGATCATTTTCATTGTTAGGACTACACCAACATATACGTTCACCCCAAACATCATTCATGATCGCCTAGGATTCGAGCCCGCCACTATAACAGGCTTCCAATCAGCTATCGATTCAAGTTTATTTTGGGAGGACTCTGTATTATTTTTCAGGTGTTTTCCAATCAGGTGTAACACTGAGGTAGTATGACGAATGATTTGGTTTTATTATAAAGGTACGCGTCCCTTAGGCGGACCGGCAGAGGCTGATAGCAGGAGGAAATATTCGACTGCTTACATTTGTATATTACTGCGTCCAATACAGCGTCATCGTGCTTCTCAATTATCCAGTCGACCATTCAGAATCGACAAACATTTGTCGGACGAATAATTCTTTGAAAGTTTCAACAAAGTATGAAAGAATACCTGCAAATTTCATTAGAAAAGGTTCTACTTTCAAAATCTCTGCAATTTTTGAACATGAATCCCGACATTTGCTCCGATTATAATGAAATCAGCTCAATTGGGTGAGGATATCGGTAATTCATCTGTACTATAATGAAGTAGGCCTACGAAATATAACTCGAATTTTAAAGTACCCAACGGAATATCGACTTTTCTAGAAAAAAGTTGTAAGATCAAAGTAAGTAATTTTTGAAAACTTTCCGAAATCGAACCAGCATGAAATCTAACCGAATCTTTCGCCATTTTGCAATCCGCAAAAGCATTCTTGTATGTGTAGTTTTGAGGGGCTTAACTAGTGAAAAGAATCCTCAAATTTCTTACAATTATTAAATGATTTTATGATTGTATTTATTACATTTATCAAGTATACATGTTTGCATTTATCCTCTTAATTGCTTTCAAGAAGGGTAAGTTCTCATTCTTCCTATAATTCTCCTGTCCAAGACATTCCTTTCACAGGCTTGCAATGGCGACGCATTCTTTAATCAGGTGAACAGGCGTTTGCTCCTCTTCCCCACATAATCTGCACTGGTTGTGGATGCGTAACTTGTTTTTACTGAGATCCGAATGATTTTCGAACTTTCCAATTTTAAAGTTCCTAAGGAACTGTTTGGAATGATCAATTCCTGGAAGATTCCTCCAGAGTGGTTCATTTTCATTGTCTTCCTTCTCCAAAAACTTTTTCTTATAGTTGCATTTGCCTATACCACAGAAAGGTTTTGGGCTAAAGTGTTAGCCTCTTCATTTACTTTGATTCCTCTGAGTGCCCAGGAACCCAGAGTAAGGAGACTTTGTCGTTTTTGCCTAATTCATTGAGTTTCCTTCGGCACTCCCATATCGGCTTTGATATCTATGAATCTGTCCATTGCAAGAGTTTCTGCCTGAAAAACACTCGAGTAGGAGCTTAAAGATAGTGTACACTTGGTTCTTGGCCCATATACTCCAACGCCAGCCCCTATCGCGTTCTTAGAACCTTCTGTATACAATTGAGCAGTATTTATTTTGATGTTTTGTTTAGTGTATTCCTTTTCCCATTCTTCCTTTTGCATAGCGTTGAGTTGAAGTTCTTCTCGATGCTAACTGTTTTGATCATAACATCACTAAGGTAGCTTCGCTGATGAGATATGCTTATTCAAAGGGGACCAAGATCTCTGACTCTAATTTCTCTCATTACCAGTATCTTCCCTCAATATTCTAAGGATAGCTTGATGATGTCCTCAAGTGCTTAACTCGGGCACATTTTCATAGCCCCGGTGATGCAAACACAAGCAAGCCTCTGTACCTTGTCGAGTATTTCCTCGTGATTGTCTGCCTTGCTTGAGTAAACCAGACTACTGCCATATGTTATTATTGGTCTCACAATCATTATGTACGTACATCGCAGTATTGTAGGGTTACAGCCCCAAGTTTTACCGGATAGTCTTTTGCCTACCATTACAGCCCTTATCGCTTTAATAGCAGTAATTTTTTAACATGCTAATTCCACAGAAGCTTATTGTCTAGGATGATTCCCAGTTATATAACTTCAGACTTCCATTCTACAATATCTTCATTTACCGAAATTGATTTCATACCTGGGAGGTTCCTTTTTCGAGTAAAGAGATTTACTGTGGTCTTGGCTAAGTCAATGTTGAGCCCCACTGACAAGCACAACTACTACATAATTTTGAGGCCCCTCTGCAACAACTCACAGAGGACACCCTCGAATTTGCCTCTTACTATTAGGACTAGGTGTGTCATCGACATAGCCTATGCATTCGAAGTCGAGCTCCGTTATCCTGTGCAGTAGTTCATCCACAACCAAGCTTGATAAGAGGGTGGATAATACTACTCCTCGAAGTGTGCCGCGAGTGAATTTAACTAACAGAGATGGTCTGATTGCCCACAAATATCTACACTGTACTCGTTAATAACACCTCAACAACCATTTTATAATGGTATCATTCATTCCTGGTCTTACAAGTGCCTCTCTGATAGACACATGTGTTGTCAAAGGCCCCTGATATGATTACTAGGGGTGTTTTTCCCGAAAGTCTAAAGATATCAGTGATTAGGCCTATTCATAAAAAGGACAGTGGTTATGATTTGAACAATTACAGACCGACATCTCTCATTACATCATTTGTCAAAATATTTGATAAAATTCTGTCAAGTAGAACAATGAAGTTTTTACTTAAGTTCAAGATAATATCGAGATCACAACATGGATTCATAAAAGCATGGAAACGGCAATTTTTGAGCTCACTCAGAGGGTTATATAGATGCTAGAGAAAGAAGATATACCGGCGGCCTTATTTGTAGACTTGTCAAAGGATTTTGACCATGTCGATCATGAATATCTGTTATTCAAATAAGAGATGTGTGGTGTCAGGGATGTTATGCTTCAGTTGTTCAAGAGTTATCTCAAGGGAAGACAGCAAAGGGTAGAGATTTCTTTGGGCTCATCGGAGTATGTATCAGAGGACGTGACTGTGGATCTTGGGGTACCGCAGGGAAGTATTTTGGGACCTTCATTGTTCACCTTATACATAAATGATCTTCCTATGGTACTTGATAAAATTTTTTTTGACCCATACATATTGGCTGATGATACCACCATTCTGGTGAGAGCAAAAGATAAAGGTGATCTGATTTTTGGGCTGACTGAGGCAATGGAGATCATAAATCAGTGGTGTCAAAACAATGGACTCCACTAAACACAAGTGAAATCAAAAGCATAATTTTTGAGAGTCAGTTAACCTCACAATTACAAACGAATTTTAGTTTCAGAGAACAAGCTATAGAGGTCACTAATGTATGCAAGGTGCTAGGTGTTATGGTTTACCACCAACTCAGATGGGGATACCACTGCGAAGAACTGTCTGGTAGTCTCAACTATGTGGTTTACTCTATGCTTCAATTAAGAAAAGAAGTAGAGCGTGACATCCTGAGAACGGTATACTTCGCATGCTTTCAGAGCAAGATGGATTATTGCATCTCCCTTTGGGGTAACAGCACGTCAGCGGAACGAGCATTCCTAGTCCATAAACTTGCCATCAGAACTATGTATGGATTGGGGTTCAGAAGGTCATGTCGTGGAGTTTTTAAAGGCAACAACATACCAACATGTTTTGGTCTATATATTGTAAGGATCTAATTAAACTCAAACTAATAAAACAAGGTATATTACAAATTAAAAGGTAAGAGTGTCTCTAAATATCGTCCTCCCGTAGCTCGTCTCTCAGGATAACCCACTGTAACTGTAACCTGTATTTAATACCTTCGTGACGCACCTCTCAATGACATTTGGTCCATGGCGGCATATTGTCACCCATAAGAATAATGCATTTCTTACAATATTTACCGAATCCTAAGTTTCTTTGCAAAGAACAATCATCATTTTGAAGAATGTCGGAATGAAAATGAGACCAGGCAAAAAATCAAGTACTTCTATCCGTTGCATTCCCGAAGCTTGACTGAAAAAAATATGTTCTACATGGCGATAAGACTTTTTGAATCGCTACCAAAGGAAATTAAAGAACTTACGAACCTTGGGTCTTTCAAGAGGGAAGTTTACAAACGGATTATACGTCGTGAACCATATTCTGTAAAGGAGTTTTTGGATAATGCATGATTGCAGAGACTTATTGATTATTGACTTGCTTTCCTTTTATTGTTTGTATTAACTATGTACAATGCAATGACTGTGATTGTGAATAAATATTCCTATTCTATTCTATTTCTATGTCTAGGAAAGCCCACAATGCGATTTCTTTATTGTTCAGAGTCTTCTGGATGCTTTCATCTAACCGGTGCACAGCAGTTGCCCTGGAACGTCCCGCTCTGTACGCATGCATTTGTGAAGTGTTGCATCCTTATACTCAGTTTAGCTTAAGGGAGTGGACAGCTGGAGTCAAACTCCTCCTCTATTGCCCTACTGGCCTGCTCTGCTCTTGAGTTCAAATCAAAATGTCGGTTACCCATCAGATCGATCTGTTCTAGATTTTTTTTAAGATGGTGTCTATAGAAAAACCAATTTGTTTTTCTAGGATTTTGAGTCACAGCGGAGGAAGATCAGAGAGTGATGGTACGTTCATCACCCTCCAATAAGTAATATTTTTCCTGGCAGCAGAATTTGTAACTGTTACGTCCAGGCCCTCTCCTCTTGCTCTGGTGACAAATGTTGTTGTTGTCCTAACATTAATAGTCTCGAGGTTATTAGCTAACAGATATTCAAGTAAGTGCTCACCTCGGGGGCTTTTGTTGGAGCTTCCCCAAACAGTGTTATGCGCGTTCGCATCACAACCAATTATAATAGAAAAAGCGGATGCAATGATGATTCTGAAACAAGAAATTAATCAATGTTTTTATTTATGAGAAAACAAGCTCGCGGAGCTACTTGCCAATGATCATAGATCAGATTTGATTCCTTAGTTGCCAAAGCTTTGACTTGTTCTTCTTTGTTGATCCAGGGTTCCTATAGATCGGAGCAATGCCTAGCTGCATCCTCACAAACAACCTTGCCATCACAGCTGAGAATCCCTTCGCGTCATGCAGGTTTACTTGCGTTATTCTGGTGAAGAGGAAGGCTTGTTTTATGGAGTGCTTGTCCACTTGTCATTCCTCGAAGTACATCTGAGAGGAATTCTCTGCCTCCCCACGAGCCCCAGCAGTGCCGCAGCAGCCGGGTTTTTGGGATGTGGAGGTCATCTTCACATCCTTCGATCCTTCCGCGGAGCCACTTTTCTTACCAAGTCGTGAGACTGGGATGCGCCAGAACCTGAAGTGTTGAAGTTATTTTTCGGGTACAATCGAATAAATTTCTATGAAATTTGCCATATGCCTACTTTGAGGTCAATATTGAACAACAATATTCCAAATTTCAATGAAATCCAACATCTATTATAAGAGATATAGAAAAAAAACTTCAAATTTCGGTGTTGATTGAAATGTAGAGGTTATTTCCCCCGCAAGAAGTATAGATGCCATCAGTGGTTAGTAAGAGAACTTTCACATGCTATATGATAAAGAATTCCGTATGAATCTATTCGTTACAGAATTTTTGTTGAAAAATGTTGATAATATTTCAACAAAAAGTGGTTAAGACCTTGAAGTCGATATTTACCAACAATATTTATAATTTCAATTTATTCGATATCCATTCACGGGAAAAGTAGGTACCCATGTAAAATTTTGTTGTTATTTGAAATCTTGAGGATTTTTGCTCCATATCTCAAAAAGTATTGACGCGATCCTACTGATATTTCGTTACTAGTTATGAAATACTGCCACTCAACATTGCGAAAAATGTCCTGAGGATCATAACGGTGAAAAATGTGCAAAAATTTTTTCTCGGATATACTCAAAATTTTTATTGAAAAAATTGGTTTTTTCGGAAACTATTAATCAGATAGAAATAAAATTAGGCCCAAACTTTCGAGTCATTATTCAGCAAGAGTGCTTCAAATTTCAGTTTGATCCGATGTTTATTTTCGGAGATATTGGGGAAGAAATACGTCAAATTTTGTGGCAACGCAATTTTCAGCAAAAATTTTTGGAATATCGTACATACAGAAAATTAAAAAAAAAATTTCTGATTTTTTTTAATTTTGTGAAAATTTTTTCAGGAACTAATCGTCAGATTTAGAGAAATTTAGCGAAGTCCTTGGAGTCTATGGTCTATGGTCTATGGAAATATATGAAAAAAAATTGTCCAATTTCTTGGTTATTTCCTAAATATCGTTGTTATTTCAGAAATACCTCAAGAAATGCTGACCCAATGATATTGAAAACTGGTAACTAGTTGTCAATTGCTGATCGGCGAATTTCTGCGAAATGTCGTGATGGTAGTTCGATTAGATCAATAAAATAACATTTCAAAATTTTTTTTCGAATATTTTATAGATGGCGGCTTCCAAGTATTGGATACTGATTAATTCGATACGATTTGTATGTTGTTCTGGGGATATTGGGAATATTGAATTTTGAATGCGAAATCATTGGGTGGATTTTACCAATTCGCAAATTTGGCCTTCGTAGTTAAACTCTAAACCTAAAATGCAAGTATCGAGTCTCCAAGCATATTCTTCTGGAAGTTATTTTGTTTACTATCGGCGTTTAGGGCAGTCGTAAACACAATAACTTCCGAAAGAAGTGACTAAGAGGCTCGATATTTGTAGAAGAGGTTTTCTGTTCAATTACGCAGGTCGAATTCGTGTACTGTAAAATTCGCCTAATGATTCCATAGATAAAAGTACCCACTAAAAATCTCATTTTTTCAATATTTATAAAAATATATGCGTTTGGCGGGGTCGTATGAAAAAACGCTGCACATTTTACACAAAGGTTTATTATTTTCTCAGTTAAATAACCCAATACCATTGATATCTTAAATAAAACTTATACAGGGTCTCGCAACAGTGGCTCGGTGTTCCATATCTCTATCTAGTTTTCTATGATGTTCAATTTTTGCTCGAACTCGACAAATTAAAAATGTTTTGGATTACACAGGGCATATTATGCATTTTTTCTGGGCGGGTCCCAACTTTGTTTTTTAGGTGGAAATCTGTATTATTTTTCACTTTTTCGGTTTCTACATGAAAAACAGAATACACTCTAGACATAGCTTCACCACAAAAATATCAACGGTTTTCGAGATATTCTGCCTGACATGTCTTCCTTTTCAATATTCTTCACTAAGGGTATTTGCGATTATTAAATTGTGCCAAGTCCAATTGGAATTTATTTCTGGTCAAATTTTGAACATTGGTTACTCTCTCAAGGGTATGAAAAACAGCCTGTCACATATTGGAAATGAATATAAGCAGAATCTTCCTTATTTCAAATGGAACACCCTATATTTTATCGATCCATGAGAAGCAAAAAAAGCTCTATAAACGTCGTCGAATAATCCTTATGGTTAATTTCACTATTTTTCTTTAAGACAGTTTTTTTTTCTGAAGAATATTTCTATACCATACTAATTTAAATAGGATGTGAATCATGGCGAGCTTAAACTCGAAAGAGAACAATTCAGACGACATTTCGACTTATATTGGAGAAATTTGCGAGAAAAGCTAACCAGTAGACACAAAATCATGAGGTTTCGACTTCGCCGAGCATTTTAAATGAAAAAACTCAAAATCGACGAAGTAAGCGATCGGTCCCGGCTCCTGCTCCTTTTTGCAACTCGAAAATATCTTTTACTAGGTTTTTTGCAACAAAATCTCAAATGATCGGTCCAAAAAAGGATATCTACCGCTAAGAGTACATTTCCTTGAATAGAGTCTATCTTCGAAAGACTGTTCTAGCCTGTTTAAGATAGCTGGTGTAATCTGCGAAGAATATCCGTTATTCTATGCCGCATCTTTCTGAAAGAAGTTGTTGACTCGACGTGAACCATAATTTATACATCCCCGGAAGTAGAAATTAGTTTTCTTTAATTAGGTGATCTAGTGGGCCACCGCAGTTGAACCTATCATACAATATCAGGTAGTTGAACGAAATCACAGCAAAAAAATATGAGTTATCGCCATTTTTCATGAAATCAGCTGTTTGAAGTAAAACTAGTAAACTTAACCATAAGGACTACTAGACGAAAGTGTTCCATTTGAAATAGGAAAGATTCTGCTAATTTTTATTTCCAATATATGGCAGGCTATTTTTCGTACCCTGTATATACCAGTTCGATTTCAGATATACCGTTTGAGAGAGTAACCAATGTACATTATTTTACCAGAAATAAATTCCAATGAAACTTGGCACAACTGAATTATTTCAAATACTCTGAGTGACAAATATTGGAAACAAAGACATGTCAGGCAGAATATATCGAAAACTATTGATATTTTTGCGGTGAAGATATGTCTAAAGTATGTTTTATTTTTCATGTAGAAACCGAAAAAGTAATGAAAAATACAGGTTGCCTTTTAAAAAAACAAAGTTGTGACCCACCCAGAAAAAATGGAACACCCTGTATTACCGAAAACATTTCTTATTTGTTGAGTTCGAACAATAAGGTAACATCATAGAAAACCAGATTTTCATCTGTTTCCGAACTAGGGATATGGGACACCGCGCCACTGTTGCGGGGCCCTGTATATTATTCATAACTCATTGGTTTTTCACAACACAATTTGCAGCATTTTTCTTCATAACTCAGAGGGACCACTGGTCGGAAATAATCCAGGTGAAAAATTTTAGGTTGAGTTGTGCAACAGTAACCAACGTTGAGAAGATCATGAAAATTCGGTGGTAAGTTTTCGAGAAATATTTTTTCCTTCTACCCCCAGTTTCGAGCCGTTAGTTCACACCGATCCTGCTAGAGGGTTGGAGAATCAATCTCGAGCGAGACACGATTGTTTTACCAAGCTTCACGGATTCCGGTTCAGTACTTTCAAAAGAAAGCCCCGGACAATGGACGGCGGACGAACTGATTTTTTTTATCACTTCATTCAAAATCTACATACAAAATGTAAACTGAAAAATTTCAGGGGGGTTATTTTTTTTGGTCGATCACTATAAGGTTCATTAGTTGATTTTATCAAATAATTAACCAAAACGACGAAAAAGTAGCGAAGAGAATTATAAAATTTTAAAAACCCAAGTACCATATCCACTGTCATAATGTGACCTGCTTAATGCTTCCGAAATTATATACCTACTCTTCCAATCAGACTCGACTTGAAAGGGGAAAATTTCCCCTTTCTTCGGTACACCATTCTTCTAGGTAGCCAGATTTCAAGAACACGATAAAAATCTCAAAATTGAATTTTGCAATATTTCACTGGATGGGGTACCGCGGACGAGCTATCTTCTCCAAAGGAGGGCGTCTTCGGCCCGACTGAGGGTGCCGAAACAACTTACAACGACAAAATAGTTCTATGGGCGTATTTTCAATTGTCGCAAATAAGCCGAAATACATATGAAATTTACGATGGGAAATAGGTAGATTCTTCTCGCTCCTCAAATCTCCGAAAAATTCTAAAAATGTACCGATTATTTGAAATATGTCGATCGGGAGGTTTGTATAGCATTTCTCGTTAACTAAGATACCATAGACTTAGAGTTATTCATCGGATTCCAGTATTGATTGTGTCGATTTAAAACTGCCCGAATGAACAATGTGTGTTTCTTCAAAGCTTGAAAATGAGGTAAAAAGTCGATACCCATTACGAAAATGAGGATGCATGTTTTTCCTAAACATTTTCTCCTGACTTATGGTCCATTCCATTGGAAATATTACTGAGTGTTTCACAGGTACCTCTATTTAGGAAACATACCATCAAAAACATAAATGCAATAATATTTCCATCTCTTAATTAAATCCCCTTGAGCGGATGACGCAAAACTACGATTGTCCGATCAATGGATTGATTAGCGATCAACAGTAAGTTCTGTGCTCCGTTACAGTTCATCTTCTTTCTGTTTTGTTTTGTTTTGCGATACTGACTATCATTCTTAGCATTAAAATATAGATGTCCAATTTCAAACAATAATATGATAATTGCCATTATATCGTCACTTAAGAATTCGAATTTATTTTTAACCATCCCAAAATGAGGGTTGGATCATCATTTAAATATCGGAAAGATATGTGCGATTCCGCGCGCCATATCTTCGAAACAATCCATACCTTCGCAGGCCTGAATAAGCACAAAAAGCTATATCCGGTACCAAACAGCATGAAACTGGGCAATTTGGGATAGTTGGAAAGCTACAAGTACCTGAATAATCCGGCAGTAAAACTGCCTATGGTTTCGCGAGGAAGACTTATTTGCGGCTTCAGAACGCTTGAGAGAAATGGGACAACTCAAGAAAAAATCATCGATGCCGGATTTTTTCTAGTTGATGTGTGGATTATCGCCTAATAGCAAACGCTGATTATCTCGTTCAGAATCCGAATACATATAATATACTGGGTGTTTCACCATAAACTGGAGAAAATTATACAGAGGGTGTTTCACTATAAACTGGACAAACTTATATACAGGGTCTTTCACGAGGAACCTCACCCATATTTATACGGGAAACTACTGAACGTATTTTCATGACATTCAGCACTTATAAGTATTTCACGATGCTGATGAAATCTAAAATATTTTCAAGGCATGAGCACCTCCGGTTTTTCCGGAAATGACGTCAACTTCCGTTTTTCAAATTAGAACACCATTTTTTTATTGCAGAAATAGATTCCTTAGAAAATTTCAATTCATTTTGATGTAACATTTTTCAGTTTTGGTTGGAAAATTCTCTCTGAGCGGGAAAATTCGGAAAAAAAATCGAAAATAGAGCTCCGCTGAAACAAGAATAACTTCGAGGTTTTTGGATGGAAAATTTTCATTTTTGGGATTTTTCAAGATGTAAGATTGATGTATCCACTTTAAAAATCGAAATCGCGATTCATGATACAGGGGATGAAAAAATCGCTTTCAAAGTTAGGGATGACAAAATCGTGAAAAATCAATTTTTTCAAATTAGAACCCCATTTTTTTATGGCAGATATTGAATCTACGTTAAAAAATAATGTGAGTGTATGCATCACACCCTTGCCCTAAAATGGATATTTTCTGAGTTATTCACAAAAAACTGTTTTTCGTCTTGAATTTTCAGCTATTTCTTTTCCCTTCACGCCAAAAAGATGAAATTTTCAGGAACTGTTATTTGAACCATGCTGTAGATTTTTCACCCCTTCTTGAAACCGACTTCAAGTTACTATTAGGAGAACCATGGCAAACTGTAGCAGTTATAACTAGAGAAGATGCTCAAAGTTTTGACCGTTAATTTCTAGACATTTATTTATACGTCTCAGGAATGCTTCGTGCCTTGCTCTTCTTATTTCATCGAGAGGAAGAGATCTGCAAAAGTGTTTAAAAACCAAATTGAGTTTCAAAACTATGAATCTAAAAATCTAAACAAACCTGAACGCATTTCTGACTCGTTCTATGCAGTCCTCTTTATCAGTCAGGGGAGTTGAGTAGACAATATTTTTTATCCTACCCCAAACATAATAGTCTAAAGGAGTTAAATTGGGAGAACGTGATGGCCAAAGATGTGGACCATTGTTCGCCAACCATCGATCTTCAAATAGCCTGTAGAGGATATTTGACACATTGAGTGAATTGTGTGGAGGCGCGCCATCTTGTTGATACCATAAGTCATTATGGTTCTGTACTAGCGGCTCAATTATTTGAGTCAATATGTCAGAATATCTATCTCCTAAGGGAGAACATTCTTTAAATAATACAAACATGTGTAGCGTTGTATCTTACCAGTTAAAGTCCCATCATAAATGTGAACATCGAGAATTGCATTATTTTTGATGGCGCAAAAAACATTGAAACTCCAGGTCTCTTGAAAGTTCCATTGTCTGAAGTGGTGGTTGTTCTCTTCATCCCAATAATGACTTTTATGCCTATTGAAAGAACCATTCTTTGTGAATTTAGATTCATCTGTCCAAATTATACAGTCCAAAAAGTTTTCATTCTCTTGAAATCGAATCATCATAGCTTCGCAAAACTCTGTTCTCCTGACGAAATCAGTTTCCTTCAAATGCTGTACCCTATTGAATTTATATGGGTGCATTTTATGTTTTTTTAATATTCTCCAAACACTCGATTGAGATAATCCCAGATCAATCTCGGCATCTTTGAGAGAATTTTGAGGACTCACACGAAAATATGCAAGAACTGTAATTTCGTTGTTCTCATCTTCTACTACACTTTTTTCTCTGTGTGTAGTTTTCTTAACGAAAGATCCGACATTTCTCAAGTTTGTCATGGTTCTGCTAATGGTATCTCTCGTTGGTCTGGGTCGGTCAGGAAACCTCTCAATGAACAGTCGAATCGTTCTATCTACAACTTTGTTACATTCTCCATGAAGTAGAATGAGATTTAAATAATCTTCATTGGTAAAATTAGGCATAGTGATCGATTTTATAACTTAATACGAATTATCACCAAATTAATAGTAAACACAAAATGCTACTGAATAAAGAGGAATTTGGCAGATGTAATTAATGATATCTATCATTAAAAAAATAATGTAAAACATGGTAAGTTTTTGCATATGGTTCATAAGGAATTATTTATTTATCACTGGAGAGAAAACCGATGGCCGATTAGTTGAAATAAAGAGGTTTCCGATACAAATTCGAATCCAAATTCGCCATCTATTTAGGAACAACCTGTAACTTTTTTCTCTTGCATATTAGGGTAGTAAAATCTAAAACATGGTTTAAGTAACAGTTCCTGAAAATGTCATCTTTTTGGCGTGAAGGGAAAAGAAATAGCTGAAAATTCAAGACGAAAAACAGTTTTTTGTGAATAACTCAGAAAATATCCATTTTAGGGCAAGGGTGTGATGCATACACTCACATTATTTTTTAACGTAGATTCAATATCTGCCATAAAAAAATGGGGTTCTAATTTGAAAAAATTGATTTTTCACGATTTTGTCATCCCTAACTTTGAAAGCGATTTTTTCACCCCCTGTATCATGAATCGCGATTTCGATTTTAAAAGTGGATACATCAATTTTACATCTTGAAAAATCCGAAAAATGAAAATTTTCCATCCAAAAACCTCGAAGTTATTCTTGTTTCAGCGGAGCTCTATTTTCGATTTTTTTTTCGAATTTTCCCGCTCAGAGAGAATTTTCCAACCAAAACTGAAAAATATTACATCAAAATGAATTAAAATTTTCTAAGGAATCTATTTCTGCAATAAAAAAATGGTGTTCTAATTTGAAAAACGGAAGTTGACGTCATTTCCGGAAAAACCGGAGGTGCTCATGCCTTGAAAATATTTTAGATTTCATCAGCATCGTGAAATACTTATGAGTGCTGAATTTCATGAAAATACGTTCAGTAGTTTCCCGTATAAATATGGGTGAGGTTCCTCGTTAAAGACCCTGTATAGCCGGTATATGACATTGGGAAAGTCATTTTTGCCTCATGACATATACCTCGTTTCGAAGCATGAGCGTATAAAGCAGGGCGTTTAATGTCAACTTTGAGCAATATATTGATAACAGTAGTGAGTTATCCGTGACCTTTGAAACAACGGTTTGTGGTTAAATCTCAATATTTTTGGTGGTCAATTCAATTATGGTGCAGAATTTTGGAAAATATTCAAACTGACAGAAATCCTGCAGAACTGCAATTTTTTATTTTCCATTGCTGAATTGGATATAGCATTATTTCAATGTCCTCGATTTTGCACCAGTCTTTTGAATGAAAATTATTTTATTACTCCGACCGGAATCTTTGGAAAGCTGCAAAATGAAAACCAATAAATAATTTTATATTCTATGTTTTCACTCCAGTGTTAAGGATAAAGGTTAGTTCAACCTTGAAAGATTCCAACATCAGTTTTGGGTGAAATGTTTTTCACCTGTGAAATAAGTTGAATTTGTATTCTGTAAAATTATTTCACGGAAAATCTTAGTGAATCGGAAACATTGAAATTATGCTATACAATTTGGCAATTGAAAATGAAAAATTTCAAGTCTGCAAGTTTTCCGTCATTTTGAATCTCCCGAATTCTACACCACAGTTGAATTGACCACCAAAAATTACTGAGATGTGACAAAAAACTGTTATTTAAAAGGTATACGCATACCTTACCACAGTTATCAGAATATTGTTCAAAGTTGACATCGAACCTCCTGTATCTCGCTCATGCTTCCAAAACGGGGTATATAAAATGGGGTAAAAATGACTTTCCCAATATCATCTACACGGCTATATATGTTCGTCCAGTTTATGGTGAAACACCCTCTGTATGCATGTATGACTTTTCTATTAGAAACTATTTCCACGTGCCACAATCTAACATAAATATCATTATTAGCTTGAAATTTATCCACGAATACAAAATATATGATTTCATTTTTCACACTCTGTATCAGAAAAACTGATAACTTGCGAACAATTGTGTTTATATGGAAATCAAAATGGTACGAGAAGTAATATCTAACGCAATAATTATTCATGAAATTTCTCTCGAATGTACGATGGAATGTTTCAACCAACTGAGGATTGCAAGCTGAAATCAAGTAATGCATTGGCACGAGACACCGAGACTTTTGCGAGACTCGTCTCGTTGGTGCCGGGGGCGTCACCAATTGAGGAAATAAACTCAAATATTCAAATGACTATAACTCAGAAACCATCTGGCTGATTCTGATCATTAGCCAACTCAACCATCGCATTCCTATACGCGACCCTCTTTGAAAGTTTCAATTTCACTAGCTTGTTCCTTTCGAGAGTTATCGAGTCCTCGGCCGACCGAACAAAATGGATTTTGGCACCGACTCCGTCATCAGACTATTTTCGGCTCCAACTTCGAAAATTACAATATATTTGTCGAGCCGATAGCACGCCATTCCCCAGAACATGCGCCCAATAAAATGAACAATAAATATAATTCCATTTGCTCGATTCGGACAAAATTCTACATCTCAACCCATAGGACAACAATATGTATGTTCTGATCATCCTCAAGTTCTTTTCCTGGATGATTTTCGTGAAAAAAATTCACTCCGATAAAAAAGTCGATTGGTTCAAGCTGCAAGGATTCATAGACGTAAACGTTTACCCTGTTATGATCGATTCACATTCGAAAAATTCAAAGCATACTGATACGAGTACGCAATTACGAATGTAAGATTTCGTTGAAATTGTAACAAGGGTGTAACAAATGTAACATGCCAGTGCGTTATCTCAGGAAATTTACCCAGTTTGCGCATACTGAAGCGGCTTGCTAAAAATCGATCTTGAATGACCGGGTTTGCTCGAACTCCAGGAAATAAGGTCCAAAATTCAACGCGAGGAAACTCAAGGTGAACCTTAAATGCAGTCGGGTTCGCTTGCACCTAACTTGTACTTGCACTGAAGTTGATAAGTGCACTCTATCAAGGAAAATCACGTGAAAATCGACCGTATGGTTTGCAGAAACACGCGCTTCGCGAGTACATTGTTCTACTACCGTCAAACGAGTAACCGGTACAAGTACAAATCAGCTGTGTTGCTTATGCAGAATCGTACACAGCTTCCAGTCAAAGTGAACCCACTATGTGAGTGCGTACGAGTGATTTAGTCGTAGGTTAAATGCTATAGTGTGTACACTTTCAGGCCAAATATTTATTCGGCTTAGGATTGTGTATTTTCTGTTTCTGGGATCCTTTGAAAGGAATTAAGGTGAGTTTATTATGGTATGTTTTCTTACCGTGAGAAGCCGTTGATATAAATTCCTTCGAGGATTTTTCAATTGAGATTTGAAATTAGTAGTATTTCGTATGATCATAATTATATTAAGCGTACCAGAGAAGGTCTTAGAGTTTTTAAAAGGCATAACACGATTGTTTGGAAGTCTCAATCTCATTTTCACTTGAGATGAACAATTAATATAGTCTTCCTCCCAGGTTACACATGATTCAAATTTTAAAATTTCTCTGGTCAAAAGGAAAATTATAAAAAAAATAAATTTCTTCCACAATTTCAGCGTCCCATCTGTAACCTTCATCCACAAAGCTGACACTGCTATTACACCCTATCTGAATTAAATATTTCAATTACTTTTCTTCATTCCATAGCAGCTTACTTCGATCAACTCTAAAATTATATTATTATCTCGAGAAAAAAATCCGTAGAAAAACATGTTTTTTTCACTGATTTCCTGGTTACTGGGCATTTCTTCAATTCTGATTTCCAGAATTCCCATTCACCTTTGATGCGAGATCAATCCTCACCAACAGTTTTGATAATAATTACCTCGCTCATCGATATTACCCGCTTGCATTATTTTCTGATGGAACCTATAATAAAATTATTCTACTTGATTATAATTATATACTCTTGAATACATTTCTGAAAGGGTCCTTTGACTCTGTGTAATGACATAGCCTATAATAGGATTATTGTGCCAGTGGCGAATATTCAAAATGCGTTCTTAGTTGAATTCATTTTTGAATGAAAATATATTTTTGATAATTGAAATTATTCACCATATTCTCAGGAACTCCTTTATGCGCAATAATTTTCTATATTTCTTATCCACGAAATGAATTCAAACAATCAAGAAAAATTCAGAAGAGCACTGACGTGAAGTCAGCAGCCCCTGAGAGCAGGTTCGAAGTTGGTTGTCATGGCGGTAATTCTTGTGTTTTTTAGGAAATAATGAGGATAATGAGGAAATAGGAACAAAATTTGTCATATTCTTTCCATATATTGAAAAAATGAGCAAAAAAAATTCCTCCTGCATTTTGTTGAATGGAGTGAGTTATTTTGTTCATGGTTCTGTAGACACTATTTGGCTGAAACTTCAAGATAGCCTTTTTTCATTGAAGCGCGATTCGATCTATGTTTTTGGAAAATCGGGAAACTGGAATTTCGAAAGGGTATATCTGCGGAATCATGCGATAGTTTTTACTAATTCGGCATTCGTAATTAAACTCCAAACTTACTCTACAATTATCAAGCTACTGAGTAGATTCTTCCGGGAGTTATTTCGTTTACTATCAGTGGTTAGGCGACCGTAAACACATTAACTTCAGGAAGAATCGAAATTTTATCATTATATAATTAATGAATAATCTGCGAATCAAGAAAATGTATTTCATTCGAAAATAAAATATTTTCTACTTTTACTACAACAATCAATTATCCGAAAATCGATAAGAGAATTTAAATTTCAATATTACTTTAGAATATTGGAGAATAAAATGTAAAATGAGGGTTTCATCAATTGGTTGCGTGTTTGTACGTTCCTGGATATTCTCAAGACTTCGATCAGCAGTAATAAAAAAGCACTGACGTGAAGTCAGCATCTCTTACGCGCATGTTCACTTTCGGTGATATCCTTTGAACATGCGCTCAAAGGCTGCTGCCTTCACAGCCTGCTTTTCTATTTTTTTTCGATGAAGTATTGAATTTCAATTCGATCTGATCTGTATTTTTGGAAATATTGGGAAAATCAAATTTTGAATGGGTATATATCTACGGAATCATTGGCCGGATTTTACCCATTCGACCTTTGTAATTAAGTCCTAAACCTACTCTACAAGTATCGCGTTTCAGAGCCGACCGCACACACAGTTACTTCCGAAAGAAACAACTTAGAATCTCGATATTTGTAGAGTAGGTTTGGACCTTAATCACGAAGGCTGAATTCGTGAATAGGTAAAATCCACCCAATGATTCCGCAGATATACCCATTCAGAATTTTATTTTCCCAACATGTCCAAAAATACAGATTAGATCGAATTGAAATCCAGTACTTGATCGAAAAAAGACAGTTCGAAGGTTCGTTCGAAATTTGCGTGAGGATAATATAATCAGAAGATCACAGAATATTGAATATTCAACAAAAATTTGAAATTTTTTTCAAATTGTTCAAATGACACGATCATCTCGAAATTTTGCACTAAGTTGTTCACAGCATTTTCAAACTAGCTGCCAAGATTAATTATGATTGAATCAGTGTTTTTCGAGTAATTCCGAAAAAACAACGAAATCGAGAAAAAAACTTCGAAATTTCACATATTTTTTCTCAATATCTCCGGAAATAATAACCGTATCGAATTAAAATTTGATACACTGCTGTGAAGTATAAAGTTCAAGGTGCGAGCAGATTGTTCTTCGAATATGATGAATTTTTCTGAGAAAAAAATGTCCAAAAAAATTTGCGTGTCTTTATGCACCAACTAACTGCTAAGTTCCAATCTAATAGCTGCAGTAGTTCCTGAAATATCAGGACATAACATCAAAATTTCAAATGGCTATAACTCCGAACTATTCGTCCGATTTTGCCCGTTAACGAAGTTAACCGTCGCATTTCGAAATGCAACCTACCCTAAAGGTTTCAAATCGATAGAATTCTCCATACACCCGTCATCGTGCATACGGCCGGCCGGACAGAATCGATTGTGACACCTGATTCGTCATCAGTAAGTCCAAGCTAGTCGTTTGAAACCATTTTATGTTCAAAATTCGAAAATTACAGATATACAGGGTATTGTTTTATAATGATGACTCTTCTTCTGAAGCTCAAGAATACTTCTTGTTAGGGACAATTTCAAGAAACAATATTGCCTAATGAACAATATTGGAACAAATGAACGACTGAAGAATTTGAATGTAACGTAAAAAAGTATGTTCTAGGCTACCATAAATCTCAATTGCATCTATTTATCTTCAATATTAGGAATTCGGTAAAACTGTTCCGTATAATTGCTTTTATCAAATGCCTTACTCAGAAGTATGCTCGAAATCTCCTCTTTTTCACTTTGGTTTAGAGATTTTTAGGATACGAACAGAGCGAGTGAGTCGCGGTCGAGGTGGAGTTCGAGGTCGATGCTACTAGTTAAGTCGAGATCGATGTCGACAGCACATATCAAGCTTACCTGCGATCCTCAGTCGAACTAGACATAGTCCAAGATTGCCAATTTGTGAGTAATTACTTACATTTGTTAGGGCCAATTGCACCGTTTTCGTCTTAAGCTTCAGTTAGTTAAGCGACGATAAACTTATTAAACTCTGATTTAAATATCCGGCTTGCACCGAGGGTAAATGAAACTAGATTAAAGTTAATCTACAAATCTGGTTACTTTCTCATGAATTGGTACTTGTGACTAGCTTAATGTTGTTTATTTTAACCCTAATTGATGAAATATTTTAATTCAAAAGATGAAACTCATTTTATGGGTTCTACCATATTTCCATAAGATATGAAAAATCGAGATGCATCTATTGAAAAACCCACCGAAAAAATATATCTGACAGACTTTATAGCTTCCATGAAAATATAGCATGTAACTTTCCTGACTTGTTCACTATCATTAAGACTAGGGATCTCTTACTACAGACCTGTGCTTTTACTTCTGCATCAGGCTTTAAACATTATTCAAATTTATAGTTATATACTCAAGTAAACTTATATTTTGTAATATCATGAGATTTGAGCTTCTGCATGGAATTACAATCTTGACGTTTTTAACATGAATAAATAAATAGTATTGATTTATCCGAAACAACTTTTGGATAGGGAACGGCTTACCTAAGGATAGACTTTCTATTGAATCATTTTGTTTGTAATAAGTATATTATGAATTGAGTTAATTTCGGGTCGAATATAATGAAAACTCTAATGTGAGATCCGCAGAATAAAGAGTATTCTATATAAATATTGAAATATCATGTATGGATGTATTGACGAAGGTGTACGTTTGAAGATCGACTAACACAAGAATGCAATTTCTTTTACATTCATTCGTTTGGAGTTATATTTTGAGTCCAGTTAATATATAATCGAGTAGAATGATAGCACAGAGACAGCACCTGCACAATGATAAAGTAGTATATGATAGGTTTCCAGGTAATACATCACTAAATAAAACAGTACTGAAGAATCTTCATGAAACTAAGGTTTTTCATTCCAAATATGTCTTCGATTTCATTCTGCTATTCGCTCTTGGAAATGAATAAGCATATCATTGTAACTTTATCATTTCAAATAGTTGAAGGCTTTTAAGAAATACCATTGAGTTTATGAACTCAATGGAAATACTGATGTTAATTCTTCATGCTTTAAAAGATACGAATCAATGCCTACTGATGTCATTATCTCTCTATATCATTTTTCATGAATATCATCTGAAATTCAATAACTTTTAATCAAAATTTGATAATCAAATCCATTAACTTGTACGAGTTCTTCCTGAATGTCCAATGTAAACAAAAAAAAATGTAAACAAACTGAAGGTTACGTCCAGAAAAATGTCAAACTTGTGCGAAATCGCTCGAAAGTAGGGTTAGATTTCGAAGCTTACCATTAATCCTTCTTTTAAACCCCCAAATTTCAAGGCTTAAATTTAACAGTCAGTTAAGGCCATCAAACGAGGATTTCGTGACGGTGCAAGATAATTTTTTACCTAAACCTTGTTTATGGTCTTAATCTATGGTTTTGTAATACGGTGCAAGTGGCCCTTAGGAATTTCATTGCATGTGAGTAATTTTGTGAGTAATTGCCTATTGTGAGTAAACCGTCAGATATCCCAGGTCGGTGAACATTCACAATAAATAGGCTTCCTTCTTTTTATTTGAGGAGCTAGTTGAATTGTAGGGAGCGAAATTTTCTATATTTACTCGGATGATAATGACCTTATCACCTGTTTGAAGAACTATCCATTATCCCTACCTTGAAATCCTTAAAGATTCTCAGAAGAGGTTACATAACATTTTTATTTAGCCATTCAGTGATATTTGTATCATAGTGTATATGCGAATTACATGAAAACACATTATGATATCATTCTATGCAATTTGCTCGCATGGCAACTTGGCCTTGAACGCACTAATAACAGGAAAGAATCTTTGTAGACCCCGCTATAGATATCCATGTGAAATAAATTATAAAATTTCCGAAATAATCGATGTAAACCCCTTGGATGGCATCGCTCTGAACCTGCACTGTAACTTACCTGTTCTATTCTCTTCCATTCACTTTAATGTATTTGATTAACGTGGATGTCGACATTGACCGCGACCTCGACCTTCACCACGACAACGACCCACTTGTTCTGGTCGTACCATTATAGTAGCTTTTCAGTTAGGTGCGTGAAGCCCTTGGGGCTTGGCGCACTGGGGCTTCACGTTAACGCTTTTTTGAGGACGACACGATAAACAAACCGGCAAATTATGACAAGTTTGGCGTTTTACAGCTGTGAGTGCCTGAAGCCCCGCAAATTCGGGTGATACATCAGGGGAAAGGGGTAGGAAGCGCGAGGGTCTGATGCTCCCGCGTACTGGAACACGACTTGTCATAACTGGCGCGCCTCTGAGGCGCATCGGGTGAGCCCTAAACGGTAGCTGGAAAGGGATTTATATGTGTGAGAAGTTGGACCAGCACTTTTCGATTTTCGAAAAAAAAATTATCCTGAAATGTCCGTACAGTTCGGAACATTTTCGAAAAAAAAAGAGAAAAAAGTTGGCCCAGCTTCTATGTTTTTCCTCCCCAAAAGTGCTGACTTGAGCTGTAAATAATTCCAGGAAATTTCGTCCGGTTTCATGAAAATTCGCAAAATTGAAAGCAGAGTTTACCCAGCACATATATCCAAAACACGCCCTACATGCAAGCTAACTTTTGCCGTTAAACTATTCACGCAAATCTTTCCAACTTTTTTCCACACAGTGGAAGTAAATGATGGCAGTCATGAGATTCAGTTCGTTGGAAAGCGCATCCAGTAGGGGATCTGCTCGGATCGAATAATAGGATTCTTGATTTGATTTTGATTTTGATTGAGTTATTTCCTTCGAATCAAAATTTATTTTAGAAAAACGTCGCTGGGCTATACTTTTCAGTCCTTCAAAATTTTCTGCAACTGTCAGCAAATTCGTGAAATCGCAGAGTGGAAATTGATAATACTTATTTCCTTCACTTTTATGCATAGTGCTTCCCGAGTCATTGAAGTACTCCTCAAAAGGTAATCTTCCTAGTGCCCAGATTTATTTGTATTCGAGGAACATTCTGTGAGTGATGC